>JADMLD010001407.1:2400000-3000000 GCA_017589585.1 Phylloscopus whistleri | reverse complement strand
ACCATTGCTGCAGACTGGATACAGATTTGATTTTGTGCCTTTCAGTAATTTCTTTTGGTCTGAAAGACCATTTTGTGCCCCATGCTGTAGGGTGTCCAGAGGAAAATGTTATCATTTTTCGGCATCCCTGTGCAGGGAGCAGAGCAAAGGTAATTCATCTCCTCTGAATGGGAAGGTTACCTTCCTTGAATGTTGTTACCCTCAGAGGGAGGGGGGTCAGGATCAGCAATTTACTGCTGAAGGTATGTCTTCTTTCTCCAGGAAACCTGCAATGGACCACAATCCCTAATTCACAGGCACCTCTTTGGGAGTATTTGGGGACCACTCTGTGAGAACTGTGGCCACGGTGAAGGCATTTTGCCTTAGCCACAACTAGCTCTGTCCCCGGCCTTCTCAAGCACAATCTCATCTCTTTTATGCATAGCTACTTTCTGAGAAATTATTAATCGTTTTTGCTTACATTTAGTGTTTCTATCCTCTTAAAAATAAATTAGCTAGTTTATAACACAAGGAAAGTTAATGTTTGTGCGTTTGTTATGTAAGCACTTGTGAGTATGTTATGATAATATTTCAGGGAATTTATCTGGGTTTTGTTTTTTGCTGTGATATTTCAGATCTTTTTAAGATTATTTTTTTTCTACAGAATTTAGCTGGCACAACCAAAGGCGTTCATACCTGTTGTATTCTCCTCTTTCTGTTGCTCCTTCTCTGATTTAAGGAGTCAAGGTCCTGTGTCTTGACTCCAGCCAGGAGCAATCTGGAAACTGTGGTTGCAACAAACAGATGAAATGGTAGCAGCCAGAGAACCCATCACATTAGCAAGGACAGCTGCAACTCTTCTGTTCTTTTCCTGTGTCACAATGCAGTTTGGGAGCTCTGTCCTCCCCATGCTGGCAGTGGTTTGCTGGGGCAGAGGGCAAGTCTGAGTGGATCTCTCTGGGTTACACACTTGGTTGCTTTGGGGAGTACTTGATGACCCAGATGATCCTTTACACCTTTTCTTGTCTTCCAGGGAATCTTCTCAGATTCCTGTGTCAGAGAATTCATAGTCTGGATCATATTTAATAGAAACAATTATTCTGTTTCACCAAAAGGAACTGAAAATAAGTTGTCAACTAAAAAAGTAGTTAAAGTTCTTAGAATTTCCAGGTAGATAAATACAAAGTGAAAAATTACTAAACTCCTGTACGAAAGGGTTTTCTTTTGGATTGTTGTTTTTTTACCCAGCTTTACATATCCCTTAGATGAAAAGATTTTTAAGAGTTTTAAATTAACTTGACTCTTGGAGGTGTTTTGCCTAAATCAGTAGCATTGTAGACTTTAAATTGTTCATAGGTAGGTATTTATTCTCCTCTAAATGTTGTCAGTAGGGAATTGCTTTCCTTTATAGGAAGTTTATATTAATATTTAAGGGAATTTCACAGCTTCTGTTCATTAATTGTAGAATATGCCCAAGTGCCTATGAAAAAAATGATAATGGTATTGATATTTCATCCTGAAGGGTCTCAAAACAATTTACAGATTGGTAGTATAACCACACTGAAATGCACCCAGCTTCTTGGTGGAACATGGCAGCTGTTTAATAGCCCATAGCAAAACTATGCAACAGCAGGTTGTGCAAAAAGAGATGAATATGGATCAAATACAAATTGGCAGTGGAGGATTTAGGTACTATGCTCTAATTAAAGTTAGGTGAAGTGAAATTCCACTAGAATATTGAGTGTGTGTATGGAGTGCTACACTTTATCTGACCACAGCTCCCAGTACCAGGCCCTGTGGTTAGTCCGTGTGAGACAGGCAGAAGGCTGTTAAATGAATTGTACTCCCTGATGGATACTGCAGACCAGTGCTTGACAAACAAATATAATTGTGAATACTTCACTGCTTTCACTTGCAGAGGGGCTTATTAAAAACACTTGATGTTAAAATGGATGCCTAGTGCGGATGTTGGGCAGATGTGGCAATAGGTTTTGATGGGGGTGGCAAAATTTTTGGCTTGGCTACTTAGTTTTATTAATCACTTTTTAAAGAAAACTGAATGCTACTGGAGGAAGCTACGTTGCTGGAAGCTGCCCAAGTTGTGATGACTGAGAGAGTGGGTTTTTCTGAATGTGGAGTATTACTGTACTAGGAAAAAGAGGTAGGAAAAGGTAACAAGATGCTCCCCAATAACAATTCCCTTAGATCCCTGTTGGCTTGAGATGAATTTTGACTTGTAACTAACTAAGGTTGTATGATCTATGGGTCTAACACTTCCCATTGCAACTTGGTTTTGCCACTTCTAATATAATACACCTGCAAACCTTTTTTTTTCCTCTGGCAAAGTGTGTAGAGGTCTAAAAGCACCATAGCTCTCTGCAAAATATGCCCAGTTTAAAAGGAACTGACATGACTTGAACTTTTTCGCGTGCTTTAGTATGCATGTATGTGTGTATTTATTTATTTGGATAATTGGGTTTTCCCTCAGCTAAGGAAAAGCTGGTGTTGCTGACACTACAATGTGTTTGTGAAGAAAGACTGATACCACAACACACGCAAGCAACTGCAAGATCATTACTTACCCAGCATAATTAGAACATCCATTCCGAAGGATGGAAACATTTAAAAGATAAAGAGTGAATTTAAAAATGATTCTTCCCAATGCATTTTTTTCATAATTATAGTTTTAACAGCTTGTGGTGATGGTAGAATCAGCTACTTAAGAAAAATTAGAAGCCTCATTCAGGGAAGATGATCCCTCAAGAGACCTTGTGTTGTCATTTCTTAAGAACCTCGAGCAGAAACCTCATTCTGGATGCTGTGTATTGTTTTGATGTATGGGGGGTATACATAGCTTATTATGGCCAATGCTGGATATTTTAATTAAAAACACAAGAACAGCCACAGATGTATTGTTTTCCCCTCATTCTTTCTCTTGTCTGTGTGCAAAAGAGCAAGTGTACTCCCAACCCTGCAAGGAAAGAATACCATAGCAGGTAGGCAGAAAAAAAGCAGTATCCTTCCTAAATTCACGTGTGACATATCTTAGCATCAAAATTCTCATTGCGGCACACAAACATTTTGCAGTTCTCTGAGCTTTCTGTGGTTGCCAAAGGGAGGTGGGACATAAAGAGCAAAAACAAAGCAAAACAAATAACCAAGCCAGTCACCGCATTTAATTTATGAGCAAGATTATTGTTTTACAAATAACCTTCATGATAAACAAGGTCTCATGGCAACATTTTGAACTGTGCTTTTATCAAGGCTCTCTGAGCAGCGTGTGTAATATGCCTGGCAATCGAATCACAGCTGTGTGCCTGGGTAGGGAATCTCTGCGGAGACAACACTTCCTTAATTTAAACAATTGTAGGCTGCAGGATTTCAAAAATTTCAGCTGACTTTAACTGTCACTAGCCCAAGCACCTTTATCCCCAGGCGAGCAGCAGCAGCTGGATTTCATTTCCTGCTGCCAGACTGTCCGACATCTTTGCTGAACATCCCGGGAACAGAGCGTCTTTACTTTAAGGATTTTATTCAAGGTGACAGCTCCTCACACTTTAGCGTTCAGATCACCTCAAGTAGCTGAGATATCAGTGAAAATGAGAGCACTTCTCCAGCAAACTCCAAATTTAGATTGACTGAGGTTATCCTTAGGCCTCTAGACCCAGCCTCCACGACAGCACAGGCCTGCCAGTAACTTTAAAACTACAGTGGAGTTTGTAATGATGTCTGGGGAGAAATATTCTGCCAGAGCAGTGGAGGATACTATAAGCGATAGGAAATGATGTCAGATTTAGTTAGGACTGGAGACAGTGTTAGAATATACTTGGCATAATATGGCACCGGTATCTCTGTCAGCATCTCTGTTTTCTGTCACCGCACACAATCCCAGGCCTGTCTGTAGCCCTGACAGTGTCTTTTCAGATCAGGTTATTGCCAACTTGGAGACTGGCTCAGTGCAGCACCATACAGCCCCCTTTGTTTGAAGTCTGCCCTTTTGTCATTAATGCACTTGATGTCTATTTAAATCTGACGATGAATACAGTATCTGTTTTCCTGTCAGGAGATCATTGACAATATTAATACCTCATGTCCTTGCCTCATTTTCTAAGCACTGACACCTAGCTATAGTCTCCAGCATTCATCAAACAGCACTCTCTCACCAGTATCTCTATAAACAGTCTTGCTTCCAGTCCTTAAGAAATGCAGCAGACCTCAAACAAGACTTTTATCAATGCCAGTGAAAAAGGAGTCCAAAGAATGTTGTTAATAAACTGCTCATATCCATTGCATTTTGAGCTCTAAATGGCCTTGTTACTGACTTGGGATATCTGTTTAGGGAAAGAAAAACTTGGTCTTCGTTAGACTGTTGTTTAGGAACGCTGTTATCATCTTTTGCATGTGGAAACTGCTTCACTAGTGAAATTATTGAAATTGAAATTATTGAAGAGAGCTCTATGCATGAGGGGAGAATGGTCAGGCACTGCACCATATAGTCCCCATTTTTATTATCCTGAAGAGGAATGTTTTTCACAACAGATGACTGGCCTATCAATCCTGCCCCCCCCAACCTTCATAGGAATGTGTTACCATCATGATATCTTAGAGAGGAAGAAGAGCATGGGTTGACATTAATCTGTCATGACCCATGCCTTCCAAAGCTTTAGTAGTTTATCTTGTGTGTCTTAACTGTATCCAGACATTATACTGGAAAACAATGGATGCAGAATATAAAAGCTTCCATAGTTAATTCATACTGCAGGTGGGCACAGTAACAGCTAATTGAGGATTTACTCCTCCCCCTTCCTTACTCTTTATATAAGGCAGTGCTTGTCTCCTTTGGGGTAGGTTATGTTTGCCCTTATGGAGGTGAGCTGAATACTTCAGTGCCTGCTCTGGTAAAACACTCTCAAGGCAGAGGAGGCCCTTCCACCTTCTTTCTGTTCATGGGAGATGACTTTAATTTGACTATACACATATGAGGGCTCAAAGAACAACTCTGCTAGTAAAATGTAGTATCTCTGAGGATGTTCACAGGTGGGATGTGACTGTGAACTTACGCTTTCACATACCACTTAGTACCACCAGAGGGGATGCTTTTGAGTAAGATAGTGAGATTTGCAGGTATGTGTATCTCACCCACGGCAGTTAAGGTTTCCACAGGCATCTTTCTGCCTATACTCACTGTATAGTGATGAAATAGTGAGGCATTGGCTGAGTGCCAAAGGAAAGCTTGCTACTGCTCTGCATTTTAGGCCTCACTCAAAAAAAATCATGTGTCTTGCCTCCCAAAACCAGTGTTATGGCTAATTATTGAAAGCATCCCACATGTGCCAATATTTAGCATAATTAAATTGTATCTTGCTCATGGGATGTTGCAAGGTTGTTTGGGGAGATACTTTGGAAATGTTTTTATTAAATATTTATTTCTATGTATAAAAATGCTGAAGTCTGAGGAGGCCAACTTTTCTAGCCCATGTCTGTTGATGGCTTCCCGTATAGATTTCAGCCAGTCACTTCAGTTCTCTGTCACTGAAAACAAGGACGGTTAAGGTGCTTGTAGGAAAGTTTGACAGGTTTTTCCAGGATCCAAACTGTAATTATTTGTTGTTGGGTAGGTTTTGTTGTTTGTTTTTTTTTTTTTTCTTTTTGGTTTCATTCATCAGGGAAATCTTTTTAAATACGTAGCAGGGAGATAGCAAAGAGCACAAAATATAACTTCAACCCAGAGTTTCTGGTTTTTAGAAGCAGGAGAGAGGTACTGTGATTTAAAACCCACTGTATGATGTTTTGGTGTTTTGTAGTTCTAGTTTTGAAGACACTTGTATGTTTAACAGGATAGGTCACGTAGGCATTTGAACACATTTTTTCCAGTGGGTTCAAAACTGCTGATTAAAATGCCAGTACTGAATATTTGAAATGCACAAACTTTCTTTTGCAGGACAAGAGAAAACTGCTCCTTTCTCTCTTCAAATTTCCCAAGTTATGTGTTTTATTGAATATTATTCTATTTCAATCTTAACTGTAATTTATTTCCTTTTTATTGTAGGCATTTTGGGGAAATGTCGCTACATTTACTATGGAAAACATTCCGAGGGGAACAGATTCATCCGAGATGACCAGCTATAGAACACAGTGCTGTTTTGTGCCTCTTCAGTCCCTCCACATGAGAAGCACAAATCACATCTACATTTTAAGCATGTAACTAAAGTCCTCTAGTGCCTTCTGCTGACTTTGCCAAGCCTGTCAAGATCATCCTTCTATCTTAGCCTGAGTAGTCACATAGAGATTGACATGATTGCCTTTAAGCAGGTCCCATCCACCAGTGTGACAGGCAGCTGCAGCCGAGCACCCGGCCTGACAGGAGGAGCACCGTGATGGATTGCCTGGTCCGAGTGCTGCTCGCAGGGGAGCAGGGGTCACACCTGGGGCTGGACCCAGCCTGCTCCATCCGCGGCGCCTCCGCAAAAGCACCGCGTTTATCTCTGCCTGGCCTGTTGAGCGACACTGGATGCTGATATCAAAGTGTTTATAAAGAGAGAGGCTGTAATTTCAGATGAAAAAGCCATTATCTGTTCTTATTTTTTTTCCTGGTGAATTAAGTGCTTGTGTTTCTATCATCTCATATGTGCTTACACAAATCCTTTCAAGGTTTGGTAGTACACCCACCCAACCCCAAATGAGCCTAAATGGATTATTTTTTCTTTTAGCAGGTGAAAAAAATATATATCCTGAAAACATTTTGGCCATGCAAAGCACTGCCAATTTGTATAGATGTTTGTATGCAAAGGAAAAGGATTTAAGCAATTTCCCAGACAAGCAAATTTTTCTAATTCTTGAATCACATCTCATTGTTTACTGGTTCTCACCTTCAGAAAAGTGAACATTTCTTTATGCTGTAAAATGTCATAGCTTAACTGTTTACACTTGGAAAAAGTCCTTGTTAGTGATATTGGCAGTGTGGATTATTCCTGGTTTATTGCACAAGCTATTTTTAACTTCTAGGGATTACATTTAGAATTAAATGCTTAAATTTGGGGGGAAAAGTGCTTAAAAGGAGTGATATAAATCTGCCACCAGATGGGTGTGATTATTCAGAGAGGAGAAAAGTCAACAAAAGTAACTGGTGGAATTAAAATAATTAGCAACTTTACTAATATATTAGAGATGAATTCTGAATTATCCCGTTTGATATCTATGTAAGAAAGGCTACTGTCAAATTTTCAGTCAGAAAAAATCATGGCAAATTTCCTGCTTTTCTGATAAAGAGGTTAGACACATTTAGAATCATGAACTTGTTGCTGTGGAACAAAAAAAAAAAAGAAAAAAAAAAGAAAAAAAGGCCCATGCTTCATGCATATATTGTGTTAAATTTTAATTGATACAATGAGATTGGCCAAGGAATATACAAAAATTCTGACCTCTTGACTGTTCCAAACCCATTCATGTTGATCCCAATTGAGAGCTATCAGGGCCTAGCTTTTCTTGGTTTGTTTGGAATTACTTGGTGGTCTTTATTCACTTTCCAGTTTAAAAAAAAATACCAGTTTTTAGAAACTGTCTACCTTGGGGGCTTTGATCAGCTGGCATTACAGGTGGAAGTGAACTGGTCATGGAAGCCAGTCGTGAGAGCAGATGTGACTGATGAAATAGTGAGGCATTGGCTGAGTGCCAAAGGAAAGCTTGCTACTGCTCTGCATTTTAGGCCTCACTCAGTCAACGGAAGCTTTTGCTCACTCCAAAGTATATAATAAATCTTTAACAGATACTTAAAATCACTGATGAACATAGAACGATCTAGTTCACACCACTTGTAATTCAAATTGAGCTCTGAGCTGTTTGATTGGTGTCTGGAAAGCACGTTTTAGCCACTTGTCCTGCCTCTTCTAATGACATACATGACTACAAATGAAATGCCAATTCACATTACAAGTCCAAGGAGATACCAGATAAACGAAAACTACATGCCTTTTTCTTTAATCAAAAATATTAATAGAAATATTAAGGGCACTTGTCATCTGTTTTGGTTACCAAAATAACAGCAGTCTTAGTTTGTTCCTATCATGATGTCTATCTTGAAGCCTCCACACATTTTGGCTATGGCAACGTTACAGGCAGCAGGATTCAGAGTAGGGGTGTTTAGAATAACCTCATGTCACTTTCAGTCTGTTTGCATATATGTTCTTGTCTTTATGAAAGGCTTTAACCCTGCCTCAAACAATAAACAGCACTTGCAAACTGACCGCATGATTTTTCCATCTTTATTTTGCTTGTTTACTTTTCCTAATGTCAAAACCATTTGTATCATTTGCAGGAGTGTTTGCTTCCTAGCAAAGCTTTGGAGGCAAAAATATTTTTGGAATGAAATTTGAACAAATTCTCTTCCACTTTGGGTTTTGTTTTCACTTGGGGGATTATGTACCTAGAATTAAATATGGTAGAGCCCTAATTAAATTTGCTTGAGGGGAATTCACACTAAATGTCTCTGATTCTGGAAAATCCAAAACAAAGTCTGTGAATAATTATTTTATATTACTAACATATATTATGATATTTAAAAACATGCATGGATGTGTATTATTGTTTATGCAAACATCTTTTTTTCTTTTTAAATATGCAGGGCATTTTATTTTCAGATGTGTTCTGCTGAAATTCTGGTTCAAGAGATGGCAGAATTTTCACACCTTGGGTCGCTACCTATACTTGGTTCTTTCCTAAGTGGGAACTGTGCTTGAATTTCTGAAGTGAACTATAATTTAGGATGAAAGTTACAGTAAGGTAATCTAGAAAGGGATTCCATTCTCTTTCCTTTGCTCTCCCTTCTCCATATGTGGCACATTTTTGCCTCTCAAGATTAACTAGGCTATTAAAAATAAAAATTTGCCTACAAAGTTAAAAGTATTTTAAAATACATGTATTTCAGAGGAACCATTCCAGTCTTAGTTCTTTGTGTTGTAACAAGAAAAATTGGCCAACCATGTTTCTTGAAATTTAAAAACATTAGAAATCTGAGGTATACTACAGATACAACAATTTTTTTTTTAAATTGTTCAAACTTCAGTCTTAGGTTCAGTCTTGAGATGACCTTTGCCTTTTGTCAGACATCACATCTTCACAAATGAAGAATAGGAGGCAAATGTTTTTACTAGGAGATGCCTAGAGAAGCTATGCTTACTACATTTGTAACTTTATGTATTGAAAATGTTAATCCCTAACCTTAAAATTAAAAACAAGGAAAAGATCCAAACTAGAAATTCACTTCAATGTTACAAAGATAAATGACCTTCAGTGAAAATCCTGCTGTTATGGATACACAAACCTAACTTTAGAGCACAGTGGCTCTAATTGAATCTGTTGCATGCATAAATGATTTATGGTATTGCTGAAAGTATGTCACCAGTGAAGCCACGTTTTTCTCCTTTCTTAGGGCTGAGTCTCACAGTATTTATTCTAGTATTTGCTTTACTCAAACTGTGAGTCTCTTTGAAGTCAATGTGTTAGCCATGAGAATTAGAGTTACTAAGTTTTGGAAGGCTGATAGGCAGTCCTTTTTAATGCATTTGTTCTTTGAGCAGAGCACCACTTGGTTGCTGAGTGTTTGATTCTCACACCTTTACAGATGAAAAATCACTGTGTGCTGGTGTACCATTACTCCCATTTAAGACAGAAGAAAGAAACAAACCTGTCTGTGCTTTTGAAAATGCTTTCTGTAAATTACAGGGTTCATTTACTGCCAGTGGATGTATTAATATTTTTTATTCCTGCCAACAGTATGAGTATGTTGGGAAATGTTTGCCCCCAGCAGAACTTTGCTGGATGCAGCCTTTGTGGTGAAGTTCTGAATCAGCCCATTTTATACTGATTCACATTGAGTCTTACCACATATTTCTTCTTAATGTGGTGTGATAGTTGGCACATGAATCTCTGCTTGCCCACTTTGGGAAAGTTTATTGTCTTTATTCTGTACATCTGTCTGTCTTTTTGCTTTGTTAAATGGTTGGCATATGAGAAAGAAAGAGATGAAATTCAGCTTTCCAGAGGTGTAACCATATAGCCAAATTGACTCTTTATGTTTGACATGGATTTCTAAGTATCTGTTTGCAGGTTCAGTCTGCAGAATCTGACAGTAAATTAGGTGATAAGAAGTCAGAGGTCTTGCATGGCCTGCTAGCTGTTGTCCTCTGTTCCTAAGGATCTCTAGCTGTGTCCTTGTCTGCTTCAATTGCCATCTCATTGCACTGCAAGCAAGTGATGGCACAAAATAGGTAAATGCTCCCCTTTTGTTTTTAAAGTGAAAATTCTGCTTCTCTGCTCATAGTATAACAATTGAAATGTGCAGTTTGCTTTTTTTCAGTGGCTTTATATGTACACATTGTAATTGTTATATCTCATTGGCTAGTCTTTTTCTGCTATTTAGTTTAAATCTCTTTTCCCCAGTCTTTTCTACTCCTAGTAATGGGAATAAAACAAAACAAACAACATATGATTGTGAGAAAACAAGCATTTCAAAATCTTGCTATGGGACCATGCCTATGCTAACAACTCTGTGGGAAAGGTGAACATTGTTATTCACAAGCACATCTAAATGGACTGATGGACCAAGATCCTGATTTGAAGCCATAGTTAGCCTGTGAATGTGAACAACGGATAGAGCCTTTGATTTCCTTATGCCACTCTTGCCGCTTTAGCTGGTTAGAGAAAGTTGTTTTGCCTAAAATGAGTTAATGTAAAGTAAAGTAAAAACTTTACTTCTAATATTATCCAAATACCTTACCAAGGCCTTGGATTATGTGAGAGCTAGGCCTGAGAAAAAATGGCTTCTTCCAGTGATTTATAACCTGCTCTTAAGAAGTCTTAAGAGTATTTTCTTTGGCATTCGCTATGTGAGAACATTCAGGATATACTCAGCACTCCTACTTCATCAGAACTGGCTGAATTAATATATTTTCCGTATGCAGGTCTAAAGCAGAACCATGATTCTTTATAAAAGTTACCTTTTAGGTTAGGTGACTCTGATGGACTTGCCTCTGGTGGTGTTGTCAACCTGAAGCTGACCCTTGCTTAGAGTTGCTGACAATGAGATTAAGGTTTCAGATCAGGATTTTCACAAGCCTTCAAGGAGCAGATATTTTTAAGGACAAGCTAAGTCGTGGTCATGGCACATTCACAAAATATCATCATCATCTCAGAATCCTCAGCATTTTAAGGAAAACAGCATCTTGGCAAATATGTTTAGCTCTAGCTTCGTTGTGTTCTTAGGCTTTAACATAAAATATATTCTGCATTATCACATTACATGCAATTTTTAGACTGTGAGAGCAAGTTTCTAAATGTGTTCAAAACATCCTTCAAAACAAGTGTAAAATCTCTTGCAAATATTTTACATTCTGATTGAAACTTTTGCCATCAAAATTCAAAACCAAAACTGTAAAGTCAAGGCTGGGGAGGGTTTAACCCAGTTTTATCTTAATCTACAACTTTTATAACAGATCATTGAACTCTCAGCCACAATTCCTCTTAGAACAGAAATACATCTTAATGGTATTATAGCTTTATAGTAAAATATATAGGAAGGATTCTGTTTGGAAATCTCAGTATTAAATGTAAGATTTAATTCAGTATTTTATTTGGAAACAAAGAGGAGCTTCACAGGATCTCTTCAGATCATACTCTCGAGAACATAAATGGCAGAAGTGTGCAGCTTAAGAGATTCTACCTTACTTTTACAACTAAATCCTGAAAATAAAAGAGTATGAAGGTAACCAAAAGTTACATTACTGACTTTGTTTTTATCTGAAATTGCCCTCCTACTTTTAATTTAACACTGGTTTTGCAGTTGAGTATTTAAGATTCACTATAGGAAAAATTAAGAAAGAAGATTTCATAAGACAATCTACTTATTCATTCTATAGGCTTCTCTGATTTTTTAATACCTTTGGAACAATGTGAGCTCTCAATTAGCTGGCATTGTGTATCTACCAAGTAAGCAGACAGTTGTGGACTTCAGGGAATTTTCAAACACACATGCTGTTCAACCCTAGCAATTTTCTTTTACCTAGGAATTGTTTTCAGAAATTCCCTTATAATGAAATTTCTGTTTAAGTTGATAGCTGTAAATGAGGGCAGAGTTGCTTCATTTCCTTTTGACAATAAGCCAAATTCATCCCTGGTGGAAGTCCATTGATTTAACTCTACTTGAGCTAAGTTACACTGGGGATGAATTTGACCCAGCTCGAGATTTTTTTCTATTCATCTTTTCTTTAATTTCCTTTAGCTTAGTAGTCACTTTAGGGCTGGACAGAGAATTACAATGCAAGAGAGGGGAAAAGCAAAACTTCTCTGCTCAAGAGTCATTTCCTTTTTAATACCCTACTGATTTAGCCAGGACTTGTAATGTGTTTCAGGTAGCCAAATTTCAACATCAATTTTGGAAGGAAGTTCACTATACTTCGAGTCTCTTTCCTTGGCTACTTCCCAAACCACCAAATCACCACCTACTATACAATGCACATATTATAAAAGGCAGTGTTAATGTCACTGCTCTGGGAAACAGTCTGGATAAACTGCAGTTGTCATGTGGTGCCTGATATGGTTAACTGGAGCTCCACTGATTACACCCCTCTGTCCAGTACTTCAGATGGTAGTAGAGCTTCAAGATCTCTACATCTGTCATGTCCAAAATACCTTCCCCCAAACTACTGCTTGCCATGCTCTGTGATTCTTGCATGGTTTCTGTCCACGTGGTGATCATGCTAGTATTTTTTTTTTTCCCCTTATAAGTTCAGGGGTTTTTGTGTTCACACCCAGTAAGTTTCAAGTTTGAGCAAAAGCTGAAAGCATCATTCAGCCAAAATCTCTGCTGAGCTGTATGTGGTTTTCATCTGAAACTGTAAATCCACTGTGTTCACTGAGGGTTTAGCAAAACTGGCCTGAATGTCAGACCTCTAGCAGCTCTCCCAAATCAGGCTAGTTCTGGGTTTCATTACAAAAAGATTGCACAGCTCTAGCTAAGCCCTCATTTTCCACTTTCAGATAAATGCTTTTTCAGCTGTATTTATGAGGCTTAGCGTACGAAAAACTCGCTACCAGCTGTTAATGTTAATCACAAGTTTATATCATAAGCACATTCTGAGTCTTATCCTCTTTCCATTCATGTCAGTGGCAAAGCTTTCAACATCAGTGGCAGTGGGAGCAAATATCACAAAATATAGTAATGCACACTCAGTTTAAAAGGAAAAAATAGAGAGAGGTCTGCCTTAAACTAACAAAGCCAGGAATAGGATTCTGTACTGTTGAATGTCTTACTTCATTTGCACATTCACTTTTGCACCCTGAAGTGGTAATATGGAAGCAAACATAAGGCTCAGGTTCATGCTGGAACAGTTGGCATTTTCTTAATGGGTCATCAAAATAGACATTAAAGCAGGGCATTTCACATAAGGAATCAAAAGATGTGATATAAAGTGAGTGTTTATCACCCATACTGAGAAAGAAGCCCAGATTCATTAGTTTTGAAGCAGCTGCTGAATGACAAATTTCTGGAACTTTATGCAGTGAAAACATTCTTTTAGATATCAAAATTGAAATTAATATTATTTTACAAATTTTTTATCTATTCTAGAAGTAATTGTACTTAAGTTTTTAATGATGTCTGGTTGGTTTGGTTTGTGTCTTTTTCAAATCAAAACTTAAGAATTTAGGCCATAAGGTATCCTGCTACATTTTCCAGTTGGGTTTTAAGGTTTCATAAGTTCACATTTTGCCTAATTCAACAGCCAGGTTCACTGAAATTTTTGAAATCTGAACAAACACTGGACTTGCAGACTGTGCTCATGAATGTTTTTCAGAAAATAGGAAAGTGAGTTTTAGGACCATGAGACCAGATATGTGATTTCAGCTTGTTCCAATTCTAGTAGTTTACTTGTAGAACTTACTAAAGTAAAAGTATATGTCCTAGTTTTCCTACTGTAATAATATAGCTAATATAATCTTACCTGAGAAGATGCTGAGATTTAATTAACTAAAATGTTCCCAGCTCTATTGGAATAATATACCAAAAGAATTTTGCTTATCCTGTTTTTATTTTATACAAAATGCCATATTTAAAAATCTTTTTGTCTTTTTCTATTTTTAGTAAAACTAACTCCTAAATGTCACTGTTAATGCCATTGTTAAAATTTATCCTTAAGGGCTTTCTGACAAAAATAGCAATGATAACAGTTGTCTTTTTTTAGAGCAGTTTGAATTTGAGGCCAGTAAGACGTATTTTCTGAAAGTTTGGGTGGTTTTTTGGTTGGTTGGTTTGCTTGTTTGTGGTTTTTTGTGTGTTGCTGCTTACCTGTCTTCAAAAGAAGGCTGTGACTCTTTTCTTGTTCAGTAATGGCTGTATCATGTTTGCATAAATTGTAGTACATCTTGCCTGGATTGCAGAAGGCTTCCTTTCATGCTAAGTCTCATCACCATCTTGTAGACTACCTCTCCTCATCCCTTCAGAGAGGAAAAGTAGGATCATGAAGGATTTGGGATTCTTGTTTGTCCTTAAGTAGCCATGCATATGTAATTGGTAATATGAAATATATTCTGCCCTTTTCCATCTTTCTTTCTGCTACTCAGTCACTGATTTCCTAATTATATGGAATGCTAAAGTGAATTCTTGACTGTGCAGTGATAGTTCTGCTTATATGTTTCTATGATTTGTTTGGTATTTACTTTTTAATTTAGCCTTCAGTGCAGCCAAGAAAAAGGTGACTGCAGAAGCGTTCACTTTTAAAGTGAATGCTGGAGTTTAATTGAAGTTAATGAATTTTTATATTTGGAACTATGTTCTGTTATCTAGCAATGAAATAAGTGGGGAAACAGTGCCTCAGAGAAAAACCAAAACCAAAAAAACTGGAGGCCACAAATGTCAGGATTGAATGCACAGTGTGTTGAATATCCAGCAAAGGCTGGGTAGAGCACTGAGCACTGGAATATGCATCCATCCACAGGGGGAGTTGCTGCATTTTACTTAGAGTTTTGGCAATGCCCTCTGCAGTGTCTCAGGTTATCCTCTGCTAATTGAGCATCTCCTATCTGATCCCAGCTTTCTCCACAATCAGATGTAAACGGGCAGAATACTTCCTCTGAAAAGGAGTTAATCCCTCTGGGAGCCCTCTAGATCTAGTATGGAATACATCATATATTTTCAAAAAATGAGATTAAACTGTGTGTTTGCACATATAGGCAAACTCATGTGCTGTCATTGCATTTCTCTTCTTTTGTTTTCCAAAATACGTTGAATAAAAAGCCCAAATAATTATTTTAAGAAAATAAAATTTTTAAGTCCAACTGGCAGTCAAATCCAGCTGAAGCATGGCCAGTTGAAACAGGCAAAGAGACCCCCAGAGTAAAATTGCACAGTGTCTGTGTGAAACATGTTTGGCTGCCCATACACAGTCACCAATAACTGCAGGAGAATCTGAAGAACTCGAACTGCTCAGGGAAAAAGAAGAAAATATTAGTGTCTGTTGTATCAATTAAACCCAAAGGGCAGATGTCATAATCAAAGAGTTTAGAGTTTTAAGGGTTTTTTTGGTTTGATTTTGAAAGACAAAGAAATCCCAATCTGATCTTAAGAATGACATTTATTTCTTTTAAATGAATGATAATGACACAAGACTGCTCTCTTCTTCGGAGCAGCGTTTTCAGCTCCTGGAGTCCTGCCCTGAGACTCCTTGGTGTCCATTAGCAGATCCATTTTCTACCCTTGAACTATGTATTCTTATCAAAATGTTAATTCTTCCAAGCTTTTCAAAAAACACCCCAGTACACTGTGTATTTTATATGCCAAATTATTCCACTTTAATGGAAAAAGAACAGAAATGTTAAGGAATTCGTGTGTATCTGAGTTGTGCACATCAATCTTCTAAGGCAGCACATAACAAAGGTCAGAAATAGCCTAGCGCTGTGTTTTGTGTAGCTCATCATTCTATGAGAAAATGTGCCCAAGTTCCTCCTAAAACATTGTTTTCAAGCATGGTTACTACTGAATATATTTCTAAATGACAAGGTTTATTTGTCTGTATTTTGATATGTTTAGGGGAAACTCAGGCTGACAGTTAGAGGAGGCAGGAAGAGGGAACCACAACAAGTTCCACCCAAACACAAAATGTCATCTCTTCCCTAGATAAGATACAGAAGCATCCTGATGAAAAAAAGAGCAGACATTTAAAAGTTTCTGACATGTGTCACAGATGCAGCCATTGAGCCACTGTTCCTGATGTAGCTCGAAATGACAGCATCCAAGCCATTGGAACTGGCTGCAGGACATTCAAAGTTTGGTGTGTGTCGCATTTAATCCTTGTCATAGCACATCTCAAGAATAAAAAAGACAAATGGGCACAGGCAGTAGTAATAGTTCAAAAAACTTAAAATAAAACTTCCCAGTCTAATTGATATTATCAAGCTGTGCTAACATTTACCAGCCACCAAGTAGACAGACAGGAGGTCAGCACCCTTTTTTCTTCAATTTTCCCCCAAGTCAGAAGGAAAAGTCTTTCAAGCTTTCTCTAAGGGTGACCCAAATACATGAACTGTTTATTCAGAAATAGCACTGACTTGCCAAAGATACTCCTTAATAATCAAAACATATAAAGACAAAAAGGCTGCAGCCACCGATGAAGCAACTTGTCATGCATGACCTGTGTTATTTATTTACACTAGCTTAGGATCAAGCCAATGTTGGTGATTATTGTACCAAGGAGCCAATAATTTATTGATTGTGCCACCTCTGGATATTTTACACCCTTGTAAAGTTGTGGTGCAGGCAGCATAAAATAACATTCTTTTGGAGTTATCATGTTGGCATTCTCTTTCAAATAGTGTGTCTTTTAACGCTGGCCAAAATAGTTTGTGTACGTAAAATTGATTGTCTGCAGTGGCTCAGGGTCTGCAGCACAGATCACTTGAATCAAGAGCTTCACATCTAGGTTTCCAGAGAATTTATAGTCAGCAGCCCCATTAGCTTGTCATTGATTGCAGTCGATGAGTGCCTGCTCCTCATCTAACTTCCAGTTTAACATAGGGGATACTTTTTCATTTAGCAGCCTGGGAGGTGAATAGAGAAGATTCAATTTAAGCATTTTCCAAATACAATCAGCCTCTGATAATGTGAATCCCCTGGCAAGTTGAAGTTGAAAAAAAATAAAAATCTTTTGTATTAAAAAGTCAGTGCTACCTACAGGCTATTGGACTGGTTTCTGCTTAAATCTTTTGGCTACCTAGGCATGGTGATAAATCAAACAGGGTTTTAACAGTCCTTCCTTCTGTATGTTAAGGAAGACTCAAAACATCCACAATGTTATGGTAGTGGAAGAGAAGATTCAATGAAGGAATGTGTTTAATATACACGGGTTTTGTACAGTTTTATTAGAGTATTGAAAAAGATATTTGTTACCACCCATTTAGCCATCACATTATTGGGAAGTAGTGTTGTATTGTTTTGTTGTCTGAAGTTCAAAAATATTTTTTAAACAGTGTTTTTACTTTTTATCTTTATATGCAACTGCGGGGTCAAAAGCTTGAAAACATTGTAAACCCCTTCCCCGCCCTCCCTCGCCCCCCCCCCCCCCATATATTGCTGTAGTTCTAATTAGGTCAGAAATACACAAAAACAAACAAACAAACACACACACACACACAAAAAAAAAAAAAAAAAAAAAAAAAAAACCACAAAAAAAAACCAGATCCAAAATGACCCCTACCTTTTTTCCTCTACTCTAAAACAAAGGTTTGGAAGAAATCAAGTTAGTGTGCTGAGACCTGAATTCTGACTGTGTCAAGGTTCTCCCTTTGAAAATATTGATGTTCAAATGTGGTTGGCTTGGTTGTCCCTGGAAGAAAAAGATGCTCACAATTGAACATCTGCATTTCACGTGATTTCTTATGCCTTGGCTATGTTCATGAGGTGTTCAGCCAGCGAGCCCCTCATTGGAGTATGGTGAAGTTCACAGTGAGAAAGTTGCAGCAGGACATGGTGCTGCTGAGAGGCAGAGAAGGTGGTGCTGGCTTTGCCCATGGAGACTCTCTGTGGGGGCTGAGGACTCCCCACAGTGCTCCCAGTGAAGGGTTGGCTGGAAGGTTTGCACTTTCTGCATGCAACAGGTAAATTGGAACTTCCATGGTACATGGACTTACCCCCAAAATTCTTCTCCTGAAAGATCTGCAGTTGAGACCTGTAGGGATAGCAGAGAAAAATCCATATCATACTTAACGGTACCTCACAGAGGAAATAAGCCTTGTCTAACTAACAGTGGAAATGTAAATCAATACTGTTCTCTGACAGGTCAAGTTGCATCTTGAGAGGCAAACCAAACCACATCCCTTTGTTCCCATTTACAGTGGCACGAGGTGGTTCTATTGCTGGCAGAGCATGACACCTGAAATTGTTTTGCTGAGGCTGTGGACCCTTTCTGTGTTGTGAAGATTGATGTACAAAAGATGTGGAATGGAATAATGTGTAAGCTGAGATGGTAGATTCTTTGCACTTTTTGAGGACACTATAAAGTCCTTCTGTCAAGATATGGCCGTATATCTATCTCCTGCAACAAAATCTTTTGCATGTATTATGTTCCTTCACAAACAATGAAATAAATTATAAAGTAGGATCAGAAAATTAGTAAGAAGAAAGGTGTAGAGGGAAAAAGGCACAGGCAATGCCTTGTTCTTTTACAGTAATGACAGTGACGAAGAGTATTAAAGTACCTAGAGGATAGGAAAAAGAATTTAAACAGTTTTTATAATATATAAATGGCTAAAGTTAGCAATCTTCATAAATCATGTATGGGTTTAATGATCTATGGAAGTAAGGGTTTTCCATAGGGTAGAGTTAAGTTTGTGGCAAAAATACCATTCCTGAGTTTCTTTCTTCACTGTGCATCATCTTCCTGTTGAAGACAGGACGTAGTTATTCTTGTCCTCTCTCATATATGAGCTATCATCTCAAAGAAACAAGAGTCAAGTGCAGAAGAGAGACTCTTCATTCAAATTATCATGTTGGATTCCATCCCCTCATTTTTGTGTCGTTGCAGAACATGTTTGCATACTCGTCAGCAATATAAGTTCATCATTTCTCTCTGCACATGAAACTCAGTTTTCTGCCAGATAGTTTCAGAGGATTTATGTAAGCTAGAGATTTCCCTTTTGCCTTAATGGGAGTTACCCCACACTGTACAGTAGATTAGTGGCACAGCAAAGGAAGATAAGTCAAAAGACCCCTAGAGTGCAATGTTGATTTTAAGTATTTCCCTTCTGCTGTAATAACTTCCATAGCATCCTATGCATTATGAAATGCCTGATTGAGCTAATTTCCTGCCTTGTAAAATAAAGCCATAATTATCATTATTAAGTGTAATTAACTGTACATATGATCACCACAAAGAATAGAAAAAGACAAAGACCGCATGAAAACACTCTAATATCATAATTACTGGTCCATTTGTATTGTCCTTGTTAAATATGCATCCCCTAAATAATTTGATTTCATGTCTTGAGCTGTGTTGCACTCTGCTTATCCTATGCTGATTATAAAGGCTTAATCTTTTCTAGGAATCTTTTTTATCATCAATGTGTGGGAAGGAATGAAAACAAGCAAATCTTTAAAGGTTTTTTGGGCCTCTCCAGAATGTCCACCATTTCCTAGACTTGGTTTTCTATTAAAATTTTCTTACTGACTTTATGTGTTTAATCTGCAGGGTCAAGGCTTCTGGTGGTAAATGTAGTTCAACAGAGATTCAGTTGGAGAATAGTCCGTGCTAGGGAAGAGGAAGGAAAACAATCTTGTTCTGTGCAGCAGTAAGTCCCAACATTATTGAACAGATTCTCTAGATTATCGGAGCAGCCTTAACTGCAGGTCCCGAGCAGAGTTACTAATTTTAGTCATCTGTTGAGAGCTTTGTACCACCTCTGGTTTTCTGACTAGTGAAAAGAAATAGAGTTCCAAAGTTCTTGTGACCTTCCAAATGTCAGCCTTAGAAAAAACTTTTCAAATTTACATCTATATTAAGATGGGCCAAAGCTTGAAAAACTTCATAAAATCAGATAAAATGGTCTGGATCTTTTCTTCTTTTGGGAATTAAGCTTTCTTTGTCTGCTTTTTTTTTCCTATTTTTTTTTTTTTTTTTTAGACTCTAAATTCAATGAGTTTTTTGGGGAAATGAGCTAATTAATGAAAAAAGACTTCAGGATTTGGCACTTTTGTAGGAATGTCACTGATTTGATGGGATTAGTTACCAGGGAAAGAAGTTGCAGGACCTCACCATAGTCTGTTTATGCAAAAGAATTAATTTAAGGTGTCTCTGAAGTGAAACCACTGTAATGATTTCTGAGATCTGCCTCTTTTTCTGGTCAGGTGCCATGTTTTTTCCTGCAGCAATGTTATAGCAGCATAACTTGTAGTGTTTTCTACTTAGGTCAGAATATCCCTGATTCCCAAAAATAAAATTTTCAGTTTCCCTGAAGATTTAGTAGTGATACAGCTGAGGTTTGGGGTGCTTTTTATTATTATTTATTTCTATAACAGTCAGTCACTCTGGTAAGGGAAAGGAACAGTTAGAGAAAGGTTTCAGTGAGGAGTATCTGGAGGGGGACTAGTGGAAAATTTGCCTATTGATGGGTAGCAACTTACTGTGGTGATGGGCTTTTTCCTGTACTCTCTCACAGAGGCTGGTTACCTTTTTTAATATAATAAAGGATGAAATAGTTAAATACATCACAGTTTTGCCAATAATAGGTGTGGGTGTATAAGTCTAACTGGCAGTCAGACTGCCCAGGTTATTGATTTTACTGTCTAATGGCTGAAAGAGATGTTATCTTGATTAATTAGAAGTCAAAACCAAATGCATCTTGCTTCTGTTAGATCTCCTGGCATTTGTTTTCTTTTTTTCTCCCTCGCCAGTGTTGTTGTACATGTACCTTTAAAACGTTTTAAACTAAAAAGCTATCAAGGTCAGCAGTATACGAGCCCTAGGAACTTTATTTCAGCTGTCAAGGAGTCCTTAAAGCATGCACTGCTTTTGGTGCTGGAAGGTACCCTTTTAAGGCATAAGGCTATTCATTTAACCTCAACAAATTAAAATCCAGTAGGCTATTATTCTTAGGGCTCTTGAAGTAACTTATCACCTCATTATGTTATTGGGCAGAAATGCTGACATGCTGAGTATTACTTTATATATTTACTAATGGTTTTACAGGAAAACATATTTTTCTCTTTTGGAGTATTTAGTGTTCTGCAAACATGTTCAATGCTTAATGTGAGTAAGCACTATAAAGACCACTGCAACATGGGAACATAAAAAAAGATGGCAGTTTTCTATCAGCTACTCTGAATTATGATCAGTAAGATGATAGGAAAAAAATGATAGATGGTAGGGGAAAAAAAGTCCAGGGTTAGCCAGCAATAAGAAAATATATACTTAATTATTAATATACTATATTAATAATCACTTCCTGGTGGTTTACATGCTCTCAGAATGCCAAATACTAAAGAAAAAAAGCAATCTTGCTGCATTTATAAACAATTTACACCTCCCAAAGTTTACTTCCACCAAATGAGTAGTTTGATTTGTTTTGTGTTTTATATGATCACAGTCCAGAACTAAAATTACCTTACATAGGATACAAAAATAGAATGTATTGCATATTTTTGAATTAAGTGAAATTGCCATGTTTACATATCTAAACTTTACCAGAGATTTTGTTGCCACAATTGGTCTGATTCTGAAAATTGTACAAGAATCATAGAATCATAAAATGGTTTGGGTTAGAAGGGACTTTAAAGTGCACTCAATTCCACTGTCAATGTCATTGACAAAGATATTAAACAGCACCAATCCCAGTACCCCTAAGGAATGCCACACATCATTGGTCTCCACTTCAACAAGTTGACCACAACTTTTTGATTGTGACCATCCAACCAAATCCTAATCCACCAAGTGTTCCATCCATCCAATCCATGTCTCTCCAACCACAGGTGTTGTGCAGGATAGTGTCAAATGTGCACAAATCCAGGTAGATGATGCCTTTTGCTCTTCCCTTATACACCAATCTGCAACCCCACTGCAGAAGGCCGTCGACACTGTCAGGCCCAATTTGCCCTTGGTGAGACCCTATGGGCTGTCACCAGCCACATCCCTATTTCCTGTGTGTCTCACCATAGTTTCCAGGAGGATATGCTCCATGATCTTGCCAAGCAAGACTGACTAGTCTATAGTTCCTTGGGTCTTGTTTTCTCAAAATACCAGGGACACATTTCATATCTATTTGAAATTTTGGGAAACCCATGAATGCACTAGCTTTCTGTTCAAAAGTGTGTAATGTGTTACAAGGAACCTGTCTTGGTTTGGAAAGACAGGTATCTGCCAGGGAAACTGGGGTTTCCCTTAGAATAGAGAATGCAAACCCCTCACCCCCCGCCAAATTATAATTTTGCAATCAAGGCTCTCAGGCAAAGATTTGGGAATAGGAATAACAGTTCTTTACTAGTAATATCAATAATACAAATGTGGTAGAAAAACAAAACCACCCCACCAAACCAGCAAACAAACAAAAAAACAATTTTGGAAAGCCCTGACAGAGTCAGCTACAACCTGATGCCCTGTTGGTCAGGACGTTGGTAGCAGTCCAAAAGTCCTCCTGGGGTGGCAGATGTGGTTCTGTTGGAGTGGAGATGATCCTGAAGCCAAAAAGGGTCCAGAGGTGGTGAGAGGGAGTCCGGTGATGGTGAGAAGGGTCCTGTCTTCCTCCGGTAATCGGGTGAAGCAAGAGAAATATCCTGTTCCATAGTCCCAGTTTTATCCAGGTAGGAATGGTTGGCTCCCCCCACTGGGTGGAGCATCTCACAATAGAATGATGGAATGTGAATGTACTATCTTGGAGAGGGTAAGGTTTTTTTTTGGGATGTGTGGTTTTAGGGGTGCAATAGGATGATGGAATGTGAATGTACTATCTTGGGGAGGGTAAGTTTTGGGATGTGTGCTTTTAGGGGTGTTTAAATGGTCCATTAGCAGAAAAAAGATAAGAAACAATGCCCTACCTGGTTTTAACAGTTGGGCCATTATCAAAAGGCACCCGCCCCACTCCTTCCAGAGTAAACAAGAGATAAAACAAAACAGCTCCCCAACTGCTTTCAGCAGATGAAAATAGAATACACATCCTAGGTTCCACAACCCAAGACAGAACCACAAAGCACTGATTCAAATATTGCTGCATCATCTACTGAACAGATGGTTTACATACCTTCCTTTCTTATTACTTGCTCCATAACATTTTAGCATACAGTTAATCTGTTTATAGGGTCTCAATTCTCTCCTTCAGGCTTTGTTGTCATGAAAGTGTCTAAAGAAAGTTGACCTACACCACTACACAATTTATAGGTGTGGAGTGGTTTAAGTAACCAATTTGTAAAGCTTCAGACTCAATTTATCTGCTGCTTTTCCCATGGAATTTACCTAGAAAAAGTGAAAAATGCACAAGATGCTTAAGTGCAACCCCCACTTTGCTCATCTACTTGGTGTTCACAGAGAAAAAAAACCGACTAGGAGTCTGTTCAGTCCAAGCAACAGACTACAGGTGTTTTCTGAAATAAGGACATAAAAGGACAAAATGTAAATCAAGGGAGCCGTGTGGTCATTTTAATTGGCATTCTTACCATTTTCCAGGTCTGTGTTTACTTTTACTGTGCTGTTGCATGAAATGAGAAATTAACACAGCAATATAGACCTCAGTTTTATTTAGTTGAAATTCATAGTACAGTTTCAGTAAATTTAGTGCTGCTGATAGCTGTCAGATTGAGTGCATTGGATAGCAGGTTTAGGTAATGGTAAGATTAGCTATCTTAGAGTTTCATCTAGGCAGAGGTATAACTCAGTATTTGGGTTTTATTTGGAGACCACCTGTGAGGGGGGGCTGCTAGTGCAGGTTGTAATGCTGAACCTTGTTCTGAAAAAGCTGGACTGAGTCCAGTCTCTATCACCTCTACATAATGTGTATATGGTATATATATGGTTGTTTCTATTCAGAAGAGATGTTGACTCCTT
The DNA here is from genome assembly GCA_017589585.1 of Phylloscopus whistleri. NCBI lineage: Eukaryota > Metazoa > Chordata > Aves > Passeriformes > Phylloscopidae > Phylloscopus > Phylloscopus whistleri. The sequence continues at coordinate 2,975,950 of JADMLD010001407.1, read as the reverse complement.
GCCCTCTTACCAGCCAAAACATCCATTTTGAACTCTTCAACAAAGAACTGAACCAGAGGGCAAATCAATAGATACTGAGGAATGCATACCAAGGCTGGTATTGTGATTATCCTAATTTTTACTACTCTGGCCTCTATGTAAATAACACCAAAATCTGGTAAAATTGTTGCAGTATAGGTGTTCCAGGGTCTAATCTTGGAAAAAAATCCAAACAAAGTAACCCAGAGATGCTTAAATCCTTTATGTTTGCAAAGAAAATATTGAAAAAATATAATAGGTATTTATATATATAAAATACTGAAAATGGAAAAGAGGACTGACTTTGGGTTGTGTGGTACAGAAGAGTTTACACCAGCTTACATTATGCCAGAATGGGACCAGGTCCCTGAACAGGTGAGCATCCAGGGCACAAGGATGCTTAAACATCATCCTGTGCTCTGATGGAGGTGACAGTGTTGTGTTGAACCTTTCAGGCCCTTTCTTTTCCTCTGGCATTTCCCCTCACAGCAGTACTCCTTATTTCCTTGTTCCAAAGGAGTATTTTTTTTTTTTTTCTGGGCAATGTCACCCTTCATTTGCAGAATAAAAGGAAATAAAAGCAGCAAATTATTGATTCTGGAAGTTTACATGAGGGAAATACAAAGTCTTTCTTCTGAGCCTTGGAATGGCTGTCAAAGTCCTGCCTCAGCTGCTAAGAAGGGCCCAGCTAATGCAGTCAGGTTTGCTCCATCTGCCACGGCTTTGAGTGACAGCTATGGCCCAGTGCACATCCACTGAAAACTAGCATCAGGGAATGACATACAGTTTGATAACATAAGATGCTTAGGTTTTTTGGCTCAAGTGAGATGTTCAGAGCTAATAGCCCTGTGAGCAGAGTTTCAGCTGTGATCTGTACCTTGAGATATTGGTTGTGTCTGGCTCAGGAAAAAGGGGAAAGAATGAAAGCTTATTTCTAGAAAGGTTTCCGATGAGCAGCATTTGTCATTGAAGGGGAAGATGGGTATAATTAGCTTGTCAGTCTAGTTTGGGCTGAGCTGGCTTTCTGTGGTAAGAAAGATGGACTAACTGCCAGAAGAGCTGACAGGCAGTCGATAATGCAGCAATTAATGTCATAAATAATTCTGGAACCAATTATATCAAAATGGACTCCAAGCTTTAAAAAGGAACAGAATTCCCTTATTCTTCCTGCTAACAGCGAGAAGCAGCTTTCATTTTTCTCTATAATTACTTTTCATTGTATATAGCAATAAAGTAGGGCTTTTCTGTCCGTATTTAAAACTTGTCTTTCTTGCCTTCCCCCGCCTCCTAAACACTCTTTACCCCATAGGACAAGGTTGTTACAGCAGATCTGCACTGAGGTGAATGTATAATCTTTTCACGTGGCTGTTACATGATAATTTCTGCTGCACCTAAATGACTAAGAGCCAAGTTTTCTCAAATGTCATGGGCAATGACAGCAGAAAGTACCAAACAATGGCATTTGGAAATAAAGACATTTGTGAAATAAATTGATTTGTCTTATTATTTTAAAGGTTGCTCTGACTTGCTTACACTGAACTTATTGATTTTTTTTCTCCCTTCTCTCTGTACAGTTACAGCTATGGAATCTAAGCCAAGCTATTCCCTTTATGCTGCAAAGACAATTCAGAACAGCCCTGTGAGTTAATGGGCATTCCCTTACAAAAGACACCAAGTTACAAACACTCTCTAGAGTGATATTTTCCTTAGCTGTTTCTCCATGTGCTGTAATACAGATGTGGATAGCACAAAGCCCTCACAGTACTGCTTTTGCTAATGGTCTTTCTGTAGTCTCGTCCTCTCTTTTTTTAGAAAAATGGACTATAGAAGTAGTAAATTACTGTAGCATTCGTTCACAGCTTTGTTCAGCGCTTGACAAATGTTTCCAACTTTTCAACTATGGTGGCATTTACTCCTGGGAGGTTGGGGAAAACAGTTCATGAAGTTCCCACTGTTTTAAAACCAGAAACATCTGTTGGTGTCACATGCAGTTTGTTGGCTGGGTCCAGGAATAAAGAAATCCTGCAGCTGATCAGCTCTCTCCTTAGCAGTAGGTGTCAGTATGGTGAGTGGTAATTACAACAGAGAGTTTTAGAGGACACACGATAATTAGGACAGCTAACAAAAACATAAACACTGACATTTACCATACTTAAAACCAGAAATGTTGTCTGCTGTGTCTGTACATTGTTTCAGACCATGACAATAGAGCCATAATTAGTTCCATCATGCTTTTAAGGAACAAAGACACTCAGATTTTGGATATACAGCCCCGTGTTTTAGCAGGAGGAATGGCAGAAAGAGGGGGAGTGATCCGAGGTGTGCAAAGCCCAAGTGTGCAGCAGTGCAAAGCTGGAAGAGCTGGGTTCCCGTCCAAGCCCTGCTACAGGGATGGTGCTGAGTGACTGCCAGGGAATCATCGTGTCTGTCATTATGGCTCCCCAGCCAGAGGGACAGAGAATGCTCACCCTGTAAAGGTGGTGTCCATATTAACACATTTTTAAAGTCTTTTTAAGCACTTGGAGATTGTCTGTAAGGAAGGGTGATGGAAATTCAGTACTATTGAGGGAAGAGACCATCTGTTTCACATCTCATTAAGAACTATATCCTGTTTCTGCTCTGCGGCCCAGCAAGGCCTGAAAACAAGGAGCTGTGTTTAAACAATACTTCCTCAGTTAAACTACAGTGTATATAAATTGAACTCAGTTTTGCTCCAAATGACCCACTCTTTCTGCTCACAGAAGTTCTTCAAAAGGTAAGATTTTGTCAGAATCTTTGCAAGTCAACTCTGTAGCCATTCAGCAGTCTTGCTATCATAATTTTCTTTTCTGTGCTTCTGCATTTCTAGGGAAAGTACTTCACTGCCCTCATGCCTCAGATCATTCAGTGCACCACTTCTCTTCAATAGAGAGGAAGTGTCAATGTTTTCCTTGTATTCATAAGAATGATTTCCAACATAAAAGTAAAATCAGTTAAATTTAGTCTGGAAAGAGTGCTCTAGCAATCATTATTTGGTCTGCAGAACTCTTACTGACCTCCATTCTGGGGAAAATCAGTTCCCTGTGCAAGTGGACCTTTTCTTTTATAAAAAAGAAAAGAGATTTAACATGAAATATCAAATTAAATGAGCTCAATTTACTCAATGTCATCTGCAATGCCACCCCAAAAATTTAGGTTTTCTATTCCAACTGCCAATATGATTGATGTTAGTATAAGAAACCTATGGCTAAGTGAGCAACTACTATCCTTGAAACAAGTCACAGATTTTCACTTCATCAGGAAGGTGAGTTTTCAAGAAGCAATTAATATTACCCAAAATGTCTTGTATCACCATTTGTACTTCTAACAAAAACACAGGAGTAGTTATTTTATTCCTAATTAGCTTTAAATAATCCATTTTATTAGGTATATTTTAATGATTAGTAAAGAAAGAAATGAAAATCCTATGAGCTATTTTGTAGTCCTGAAAGCCAAATGCAGCATAAACTAATGGCACTACTTACTTAGATATTGTTGCTTCTATATCCTCTAAATGCCTGAAAATAGGTTTCTGTAGAGGTGAAGTGCAGAATCCAATGACTTTAGCACCTTGGTTTAGCTCATGATGGGAGATATTATCTAATTTTATCCTCTGTGTGTAAGGGTATTATGTGTTTTCATCTGTTTCTTGAAGTTGCACATTAAAATTCCAAGCTCTTCTGGCTATTTACTACTGAGAACATTGAAAGTGTACATACCCATTATAACTTAGAGAATTTGGGATGATTACATACAGTAATGACCAGGTTTTCATTATGAACTAGTACAAGCATCCTTTTAGATTAAGCTTGGGGTATTCAAAAGTACAGTGTTGTAAGTCTGAATCACAAACATAGGAGTGGTCAAAGTGGAGGCGGAGAAATGGGATGGTGAAGCTGAATACCTCAGCTTCGATAGGTAGATGAAAGAGCTGCACAGACATCAGTATAATTGATGAATTTTTGGGTTACTTTTTTTAATACTGGCTGACTGATTTACATAAGCACATAGATTTGTAAACATATTCCTTTTTCCTTTAGGTCTAATAAGGTGCCATTCATATTGGAGTGGGGTTTCCTCTCTTTCCCCAACACTCTCTTTTGCTGTATCACTCTTTCCATTTCTTAGGTCTAGCTTGCCAGTAGGGCCCAGCATGTCCAAACAATGACAGATTTTTTTCTGAAGCTCAGTTCTCTATTATGCAGCTAATTAAGAAGAGAGACTGATGGTGGACAGAGGAGGAAAGGGAAGGGTTTGTGGGGAGGATAGATGAAAAAAAGTCTTATTCGTTCAGCATATCTAGATCTTTTACTGTACATATCATGCACATCTAGGGTTTGGAAATCTGGCCTTCATTAGGAAGTTAGTTTGGGACTGAGGGACTAATATTATTCTCTTTAGAGCATGAAATTTGAGGGCAGTGACTTTTCATGTGATTTCATACAGCATTGTTCTGAAGGGATTTTTCTGAATGGCTTTAATAGAAACAGTAAATAATATGGCATGAGTGCACAGGATATGAGTCTCTCCCTAGCATTTCTGTTATTGAGAGGTGTGGTTTGTCTTCTATGGTGTCTCCAGCAGCCAGACTAACATTCATTTTGTTTTAAAGTATCTAGCATACTTTATGGCTTTGGTAGATAGGTGTGCTTAAAAATGCCTCCTGGTACATATTTACTTTTCTCTGTCTTTCTAGATCAGTTATGGAAATTGCAGGAAGATGATCAAGGGAAATACAGAACACAAGAAAAGGTTAATTGAGAGAAAGCTAGTTACTTATAATAGCAAAACCTAGTATGTACCATAATGTGAGTAGGGTAATGACCCCATCTTTGGCTGAAAAGAGGAGGTAAATAAATCTTGCTGAAGAAAGACAAATTTGAGGCATGTGAGTATAGCGCTGTCTACCAAAGTACCAGACTTTGTAGCAGCTAAGTTATGAGGTGTGACAGTAACACCTCTGTTGATGCTGATGGTGCAGGCTCCATGGAAAGCTAGAGGATCTGTATTACTATATGCTGAAATTTGTTTTATTTTACACAATTCTTGACTAAGATGTGCATCTAAATAGTCTTACCGTGAGATTTTGTGTTCTCACCAAAGTTCTGCTCTTGGACTTAATATTAGATTTGTAATAGATTTGATTTTCTTGGTTGTTGAAGGAAAGCTTCAAATTCAACCAATCCTTTGCCCCACCACAAGATTGCTTCTAATGTTGCTATAGAAGTTATAAATTTTTATTGCTTAATTTTAAAAGATGAGTAACTCACCACTATTTGAATTTGTGGATTCAGCAGTCCTACAGCTGATTTGATATCCAACATCAGCTTGGATGAAAGACGAAAAAGACATGGTCTTGGGGATATTTTAAGTTTGCTTATGGAAGAGGAATCTATTACTCCTAGGTAAGAAAGAAGTGGAAGAAAATAATTATGGCACCCTGAGAACATAATGGTGTTATTCTCTTTGAGTTTTTCTTATTCAGAGTGGAGGGCAGAAGAGTGTTAAGTTACTACTCAGAGTATTTAAACATTTTCCTTTCAGGGATTTTTGTGGGATTAATGGAGATATCAAGTGAAAAAATGAAATTTCACCCATATTTTCTCTAGAAGTGCCTTTTTTTTTCTTGGCAGACCCCACATGAGTTTAATTGTTTCTGATTTAACAGAAGGATTAAGTTTTCTCTCCTTCTGCTGATGGGGATCAGTTTCCTTCCCTTGGTTAATGTGTCAAACATCAATCCACCTCCCTCTCCTTCTACCCTTCCCAATAACTAACTATGTTGAAATACCTAAGACAATAAGATAATACATTTTATAATCAAAAATAAAAAAATATTATCATCTACCACAGTAAATCATAGCCAAACAACACAGTTATAATAGAAATAGCTTTCCTATGTCTGATCCACTAACACTTACTTAGTCAGATAAAAAATAACTTGTTCTTGGAGAGAGTGCCCTGGGTTTGATTTATCTCTGAGTGTAAGTAAATATGAAAAGGCTGCCAAATCTGCCTATATAAATCTCAGCTATCTCAAAATGTCATGTATGGGGGAAGTGAAAAATTAAGAAGGTGTTTCTGTCTTAATAGGGTTTGGAGGCAGAAGGTTCTGCTTTTAATTTTTCTTAGGGATGACGTTTCCCTGGTTGATACCTGGGAAGAATTAAAGAGAAGCTGGAGAAAAATACATACATGTATTGTGCCAAATAACTGCTCTTATTTTTGCTGATGTAAATCTGGAGTAGATCCACTAAAGAGTCTGGAATTAGTCTGGCTTTGTCCCAGTGTAGCTGACAGAAAACCGAAAGCCTTTCAAATTAATAATATTAAATCTCAGCGTTGTTAAGATTTTTCATTTTGGCTCTAGTGGTCATTGTTTGTTTGAATAAATAGAACAAAAAGAAATCATCTGAAGATACTTATATACTGCTGCACAAGTGAGAATGGAAAGAAGACTGGGCCAATGTGAAAATCAAGGGTAAGAAAATAGTTTCTGTAACCATTGTTTGCATATGTTTATTTTTGTCTGACAACATCACACCACACTTAGACGTCCATTTACACAGGAAAAAAGAGGTGGCATGCAGGGCTGGATTATTAACTCAAGGAATAAGCAGTATAATCCAGGCATAAATCCTGACAATTTGTGAATTTTCACCCATGGGCTTTATATTTTTCTCACTTAATATCGTGGTCATTGGAGTTACTCCTGAGTAGTACCAAGGTGGTTAATCTCAGAATCAGGCCCTCTGCCTCCTGTGTGGGTTTGTGAACCAGATGCTCGGTGTGACAAAGTGTGTCAGTCAGCCTGAAGTACTTGTTGAGCCTCAGTCCATCTGGGATTCAAAGGTAGTTTTTTACCTCTGAGGTGGGGGGTTTTAGTTGAATGTGTCATACTACTCAAATTCATTAGATGAAAAGTGAGTATCATCTTACATTACATAAGTTCAGCTGGAATGTATACAATGTCAGTAGTATGGGAGAAGAAAACATGTGTTGAATACATCTAGTGTGTCTTGGGGCTCTGAAGGTCACTCCTCTAAAGTAATATATAGTGCTGGTGCTAGTGGCTCAAGGTCAAGTCAGCTTGCTTTTCATAATGCATAAACCTCAAGCTCGCTCAGACACCAATCATCTGACCTAAACCTTGGAACAAATATTTTACTAAGTAAATCAGTGAGCATGCTGGCATTTCTATTAACCTTCAATGCACTGGTGACAGAAAATGAATAATGATAAATAATAACTCAAGCCTGTAAATCATGCTTAGCATCAGTGGGAAAAAGAAAAAAAAGAAAAAGGTCTGGTGTACTACCATCTGCTAGGCTGGCTAGCCTGTAGGGAGAAACCCACAACAAAGGGAAATGTGCTTTCTCCCTCCCGCAGCAGTTCCCTGGGTTTGAAATTTGGGGGTGGGATGGAGTGGGCTTTGCAGAGACTGGTGAGGGAAACACTCAAAAGTGAAAAGCTGAATGTACACAAACTGCAGGGAGCCTGAGTAAGAAGAGCTCCATTACTCCAGGTGGTAGGGTTGTTGGCAAGCTTTGAAGTGGATGAAGTCTTTTCTTGTCCTACTCTCCCACTGACTGACCATCAGCAGCTCCCTGGTGGTAGGCGAAAGATAACAGACTTCCAGTAACTCACCAGTGCTGAGGACATGCTTGTTTTATTTCCCCAGTACCCTTTCATTTAATTTTCTTCTGTTTTCCTTACAGTTTTGCTACTGGTTAGGGTCACCATAGCCACACAACGTCCTTAGGGAAATTAAGCTCATAAATTGTGAAGAAAAGACACATTAGCTATATGTTCCACCCTATGATACTTTCACATGTTTTAGCTTCATTCAGAAGTGATTTGCATATCCTTAGATTTTTGTAAGATCTAATTTTAGACAATTAGCATTAATTTGTGATTGAGTTTGTTGCAAGGAAGGTTTTTCTTAGCCATGCTGTTTTTAAACATTACCATTTCACAAGCTTTCACACAATCTTTTTCCTTTCCGTTTCTGAATTATTTTTTATAAAGAAAACAAGTGCTGCTGGATCAGTGGATTGAAGCACGCCTTGTGTTGAGTTCACCTCTCTAGCTGGGAATTCATTTATAATGGATTGTCAGGTTGGAGCCCTGGCAACACTTGTGACCCTGCTACAAGAAGGGAAAACAGCCTGCATCACATAAGGTTGCTGCTGCCAAAAAATCACAGTAGACTCTCATCGAGAACCCTTGTCCTTTCACAAAAGGACAATAGGAAAAATATAGGGCATAGAAGCATAGCATGTTTGCTTTCTGTGGGATCACAGCAGGAGGTGTGCTCAGCACCTGTTAAGGAGGATGTAACACAGAGTAGTGCCTGTGTTTGTTGTGGAATCACAAAAAAACGAGTCAAACAAATCTAACCCAGGTATGTGAGGAAAGATGAAGTGAGAGGATAAAGAGAGTTAGGGGCTTGAGTTCATACTTGTAATTCATTTTTTTGTCAGAAATGGGTGTGGAGCAGAGTTTGAACTATTCAAAGAGTAAAAGCACTCTTCTTTCAGTCTGGAAAGCAGGCAAGGGGCAGTCATGATGGGACTCAGATTCATATCCGAGTTCGGATTTGTGACAGACCTTTGTCAGAAAACTACTATGTGCCTGAATCTTTTTGTGTTCCTTTTGACCATTTCTCTCTTTTGACCAAAATGAAAATAAAAGTATTGCCCACCAGCTGCACTCATATTACTTGCAATGGTTTTGTTTAAATTATATTCCCAACTGGATTAAAGTGATAACATAATTTATAATGCAGTAACCATCTGACATCATTAAAAAAAATTCAGTCAGGATACTTTATCCCTTACTTGAGTCTCAGGACTGGTATCCTGTGGAATAGAAGGGAAAGTATGGAAATCCCAGTGTTTCTGTCACTGCTAAAGTACCATTTATTTAAAGCAAATTTGGAAAGGACCCTTAACATAAGAAAATTAAGTGAAAAAGATTTCTATAAATCAGCCTCCTCATGCCAAACTTCATGCAAGTAGAATGAGTAATAGTAAATTTCTAAAATTTGGCATCTTTGTTTAATTAAGGGCTTATTTTGTGAAAAATATCAGAACCTCAGAAAAAGACATGATCATATTATTCCACTAAAATGGCTGTGTGGACACTACTTCCAAGACAAAATGTATTATCCTGAGAAATTATGTAGAGGTAGCTGCTGCATTAATATACATGCATTTCACAGATAACTTTAGGAAAAATTAGCCTTATCCCAAAGGGACCATCACTAAACATAATTTATTCTGTCCTTTGCTAAATCCTGACTTGCCCTTGAGAAGACATTTCCCATTAAGCAAAAGTGAGCTTAGCTCATATATGTTAGGTTATTCCCAGTAAAAGTCAACAAATTCATTTTAAAATCTCAATATTGGCTGGCAATCTGATCTTTAGCATCCCTATCCTTATATCTTTCTGAATAGTATAAAAATAATTTAACCAAAACTGAATAAGTGCAAAAGAGGGTAAGAAAGCAGATTGTGAAAAAGAATGTATAGTACTTTCATTTTACTTAATTTAGCTGAGGCTGTTCATTAGTTTGGTGACTTTTCAATTTATTTTGTGCCTAATAGGAACTGTGGCTGAAAATAATAATTCAATTAATATACCATTACAATAAGAAGATTTATATTTTTCTTAATAGTAATATTTAAAAGACACAGAGATTTTTTGCTTATTGGTTAATTTGAAGTGATGAAAAGAAATTAATAGAAGTCATCTGTTTTTACAACTTAAGAAACTAAAATACAGAGAGTTCAAGTGGTCTTCCCAAGGTTTCACAGCAAATCCATACCAGAACCACAAATTATTCTTTATATTAGCTGCAAACTATAATGAAAAAAATGATGGTATGGTAAAAGGGGAATTCCAGTTTTCTTATCTGGGAAATACATAGCCTGATATCTGTGGTACATTTTTCTTCCTGGCCCAATTGTTGTTATCTTATGCAGTTACACACACACCCCCCTCTATGAAAAAAACCTCCACATATATCCAAGTTGAAATAATCATGCACAAATGAACACTCTGGCCTTTTTTAAAAATTTTTGAGGAAATTGCCCCAACGATCTGTAGGCAGAGAAGGAAAGAAAAATTCTTAGTAATTAGTATTTAGAAACTACTTTATAATGGGACTCTATTAATTTAAAAGTGATTGTCTTCAGTTAAAATCTGATGTGTATTTTTAGTCATTCATATTTTTGTTGAAAGGAAGGACAGTGTGTTGAGCACAGCTTGGGGCATGGTAATTACTCAGCCACCTTTATTAAAAGCTTTAAAATACTATTTAACTGTAAGCATACACATAGCAGGGCTTGGGTCAGAGGCCAGGACACATGTGGGGAAGACTGTGTGCACAAATATGACACCACAGAAGTAGTCGGTAGTGGTAATGGAGCTATCCAAAATTATGTGCTCCTCTTCACATAATTGGGAAGCTAGGTTCACAGCTAAGTTTTGATAATGGGAAAAGCAAACACTGGTGCTTTAAATCTGTCCATCCATTTTTCTAGTAAATTTGCTCCCATGTGTTTACATGTGGATAATAAGTTCTAATTGAGGGCACAGAAACTTTTGTCTTCTTATAAAAATCATGTTATGTATGGAAAATCTGCTAAATAACTAACTGTTTTCATCTCTGTTAGCAGACCTGTTTGCTACTTCTGCCGACTTCATAGAGTGACCCCAAACATTTTGTTGTAAATACATTTTAAATTGGGAGAGGAGTTAAAGGAGGTTTTTAGAAAGAATTAAACTCCTAATTATAAGGGACCAGCAGATGTTTTTCATCTAGTTTCACCTTTCCAAGAAGTTATTTTCTGAAAAGAATGTATATATATGTTAAGATGGTGCTATATAAAAAAGCTTATTTTTCTTTTCCCACAAATTGCCCTCTCTCTCCAAATTTGGTCTTATAACTATAGACACATTATTTTTTACATGGATTTTCAAACCCCCATTATAAGTTTCTTTGTGCGTCAAACTGTTCAAAATGCAATATACTTATGAGGAAGACAAATTAATTTCATAACTGAGGCATGTTACAGCTGGTTGGGAGTCTATTTATCTGATGATTTAGATACTGACGCAAAGCCTTACTTGGTACATGATATTGGTGTGTCTCTCTAAAAAATTCAGTAGTGTTGCTGTTTGGATAATAGGTGTCGTTCATAGTATCTGCCTCTGCACCTAAAAACATGGATTTTTCCAAATAGCAGGCTGTTGGACTGGGTTTAATACAAGGACAGAAATAAAGTCATTTTCTTGTGAGGTTGAGTCTACCTAGCTTACAGGTTTGAAAATTGCAAGGGTATTAATATACATTTTATCTTCTAGAATAGTTATCCACTCTCTGAACTCTCAAAATAATATATCAAATACCCAGGGCTCAACAGGCCCTGATCTGCATGAATACTAGCTGGAGTTTTCTGAAAGCACTTTCATTAAAATTAAACAGTGACTTCTTTTACATTGATGGGTCTATGACTGATGGCTCTGAAATTCATGTCACAAATAAATGAATGGCCCTTCAACTATTTCACATGTACTTACAGACAGGCAAATGTGATATATTGCATCCACAGACATCTCAATGAACATAATCATGATATCACAATATATCATGTTACACTTGTATATGTTTGGGTCACATAATTTACCATCAGCAGTGTGAGGTTTAACAGGGTTGAATTATATGGATGCTGCATAGAACACTTTGGATGCATTATGCTGATGCTTTGGACTTTAAAATGTTAATATTGCAAATGAAAGGTACACTTTGTGTATCATAAATCTGAGTGTCTATTCTTTCTGTGTACTCAATAAATACACTTCTCATCAACTTTTAATTATGCTGTTTGCATTATTCTGTCCTGAAGAGGATAACACTCTGTAAATCATCCACTTCTAATGTACACTGCAGCATAAGTTTAGTTAATTAAACCATATATTTTATTAGTACTTGCACTTCCATCTTGTAAAACTGCTATGAAAAAAATAGAAAGAGGTTTTTATTTATTACAGCTGAGTTTAAGATGACATTACAAAAGTTTAGCAGGGTTAGATGTGCATATTGCTGTTGCCTGTAGCTTACTCACAAATACTCAGTTTCAAAAACTTACTGTCTAACCATTGCTGTGAAAGTGGGAAGCTTCTTGAACATGTTGATGTATGTTGATGTTCCTGCAGAACCACTTCAGTGTATTTAATGGTTAAATATAATAGTCAGAACTGAATCAAGTATGATCTTGTCCATTTGTGCAGAACTTGTTATGTTAAATCACCAAAGATAGTTTGCTTGTAATGAAATTCATGGTAAGTGGAATTAGGAGATCCTTTTTACTCTTCTTAACTTAAAGTCTCCTCTTTTTCATTGAGTTTTTCATAGCATAGATTTCATCAGCAGAGACATTTTATGGTTCAGTGTAGGTGGAGAGCCATCCCAAGGGATGCCATGATACACGAACAACATTAAGATACTGTGTGACAAATAGCATGAGAAATGTAAACACTTGCCACAGCATCTATAACTCTCTGAGGATTAAAGCCATCTTTGGGTAGAGTCCCTAGTATTTTCTGTTCAGATGAAATAAATAACTTAATTTGAACTTTGAGGTGCCCAGAGAAAGAATTTGACCTTGAGACTACTTCTGAGTGACATAAAGACACTTTCATACTGACAAAGATGATTCTGAACTAAAATCCTTGATGACTAAGTCTTTAACTCCCTGGCTTGAATGCCTAAATAAATTATTTTTCAGAGGGATTCTTTTGCAGAATGGTTTGAAATTAAATATATTCTCTTCATGAAAGCCGAGTAAATTTGCTCTACCTACAGAGTCTAGAGCTACATAGTGTGCTTAGTTGGTAATGCAGCACTGCTGTATAAGGAGTGTTGCATTTTACTCTAGATGTTGTTTTCCAGATTTCAGAAGAGTATCTGGGAAGAAGTCTCAACAAAATGGCAATCTCTTAACATTAAATTATAATAGTTTTAATTGGAAGAAAAATAAAGAAAATGTAAAAAGACCCCTCAGAGAACAGCAAACCCAAGAGCATAGTGTTTAATAAAGTTGCTAGCATGGTATAGAAATCAAAGTATTAGGATTGAGCTTATGGACTATTTGCCTCACTCTAATTTAAAGCTTTCCTTTGACATGATTTCAGGTTCACTGATTGCATACAAAATGGGAGATAGAAGTTAAAATGTGATCTTTTCCTTAAAAAAAGGAAAGGACTGAGCAATTTTCAGCCCTTTGTCATGAGGACATCAAGTGTGAGTAATTACTTAAAATATGTTCATTTTGAGTGCTCATGCCCTGCAGATTGAGGGAGTAGAGATGTTTCTGTTGTATAAATATAAAACCAGTCTCATTAATCAAGTCCTCTTTAGCAGAAATAACTAGGTCTTGACTCATACATGATGTAATTAATACTCCTAATTTATTTGCACTTGAATTTGACAAGGACTTCGGTATTAAGATTTTCATCTATGTTTCTTGACTACTGACTGTGTTGTCATGTATTTGGTTTCAATTAAGAATTAAGCCAAATAGAATGGTCTCTTCTCTAATTTTCTTCTCTAAATTTTCTACTCAAAATTTACAGAACCATGTCCTTAAAAAAAAAAAAAAAAAAAGGCAACATCTGCAAAAGAAGTGGTACTTGAGGAGGCTTACTCCTTGATATTACTTTGTAGTTAATACTGTCTTTTTAGGTCAGCCTTTTCTCTTTTTTTCTCTATGTTTGACTTTCATGCCTATTAAAAGAGGCCATACTGTAATAGGGAGCACTTCTGCTCATTTTTTCTCATTGGACACAAGTGCCTCAACACTCTGTTACATAGTAAGTCATGGCCTGGCCCCACTGGTTAAAACACAGAGACATCAGGAGGGTTCTTCCATGCTTGTTTGAAATTTTGCACAAAAATGTGTACTTTTACCTCATATGCTGTCATGAGCACACGAGGACACAGAAGGAAAGGGAAAACTATAGTTGTTAGCCCACAAAAGCACTTATAACTTGGTGAGTTATAGGGAGGTTTTAAATGTGTATAAAGATCTGCAACTCCCTAGGAATATGGGCAGGATTGGTTTAGTTGAAATAGTATAGGAAGGACTTTTTGTTAAGAACAAAAAAAAAGTTTCTTTCCCTCTTTGCTACTGCCGAGGCAATTAAGAACCCTGTATACCTTTTATGCCCCTCAGGGCAACTGTGTTTTATTGATAGAATGGACTCTTCTCTAACCTCAGCACCCCCTGTGCCGTGGCTAACATCAGCCTGGCCTGAAGCTCTGAATCAGCAGACCTGGCTTTAAACCCAAACAGCAGTGCTGCAACTTGCTGCAGACTGTGACATTTACCCACATTATTATCAGCAGCCAGAGAGGGGCAGGGGAGGGAGGATCTGCTCTTTCTGTGGCTCTGTGCAGCGTGCCCCAGAGGCAGCCGCTGCCCCTGTAATGGATGCCAGCTGGCCAGGGCTGCCCGGGGAAGGTCTCCAGCCCCAGAGCCCCTCCAGCTTTGGTTCTGTGTGTAGAACATCACTATGGTGGGACTGCTGATCCCCAAGTGTAGGTTGCAGGCTGAAGTAAGCTGATATTTGAAGACAAACCGCTGCAGAGCAGCCCCATTTCCTCTCTCTCATCAATATTTACCAGTTCTGTTCCATCTTTGGGGGTCTTTCCAATATGTTTTAAATATATTTTCCTTCCATAGACTTCAATTATTTGAAATCTTCGAGAAAAGTGATTTCTTTCACAAAGTGACCTGAGATGACTGGAAATGCCAGAGTTTTGCTCAGAGTGATGACAGCCAGCAGGGTCTGCTGGGGCTGTGCTTGGGCCACAGAGAGGGCTCAGCAAGGCCTGCAGTCACCGCCTGCAGGGAGCACCAGGCTTCGCTCTGAGCACAAAGGCTCAGGGTTGCCACTTAAACACTGAGATTTTCTCCCTATCGTTCCTACACACACATATGAGTACATTCATTATTTGTATCAGCGGAACTGGGATTTGGGGGGCTGGGGAAAGTGAGACTGAGGAGTTAAATCCTAGTGGGGATTTCAGGGCCTCAGCTGGAAAATCTCCACAAGCTTGGAGCAATCAAGCTGAGGCCAATTTAAAACAAAACAAAACAACATCAAAAAATCTATCTGTTCTCATGGCAGGGGGATTTGCAGAGCTGTTGCTGAACAATAGGTCTCAGAGAATAAAAAGACTTGCTCGGAAGTTACCCCCTTTTAAGCACGTTAAGGTATGTGGTGGGTAGGGTGTCTGCATGTGCAAGCATGTGTGAGCAAAAGACGGGTGTTTGTTTGAGTAAGAAACCCAAAAATAAATATGTAACACTAAAGAAGTCTTTCACTGTTTAAGCAGAGTGCTATCTGATATTTCATGCAGCAGTTATTTTCTGGCCCTGCCATAAAACCTGCAGGATGAGTAAGAAAAAAACCTCTGTCCTCTTTTATTCCCAAAATAGGTATTTTCGCTGACCAGTGAAGCATTGTTGTTTCATATTAGGTTTGTTCAGGATGTTGAAATTCAGATTTTTTTTTTAATTTGCTAATTAAGCTTTCATATAAAATTTTCAACTAACTCAGAATTGCATTTAGTAGCTTTCTCATGAGTTGTTGCTGTATTTAGGATTTGACATTTGGTAGGTTGAAATCAGTTGTGTAAATCCATGAATATGTGTGTGTGTGGGGGGGGTGGTTCTAATGACTATATCTACAGAACTAGCATATTTATATAACCCTTTATGGCTAAGTGCCTTTTAATCCTCAGTGCTATACTTATTTAAAGTTTACCATTTCTGCTTGCACTACTGTCAACAGACTGATTTGTTAGATTTATGTAAAGTGTGTAGTAAATCTTAACACTAAATTTTAATTGCTCCTTTTAGCATTTTAAAAAACTTTCAGCTTTTTTTTTTTTTTTTGCAGGGAAGAGACTTGGATTTTTGTCCATTTGGTACCCTTTTTCTCTGCTTCCAGTTAGGGTATGATAAGTCTCAAGCGAGTATATTACCGATTGTGTCACATCATCTTTCACTAACTTAAAATGCCCTGCATATATCATGTGTCATTGCAGAAGAGAATTCAAATTTGAATATCACGGTAATTGTACTCTACAGAAATCTACATTCCTGATAAAATTAATATGAAAATTTGTATTTTATCTTTCCATTTTTATTTGTTTTTGTTTTAAGGAAAACCTCATGCTATATTCATTCAAAGCTTTCTGAAGCTTTGTTTTTTCCCTAGAAGATGTCCTAGATTTTATTCTTTAATGTTGTCCCTGATTTATTGAATGTCCATGTTTCCCTGGATAGTACCATCTTTTGAGTTATACATCATCGGAGTGACTCATTCCGATGATGTATTGCATTAATACATCATCAAAGCGCCTTGCTCTGCTGTTGCACTAATGATATGTTAGTATAATACATCATCAGAGTGAACTGCACTGATGATGTATTACTTAGATGGTGATGGCATTCTGTGAAGAAAAGGTTGAGGAGCAGGTTCAATACAGTCACAGGAGAAAAATTAGTCAATACAGAGTATAACTGTTTCTCCAGTAGTGATGCTGATGCTAAATTAGCACCATAGCCCCTGATCTGTACCCTTGCAGAAACACTCAGACATGCATTATCCCCGAAAGAGGAATGAATTCAGAACACTCAGCTAAAGGATTTTACAGAAGAGAAGAGAGGTGTAACCATACATATCACTGGAAAGCTAAAGGTTATATATATAGCTATAATTACTGGCTACTGAGAGATCGAATGAATCAAATGGGGCCAAAATAAGACCAAAGTGTAGATATGTTCAGTAGCTGCCTCTCTGGTGGAGAACGTGACACACAGGGAGACAGAGATATAAGGGCTGTAAATATGCTGTCTGAATTAAAACAGCTGCCACTTAGAAACCCCCAGCAGGAGGGTTATTAAAATATTCTGAGGCATGTAGGAAGGCTATGCTACAGTTTGTTGGGTTTTTTTAGCTTTAAATTCGATACTTTTTTAGTCATGCTATGTCACAGGCAGAACACCACTGTCTCAGTGCTGTGTGCTCTCTCATGATCTCCAGGTGTGCTCAGTAAGAGACAAATTTCTAAGTGTGCACAGCTGATACACATAGAAACTACAAGGTGTTAAAACTGTTGGTGTTCAAGTTCCTTAAAATTGTGTTTTTCAGAGACTAGAAGGACGAAATAGTGTATGTGCATGTTTGGCTGGAAATCCTGCAAAGTCAGACCTGTGTTATGCTGATGTATTTGTGTCAGTGACATTTTATATAAGTCACACTTAATTTCTCGTACATCTCTATCTTTTGGTTTGATCTTGGAAGGGAGTTCTGGCGCAGCTACCTTCTGAGTTCACTTTCCAGGAAGGTGGAGGTGAAAATAGAGTTAAAATGAAACCTGTCACGATTGTAGAGAAGAGAGAGAAGGTATTATTCCCAGATTTATTTATCTAATACAAGGGATGGGCTGTGACATACTTTTCTCTATGAGAACAAAACATGATACAGGTACAAAAAGTGTTGTGGCATGTTCATGTCCCTGCAGATCTTGCTTTTCCACCTTCTCCCTCATTCAGTTAACTCCTAATTCCCTTCTTCATTTTTGTCAGCTGTTTTGCAGCTGGTGCAAGGTGGTGCTCCACCAATCTACATACCCCTCCATTCCTGCCCTGCACCACCTGCAGGGCTGGGGTGGGCCTGGCCTTTCTCTGGGATGTTGTGGGAGCATGCCAGGCTATAGCTCCAGGAACCTTTTGCAGAAAGGTCTGTGCACAGCTTGTTGATGCTTTTCCCCAGAACCGCTGGGCTGGGCTGGCAACACAATCAATCTCCCAGTCTGGGTCACTTTCATCTCTGAAACGGGGGGAGAGATTTCCTTTGTAATCATGGATTCTCCTCTACTATCATACAGGTGATTCCCACACTCACCATTGCCCCCATAGTCTCCTTGATGCCAGACCAAAGAAAAAAAAAACAAAAAACAAAAAGCAGCTAAAGCTGTTTTGTGGACAGTCAGTTTGAAGAGCAGTGATGCAATGAGGGTCGTGCCCCTGAGGTGCACCAGCATGGGGCTGTGCCTCCTGACAGCAGGAAGGCAACAAATGCCTGTCCCAGCAGCCTCCTTACAAAACTCTGTGAGGACTCCTGGCTGTTTCATGCTGTATTATGTAAGCTTCTGAACCAGTCCTTCTCTCTTCCATTTCTCTCCTAATCATCTGTCTTCTACAACTTGTAGAAAGATGGGGTGAGAGTGGCTTAAAACACTCTTTTGTTCTCTCTCTGTCTTTTCCTTTTATTCTCCCCTTCCTTTTCTTCTATTCCATTTGTTTCCTTCCATTCCAGCTCTTTGTATAGGTGATTGCTTTAAACTTGTATTATGTGGTCAAGATACACTTTCGATATAAGTTAGCTTTGAAAAGAAACCATATTGTGCCCGTTCTTGAAAAAAATCACAATACTTAGTCGTGATATTCCCAAGATATTTATCAATGCAGCAGGTAATTGTTTCTCATAATTTTCTAATATTGTTAGACTCTGCTCTCAGGAATGGAATTCACTCTTTCAAACTTTTATTTGGAAGGGAATACTTCAGAGCTACTCAATATTTCTATCACTACCGCAGGTATTTTCATAACAGCTCTCTCTTGTGATTCTTTAGAGTCTCTTTATAAGAAACAAAACAATAGACAAGATTTTAAAAAGAAAATCAGGAAATCAGTGAGCTCTTTTTTTGTGTGTGGATTTCTGATATCACTTTTAAACAAAATAAATTTGATGGTGTTCCATAAACTGCAGCAGAAACATTTTTAATTTTTCTTTTTCAGTAATATTTTCAGCATTCAGATTTAGTATCTGATTTACCATTTTCCATTTGTGGATTTGCACTACAGCCTTAATGTTGCAAACATTAAGGCTTATTTAGAAAAATTGCAGATGTCACGAAAAGTAACCAGGTTCCCACTGGATATGTATAAAATATTACTTCTGTATCCTAATTAATGGTAATGACTTCTAATAATGCAAGAACTCGAATGTACCCTTTGGGTCTGGACAAACGAAACCTTAGTTTTTAATGTGGCTCATACATGTGTTTTGTTTCATCTAAGACAATCTGCTATAACACAGGACAAAACAAGATGTTCTAATTTTCTATAAATAAAGCTTGCTTTGGTTAAGATAGAAACTGCCAATTGCAGAAATACACACGTTGTTCATAATTTATAAACAATAAACACTTCTTTTGGCAGGCTGCCATGCAGTTCCTTTCTGCTCAAGGTCTAAACTGTGAATGAGAAATGATGTGAAAGTTACAAATGGAACGGCTGAGGGACCTGGCAGGTTTGAAGTGATATTGATGCCAATCCAAATCCATGCTAGACTTCGTTAGGACAGGCCAGTTCAAAGATGCAGTACAACTTACTGGAAGTGGCTATATCAATGAAATGTCAAGTGAAATATATATAGCAGTCTAATTGCCATGTGGTAATGACAGATTATTGCTGAGGCTTTTCTCATTCCTGCCTTTCAGATCGTGGCAGAGATGCAGATAAGCAGTTACTTGTGCATCTGGATTCAAATGGTTGAACCTTCAGCTAGCTTTATGTTTATAAGGGTGATGTTGGATAAAATGAACCTTTTTGGGGGACAAGTGTGGAGAGATTTAGGCATCAGATGAGCCATAACTGGCAAACTGTTGGATACTCATTGCTTTGAACATGAAAATGGCCCCTTTGAAGCAATTTGCTTTCCATCTCCAGTCTCCTCGGCCATGCCTTATTACAGCTTTAGCACGGGGTCACCTCTGGAGTTGTTTCCTTCTTCTCCCCCTCTCCCAAATGGGAAGAATGGGTGCTCCAGGCTGACTCATGTCACGTGAATATCATGAGCAGGCTTTTTATGGGACCAGTTCTTATGCCAGTAATCCAAACACTTATTTCTTCCCATTCCTTCAGGGGTGGGAACATGCTAAAAATTCAGGCTTTTTTTATTTGTCTAAAATCAGTCAGATTTGGGTGGGAGAACCTTCTCTTGAAAAGGTTTATACTTCTGTCAAGTAGTCAGCATATCACTGCTCTCATAGCAATCTACACTATTAGAGCTCTGCTCTAACAGGCTCTCAGATTTTCCTGAGCTGGTTGGGTTTAAGCAGGCTCTAGCATTTCCTTTCCTAGTTCGAGAGTTTTCCTGAGTATATTTCCTATAGCCCATTGCTACACTACAGTGATATATGCACTTGACCTGTTTTTTTGACACTGCACAACACATGTTTGTCTCATCAGAAAGCACACATACAGTTTAGTGAAGCTCATATATTTAGTTAATTCCTTTTAAATGTCGATTTTCAGTGAATTAAGAATCTGAGCATTATTTCTGTTCATTTGCAGTTTACCATCTCTAGCATAATCAGTGCCCCCTTCTGATGCAGAGTCTGCTACTCTCCCACATCCGTAACTTGACCTCCTCTTCCTGTATAATTTATGTACTGAAATTGTAATTCTCCATTGATCCAAATTCAAAAAGCCCATTGATTTTTGTCATTCTGTTTTTTTCAGAAATGCTTTGTTACATTGACTACAGGCCTGAGTGGAAGCTCACTGAAGTCAATGGATGTCTTTCAGCTAACTCTTGACAAGCACTAAATCAAATTCCAAAATGCATCTTTCTACTAAAAAATCCAACAGCAAAACTTCTTCAGATCATCAGTAAAGGAGTACTGTAGGCAGAAGACCAAATCTGTGTGTATGCATGCCTTGTCCCTCAGGGACATTCCCTAGAATTGCAGACAGCACTATAATAAATCAATTATCTGATTAAAACAAAAATAATTAATATGCAATTATGACAGATGTCAGGCCAATTAATATGTAAATATTCATAAACTACCTGACAAACTGCACATATGCAAGTAGAAATCTTTAAATATGAACACCCCGTTGTGTTTGTTGAACATAAGGGCAGGATGTTTCTAATTTGGTTGGGGAAAATAGCAACATGTATTTCAAAATAATTTTGTTTTGGTTTATCAAATACACATTCCCAAGAGTGAACAATGAGCTGTGAGGTGTATAAACAAATAAAGTCTTTATGTGTCTCAGCACTCCAAAACTTTAAATGTTTGCTTAAATTTGGCAGAACTAATATAAATCCAAGACTCATTCAAGCTATGATAACATTTTAAAAAAATGTATATTTGTTCAGTTAAGAAGCTGCAGTTCTTCAGCAAGCTATCAGATTTAACTAATTCATGACTCCTTAATTATTAACCTGGGTTAATTGGTATATCCCCATCAATCATTAACTTTTTCATTCATTGATCACTTTGTCAATTCAATGCATGTTAACCACCCATAACCAGATTTACACATTAGCTGCTTTAAAGGTAACCTACACAAATTAATTTATTTTCTGGGTTAATTATTAGCTAATTCCCTAGGTAATTTTTCACTAGTTTAATTATTTTTTACCCTGCATTCATTATCTAGTCTTCAGTTAATAATTGTAGAAACTATTTTCTCTGTTAATTTTTAACTAGATATCCCTTATTAACCATTAAATAACCCCATCACTGGCATACATGTTCCCAACTTTAGTTTACCTATGTATGGATCTCATCACCGTGTGGCAGTAAATTATCCATGCATTTGAAAACTTTGTTAAATTTAACAGGCCAATATCTGAGCTGGACTAAACTGTGTCTCTTTTCCTAATGCCCAACCTGTCAGAATGAAAGTGCTACTCATGAATGGGTCATATTCAGTTTTTGAACAAAGTGGACATAGACGTTTCTATGACTGGTCTTTATTTTTTTCTGAGGTGTCTAAGACTGAAGGTTTCCTCTAGCTTTGTCATGGTTGCAAGGGAGACTTCACTTCCTGGACTGACCAGAGCTCATGACCACGCTCTGTGAGATTCATCAGTGTAAGAAAAATTGGAGGAAAAAAGAGAGAGTAAAAGCAGAGATAATGAAGACTTGCATAAAATGGTACAAATGGCAGTAACTGATGGAAAGTGTTTTGCTCTAACATTTAGGGAAAGGTCTGGAAAAGCCAGAAATTTTTAGTATGATGTTGATGTCAAGAAAGTAAAAGAATCATTGGTATAATTTAAACAAACATAAAATTTTCACTGGCATGTAGGTTATTAAACAGTAACTGATAATTTATTCAAAATAATTTCTCAATAAAGAAATGATGGAAAGTTCTCCTCAAGCTAGGAAGAGAAGGAGGTAATTCTTGAAACAAAACTGTATGTCAAAGATATTTCTTTAGATGTGTATATAACTGTTGAACAGTCAATCATGACCGGGTTTTCAGTGCTGCTTTTAATCTTGAAATAGCATATGTACAGCTTAATTGCCCATGGGCAAGAGCTCAGGGAGTTTTATTTTTTTTTTTCCATTTTATTTCATGAAAGACCAGATGTCTTCTGTATTCTAAACCTTTTGGTCAAACCAAACCTTTCATTTAATATTTCTCACTGTGATTTGTGTACAAAAGCCAGAAGAAAAGAGACATTAAACATGGAATTTTTATTAAAGATTTGCACTCTGGGGAACCAACGTTAGATCTAAATCTAGTCAGGAATTCAACAGGGGTTTCTTCCCAGGTGGGGAAGAGGGTAATTAACATAATGCAGGAAAAGAAATTAATTGTAATAGATTAGAATATTTCATATCAAATACAAATTTCCCATTGATTTTTGCACTTGAATTCTATCAGCTATAATATATTGAAGATAGGGAAGTATAATAATAATGATGACATTAATAGCACTCTAGTGTAAAGAATTATTAAGACTTAAATGTGATACTTTTCAATAATGGTAGATGAACTGAATTTGAGACATATTCAAGGAACGCTTCAAGCATTGATTTAATTTGGTTTTATACTCAGTAAATTGGACTAATGTCACGTCACTATCCTTAGACTTGAAAGGTAAGAAAATTGAAGATTTCCCTCCCCCTTCCTCCATCTTTTATAGTTAAACTCTTTCCGGGCAGTAATATATATTTGGTGCTATGTTTACTCTAAGCAGCATCATAACAGAGCATTTAAGATATATTGCTGTGGCAGCAGAAATGGAAATATACCTGCTTCCTCACAACTGCCCAGGATGGATTATGAACTGAAGCTTAAAACAGGGGTTCTGGACAGAGCAAGCCACATCACAGCCTCATGTGCTAGAGTTGCAAAAGACATTTATTTATCTATTTGTGTTAATAAAAGGGACTGGCCTGCTTGGGGAGGCCCTTTTGTGTTTTGTCAATGAGCACTAAAAATGTTAACCATGAAGTCAAAGTCTTATGAGGCTCTATGCATGACATGGCACGTTGCAGTTTTTCATCAGAAGATATTTAACTTACAAAAAGATAAAAATAATTGAATCTTTCATAATAATAATAATTTGCAATGTTTCCAATGCCTTTCAATATTTTTTGATTTCACATATCTGCATGATGCTTTAAACAGAAGTCTCTTCCTGTAATGAGAAAAAAAAAAACAAGGTCAAGTTTAGAAACATATCTTAAATGGCCATTAAGCCCTGGAAAAGGAAAATGAACAGGCAGGCTGCTTTGGGCAGGAAAAACAAAACATCATCAGCCAGTCACTGTTTTTATAGAATTTGAGTTATACCGTGAGCTTCATGACAAACAAATAAACACAAATGTATCTTGAGACTGGTGCAAAAGCCTGTCTTTTCTGACATGGGTTACCAAGAGCAGTGTTGCTCCAGTTGCTACAAAGCATGAAAATAAATTCTCCAGATTTGCTGCCTTGTTTTATCTCAGGGAAGGAGTTTAATTTGGTCTGGAAGCAAAGTTATGTTGTCTGAGTTTTTGCCATTCTCCTCTGTCCCCTTTAAGGAGTTTGTAAAAGTCTTATTTTTAGCCTTCTGTGTTTTGGAGTCAGATACACTTTCACATAAACAAGCCACTTGTTATTGTAAAATCTAGCAATGTTTACATTCTTTTCATAAGGAGGAGACTGTTGATGGACTGTTGCGTGGTCCAGTGTGGTTGGAGAAGAAGATTTTCTTCCTCCAATCCATGATCACTGCTGGAGTTCGATAAATGTTGATTCTGTAAATAAACCTCTCTCTTTTCCGCCTCGGACATCGCAAGGTGTGGGTGTGAGTTCTTCATGTCGAAAGCGACATTGTTATACTTGTCTTAGGTTTCCAGGCCCAACATCAGAAGGATGGAAAAAAGCTTGCCTCTCCACAGATATTATCCCAATACTAGATTCCAATGTAAAGAGAATAAAACCCTGAGATCTACAGCAAAACTCACAGGTGTAAATTGTATGACTGTATCATTTTTTCACGTTTAGCTATGATTCACACAATTCTCTTATGTCAAATTCAATTTACTATCACAACCTGTGGGGCATTATTTCCCTGGTAAAATACTAAGAATTATATTTTTAAGTGGTTCTTGAGACACTATTTTTTTGAAGTTTCAACTGTGGATGAACTTGTTTTGCACAAAATTATAGGTTTGGGGATTCTATTAAGCCCCTTACAGAGGAAGTGAGATCGCTGTAGTTTTTATATCAGTGACCGGAGTGGCCAGAACAGCCAAGCACTCCAAAAGAGGACCTTAATTGTGCTGGTGGAAGAAATAACAAGAGAGAAATGGAACAAGTATCTGTGCTCAGTGGTTAAGTGCTAACCACTGGCTGCCAAAACGGGCTGAGAGGTAGCTCACCTCTGTCTACCACATTGCTGCTTCTGAAAGGAGCTGCCCAACTCTCCCTGAATGTGTTAGTCTTCCTGGAGTGATGAAGTCACACGTATACATAATTTTCCCTGTGCTAAACGTGATTTTGAGAAGGTGACAGGCACATTAAGTATTCAGCTCAGGCAGAGTACTGAAATTACTATTAGATGAATTTCAGGTGACATCTGAGTTCCCTTTCTCACACTGAGGGCCATTAGAACCATGAATGCTCAAAGATTGCTGTCTCTGTAGTGATAGGAAGAATTTTTTTTTTGTACCAAGGCAGTATGCGCAGCATTTTGAGACATCTTGTAGGGGAAAACATGGTATTTGAGGTGAAAAATTAACTGTATGTAAAAGAGTTGCAATTACTACCGAATGATGACCTAAATATGCAAGCTGGATCTTAACAGAACTGAGCAAGAGACTAACATATTTAAAATGCAAGTATTTCATATTGAGGACAATGCTGAATGCTATGGGGACTCAAATTTGGGAGGGCAGTTCCTTGGAAGATGTCTCCAGGCAGGAGCTTACCAGAAGCCCTGCATTTGCCAGGAGAGGGCTGTGTCTGGGGAGTTGGTTGCGCAGCAGGTCTGACAGCATAACAAAGCTTTCCATTTTGGATGTGTTCTTCATGGACCCATGTTGTGAGATCACATCTGAGTTTCACAGGCATGAGCTACAAAAGAGGTCAGAAAACAGCTCTCTCTGTTGATTCTTCAATTTTCACTGTGAAGCTATAATATTGTAACACTACAATTTCCAGTGGTACTTCCTGCTTTAAATAACAGGCTCAGATGTTGAGGGAGTAACTTAGAAACTGAATAGGAATTTGGGGTTCTGAAAAATATGTTTTGAAATCATTCTTAGCTAGTACTGTGATTAACAGCTTTCTGAGAAAGTATCAACCAGGATTTGAAACCTGTAATTTAACAAAGTGGAGAGGAGTTGGGGGAGAAATTGCTCAACTAATTTGTAGAAATAAGCTATGCAGAATAAATAATGTATAATTAATATATGCCATTTTGAAAAAGAAAGCTTGCAATCTTCCCTCTCACACTGTGTAGAAAGGAAGACCTACGCACTTTTTCACAGTATATGTGTGTGGCTCTGTATAAATAACATCCCTTGAAACATAAAAACACTTATTAATGAATGCTGTTATAAAATATTTCCTTATGATACCAATCCAAAACACAGTATTGATAAACATGTAAAAAAATTAATTATATTTTGATGTACTGATTCAAAGTTGGCCAGAGAATTGAGTGGCTTTTCAAGTTATTGTTCAAGCCATCATATCAATATGAAATAAATGTAAAAAAAAAAATCCCATCTTTTATTAACTTAAATTACTTCCAACCATATACTGAATATGCAAGTAATATAGATGAAAATCAATCTCACCAAATATAAGCTGTTTAAAATTAGCCAGCTATTGTAAGGTAGTTGTCAAGTCTTTCTCCAAAACTTCAGCATCATGAATCTCTCAGTCTTCCATCTGCCAGCTCTGGTCAGACTCCACTATTAAATGCACCACAGTTCTTCATGACAATTACTTAACTTTTAAAATTCTCCATTGCCAATGAACAATATTGAAGTTTTAAGTTACTCTCAGTCCGAGAGTCAGATTTGTACCTCAGTTTTAAAAATTCTTCATAAAGTCAAGCTTTTGTGCAGAACAGCTGGTAGATAGAATATGATTAGGATATTCAAAGAAGAGATTGTCATTTTAATTATAAAACTTTATGGATTTGAAATACCCTGCTAAAAATAGTCACTATTTGGTCCAATAATCACTAATTACACAAACTGTAATAGATTTTGAACACAGAGTGAAACTGCGCCTGATGGCCTCAGCTCTCTGCCTCGGGGCTGGAGCCTTCGCCTGTCCCCGGCTAGCCCTGGCGACGGTTTCAAGCGAAAGGTACGGCTCAGTAGGCTGGCCAACCGAGCCGATCCTGTGGGCTCTTTTCAGCCCAGCCGCCTGATGATGATCACGACTTCGGCGAAGGAAGAGGACTCTGTCGAGGGGTTCCACAGGAGTTTATTGAGGGTTCGCAGGGAACAGCCTCACTCCAGGGAGAGCTGCCTCGGCAGAGCACAGTCTACCCTGTGCTGGCTGGTTTTATTCAGGGGAGGAGACAGGGGAGGCAACTGGGAAAGAACCAATAGGGAACGAACAGGGAGTGGTTAACAGGTTGACGGATTCTTCCGAAAACCAATCTCAGTCAGGAGGGGCGGACTACCTCGGATCCTGTCCTATCACTCGACGCCTCTCCCAGAACTTTCCAGATTCTGGGAGAGGCCCCGAGTAGACAGACAGGTCCTCGGGGGTAGGGAGCAGAAGATTGACACTTAGGGCTAAACTAAACAGGAATCAAACAAAGGGGTACATAGAACAAACCAACATCATAAACTTAAAACTTTAACACACCACTACAACAGAGGAAACATGACAGTACTATTTATTTGGAATTTAAAAGTTTAGCAAATCTATCAAATCAGCACCTTTAAATAGCATATTCATTGGTAAATTCTCATGAAAAGTCATTCACAAGGAGCAAATGAGCTAACTTCATCAATATTAACAGAACAGAGTCCTTAATAAGTAGAGTGTCTGAACATCTTGTTAGTGGAATGATCCAGCTTTAGCTGTGGAATTGCAAAAAATATTTCCATTATTCATAATCTTTTCTAAGACAATTTTTTTCTGGTATAGAGTATGTTTGCTCACATGTAACTTCATCTCATAGTGTTTTATAGACATCTACCAAAGGTTAAAACAAATCTCCTGCAGATTTTTACCTCCAAGATGGCACACTCTCATTCTTAGTGGGGCTTCAATTGCCTAAATTTGCTACCTAACTGTCAAAATCATTAAGAATTGAATTTGATATGTATTTCAGGATCTCTCTGGCAAATGCTTTTAATTTTATACGTCATGTAAATCCATAAAACAGCATGATCTAAAACTCCTAACAAACTTATTAATGAATATTTAAATATGCATGTGTTGTGTGGTTTTCAGTTAATTAGATAGCAATATTGTCTCATATATACCTTAATTAAATTAATTATTGATTAGTGCACTTTCCACTGATATTCCATTAACACACAATAACTGTCTCTTTCTATCTGGCTGAAGTTTTAATTAATTAAAATGTGGCTCGAAGTGCAAAGTTAAGGAAACAAATTCAACAGCAGAATCATTTAAATTCAAGTGAGTAAGAGTAAAAATGTTAATTAAATTTAAAAAGAAGAATTAGTCATGAAACTACTTTGGCAGTTTAAAGTAATTTATTTAATAAAGGATTTCTAAAGGATTACAGTTTTAACAGTACTAAGAATACATCTGTGTATGTGGCAATATAGGAGAATTCTTGAAGTATTATTGTTATATTTGTAAAATTATATCCTTGCTTTATTTTAGACAGAATCTCTCATATTTTAAGCAGCATCATCAATTTCTAAATATTTCATTATGACTGTTTATTTTCAAACTGATCAGCTACAAGCTATTTCAATAGGTTGATGCTGTAATTCTCATATGATCTGGCAAATAATTCACAGTGCTTTTATGTTGTCATTAACTGTCACATTTCTTGAGTTAAATATGAGTCCTGTCAGTTGAAAGTCAAGAAGCTGCTTCTAAATTTCTCAATTTCATTAGCAATTGATTCAAATCACTTCCATAAAAGAGTCTGGATTGACATATGAATTGCAGTGGTTCCACAATTTAGTGATTAATTAAGCAGGCTATAAGACTCACATTCAGCTATTTATTAATCTTAAAATTATTGCTTCATTATACATGGCTTTGTAATTATTACATGTAAACACTGTATTTATCTTTTCTGAGTTTTGAAAGAAGTTAATTGGTGGGAAAAAAAATAAAAACTCTTTTTGATTGGTAAAGCTGCTACATCAGTAACAATCATGTATAGGCAGACCTGAAGCAGTGTTGGAACTCTTTGACAAAGTGGACTGTAAAAGGAAGTCAACATAAAATAAAAATACACACTTATTTTTAAAATAGAAAGTAATGTCAACATCTGGTGCCTAAGCCATTTACAGTGCAACAGTACAGTTTATATATTGAACCATGTGCTTTGTGCTTGTCTGTATATCTTTCATATGACATCATATGTAAGTTGAATGCTAGAAAACCAAACTTAAACCAAACCCTTTCAGTTGACCTAGTCAGGAAAGAAAATTGGATGGAATATTGACTTATGTTCAACCAGATAGAAGCCATAAATGTAATATACAGGAGAGTAGCTTGATTATTTGATAGCAACTCGCTGACTTGAATAAAGTTTTAAGTTTGAGTAATACAGTATTTTTTTGGTTTTTTGAAGAAATTAATAAATGTGGTTCTTCAACTGAATTATTCCTAATTCCCTTTTCCTGAAAGTATGACAGTGTCACAGTGACTCACCCAAGTGTTGACAAGTTAGTTTGCTTGGTGTCCATTGTTTTAAAAAATATCAACAAAAAGAGAAATTATAGAATTCCTCTTTGCTAATGTTCAGTTCCAGCAAGCTTCTCCTAATAATGATGAAAGGCAACATTTTTGTTTGAACTGTAGTTTTATTCAGATGCTGCAATCAAAGCATTCATCCAGGTCCATGGATTCATCATAAACCTTTTCTAAGACACAGTGTTCACTTTATGAAAATGTGATCTCTTCAAAGGAAGACTGGGGGAGATGAGGGCATTCCATTGCATGGTATAACTCCAGAGATCCATGGAAATGCCTGCCTGGAAAGGCTAATAAAGGATGAGAGTTGCAGAAGCTCTGAAACAGCAGGTCCTCAACAGCAGGTCATAGCTGTATCAGCAGAACCTAAGTCCCAGTAATAGTCCAGAGTACTATCTGCTGAAATTAGATTTTTTTAATCATCTGCCAGAGGCATGTAAGATTGTAAATCCCATAGACTTTTGGTGTCAGTTATGCTACTAAATGCCTTAAGAACCTTTGAAAATCCTACCTTGGCCTATGCTGTCCATTGGCTGTTCTAAAAAGCACCATATGTGGTTTAATAACTATAAGCAACCTGAATTTCAGCTTTTCATATCAAGATGTCTTCTTGAGAGAACAAATTGATTTTGTGGATTATCAATTTTAAGCTCACAAAGAGCATAGGTAGAGGTTCCTGGCAGTTTGGGGATCTGCACAGTTAAGTAAGGTTATGCTGAACAGGCTTACCTGTCCAGGACCGGGGTCATATGGCAGCACTGATTTATTTCTTTACCATTTTTGGAGCAGAGCTGGCAAGGCTGCAGTGAACTGGGTGTCTCAGCACTTGTGCTCATTTTACTCTTGCAATGACATGGCTGACACAGCTTTACATATCTCTAGCATTTCATAGCCAGTGACAAAGTCATATTCACAGAAAAGTTATCCTCATCCCGCATGACTGCAGCAACTTCAGTAAAAACTTTAGGGCCTATTGTTTTCAAGACATTAAAATTATTGGAATGGAAATATCAAATCAACCTGTCCTCACAGTCAGAAACTTTCACTTGCACTCTTTTACATCTACCTCCTGAACGAATCCAACATTAATCAGCCTCACTACGCTTCATTGCAATTTTGCATAGTATTGTATTTTACAGCCTTAGGGAATGCATAGAAATAAATTCAGGCACTCGTAATTTAGAATTGCAATAATTAAGCTTGCTTGAAAACAAAAGGTATAAATTAATAGGATTCAAAACATCACAAATAGCTACATGTGGTTAGCTTCGGGTGTCATTACACAGTGCCATTGCCCACAAAATTGTTACTTCCACCAGATACTTCCCATGAGAACTAATACAGCACTTTCATTTAATTGGTCTATATACATTATTCATGCGACTCTGTGATAATTCTGGATTCATTAGAGGGGAAGGGGCAGCAGGTTTCCTCACTAAAGAACACACAGTGCTGAACCTAAGTTACAGCACCGTTCTAAAGAGGAGAGGTTACAGGAGTTGTGAAAAAGAAAAAATTGGCAAATATTTTAGGGAAGAATAATAAAGAATAATTTGATTTCTTATGGCAGAAACAAATCTCTGAAGGTAATGAAAATGTAATACCAAGCTTTAGTACAGCCAAGGACCTCCAAAGGCTCACATTACGTTTATTCAATGCTTGTCTTCTGAAAGGAATACTCAGACATAAGCATGATGATTCTATTGCAGTGCATTGCCTTTTCACCACAGAGAGCTTCAAAGGTACTGGTAGGGCATCATAACACCATTGGCCATACCTATTGCCAGGTGGAGAGACTTCCATCTGACAGAGGAGATACAACTGACACCAAAGAAGGCTTCAAGTATCAGCACTTTATTACTTTCCAGTACAATCTTTTATACCCTTTATTTCACATGCATTCCACCTGTGCACCCTATCTACCCTTCTGTGATTGGTCAGGTACACCTCAGCAGTCCATGTTTCTTTGCCTTCAATACTGTTCACCTGTCCTACACAGCTGTAGCCTGTTAGGGATGAGGCTTGGCCACAGCCCCATTCCCAATCACAACAAACTGTGTGCCTGCATCCATCCGCTATAAGGAATATGCAGGTATTCAGTCTCTTGAGTTTTCTACAAAGATAACAGGGAAAGAGACCAGGAAATGTCCTGTAAGTCTTACTAACCCTACTTGATTTTGTAAACAAATCTTAGTGTGGCAGACAAACAGAAATGGAAATTATAGTTGTATAAAGTTCATCTGGCCCAAAAGATGCATTTGTAAATTTATTAAAAGTACAGAAGAAACAAGATTGAGGCTAGAGACCAACTTGTTGGTCATTATGTATAAAAAACCTTTAAGAAGTCTGTTAGTCTGAATATTGTTTAAGCAAATAACAATGGGTTTTTTTCAGAGCTTTGAGAAATCACATTCATGAGCTGTTATTCCAACTACTTCAAAGCAAATGCTTTTTTTCTTTTGATTAAAATACAATATTGCACAGTCCTTTACACAAACTTGCCATTAATATTTTAGTATATGATTTTACAGCTATCATGGACATGTAATCTACTGAGGAAAGTGTAAGATTAATGCACACCTGCATGCCTTATTCAGAAACATTTCAAATGAGTCTGCAACTTGCACACAATGATCAAACACCAGCAAGAATTAGAACACACTCTTGTTGTCATAAAGTGAACTGATTGTCATCTAAATGAGATTGGGATTTATAAGATGGCATTAATAATGAAATACTTTCTGCATTCCAATATAAACAGATATTTAGATCACAGATGGTAATCGCCTTAACTGTTACAGTCAATTGAGTGAATAATGCAATCTATAACAGGGTTCACAGATGAAATGGAATTTGTAGTTGTTAATTTTTACTAAGAAGTCAAAGAAGACTTGTATGTCAAAAAATATGCAATAAAAACAACATCTCCTATTTCCTCTCTGTTTTAATTCATGTTCACATAATAAAATAGAAAAACATGTTTGGTTTAATGGTGAAAGGAGACACGGAGAAGTGATTTGAAGTCAGATGGTGCATTAAGAGTTATGAGATACACATTCTCATCTGCAATGTAAAACAGACTTAGCTCTATTTACCCTCACTGTCAGCATAATCAATAAATAACATTTTCCATGACATAATGCGGTGAACTGCAAGACAGTATCAGCAAAAGCTTTTCCTTGCCTTGCCAACAGGTGTATCTAGTCTTTGCTCTGTGGTAGAACACACAGAAAAATTTTAAAGACTGCTACATCCCAACAGAAAATGCAACAAGCCCATCATAAAATTCTAAGGAAATGTCTGTTCTCTAAACCTTATGGTGCATAGATATAGCAAAAATAACACCAAACATAGTCTCTCACCACAAAAAAAAATTCAAAGTGCTACTCAACTTTGCTAGTGAGACTCCAAGTAGTTAATCTGAGCAGCTTTTCTCTTTATAAATTTAGAATATGAAAAGGTATTGAAAATATTCTTTAAGAGAGCTGCAAAGAGAGCAGAAAAAAACCCCAGGCAATTCAATAGAAAACACAGAAACCGAGTGGAAAAGTTGCAAGAGAAATTGATCAATGTAGTAATGAGATATTTAAATTAATAAATCAAACTCCAGACTTGATCTTCAATTTGGTGTGCCTGTTAGTTTTTCACACTGACCCAAGAGAGGAAAGTCAAGCCACGAATGCTGTCACAAGACTTATGCTTACTCTTGCTTTAAAAAATAGTTACAGCATATCCTTGACAACCTGGAAGATTGTTCTGTCAGGGATATCTTGAGAATTCCTGCTTGAAGAA
Source organism: Phylloscopus whistleri (assembly GCA_017589585.1). Taxonomy (NCBI): domain Eukaryota; kingdom Metazoa; phylum Chordata; class Aves; order Passeriformes; family Phylloscopidae; genus Phylloscopus; species Phylloscopus whistleri. The sequence goes on along the minus strand of JADMLD010001407.1, from coordinate 2,942,861 downwards.
CAAAGCTTGTGTATATATATTCCTCATATATATATATGATATAGATATAGATATCTATCTTAAGGTAAAGAAGAATGTAGCTGTAGCTGTTCTGCTAAACTGACTCCTGCTAAGCAGGAGTCACCTGCTCCTGTCACCCAGGGTTCTGAGCTGTGTCACACTTACCATGTGTGCTGGAAACTACCCGAACACAATGGCTGTCTTCTCAGTCCACTCCTGTTCACATTCAGGACACCTGTTGGTATGGTAATAACTGAGGTTTGAACAACCAAATGCAGAAAAAGACTAAAGAGCTCATAAGGTGTCCTGCTGAATGAAAAACAACAGTGTACTCCCCCCAATAATAAATGAAAAGTAGCTTGAAGGGCAGTGTCATAAAAGCATGTGCTGAACTTCAGCCCAGATGCTGGCTGGAAAGTCCTGCCTAAGTTTTTATGAGTAAATAACAGCTTGTGCTGTCCCTCTACATAGGGGGAAAATGTACCTAAAGGAAAATATAAAGTGTAATGTAAGAATCAAAAAACTTGGGGAACAAAAAGAGCAAAGAGCCAAAAATAAAGTTCTATATAGTAGCAATTTTGTATTGCTATGAATTATTATGCAATGATAATGTATGATTCTCAATGGCACAGGGAGAAGTAGGTCCATTCCCTAATGTTGCCTAGAATGAATTTCCACTGCAATGTTAATTATGGCAGATCAGGTAGAGCCACAAACAATAAATGATTTATATCCTGTCCTTAAAAAGCCAACCAACCAAAAAGAAACCCCAACCCACTGTCCAACTACCTTTAGTTATGCTAGAAAAGTTACATTTTCAATGAAAATTCAGAGGACTGATGTTTATATTCTTACTCTCCAGGATCTTCACCTGACTGCTAACATATTTATATTTTACCAATTGACTTCAACAGAGATTTCTTTGAGAAGGTCTTATTTTCTGTGACTGCTTTGTGAAGCACAATTAATATAGGATGACAATAATAACAGTCAAAAAATATTTCAAAGAGCTGAGGCTTCTTTGTGCTGCACAAGAGGATGCCCTGATGTGAAGTATTCTTATGTTTTTCCCTCATCAGAAGTACAATAGAACAGAATTGAAGAGATTCACAAAAGAGAAATAGAGAGAAGCATGATGGGACATACATCTATTGAAAACCGGGGAAAAATCAGTTATTCAGTTTGAAAAAGTTGGATAGCTTCAGGATACTTGAAAACCAACAAAACCGCAAAGAGCAAAATGAAAAATGATGAGATTTCAATTTGAAAATATTTAGTGTCTTGGTAAGAGTAACAAGAGGAAACATCATAAAAGATAATTCAAAACCAATTAAATGAGATACTTTATGCACAAGACACAGCTGGCATATTTTTATATTTCATATATGGTGAAGTACTAGTAAAATTTTTTTCGTCTTGGCTTAAAGAATCTTTTAATGCTACCAGACAAGCAACTGGAAATTTTGATTGAAAAAAATGTTTGTACTGGTTTCAGCAAGCAAGTATATTCCTGCCAGGAGAGACAGCAAATATTGTGACTGTTGAAGTCTCACCTGAAAAAAAATTGTTACAGGAGTTGGCCAACATCAAGAAGCTCTTCAAATTGGAACTACTCATTCCAATTAATGCAAGTCTGGGCACACCACAAGAGGGATTTATTTTGTAAAACCTCTTTGTCTTTTCTGTGTTGAATATTCTAGCCCTGTGAAACTACATATGGCAAGCAAAAATAACCATCTTAAATAACTGCTGAAATTACAATAAGTTGCCCACTTCTGTGCCAGTAAAAACTTATACATTAATTTACAAATGCTTGGTCCAATTTGGTTTTAGTTTCATGAACCCAACCTCCAACAGTCTGATTGCAGATATGGTCTAATATGTCTCATCACAAAGCGAAATGCCTTAGTATCTAGTGGCCTATTTTGATTCTCACCACTTTTATAATGGCACAAAGATGGGAACATCTTATGCCTGATCATGCTGGTCCCTGGCGAGGTGGAACAATCCCATGAATACATGGCATAACAACAGTTGCCTAAGACTATTCTAAAATAGAGAGCAAAGAAATGGCAAGCTGAACCATGAAAAGCAAAATACATAATCAATACATGAGCTGACTCGTGTCAAAAAAATCGACTTTTTGAACACACTTTTTGAACTTGGGTGTGTGTGTGTGTGTAAGATTTGCAATTCGTGTTCAGGGAAGACAAGTTCACAGCTTGATTGTAGGAAAAATCCTCTCATCTTCTTCCATACTCATTCAGATTCAAGGCAGAAGCTGGTCTACCTGCAGTTTGTCTTATTTTGCGTCTAGTGTCAAGTTACCTTTTTGTTAGCCTAACCTTAAAATTCACACTTGGTACGTAATAATATCAAACGCTTAAACACAGGGGTGTTTCTGTCCTTTTAAGCTGTAGTAACAACAAGACTGTCTGAAGGACAGAAATACCACAATTGAATAAGGAGGCTTAACGGACACTTTGTCTTGCTGGTTTTTTTTACCAGAGCTTGTCTCTACTCAGAAGATTCTTCCTGAAGTTTCTGTTGGTAGATTTAGTAAATAATTTGAGTCACACCATGTGGCTGAAAACATTGTCCAAACAATGCTTGAACTCTTGGTGCTGTCAGCCTTGGTCCTGTGGCCACTGCCCTGGGGAGCTGTTCCAATGCCCAAACAAACTCTGGGTGAAGAACCATTTCCTAATATCAACCTCAACCTCCCCTGACTCAGCTTCAGGATGTTTTCTCAAGTCCTTTCATTGGTTACCAGAGAGAAAAGATCAGTGCCTACTCCTCAGCTTAACCTCATGAGGATGTTGAAGACCACAGCGAGGTTTCCCCTCAGTCTCCTCCAGGCTGAACTGACCAAGCGACCTCAGCCACTCCTTATATGGTTTCATTTCAAGGCCCTTCAGCATATTCATTGCTCTCTTTTGAATTCTACTGGCTTAATACCTCTTTTATATTGTGGTGACCAAAACTGCACACAATATCCAAAGTATGAGTATGAACCAATTATCTAAGGAGAGGCTCAAAGCAAGAGAACTCAGTGTGTTAAACTGGGTTTGGATTATGATGAAGTCCTTTAATATACTAGAGCAGAACCATGCCAACTAGTCCTAGGGCCAGCCTGTTACACAGCTCTACTGGCTGTAGATGTAGATTAAAAACTTACCAGGAAAAAGTTGAGGCAGGCTTTAAGCATAAAAAATGCAGTTTCATTTATTTTCAGATCTGGAATTTAAAATTTAAATTTAAAATCTCTAAATTAAACTATTTTGCATAAATCACCAACAGCCATGTGTATTATTAACAGAGGAGTAAAAAGCAGACAGAATAAAGAGGAATCCTTGAAAAGGGTAAAGATTTTCTTAAAATGACAAAAGACCAACATTCTGGGGAAAAAATGTTCCACAGACATTTTCACTTTTGGCCTGTAAAACTTAAGGTCATGATTTGATTAGGGAGGAGTGATATTGAAGGATGATATTGAATGCTTAGCACTGGAACAGCAATTGTGAAAGTACTGCATCAAAAAGATTAATAAACATCCTTACACCTTTATTAAAATGAAGAACAAACACACCAAGCAGTTAAATAGAGAAGGTCTCAAAAATTATTTTTAAGGTCCAACAAAATTAGCATTCAGGAAAACTTCTTCCAAATGCAGAAAACATCCACTTCAATTCTTGAACAAGACCAAGGCTCCTTTTAGTAGATTGGCAATAAAAAATAAAATAAAATTAAGCCTAAATATTCTATTTTAGCCTAAAGGGCCTCATTCAAAGCTATGTATTGGAAAAAAAAAAGGTGATTACACTCCTGATTTCAGTGCCATTAAGGGCCACTTTGGCTGCAAGCCATATCCCTCTTGGCTAAATCAACATTCTGATGCCATATAGGTATTTTGCAATATGCTGAGCTTTCACTTTTAAATACATTTCAGCTCAAACTAATACAGTAATACCACATTTGCTCAGTCTTTAATTTGAATTGCAGGTAATGTAATACGGATATAGCAGCAAATATACTGTCTACTACCAGTTTTACACTGAATGTTTTCTGGAGTCTGGAATTTTAATATTATTTAACTGAGTGCCACATAATACTCCTTCAACTTCAAACACTTCTATTTACACATAGCACATATTCTTGTCTTTTCTTGTCTAATTTCTTTGTATAGAAACACATTTTCTTTAATACATGAAATATGTATACAGCTCACACATAAATACTTTCTGAATGTATAATATTAACACCTAAAGATTTTAAAATTCAGAATACTACTAATTATGTTTATTTATGCCTGGTTATTTAATGTTGACAACCTAAGGCTGTATTTTTACTAGTTAAGAAAGCATCTGCAGCATAAGAGAATGGCAGGTTTGTTTGGAACAGGAAAGGACAATTCCTGGCTCTGTTTTCTCTTTTGTGTAACAAGCATCTGCCTGTGTATGGGCCAGAATGAAGAAGATGAAGTGTTGCAGCAGCCCTCTTGTTAGAGGGTAGAAATGAGCCCAGACACAGACTCCTTGTTTATCACAGCATGCAAAGGGCCCTGGTTTATTCTTCTTTACAGCTCAGCCATCCTGACTCCAACCATTCACTGACTCTGCCTGCAGCAAGCTCCTACTGTAGGTTTCCCTTGCAGCCTCTGACTGCTGGTTATTTCCTGCTGAACTCTGACTGCAGGGATCAGTTTGCAGACTCTGACTGCAGCTTTTACACAGCCAGACTGTGACTGCAGGTTCCAACAACAGGCTCTGACTGCACACCCAGACCAACCTCACAGCAGCAATTCCATCTCCCCAGGATCCTTCTTCTTCATGATTCTCTTGGTCCCTCTTCCTTTATGTTCCTCCTCATTCATGATCCTCCCCTCACCAGCAAACCCCCGCCCTTTTCTCACACTTACTGGATACAGCTGTGACTCATCAGGGGCAAGGCTGTATTGGGTAATTAACACAGCTGTTACTTATCAGGGGCAAAGTCACCTGTATTCCCTTCTACAATAAAGGAACCATTTATTTTGCCTTGATCAAACAATTTCTTCTGTGTAGTAGAACCAAGTATACCACTGCATCTTTGAAAGCCAAAAAATGAAGGCCTTGCTTCCTTACCATGTCAGACCCTATTTCTAGAGCTTACTCACTGCATTTGCTAAGTAATGTGAAACTATGGCTATCCAGAATTTTCACTGTCACAACAGAGGACTAGGAAGTTCCAAGCAAATAAAAAAAAAAGCTCAGAATGTGAATCTGACTAATATTTTCTAAGACAGAATTCTTTGTATAAACTTAATCTGGCTCAAGTAAAGAGCATATTCTAAATGAAAAAATTTCCTTAGTGTGAAGTGAACATTTCCCATGTTAGGAACGACCCTGGAAGCCAGCAAGAAATAAATATAAATTCAAATACAGGAGCATGTATCCTGTCTCTCTCTTCTGAAAAGAATTTAGGACATTCAATATTTGTGAAATATTTATTCCTCTTCTTTGAAATAGAAAAGTAATCATAGCTTTAATCATCTCTGACCGTAGTGCAGCATGTGAAATATTTAATCATTGGGAAAAATCTTAGACGGTTGCATTTTTTGTTCCAGATTATGTTACTGGAAAACCTTCCTAGTTTGTGTTCTGAGATATAGATCTTTCAAAGACTGTGATTTTTTACACATCTTTCTCAAAGGCAAATGCCACAAAGAGCATTCAATAGCCTGTACTGTGAATGAAGTGCTAAGACACTCTGACAATACCTCAGACAACTTAGAATCAAAGCAGAAATATTAATGACTCTGTGATCAGATAAAAACTAATTGCAGTGTGTGGGGAAATATTACTCAGTACTTCCTCAAATGCTGTGAAAGGCATTTCATTATTTATTAGGTTAAACAAGAAAGTCAATAAGAAACTTCTGTCAATAACCTGAACTATTAGCTGATGATTGGATGATTGTGTATTGGATTGAATGGAGAGAAATGGAAAACTACAGCAGCTAAGCACTGATTTCAACATCTCCTTTGGTCAGATTTCTTATGATATAGTACATCCTAGGCCTGAGTAGCCTTGCAACACTTAAGATGAAGAGTGAAGCGTAAAACTGAAATAATTCTTAATTTTCAAATAAAAACCCCTTTTTGTAAAGTGCTACTTCTATAGCACCATTCTTTCATTTGCTGCCCATGGCCCCTAGATAAGAGCTCAGCCTGTATTGACATGTTTTCAAACACTATTTCCCAATTACTAAGCTGTGTATGAAAGATGATTCTTCACGTAAAAAACTTTGAAGATTTTCCTTTCTTCTCATCAAAAATCAATGTACAGGAAATTGTTCAAATTTGTCAGAATAACCACTTCTGTTGCAGCTTAATCATTAAACCTAGCCTGCAAGACAGTCTGCTATACTACCTTTTCCAAGGAAGCAGCTATCCTGTCTTCTAACCCGTTAGAATTTTTTCTTTCATATCAGTGGCTCTTTTTCACTCTTTTTTGCCTAAATCACTGCTGGAACCATGCTTGTTTCAGCCAAATGTGGTGTACAAAGAAACTAATTTCTACAGACAGTAAAGATCACACACTCAATATACCAAACACAAGAAGGAAATGGCTGAGAAAAATATGCTTGCACTGAACAAGTGAGAATTTAGAATCGTGAGCTGTGAGATATGTCTTCCACTTGCCATTACCCTAGAGCTACAAGGAAAGAGGGAAAAAATATTAGTTACAGGCTGCTACACTTTCAACATGATGAAGAAAATGTTCCATATATCACCTAACCCTCCTCTCTCCAAAACGCTGTTTTTCCTTATGGATATATCTCTCAAGTATGAGGGTTGTTGGTTTGGGTTTTTTTTCCCCATCTTGATTTTCTTTTTTTTTTCTTCAACCAGAATCATCCTAAATTACTTGCAAGCTACCTAACTCAAAGAGCAAAAATTAGGAAAGAGAACAAACAAAATAAACAGTGGCACTTTCTTCCTTGAAAGTAAAGAAGCAACCTGGCCATAAAATACCAAATCAAGGCAGGAAAGTGCCCTAAGCAGCCACAGCCCTTCTGTTGCTGCTGGCCAAGCTACACAGAACTGCCTGTAAACTTTGTAAGTCTAATGAATCATCAGTGATTAATATTATTGAGGTGGAATGTACTTCATTGAAATATTCGGTGTCTCATATCAGTGTCACACACCAGAGCATTAATGGGATCAAGATGCAACAATAATAGTTTCCATGACAATGCAGCACATGCTTTCAGCAGCACCTCCCTGGGTAAACAGTAATCCTTCAGAAAAACAAGAAGGTCATTACAGCAACTTGTCAAATCAATGCAGAGAGTGTCTGAGCCGATTAAGGCATCTTCTCTCAGCTCTGACATGGTGTCAATAGTACTGGGCCACTAGTGCTCAGTCAGATGACTGAAGTGAAATGCCCATCAGTCAGGGAGCTGAGGTGGACTAATGATTCCCTGTGCTGCCTATTAGAACTACATGACAACTCAATCCTGTTTGCTTAAAAAAAAAAAGAAAAAAAAAAGAAGTGACCTTGTTGCTTTGTTTGAAGCTGAATTAAATTGACAACAGCAGCTAATCTTTACCTAGGGCGATTAACAGAATTAAAGTACAACAACAAAGGCACACAAGGTTTTATGCTTTATATTCTTAGTTTGATAAAGCTTGTGGTCTACTAGGGTCCTTACAATCAAGTACATTGTAAACATGCATTCCAAGCCAAGCTATATTTGAATGGATTTGAATTAATCTGTTTGTAAGAGGACACTATTTTGAGTGAGTAAATGTGCAGGGACAAGGCATGGCCTAAATACAGTAATAATCAGCCAGTGGTTTCAAAAAAAAAAAAAAAAAAAAAAAGAAAAACACAACAGAAAGAAATTTTCAATGGAAATGTTTAAGGGGAAAAAACACACATGTGGGTGCTACACCAGGTAAGGAAAGGATATAGTCAAGAACATTACTTTAAAAATGCTCTAGAGCTGTAGCTTTTAGTGTGAATTCCCTGTGTCACAGTATGTTCCCCAAAATGCAGAACTACAGTATGAACCTTACTGTTTTACTGCTGTCATGAAAATATTAAACAAATATTCAGTATAAAGCAAACATGTACAAGCATGTAGGTATACATGTTTTTCACCTGAGGCCATTCTAAAATGATAAACTGATGAAAGTCCTCATGTCCACATCATGTTTCTCGGCAGTTTATCAGTTTACATTACTGACCTACTCAATCAAGAGGAAAACAGAAGTGATGAGGAGAAAAGAAGGATCCTGGGCAGAATGTTTTATCTATGTTAAAGAGAAAATCTGAGTTGTTAGTAAAACTGAGAGATCATCTTTCTTTATTCCTTTCATTCACACATTTCCTTAAAGATGTATTTTTTACCCACAACATTGGTAAAAAAGTTGATTTGACTTTAAGCCTTGAGGTTTCTGAGAAATATGTACCAAACCATTGAGCCTGAGCTTTGGATTGCACCAAGGAAAAAGACAAAGAAATGGGCAGCTGCCCAAATTCTTATCACTGAAGCCTCAAAACCCAGCAAAGCCACAGTTAATTGATGTTGCTGGACTTTGAAACAAAACATCATTTCAAGAGCATACATCAGATGATGTGAACAGGGTTCAAATCTACAGAAAACCTACAATAAAAAATGATACAAAGCCTGTAGAAAACCTGCTGCAGAGCAACAAGCATGATGAGGACAAAGGGGATTTATGTTTACCAAGACATAAGTCATTGGAAGGACTAAATAGCTCAAGGGACTGGTACTGAGTTTGAAAGCTTTTCACCTCTTAGTATCAAACTCAAATCTAGCCCCAAGGTGTAGCTATTGAAGGTCATTATCATCCAGTGGCTGTTCAATACTGTGAAAACAGTCCAATTCTCACTGGACAGGGAGTCACATTTCAAAGACAGCTGCATTTCTGAGGTTCATTAGAACCCATAATTTTGGTTTCAGCATAGAGCACTTTATCAGCTGCTGAGCATCATACCTTCAAGAGGCTGACAGATCAGACAGGGAAAGTTTGCAGGGCTGCCACCGTGATACCCGCGCTGCATGCAACAGAGACTTTTATCACTATGTCTCAAATCCAGCAGGCTTTGAACTGTAACTGCACAAGTTAGAAAATATAGAATACATTTAAATATTTCAGTGCTTGACTCTGGTTTTATTCAAAAGGCAGTGACAATTTTAAAACAGTGGCTCACTCACACAATCTCAAATAGCAAAAGACAAGCTTTTAAGGGTGAATTTCCAACAGTATTTGCAGTGAAAGCGAGCCTTAGACAGGGAACATTCAAGCTTAGACTTCCTCTTGAAGTTGTTGTTCTGGGCTCTAAACAATTTATTGCTGGTGTATCATATGTAGTCATATGTGCAATGCCTGCTTTAGTTCTTTCAATACTAGTTTTTATATTGTGTATTTCTCCACACCAGCTGACAATTGCACTCTTCTCTTGGTTAGTTTATGTTGCACAAAAGGTTCACATCAGAGTTCAGTTTTACATAATTGGGTAAAGCACATACATGTCAGTAAGTCTCTGTAGATAGCTTTCAGGCAAAGTAAAAATCCGCTATTTCAGAAGAAATTAAACTTGTAGCATGGAATTTCCAGTGATATAGATAACTATATATATATATACATTTTATGGTTTGTATAGAAGATTCTCTGTATAGAGTCATAGGAGTTTATAATACCTTGCCCATGGTGTTCCAGCATGCTCTGCTGGAGTTTGAGAAAGTACAGCTAACACTATTCCCTTTGTCCCTGATGGCAGCCTGGGTAATAGGTACTAGATCTATACAACCCAATAGCAAGAATTAAAAAGTATTAAGGTCTTCCACAGGGGAATGATTTAATTGTCGGTTGTTAATCAAGCTGACCATGTTTCACTAATCTTGAATTACTTGTAATCTGGCAGTACATGCACACATGAGAAAGTACATTGGAGAAAGAAAGGATTTTATACATTAATTCTCAAATGTGACTAAGAGCTCTCTCATTTTATATGATGATTGAAACTCCATTTCAAGTTAGCCAAAAAATAATGAGGTAAAATGATCTATTTCTACATGCAAATTAAATCTGATGGGATGGTAGACCATTCTAAAAAAGAAAATTCCAACAACTGAAAAAAGAAAGATGATTTTCTTAAAATTAAGTAGTATTTTTCCATTAAGCATGAGCTTCTATAAGACAGAAACTTTTATTTGTGATACTATACAGATCTCAAAACACAATTAGGAAGAGGTATTTCTTTCAGGTTTCTAACAAGCATAGATAACATCAAAATTGAGTCATTTCCTGATTGTTAGGAAGGTAGTTCACAATCATCAACGATGACAATTACTGTCTCTGTCATGAGACAATATTTAATTTTAATTTAAATGTTGCCATCACCAACTAGAAGAATTAGTGAGAAAAGGTATATAGATTTTCTGACATTTGTGTATAGATAAAGGTTGCTATAATTGCTGAACTATCCCCTCATATATCAAACAGAAACTAAAAACAAAGGAAGTTCTAAAGAACTCTTGTTGGAGGACAGTTTTGTGAGCAGTGTATCTCTTGGCATATGCTTTACATATGCCTATTTAAAGTTCTTGCTGAAGCATTGCTGCTATTTAAAATATTAAAATTAATTTTAAAAAGAATCTGTAGTATGTAATTCCTTCAAAGCCACAAATGATACTTTAAGGGTGATAGCTTACCTTAACAAAATAAATGTCCTGGAGGCTAAAGCCTCAGGCCTTTGTTGGGTAAATCTAGAATTATTTGTTCAGTGTAAAGAAAGCATACTTTATTTTGAAGCAGAATTTGAGGATATTTGTATATACCATCTTTAAAATCTTGAATTTACTTTGGAGGTTTAAATACTCTTAGTAAAAATCATAAGATCACAGAAGAGGCCAGGTTGGAAGGGGCCACAGGGGGCGAGTCTGGTCCCACCTCCCTGCTCAGGCAGGGCCATCCCAACACACCCTGCACAGGATTGTGTCCAGACATTTCTGGAATATCTCCAGTGAGGGAGACTCCACAGCCTCTCTGGGCAGTCTGTTCCAATGTATGGTCACTTGCACATTAGAGAAGTTCTTCCTCACATTCACGTGGAACTTCCTGTGCATCAGTTTCTGCCCATCACCTCTTGTCCCATTGCCCAGCACCACCAAGCACAGCCTGGCTCCATTTTCTGACATCATCTGTTCAGATACTTAGAGGCGCTGATGAGGTCCTCTCTCAGTTGTCCCTTCTTCAGGCTGAACAGGCCCAGCTCCCTCAGTCCATCCTTGTAAGAGAGACACTTTAATCCTAATCATCTTTGTCACCCTCTGCTGGACCTGCTCCAGGAGCACCAAGTCTTGTGTACTGAGGAGTCCAGAACTGGACACAATATTCCAGATGCACCTCACCTGGGTTGAGTAGAGGGACAGGATCAATTCCTTGATCCTTGCCTGTCAGCAAGGTTCTTCCTCGTATCCTGAGAATAATCTTGCCCACCAGGACACACGGCTGGATCATGGACAGCTTGTTGCCCACTAGGACCGCCAGGTCCTTCTCCACAGAGCTGTTTCCCATCAGACAGCCCCCAAGCTGTCCTGGTCCATTGAGTTATTCCTCCCCAGGTGTAGGATCCTGCACTCACCTTTGTTGAATTTCAAATGATTCTTCTCTTCCCATCCCTCCAAATTGTCGAGGTCCTTCTGAGGGCTGCACAGACCTCCGGGGTGTTGACCACTCTTACCAACTTTGTGTCATCAGTGAACCTGCTGAGGAGGCTTCTGTCCCTTCAGCCAAGTCATTGCTGAATCAATTAAGCTATACCTGACTCAGTATTGAACCTTGGGGAACACCACTAGTGACAGGCCTCCAGTTAGACCCTGCACAACTGATTACAACTTTCTGAGATTTGCTGTTCAGTTCTCAATCATTTTGAGTATATTATTGCTTCAGAAACCCCAACTCTAGGCTTATATTTCAAACATGTCAGTCTGTACCTTGAAGTCACAGAACAAGGTCTCTAAACATTCACTTTCTTTTCTTCATGGATAAATGTCTATGTGTGTGTAAGCATTTAATAGTCTCTTTTAGGTGGATTCTCTATAGTAAAGAAAATAGATTTTATCAACAAGTAGCTTTTTTTTAAAGTAACTTACTTTTTTTTTCAGAATATCCTTTCAGGAAGCTTGAAAATAAGAGCAAACTAACATGACAAAGAAGTAGCCTAAGGCTTCCTTCAACTTGATATTTAACCTGACTCCATACTAACTACACAGTGTCTAATGAAAGGTAGCTGGATGCTACATGTAGCCACTTCCAAAAAAAACTTAAAAAAAAGGAACTTTAGGAATAATAAGGATTAAAGATTTATTGCCTTTGTCTTGGCAGAGTGTACCTTAAAGTTCAAATGAAAATATTTGTTTTTCACTAAAAAAGAGTGGAAATCATAACTGATATATTTTGGTATTTCTTAGTATGACATAATCATCAGTTTGTTTTGTGTTGAGATTTGGTTGGTTGGTTGGTTGGTTTTGGTTTTTGGTTTGTTTTTTTTTTTTTTTGTTTTTTTTTCAGCAATGGTCTTTATGCAATCAAAAGCTACAGCTAGTGAAAGTGTATCTAGCCAAACAGAACCCTTCAAGAAGGACACGTCTGTCCAGACCCCTTCCTGTGCAGTGTTTGAGCTTATCAGTGGTACCAGGGAACATTGCAGAAGAAGCCTGCCTGCAGTGTGAACAGGGGAACAGTCTCCTTTCCCTGGTGGCCAAGCTTAAGGAGAAAGTATAAAGACTAAGGGGTACTATGAAAAGTGAAAGGAAAATAGATTGGTGGAGTTCTGCCCTTCCATTCTTGAAGGAGGCCCACCAGGAGTCAGATGGCTCCCATGCCTCCCACTGTCAGGCAGTAGGACAACACTTGGTGGATGAAGGGGAGTAGAAATGGATTCCTACCCAGGCAGGTAATGAAAATTCCTCCTGACCCCTATTACCTACCCAGGTGCCAATTCAAAATGAGGCCCTGGATAAGGAGGGTCAGCCAGATAGCATAGAAGAAAATGATCTGCCCAGTGAGCCTCCCAATTACACTTCGTCTGCTAGACGGACCACTACTTCTAGCATTAAAAGAAAAGAAGGGTAGTCATAATGGGTGACTCCCTTCTGAGGGGAACAGGGGGCCCCGTATGCCAATCGGACCCATCTGACAGGGAGGTCTGCTGCCTCCCTGGGGCCCAGCTATGGGCTATTCTGAGACAATCCTTGGGCTGCTTCCGCCCTCTGATTATTACCCACTGCTGATACTCCAAGCTGACAGTGATGAGATTGAAAAGGGGAGAGTTAGGGCAATTAAAAGGGACTTTAGGGCACTGGGTCAAGCAGTTCATAGGACAGAAGCACAGATAATGTTTTGTCCAGTCCCTTTGGTGGCAGAGACAAATGATGAGAGGAATAGGAGAGCCCACATCATCAACAAGTGGCTCAAGGGTTGGTGTCATCGGCAGAATTTCGGGTTCTTTGATCATGGGCCATCTTTTGTGGCACCTAGCCTGCCGGAACTGGATGGGCTCCATCTCTCTGTTAAGGGCAGAAGGAATTTAGCTCATGAACTAGTGGAACTCAATGAGAGGGCTTTTAACTAGGTTTGAAGGGGGAAGGGGATGCAACTGGACTCTCTGGAAGCAGTTCCAAGGGGGGTAGGCCAGAGTTATTGGTGAAATAAAAGAAGAATCCCAGCCGAAGTGCATGTACACTAATGCATGCAGCATGGGTAACAAAAAAGAAGAGCTGGAGGCCATGGTGCCACAGAAAAACCATGATGTAGTTGCCATCACAGAAACATGGTGGGACAAACTCACATAGCTGGAGCGCTGCACTGGATGGCTACAAGCTCTTCAGAAGAGACAGGAAAGGGAGAAGAGGTGGAGGGGTGGCACTTTATACTAGGGAGGATTTTGATGCCATGGGTACTGAAACTAATGATGAAGTTGAATGCCCATGGGTAAGAATTAAGGGGAAGGCCAACAAGGCTGACATCCTACTGGGAGACTGTTATCATCCACCCAACCAGGAAGAAGTGTTGGACAACTTATTCTACAAGCCCCTGGGGAATGTTTCAGTTTCTCCAGCCCTTGTTCTTGTAGGTGACTTTAACCTACCAGACATCTGCTGGGAACTTAACTCAGCAGAAAAGAGGCAATCTAGGGGGTTCCTAGAGCGTGTGGAGGACAACTTCTTGTCACAGCTGGTGAGTGAGCCCACCAGTGGAGGGACTATGTTTTTGAAATAGAGAAGGGCTGGTGAGAGATGTGGTGGTTGGAGGCCTCTTGGGGCATTGTGATCATGAACTTACAGAGTTCTCATTTTTTGGTGAAATAAGAAGGAGCATCAATCAAACTTTCACACTGGACTTCTGGAAGGCAGACTTTGGCCTATTTAGGAAACTTATTCAGAGAGTTCCTTGGGAAGCAGCCCTTAAAAACAAAGGAGTCCAGAAAAGGTGGGCGTGCCTCAAAACAGAGATCCTGAGGGCACAGGAACAGACTGTTCCGGTGTGCTGAAAGATGAGCAGATAAGGCAAACTTACAGCCTGGATGGGCAAGGAGGTTTTAAAGGAACTTAAGAATAAAAAAAGGATGTATCATCTTTGGAAGGAGAGTCAGGTGTCTCAGGAAATATTTTAGGGGGTTGCTAGGGCATGTAGAAAAAAAAAAATTAGAGAGGCCAAAGCTCAGTTAGAACTTAATTTGGCAGATTTCGTGAAGGAAAATAAAAAATGTTTTTACAAATATATTAATGGCAACAGGAAGGGTAAGACCAGCCTCAGTTCTCTACTGGATGTGGGAGAAAGCAGAAGTGCTTAATGCCTTCTTAGCCTCAGTCTTTAGTGGGAAGATGGTTTGTCCTTGGAACAACTGTCCTCCTGGGTTGGTAGATGGTGTAAGGGAGCAGAATTGTCCCCCTGTTATCCAGGGGAGGCAGTCAGAGAACTGCTGAGCTGCTTGGATTTTCATAAATCTATGGGCCCAGATGGGATCCACCCCAGGGTGATGAGGGAGCTGGCAGATGAGCTTGTGAAGCCACTTTCCGTCATTTACCAACAGCCCTGGCTCACTAGTGAGGTTCCAGATGGCTGGAAGCTGGCCAGTGTAATACCCATCCACAAAAAGGGCGGGAAGGAGGATCCTGGTAATTATAGGCCAATGATCTTGACCTCAGTACCTGGTAAGATAATGGAACAGTTTATGTTGAGTGTCATCACACAGCACTTACAGCATGGCCAGGGTATCAGACCCAGCCAGCATGGGTTTAGGAGGGGTAGGTAGTGTTTGAACAACCTGATCTCCTTTTATGACCAGGTGACCAGACTGGTGGATGCGGAGAAGGCTGTGGATGTTGTCTCTTTGGACTTCAGCAAGGCCTTTGACACTGTCTCCCACAGCACACTCCTGGAAAAGCTGGCAGCCCATGGCTTGGACTGGAGCACTCTCTGCTGGGTTAAGAACTGGCTGGATGGCCAGGCTCAGAGAATGATGGTGAACGGTGCTGCATCCAGCTGGCAGCCAGTCAGTCATCTGTGGTGTCCCTCAGGGGTCTGTGCTGGGGCCAGTTCTCCTCAATATTTTTATTGACTACGTGGATGAGGGTATTGAGTCTTTCATTACTAAATTTGCAGATGATGCTGAGCTGAGAGCATGTGTAGATCTGTTGGAAGGTAAGAAGGCTCTGGAAAGAAACCTGGAACAGCTGGATGGATGGGCAGAGTCCAGTAAGATGAAGTCCAGGTGCTGAGTCCTGCATTTTGGCCACAAAACCCCCCTGCAACATTATAGGCTGGGGTTGGTGTGGCTGGACAGTGCCCAGGCAGAAAGGGACCTGGGGGAACTGGTGACAGCAGCTGAACATGAGCCAGCAGCAGTGTGCCCAGGTGGCCAAGAAGGCCAACAGCATCCTGGCCTGGATCAGGAATGGTGTGGCCAGCAGGAGCAGGGAGGTCATTCTTCCCCTGTACTTGGCACTGGTGAGGCCACACCTGGAGTGCTGTGTCCAGCTCTGGGCCCTCAGTTTAGGAAGGACATTGAGTGCTGTGTCCAGCTCTGGGCAGTTCAGGAAGGACATTGAGTGCTGTGTCCAGCTCTGGGCAGTTCAGGAAGGACAGTGAGACGCTTGAGCGCGTCCAGAGGAGGCGACGAGGCTGGTGAGGGGCTTGGAGCACTAACCCTGTGAGGAATGGCTGAGGGAGCTGGGGTTGTTTAGCCTGGAGAAGAGAAGACTCAGAGGTGACCTTATCACTCTCTACAGCTTCCTGAAAGGTGGCTGTAGTCAGGTGTGGGTTGGTCTCTTTCTCCAGGCAGCAACTGACAGAACAAGAGGACACAGTCTTAAGCTGCTCCACGCAAAATATATGTTGGATGTTTGGAAAAAGGTTTTTATGGAAAGAGTGATAACATACTGGAATGGTCTGTCTGGGGAGGTGGTGGAGTCACCATCCTTGCATGTGTTTAAGGAAAGATTGAACATGGGGCTCAGTGCCATGGTTTAGTTAAAGTGTTAGGGCACAGCTTGGACTCAATCATCTTAAAGGACTCACCTAACCTAGTGATTCTGTCTGATTCTGTGTGTGATTCTGTGTGATCCTGGTTTTAGACACTAATCAACCAAACAAAGACAACACATAAAAGTCTCTTATGCTGCTGAAGGTGTATCTTCATCCTTCACAGCTTCCAGCTTTGCTTAGAGGAGAGCATCAGCTGGTGAAATGGTTTAGACAACTAAGTACTGTCTCATGGATTAATTTGGACTCTGTTTTTATGACCACTGCTGCTGCTTACTGACATGCAATAAGAAAGATCATCTCAATAATTGTTACTATTAAAATGCTTTGATCTATGTGATCTGACACCCAAAAGAGGACTCATCAACATTAGAACAATAATGTTGAAATTTCACCCCTTAAAATATGGCTAATGCTCCTGACTAATTTCAAGACTGTCAAGCTCTTGGTAGGAATGGGTGGTGGTGGGTGTACAAGAACAATTATTTTATTAATTCTGCTTCATAGAAAAATGGTAGTTCCAATGAATTTTATAAAACCAGAGGTCCTAGAAAGAAAAAGGAAATTTACCCACACATCTGTTTTCATGAGTTCTTCTGAGCATAGATTCAAATACAAGGTTAATGTCTTCTGTGGAAACAGAATATAAATTACTTTATATGTCAACAGTGAGTGAAAAGATTGCTGGAAGTGAAGATCAACTTATGAGTTTATGAAAAGGAATGATAAAAGGAACCCTTCACACTCATAAATAGTCTTCAGACTGTTACAGGCAATGAGGAATGAAAATCTTGTTAAGGGGAGACTCAAATTTCTGTGAATCTTCAAGAGTTCTGCTTCTGTTTTACAAATGTGTACTTACAGAAATTGTATCTGTTATGTGTGCATACTAGGGGTATACACACCTAATGTTAAAAAAAAAATCCTAAAAATGAAGTAATTAAGGTCATAAGAACTTTCTGAATATGTCAGCTTCAACTGGTGTTGTACAAATTCTATTCTCCCTAATAAATGGTCTCATGCTCCCATAGGATGTGATGTAATGGACAATAGTGTTCATGTCCATGAAATCATGTAGCCCAATGGGAATCATAACAGAGAACTTGTAAGCATCAGCAAGGTTTTGAATGACTGTAATTAAGTAACCTACTTCTCCTCTTGTGTTCCACCATGACAGCTGGGGTCAGCTGCAACACTTGAGTCCCTAAATGTAAATGTCAGGGGATGTTGACAGCAAATTCTTAGCAACAGCCCTTCACCTCTGGAATTTACCTCTCTTATTATAGCTTTGATAGAGCCCAGGTCATTGACAATCAAGATGTAGAGCAAGACCTTTTCATTAATACTTCCCCAAAGAGTCATAAAGTTGCATTTTAATATGCTATTGTGACTAATGTTCATTAATTAACTAAATTAAATATGAAACCATATTCTGAATTCCCATATATTTAGAGATGATGGCTACAAACATTTTTGTTTCTTTTTTTTTTTTTCAAATCCATCAAAAATCTCTGAGAGAAGCTGTATATTAAGAAGTTGAATGGAAGGATGACTGAAAACACAACAGACACACAATGTTTACATCTGTAATGAGAAAAGTAAAGAAAATGTACAGTAATGAGGGGTAATTTAGAGAATAATCAAAGTAATATTGTAATGACTACAACCAGCATATCATGCCTGAAGGGAAATATCCTGAAGGGATATCTTGCCTAAAGGGATACGGTCTACAGCACAAAAGCTTGGAGCCATTGAAACCCCTAGAGAAAGATGATAATGGCCGTACATAAAGTATAATTTATTTACAATTTGAGGAAGGCTTCCATCAAGTCCCTAATGACAGGCTCACTAGTTACATTAAAAGCTGTGCTGATTCTGATAAAGGCATGAAGTCAATAAAGTAGGCAAAAGGATCTGCAGTACAAGGAGAAAATGGATGTTGCTTACTAGGCAAGAAGAGAAATAGAAACCTGGATAGCAACATAGACTTAAGAAATACATATTAAAAGAACTCTCAATACATGATCTCATGACAGCAGACAGATTGTAGTGACTACTAATAAGGAAGCATGATCTAATGTAGATCTAACAGCTCTATTACCTCGAAATATTGAGAGACCATTACAGAGATCCATTTGTATTACTTTTCTAGTATTTTATTCTCACTCATTATTTTCTTATGCTTTTAACTGTTTGTGGGAAAGGGAAATTGAAGAGTCTTCTAGCTATTTTTTGCAGTGCCACTAGATAAATGAGACATCTTTAGATAAATACAAATGAAAGGAAAAAAGAAGAAAAAATTTTAAAATTACTGAAAAGGACAATGTACTACATGGAATAAATGCAAATAACAGAAAAGTGAAAAATAGTGTGTGAAAATTATTTTTATAAGAAATTAGTCTTCTGACTTTCAGCAATATAAATCAGGAGATAATCCTCTGTTATAAAACTAATGAATAAAAAGGAAATCACCATCAAAAAAAAATCCACATTTGGACATTTGGAAAAGGTTGCTACAATACCAAAAGAGAAAATTTGCCACCTGATTTATTTGTAGAGTTCACATTAATTTGTGCTTATTTCTTGTCACATTTGTGATGGTTTTAAGTAGTGTGATTTTTGGTGAGGGGGAAAAAAGCCAGCCATGGAAGTGGTTTTTCTGTGAGGAGCTGCTAGCAGCTTCCTCCGCGCCTGGCAAAACCTGTTGCTGGCTAACTCTGAGAATAGGCACCCTGCTAAGCCAATTAGAAAAGCTGGTAATGCCTCTATGATAGCATACTTATGAAGGATAAAACATGTGAAGGTGTCTTGCTCCCCACTCTCTAAGGAGGCATTGGGAGGGCTGTTGAGGCCCTTCCTGGCAGAGCTGGGGCCCCTTCCTAGAGGGTCTGTCACTTCAGACATGAAAATCCCACCAATGCTGTCCTCCAGACAGTTCTGCATGGTGCCCCAAATCGTTCTGAATAAGCACTGACATTTTAAACTCATGCCCTGCTCTCTTGCAGTGATCCTATTTCTATCCCATTACATATCTCTAATATTTGCTTAAAAGTCTATCACAAGATGTTTAAAGAGGCCATTAAAAGTAATGAATTTTTTTTAAAATGGACCAAGCATCAAATATAGTGTAAGTGGTGTTTTTTCAGTATACCATGATTTTATAAGTGTAAACATTTGCAAACTACCACCATTGCAGCTACAGCTAATTCATCTGAACTTGTGGAATATTTAAGACACAAAATCTGATTGCTGGATTGCTTGGCAGGTCTTAGACTACAAAGGGGATCTCCTTGTGATAAAAAAATGTTTTTTTGCACTCTTTGGTTGTATCAAAATTTCTATGGTTTGTGGAATTGAATAGTTCAACAAATTAATTAATTAGAAGAGAACCATCAAGGTTTTCACCCATGATTTTTTTTTAGTTTTTCACAACTCAATACTTTTCATAACAATCAGCACAGAAAAATTCTTTATCTGATCACTCTACAGGGTATTTCCTCTGGAAGTGAAACCTTACACTTTCTGCCTAATGTGACCACTAAATTTCAGGGCTGAAGCATCATTTTCACTGAGTCCACTAACTGATCTCTAATTCTCTTATGCAAAATGGGTGGTACACCCTTCAGGCCAGGAGGGTACCTCCAGGCCAGAAATTCCTGAACAGGACTGAGGATTGGAAGATCCTGATAGGGAACCAATAAACTCTGTGAAGTTGGAAACAGCAGGTTTCAAGCTCTATCTTCCCCTTTGGGATGCATATAATTTTAAAGGAATGTGCTTACTTTACAACCTAGAAAGGATTTAAAACTCTACATTCCTTATAGAGATACAGGTATCTTTATGAAGATTTGTATACTCCTAATAGAGATGCGTATATGTCAGGCACTCCTCTTTGAATTTCCTATACCCTTGTGTTCCCATGCTGAGGTATCTGCTAAAGGTGATACCTTAACAATTAATAATTCTTAATAATTCTCATGAATTCGATAAAGAATTCAGAGACCTCATTTAAGGTTTTCAATACTAGTCTAAGAAGGAGGCATCTAAGGATTAAGAAATAGCTACAACACACAGCCTATACCCATCTATGATTTTTGTCTAGTCCCTCAGAAATAGAAGCAGGACCTGAAAACCTAAGGTGTTCAAATGACTACATCTTGACCTCTTTATCCTTGAGCAATCAGTAAACTTGAGGTAGAAAAATGTCAAAGGATGGCCTAAAGAGCAGGAAATTGTGTGTGTAGCATGAGCTGTAGCAATCAGTCTTTATGACGAAAGTAGCATTTTTCCAATAAGGTTTTATTCACAAAACAAAAACAGAAGCTTCAATTTAGAATTACAAGCTTTGAAAGGAAGAGCAGCAGGATATGAAAAAGAGAAGTTTGTTCACATGCAAAAGAACAAGCTGGAAAGACCCACCTTGATTCTAAAATTCAGAAAATGGAGAGCATGAAGGAGATTGGTATTTCAGAGGAAAGAAATGTAAATAAAATATTGACTTTTCATGGTAGTAGAAAAAGACGTTACACAGATAGTCTAGTTATCACATGTCTAGGACTTCTTCACTCGTGAATGCACTCTTTGGGAGCAGTAAGACAGCAGGAAACAAGGGAGATATTTATTTGAAGCTGTAAAAATTGGGAATAAGAAATACTGTAATCTTGAACATCCATCAGAGCATAATTGCTGTTTTCCATTTAGTGGCAAAGTATGACTTTCCAAGGACTGCTGGAAGTATCAACATTTCACAAGGACAGCTCTGATGATGAGCGATGGTCCTGGTGTCCTAGTCAGAAGCTTTAATATCTTTTTTTCTCTCCTTGCCTTCATCCCTTGAAATGCCACACTGCCAGTTATAAAAGCTTGGTGTAATCCCCAGGGTTTATAGAGAAAGTGCATTAGGTGTAAGGAGGGTAAGGCAGACATTGGCTTTGGCAGTTTGTGTGAACTGATGAAAAGCAGCAGCTAACTCCCACAATAGAGCAAAAGAAACGTACTCCCCTTTTAAATCACTATCCAGACAGTACCAGAGCAACTAATCTGAGATAGAAGTTCACCATGTTTGTATACGTTGACATACCTATCATAGACTTCCACTAGAAAATAAATACCTTAATTTTTTTCTGGGTTTGTATTAATTCTGTAACTACTTCTACAAAGTCAATTATGGTTTAAAACCCGAAGTCTAATAAAAAGAAAATTGAATAATAATTGAATATAATGAAGCTGTACAAAAAGGTGAGAGGTAGTGAATTTAAGTATTTGGGATTCTGACTTTGACACACTTCTGGAACGGAAATCTCATCAGGAAAGGGAACACAATTAAAACAGCTTTCTCTTGCATTGGTTCATTCACATTAAGTATGACAAGTTGCACGCAGCAGAAGAATCTCAGCCTAGATTAGCAGTACCATTTTTTCACAATGTGCAAGGAGAGTAAATGGCATGCAGTTGAAGCACGGTGCAAGCAAGCACAATGACTTAGCTCTGAAAAAAACCAAAAAACAACAAAAACAAAAACCTCACCTAGTTTTGGACAGTAAAATAAAAACTGCAATTGATTAAACATTCACTTGAAAAAATTTTATCCTTCTGATAACACAGCTTCTTCTTACAGCGCTGCTATGAATTCCTCTTCTGCTCTCTTGAACATAAGTCATGATGTATCTAAAAGCTAATAAGATCTACAATGGAGTTTTTTGCTAGATTCATTACAGTTTGCTGTCAAGTGGTCAAATCCACATAATTATTTTCTACCAATATCTTTGTGTACATTCCCTCTGACTGCATACCACAGCTAGTGAATGTATGGCATATTTAAAGGTACTCAACAAGTCATTAAATTACTATAAATTACTATAAATAAAACTCCTTTGAATCAAAGTGAAATACAATAAAATCAACTCTATTTTTTAAAAAAATCCTTCTGTTTAAGAGGAGTTCGAGCCAACAAAAATAAGCCCATTCTGATGATTTTCCTTAACTACTACTGACAATGTTGTTATTTAGTTGAAAAATAAGATCTTCACTGAACTATGAAAATAGTCTGACAACCCATAATTCAATTAAAAAAAATTATTCCTTCACCATCCTCATTTGCATCAAGCAAATTTCTTGAATGTGATCCTCATGCCAAGAAGATATGTCTCTCTTTTGTGTTTTTTTCCTCAGAATCCTTAAGTCACAATATTTCAGAGGTTGTTTTGCAAGGATGCTGTACACGTAAACACAGGATTCTTTTACTTTTTTCATCTGAGAAATAACAGTGCCATGAGACACTAATTATGGACCATGCAAACAAACTATAGTGTGTACCCTAAAGTCCTTATCTAACTTTACAGCAAGTCTCAAAAATGTGGACAGCTTCCACATGTATTTTTCTTCACCATTGGCTGCAGGTATGGAAACCCATTGGCTAAATAAATCCCAAGGAAAGACACGAATCCTTAATGTGTAAACTGTTGCTTGTTAATGGTCTTGAATGGTTCACAAAGCCTACAGAATTGTCTGCCTCTGACCTTAAGACAGTCCTAAATCAATTCAGTCTGACAGTATTCAGCTCTTGCTAAATAGTGACCCAGAGACTGATTCTAGCTCTCTGGAGATTAGCCAGACCAGCTTGTATTCAACAGTAGCTCTAGTGCTTTTCTTCTGCTGGGAATCTCAGCAGAAAATGTTCCAGCACATTTAACATATGCACTCTGTGTGTACATACGCTTCCACAAGTGCACAGACACTTCAAATGCTTTTAACTATTTTAGAGTTCAATATTATACCAACAATGCAGTATCAGTTGTTCATTAATAACTTTAATAAATGAGAATATATGCTTGAAAACAGAAAACAGGTCCATTACCCTTTGAAGGCCCTCGTTCCTTTCCTGCATGCCTCTTTTCACATGTTGTCCTTGCACACTGATGCACAGCCCCCCAGAGGGTTACTATGCAAGCACCCAGAGTGGTGAGAACTCTGAAACACAGAGTAATTGCAGTGGGAATCATTTTGTCACTCCCTACATGTTATGAGTGGTTTGTACTTCCTTCCATCATACAACAGACCTAAACCTCTGTAGTGCTAATCTGACACAGCAAAACTAGTAAGGGAATACAACAAGGAAATATTTTAGGGATGTTTCTAGTGTTTTTGTGTTGATGAATGCCCCTGTTTCCATGATAAGAACTGCCCATGCTTCTTTGCAAAGCAGACCATTGCAAATGAGCTGTATCTTCATCTAGGTAAATTGCTAAAAGACTTCCAGTAGATTCTCCTACTCTGATGTTGTCTGTTTCAGCACCACACTAGCTTCTTAAGAAGGGTGTTGTTTTCTAACATCAAAGCAACCTGCAAAGCCACAAGACTTTATGAAGGAGAGGTTTTATTTACTGACCAGCTGAGAGCATTCCTACATTTGCTCATTGCTACAGTTTTGTCATGGCTCACACTGATGGGTCAGCTGACTTGTCATTGCAATGACTGGAACTAGAGAACAAATGCAGTTTTGAGAAGTGTTGCATTGCCTCGCTCCACTTCAATTAGCTAAAACAAGAATTTAAAATATCCACAGCCACCTTCCTCAGTGTGGGCAGTGTGTGGGGCTAAACAGCAATAGTGTAGGAGAGGAAGAGAGAGGTTCATAAACGGTGATTTCATGAAGTAAACATGAAATTGAGTAAAACAAAAAAATCCCAACACTAACATTTAGACCATATAAAGAGAGACAACATTTGGTGTGGATGAACTGCACAAAGAAACTGAGGAGCACATGCGTATAAGAAACTCTAAGGACACTCTTGAGTGATGGAAACAGTGAAGTTCACTCTGAAGACATAGTTACCATTTGATTTATCCAAGTCAGAGAGATGTGTACACAGTATAAAAGCTGCAGCAGCTGTGAAAGCACTTAAATACAATACTTAGAAGCACTGGGATGTTTCATGTGGTACAGAAGTAGGCAACTGGTATTTACAGCAGAGAGTTGATCAAAAACAAGAAGGCTGGAGACAGAAATGAGTACTATTTATGAGAAGTGTATGATCATATTCACCTCAGGAACAAAATGGCTGGTGTCACCCTGTGCCATTCATCTTGACGTGGCTGTAATAAGTGATAATGATGAATGTAATCCACACAGCCAACAGCTTTGCTAGCAAGGTAAATCATATTTAGCATTCTCCATTTTTTAAGTATGTGCCCTAAATATTAATTTACAACCTTCCATAGCTCTTATCTTATAGGCCAATATTTTTCATCAACTAATTTTTAGCCTTTATATTTTCATATTATTCTTCTGGATACTTTTAAGCAGCATGGAGCCCACTGAAACTTTTCAGATGTTGTTAAGCATTTACTGTGCAATGAATTCATATGTGCAGTAAATTAGACTTGGGCCTCAAACGATAAAACATTTCCCAAAAAGCAACTTAACTATCTGAAATAAAAGATGGAGCCATATCCTAAAAGAGGAAAACATGACAAAACCAGAGGATTTAATTACAGATATCTTTCCATAATGTCTGAATCTGCTTTTTAGCTGTCCACTACCAGTTGTCACAAAATACCGCACAGAACATAAACACCTTCCCGTTATACTCATACAACCTCCAGCAAATTCCTGATCTATAGGTATCGTCTTTGGACTTCAGAAAATTTAGAGAACTTTTATTTCTTGCTATCAGGTAATTTTTAAAAACCATATATAGTGTGAGCAGTCACAATGCCCTGTGGCAAGGAAGTTTAGCAGCCTAGATTTTCTTTGTGAATAGAACAATTTTTGTTTACTTGATGCAATTTTAGTTTAAGATTGGTATGGACAGTGAATAATTATTCATCTTTCTGTGTCTGGAACAACCTGACAAGCTTTTATTTACATTCTTCTGTCTGTACATCTTTTAATTTCTCTCACTAGAGATTGAAAATTCCCACTTGAGTAATTCTTAGCTCACGTAGAAATGGTTCCATCCCTTACATCATCCATGTTGACCATGATTCTTCTTTCTTTCTGCAGTTTCCCTAATTCCTACTTCATCCTGTTTTGGATTGAAAACATTGGTACTGCACCCAGTGCTAATGATGCAGGTATAAGTGGGATTTGTACAGCAGCATTATAATTTCACAGTTTGCTTTCTAATCTTTCCCTACTTAATCCTAATACACTATTCTTGTGGACCATTTACTGAGAACTGAACTACCTTTTTCATTTAAACTTCTATAAACCCAGTATCTTCATTCTAAGTATTAAGATATGTTGTAATCAATATAATCCATGTTCTTCCTTAAGAATTATTCTTCAAGAATGAGCAAGCTATCATCTTCTATATCTAACAAAAAAAAATTTACTAAATGACCCCTTTCCTTGCTAAGAACTATGTTTTAACTTGATGTTTAGTTTGAACATGGTAATCATTTTGGTTTACTCTTTGGGAATTTGGCTTTGTTTACACAGATATTCCTATATATAATACAGACAAGTGAATCTACTGAAGATGTCGACTTGGAATTTGCAAGACTTTTTTCTTTAAGTAAGCTTCTATATGGTTTATTCCTAAACAAAACAGTTGCCTTAAAAAAATGCACAAGGAGAACATCTTGCCATATTTCTCCCCTCCTGTGCACTTTTCCTGCATTCATTACCATTGTTGTGGGCTGTAATTTCTACATCACTATTTAAATGGACACCCCTATGAGAAGGATGCTACCTTTATTCCCTTGCTTATTTTGCAAAGGTTCTGGAATTTTATTCAAAATTTGGTAAGACGTCTCTCTTAGTCTTTTTTCCTTCTTCAAGACCCAGAGTTTCACCCATCTATTCTTACTATTTTGACAAGAAGACCATGCCTAATTTCCCTGGAAAAAGCATTCCAGCAGTTCTTTTCACCAAATTATGCCGCTTAAGATTTCACAGAATCGCTGAGTATACATTTCAGTTAGGCCACTACAGTTTTAAGGAACAGCAACTCTTTTGATCACATTACATCTAGACAGCATCTGAAAACTTAAGGTGTTTCATCACCAGGTCTTTGGACACTTTGGTTCACACTGAAGGCATAGATCACAATTTGGACCAAACATCTCTTGAGCCCACATTGCATCGTGGCTACACAGCAGGAACGGTTAGAAAGGGGAGGTTTGCAAGACTGGGAACTCATCCTGTTACTGCCAGTACACACACATCATATACAGAGGAGTTACAGCAGGACATTACTGGTGATTAAATGAATTCTTAAAGCAATGACTGTACATCAGTGTCATAGACAAACCCAGTTGTATAGCTATGCAATAAGACAAAATAACACAGTTCCTTAATCTTATGTCCAATAACAGTATGATTCAGTGTAGGATAATGTATCAAATAGTGTATCCTACTCTTTTTGGACATTAATCTTGACAGAAAAATCTTTAGCTTTGTATGGATTAGTCAATGCAAATTCATTAACTACTTGTCAGGCTTCTAATACAATCTCCCCTGACCCCAAAGACTTGACAGTGTAGTGTTAATCAAATCTACAGAAGTTCCCATACAGACAAAACAATCTGTTTCAGGTTAGACAGATTGTTTTTCCCTAAAAAAGGAGAAAAAATGCTTGGAATAAAGTATATGAGAAAAACATTTAAAAATATAACTCCACTTTATATTTTTTTTCAAATCCTTTAATATTAATGACATTATTCACAGTTTTCTGTATAAGGTAAGTTTTAGTTTGGTTATTTTTAAGTTGCATCTAGAAAACAGCCACTTCTTACAAAAAAATGTAATGAAAACTTTAGTTTCAACGAATACTGTTTTTTACAGTTATTTAAGGGAAATTGATATAAATTCACCCTACACAGCTATTCTACGTAATGCTTTGATCTTATTAGAAAAACTAATGGTCACTGAATCCAAAGATACGTGAAGGCATGGGGTAGAAAGGGTGCACAGGATCTGTCTGCCTTGAACTCATAAGCCCAGAAGATGAGATACTCACTTGCAACTGGATTAATGAACAGCATCTCTTAGCTCAATTTTGTCTCTCAGACTTGCAGTCCAAAATAGAACATATTAGCCCTTTTACTTCTGTATGCTTGCAAACCATCATGTTAGCAGTCTAACAAATACAGCTCACAGCCATATTGTAGACTAATCTGCATATTTAGTTTTAACTTGTACATTTAAAAAAATCTTTAAACAATAATCAATAAAATTTGTCTAATCAGTTTTCTCAGATACTCCCAAAAAGAAAAGTAAATAATGACTTAATTATCAAAATAATTCCACTTAATACAAAAATACATTTTTTCTTCACTTTGGTCTTCGCAGCAAATTTCAGTCAGAATAGTTATATGCAGCAGCTTTCTCTTCAGGCATTTTGTTTTATCTATCTGACCATGACTTGATATATAAAACCTTCCTAGTACAATTGATTTAATTAATGAAATTATCAATTAATTAAATCTTACTCTACCCTAACCCAAACCTTACTCTTCTCAAGTGACACATTTTAAAACCGAACACTTTCAGGCTTGCTATCGACAGCAGTATGTATTCAGTGTCATAGAAGTCCTCTGTTCCAGATGCAGCTAATAACCAAGGAAATATGCCATCAGGTACACCACTACAAGCTTTGTGCCCTTTATCCAATTGTAGCCATAACTGTTTAGACAAACCAAATATGAAATAAAAGTAAACTTCTAGGCATACTTTGGTGTACAGTGAATAGAAATCTACATGTAATATGCAGTAATAATATATACAGTAATTTATAACATTTTTATTATTTCTATAAATTTCTTTTGTAAGGAAGCAAATAATATTTCTCTTATTGTTCCTGGAAATTAAAGGAATATGAGAAGGATTTCAGTGCAGAATTATTTTTACAATCTTTTATAATCCCTATTATTTTTAGAGGCAAACATCATGTAAGTTACACTTTTCATACGTGAAATCAAGCACTCAAATGTGTGCATGTGAATATCTTAATTGTCATGAAGAGCATTCTGCAGTCAGTAATGGTATCAAATCTGGAAACTCTATATTGCTAGTGAAACAATGTTCAGTATTAACTCTCATGATATTGTAGCTCCAGAAACTATTTGATTAGGGTGATACGATATTTCTTCTGCCAACTATTAAAGGAAGCAATAAATACTGAGATAAACAAAATATTGGTTACTAAGCCATGTATAAAGCCTTGTAAATAAGGATAAAATGAAGACCTGGATATATTAATAGATATTTTTACTGCCAATGGTTAAAATTCCATAATTAAGATTTCATAATCTTGCGCAATATCACACCAGACACACCTGAGAGCAAAAGCAAGCATCATTTTAAAAGATATGAATAATACAAATCCAGTAGGCCAATTCCCTCATTTTACCTCTAATCCTTGCCTGTGACAATACTGAAATTCTGCTTTGTCCATCGCCTGGATCTTGGAAAGCAAGACCAAAAATTAAGACTATATTTTGCAATACAGATTGAGAAAACTGGTTTACACCTGAGGTCATTTAAGTGAAAAATATATGTAAAGAAATAATAAAATAGTCTATGATATTAAAGCTCTGATGAGATTTGTTTGCTTAAAAATGCTATAAGGCAGTACAAAGGATGAGATCTCAGGATGGCGTGGGGAGATTCATTACCAAAGAAAAGGTATTGAAGCAGTGGCAGATACATTGGATTTGGAAAGGAACAGTAGGTACAGCAAATTGGTCTGACATAGCAGTTAAACTAAGCTAGTAAGAATAAATTCTTGCAATAGCTTCTACTCCTCTTGAACCAAACTTCATAGAACTACTTTTCATGACATGTGCAGATCCAGTAGTCTTCTTATCCAAGTTCTAAGCTTTTTTCATAGAGACAGAAAACGTGACAACATAAAAAAGGTGTCACAAAAATCAGAAACAAGTGTTTGTTTAAGAAAAATCAGTTTCACTAGAAAGTCAAAACCCCATTTTAAAACAATTGCATGGTAAAAAAGGGAAGGAGCAATGCAAGCAAGTATTGGCTTGCTACCTACCAAACTACTTTGGTTTTAACTACCTGGCTATCATTTGCCCTTTGATGCATT
Source organism: Phylloscopus whistleri (assembly GCA_017589585.1). Classification (NCBI taxonomy): domain Eukaryota; kingdom Metazoa; phylum Chordata; class Aves; order Passeriformes; family Phylloscopidae; genus Phylloscopus; species Phylloscopus whistleri. Next base: position 2,913,248 of record JADMLD010001407.1, on the reverse strand, counting down.
TGGCTACTACAGAATTCACCTTTCTCTTTGGATTTTCATCTGTTTATTCACTTTACTGTTTTTATTTCCTTTTACAAAAGTCTTTAACTACTTTTTTTTGCACATACAGTTGTTTATGGATTTATCTTCATAAGTGAAGGCTGTATTTTTATGTAATTTCATTAATTTCTGACTTATTTAGGAGGGCTCCCCCCTCCTCCCCCTTTTATGCTAGCTTCTTAATACCTTTTTTTTTAATATTCTGCTAGTTATATTGGCTATCTTAAGACAGTTTCCTCTGACTTTAATTCATCCAGAGATTTGCCTATAAGGGATTAAATGTATAAATCTCAACCTTGTTATCACCTAATTTCATGGTTTGTTTTACCTTCAAAAAGAAATGTCTTTAAGCCCATGAAAGTAATTTCTTGCATAGTCATTAGATCTGCACTTAATCACATGCACAGTTTTGAAGGTTCTCTACCAGATTTTCTTTACTGCTGAGAGATATCTCTGACACTGAAGTGAAGCCATAGCTAACATGTAGTTATTTGGGGATTTCTCTCCTGAACATTTCAAAGATCTGTGTAACACACACCCAGGTGATGGGGATGGGACTGCTGCTGGATGTTGAAGGTATATACCATGCTTCACATTCAGATTAGCCAGATGTTAAGAAATGAAAGACCAGTGCCAGATAAGACTATCAAAACGCTATATATAACATTTAGTATCTTAATACACTGCAATATGGTGCTTTGGAAGTAATAAAAATCACACAAGTTTTTTCTGAAGTATATAGGTTATCCAGGACTACTTTGTGCTCAGTCACTTAGGCTCTTTTGAAAAACTTTCCCAGAATAATTTAGGAAAATGCTCTAATAACCAAAAGCAAATAAATTAAAGCATAATCATCTTTTTTAACTAAACTGAAGCAAGCATACACCATTGTCCCAGTTATTTACCCAAACAGCTTAATTAATTTCTGAGTTGAGAACTGCTAATGACTCCCCTTGTCTTTTACGCAGACACCCACCCTGAACTCCCAAAGAAATATCAGGGCAAAGAAATTGCTCTCTCCTGTCACCCCTTTGCTACATGAATTGCTGCCACACACTCATTCTCCATCAAAGACCAGGGACTCCGTCTTGCATATCGAGAAAAGGTTCTTGGTCCCTATGCACAGAAGATCAGCAAACTGATACTAATAAAACAGCTCTTCTAACTTGGAGCAAGCTTAACTTTTAATAAATTAGTTTGCTTCTCTAGAAAATGATTTTACATGCCTGGTGTTTCCTTTGCTTTTTTATTAACACAGACATATTACATCTGATACCTACCTTTTCGTTTCTTTTTCCTGCTGTGATATCATTGACCAAAGCAGGGTATTCCTTACTAGAGTAAGTATGATGAAAAAGGATGAAGTCATATCAATGTAGATACTAACAGAAACCAGAACCGAGGAATTTCTGCTTTGTGAAACCAACCACTGAAAGGTCTAAAAACTTATTATATTTACATTCATTAAAGAGACGGAACTTTAAGAAGACATTCTTCTCTCAACATCCATCATAAAAGAAATACCATGCTCCTACTCTACTCCCTCAAAGAAAAAAAAGAGTTGTGGTCAAAAATAATGCTTAAGAAATTCTACAATAATTAGTTTTGATATCAAGATAGGTATGTATAAACACTATAGAGACATTTCTGGGTTTAGTTTTGTGGAGGAGAGCAAAATGCATCTCTGTCTCACTCTCTCTAATGTCTATAGATGCACTTTTATTTTGATTTTTTTATCTTTATTTAAATATATGTAAAATAGATTAAATTGATAGCAAGCAATAGGCACTCATATTTTCTAATAAAATTAATTAGAGACAATATTAATATACACAAATAAAATAAACAAATTTAAAATAATAATTTTTCAAACAATTGAATTTAACATATAAAATGCTTCCATTTATTTTCTGCTGCATTCTGTGTTCTCATATCAGTCACCAGCGCTGAAAGCAAGGACAAGATACTGAAAGCAAGTATCCTAAGTCTTTTTCTTCTTATTTTAGGAGATCATCTTTACCCCATTTGAAACATACTATTTTAGTTAAAAACAAAACCAAACAAATTGTAACTTCAATATAAATACCAGTGTTTTGGAACCACGATGACTCTGCAATGTCACTGTTCAGAAGTCACCCATCCCCATATAGAAAATATAACTGCAACCATCCCCATAGAAAAAAAATAATTGCAACATCCTTTTCTACAAGAAATTTGAAGATAATGTGGGGAAAGCAGTTGTGGAGTAGAAAATTATTAAAGAAAAATAGAACCATTTAAAAACAGCAAAGCATTTCATATTGCACCAATTGAACTGATTGCTTCAGAAGAGCAGGTGCCTCACAGGGGTCTAGCATTTACCTTCTCCCTATGGGCACTTGTGCTACTTTTTGGTATGGCCTATATCTGCTGCAATGTGAAGGCTATATTTTGATAGCTACTCTCTTAGAAAAGATCCTGTTCCTGGAGAAAAGTTTTAATAGAGAAACTGCATCCATTTGTGGTTATATCCGTTTATGCAAGATCCGTAGTGTGCAGATGAAGAAATTTTCACCAGTATGTCACAAAGCAGGATAGGTCTCCAGCCATGCAATCATGAAATTTGCTAAATTAAGAGAAAAAAGGATGTAATTACCCATGAGAGTTACCCTTCTCCTGTATTGAAAAAACATTCTGACAGAATAGTTGTCCTTTAACTCTTTTACCCTGGAGATGTCACAATCTCTTCTTATTCATCTGTCTTGCCACATATTCTCGAGGAAGTAACCTCTGACTGAAAAAAGCCCCTCCTTTTGGACTTATTAGCATCCTTGAAAGAGGTATATGTACCAAAGAGAAGTGATCCACTGAAAATACCAATTCAGAATTCTTTTGAATGCTCTGTAAGAGCAAGGCCTGAGCCTAAAGGTTTAGGGTAGTTATATATCTGACTCCTCCCATTTTTAACAGTTTATTTACTTGATTATAAGGTTATCATTATTGATAGAAAAGAACTATTAATGCATACATCTTCTCAAACACTGTTTCTTCTCAATTGACAGCCAGAAAAAGCACATTATTTAATATTTTTTTTAAATTTAATAGCATTTACTCAGACTGCAATTGATTTTTCATAGTGAAAAATTAACATCTTTTCCCAAATGTTCTAGATCAGTCAAAAGTTAGTTTAGGGAAGTCTCAGAGAAGGGTCTGCAGTTAATGTGGGAATTGGGTGACATAACTGGTGTTCAGAAGATGTAAAGCTGAATGGAAACAGAAACCAGCAATATACACTGGTTCAGCCTGGAGCTACTACTGCTTTTTAACTCAGAATGAACTGGTTGTGCTTTGGGATTCTTCTTTCCCTCTCATGATCTCATCATCCCACATTACTGGGACAGTTGATAAGTTGTCTCCTTGAGTTTTCAACCAGATTTTGTTCACCATACATCGTTATATTTATTGTCTCAGGCATGGGAGGTTTGAGTGTGCCTCTGTTTCTGTACTACATACGTGTGAACAAAACTCTCCGTGATGGATCATGCTCCATGCCTGTGCTTGGTTGTTCAAGCAGTGTCTGGTTTTGAATTGGCAATCTTATCATGAAGAAACATGTCTTCTTCAGTTCAGAGCCAAGTACCTTATCTCACCTCTGAGACTGCATATCAACCTGAAGGTCTGAAATGAAATGACTTCAGCACGATCAGATCAATTTGCTGTGAGAAGCCCACATCACAATACGAGCCCACATAACTCAGCTGGCTTTGGCAGCTTGCTCAGGGGAGAGCTGGGCCTACATGTGCAGGAGCACTGAATTATTTCTCCTCTCTCGAGATGGAGAGTCAGAAAAGATCTCTTCAGGTCAGGGTTGAGGACTCATGAGGAAGTCAGCAGTGAGGCAGCTAAATTTTACTTCAGTATGCTGGGCACTTGAAAAGTGCTTAACACTTTTCAAGGCTAAGACAGTGAAGGTCAAGAGGCTAATCTTCTGAAAAGCGGATGATCACAGAAACTAATGTGACACGTCCCAATGTGCCTTCCTAATTATCCTGCCTAGCAAGTGTTTTCTCCTAAATTAGAGTCCTTTCTTTTCTTGGACAATAGTAGCATTTATTCTCTGATTATCCTGCGTTGAAGAGCTCAAAAGTTTTGTCTTGTTTTTCCTTTTTAGACACAAATATATTGCCCTTCATAGACTTATTTCATATTAAAAACATGCTTGACTAGTTTTGACATTTAGCATGCATGGAGCAACACAATATATTGTTTTCCTTTATTACTGACAATCAAGTTTTACTTTCCTTTCTGTAGCAATAAAAAGTAGCTTTAGCAGTACATCTGTCAAAATAGTTACCTCCTAGGCCACCAAACTTAATGTCAGTATCTGCTTAGTATTTTAATTTCTGTTATCAATGCCAGAAGAAAGCAGATGACAGCGAGACCATGTACTACGCAGCTCTAAAGTTACGATAAAATAATAGTTTTGATTTGGGGCCAATACCTAAATGTGTGCAAATACTAAATCAGATTGACAGTCATGTTAATGCTTAAAGGACTGATGTATCTAAGTTACTGGTGTAACTAAATGTAAGTTTCTATAAGATAAGCATTGGTGTTAATGCAGCATTTTCAACGATTCTTTTTAGTTTGGATCAGTTTGTAAGGTATCGATGATCATCAGGTGGATTGGGTGTCATGAGGTGCTCTCAGACGATAAATAGATCATAAAAGGGCCCTTAAAATTACAAGCAATTATCACTGAATTAGTCAAGCTCTGCTGAGAGGGAGACTGGACAGTTCCAGAGAGCTATACTTTTGTTCGGTCTCACTCCTTTCTTTTTTATATAAGCCTTAACAGGCTGGTGAAGGGGAGATTTTCTAGTAAGTTAACTAAACCTCACATTTTAGCCCATCACCTCTATCTGCTGCTGGGGAAAATATGATAATTACCCTTTGAACTAGGGCATATTTGGTATTTTTCTGCAGCTTTAAATTGAATTAACAGATAGAGTATGTCTATGTTGGACGGGGAAGAAGGATAAAAAAAAGAAATCACAACTTTTTCAAATGCAAGAAATGTTGCATGAAGGAAGCATTACGAATGAGAGATGGTTAAAATTATTTTGCTAAGCCCCCCTGCCCCTTTTACCCCTGCTCTTTTTATCAACTTGGAGGCAGGGAATATCTATTTTCCTTTCATTTACCCACATTCTCTCTGACACCTTTCACTTACCCACATACATTGTGTTCCCCATGGAGTTTTTCATCTTGTTGTAAAAATGACACTTTCAGGGATATGACTGTAGAGGCTGAAGTGTTGATTACCTAGCATTAATCATTTCTGGAAATACCAGTCTCTAAAGACGCTAGTCCTCTGGGGTGCATATAATATGCATGGAGAGGAACAGACTGATAGCAAGTGTTGGAGTGCGTGGGACAGCACATATTTACTCTTGGCCATTTTGGCATGATTTCTCCTTTTCTGGTCACATTTTAAAAATATTTTTGACTTCCTATCCTAGCTAATTAATTGAAGAAGCCATCCTCTTTTGGTGTTGCTCTCCACTGGTTTCATTAATATGTAATGAAATTTCCCTTTGTGCCTTTATTGTCAACGTTCAAGAGCATATCCGCAGGAAAGGCTTTATACTATCGGTCTGGAATCCCACTTCCCTCTCAGCTGCTTTTCTCCATATTGATGGCATACAGGATAAACAGAACAAGTTAATTTGTAATCTTAGATAGAAAATGATAGCTGCACTGTTTCTGTCATTGAGCACTCTGCCAGTTTAAACAGCTGATTAGTCAGCTTCTGTGGAATCGATCTGAATCAGTTCCACCTGCGTGCACCCACCAGGAGCCACTTTATTGTAAATCAATCATTCTGAAAACATCTCACAAAGGGGCCAGTCCTCACTAACAAGCCATCAATTTAAACTGTCTTTCTGGAGAACTCTAAGAATTAGAAGTGCAACATTTATTCTAAAATTTTGGAGCAGTTGTTTGGGTTTTATGTTGTTTTTTTTTGGTTTTTTTTTTTTTTTTCTCTTTTAAATGATAGCCTGTAATATTTGATGCTGGTGGTGGTTTTCTCACCTTTTCTACCTTTATTTTACTTCTATTCATTGGGTCACTTTTCAGACATCCCAAAAGTGTAGGTACTTTCTCATCGGAAAAAACCAATAGGTTTGGAATTTTAACAACAATGGATGGAATAGATGGCCTTTATTACTAGAAGGCAACATTAACAGTAACTCAGAGACTTTATATCCTGCCCTTGTGCCCCTTGGGTGTTAAGATCGATCCCCAGAGTCAGAGAAGTTCTCCTTATTCTTTGACATGATGAATTGCTGAATTTTGCCTGTGCAGAGAGTGGGTCTTCCAGCTGGCAGTGGTTGGAGAATCTGCCCCAGGGGAAAGATACAGATATATGACTTGGTCTCCAAACCCTTCCTTTAAGACACTTCATACTACCCTAAATAAAAGAGAGTGGAGAAGGTATATTCTATCTTCTTTTTTTTTTTTTTTTTATTGGCCTGTCTAGGCATTTCACTTATGTCAACAAAAAAGCCGTGAGAATCATGTTTTCTGGTTGTTTAGAATCTCCAGAGTCTTATTCAGCTTGAGAAAAAAATATGGCAACACTTAGTTTGCAAGGTGTAGAGCAAAATACTGCGTGCGATGTTACGCTGTGTAATTACACGCTGCCACTTGATTGCATTGTCAACTCTGTCTCTGATTACAAGGTAATTGCTTAGTTACTAGTTTGGATGCAAATCCTTTCAGAGACTTGTGTATTAAACAAGTGTCCCACTCTTGGAAATGCAGTCAAAATAGAAGTTCAGTGAAGGCTCATGTGATTGTACAGAAACTAATTTTTCACTCGGGTTACACTGAGCCTGATCTATCTCTGCCTAACCCCAGCTGAAATCCTCTCATCTATCATCCCATTTATTGTAGGATACTCTGGTGAGATGTCTCTTATCAAATAGTGTAGGGTATTCACAGCAAGTTCAGAGCTTCAGCTTCTCTCCTTTTGCAGGGAAAAATGTGAAAGAGTAAAATGGTAACGGTTAAGGACTCAATCAGTCACTTGCAAAGCAGCAGTTGCTTTTACATGCATGGTAACAGCCCAGGTGCAGAGAGGTGAACATCAGAGGATGATCACCACAATCCAACCTTTGTTTAGCAAAAAATCGAGTTTTGAGATGAGTAATGGAGGACATTAAGAAGCAGATCCTTTGAGGCGGGACAGGAGTGTTTATCAAGCCAGTGTCCTCCCTTACATAGCTGGCTCAGTTGCAAACACATACCCACCTCTTTTAAGTGAGTCTCCTGCTCCTTATCTGACTTCTGATGCCTTGTTCCTGTACAGCTGGTCCAGCTGCTTGCTGAGTCTCCAAAGGTGCTTACTTCCACTATTATGACAGGCTTGTGCTATGTAACCAAGATGACCACTGTTTGGTCAACTTGCATTTTTCACACAAGTAATAGTTTTGTGAGTGCTGGCCATGATTTCTACTTAATTTATTTTGTACCATCTGATCATCAACAAAATCCCTGAGCTTATTTGTCTTCGTGATATTCACAAGGACAGGTTTTGAACTAAGCATGAGTACCACATAGAAACGGTGCAAGAATGGCTGTGGTCTCCTGGAAGAGGAATTATCACAATCTGGGGAAGTAAAAAATAGGAGATTAATTCTTACACTTACTTAGGAGAATAATTTATTTAATCAACAAGTATTTGCTGTCTTTATCCCAGTTCCATAGACCGCTATCAGGATGTGATACCTTGTCTTCTTGTCCTTGTCTATCTGTCCTTCTATGACTGCTTAAAACGCTGTACAACCAGAGGATATAATATAATTTTAATATATATTTTATATATTATATATATTATAATAAAATACATTTTTTTTAGTTGCTGACCACTATTTCTACAATGTTTAAACTGAAAGATGAAGTTGAGGAAAAGTGAAAGATGGTTACTTTCAGATTATTCTATTTTATTATCACAGGATGCTGATTTAACATAAACTACATGTCCCGTGTTGGCTTTGCACAGCCTGGTTTTCAGTAGCAGGGCATTTGGCTAGTGTCAAACCATGACATGCTCACAATAAACCAATACCAAATAGTAAATGCTGCAGCTGAAAATATAATGAAAATTGCAACTTTTATGTGGTAGAAAAAAATATTTTAATAGACAGAGATCAAATCATTAGGTTATTGGGAGAGGTTGTTATCTGTAAGCACCTGGCTCATAGTAGCTGCTTCTGAAAACCTGAATTGCAAGATCTCTCTAGAACTCTATCTGACCCTCGTGGCTGTCTTGCTGGCTGTGTTCCAGTGCCTTTCAGGATGGAATGGGACAACTCAACCCAAAGTAGTATGCAGAGCTATCCATCTTCCCTTTCCCATCAAATTGTTGATGCATTATGGACTTTCTTTTTCATACCTTTGATCAGGAAATGTGTAAGGGGGTGACTAACAAAGTCATGTTTGTGATAGGGCAGTGTGGTTTTATTGAGCATAACAAGTTGTATTTTTGCTAGAACCCTGATATCCCACTATGGGCTGTGCATACTGGCAGCCTGCAAGAGACTGCAGTTCTCTCCTGAGATGTTAGAGTTCCCTGGCATGGGACATTGCCTTCCCTTATATAAAGGAAAGCTCTGGGCACATCCACCATTTCAGAAGCTTCCAGAGTATGGAAAAGCTATATTAACCAAGACAAAAAAAACCCCAAAAGTGCTAGGAGTTGAATTACAGGTACAGCAAAATTATTAGCATGATGACAGCTTTTGCACAAGGGATCAAAGGGCATGAAAAATGGAAACAGCTCCATCTGTCCTTGCCAAAAGGATCCAGGGTAGAAAATCACAAATTTCTTACTGTATTTAGTACACCAGGTGTATGTTCCCCTCATTGGCTTGCTTAGATTTCCTACTTTAAAAAGACACTTCAGTAAAACTGCCATAATTTTAACCCATGCTTAAACATGGATTATTTTTTCCTAGTCCGTCCATTCCTACTTTCTGTTGTAGCTCTGCTACAATATAACTCTAACTATATGCATATGTAGCATAGCTTTGGAAATGTCTCCATTCCATTTGGGACTTCATATTTACTAGTTTGCAATATCAATCGTGCTCAGTTGCAAACAAAATAAACTGTACTTACTTTAAAAGCCGGTTCTGCAATCTTGACTTGGGAACTGGGAAAAACAGTTTCTTTTTGGAACTGTATTTTCACCCTGGAAGTAAAAGTCGAGAATTGGCAGAAATTTTCATAGCTAAGTTGAAGCAACTCTTTAGTCCAAGGTCTAAAAGAGAATATATTTCAAAATAGTAAGCATTGTGTAAACTAAAAAGGATTGTGCTTCAGTCACTATGGTATTTCAGACCCGGCCTAGCTACAATAATAAAAAGTGTTTAAATGTATTTATATCAGTCAGGTGAGCAGATCAGATTTTGGATACATGTGTGAGATGAGCAAATCCTGATCTGTTACTTTAGCTTAAGTCATTTATTACTCCATTGATTTAAACAGGATTTCTGTGGACTTAGTGTAACTGAGATCACATTCAGTAAAGCACAGTGAAGTAAAACTCAGTTTGATGTGAATGATGATCAACACTACTTGATCATCTATAATGTTTTTTGTTTTTCAACCAACACTTGATAAACTTGTCAATACTATTTGCTTTCTGACATGTTTTGACTGAGACCACTGTTTGGCATATGTAGCCTTTTATTCCAGGCTGCATTTTAACAAATTTGACTCAAGTAGGCCCCTTCAATCTCCTTTTGGCTCTATACTCTAGCAGCTTTGTGTGATTTAGACATAAAAATTCAGAATTTGGACTGAATTTAAAGGGTAGCAATAACTAAAGGAGATAGGATAGGTAATAAGATAAAAACACTTAAAAATCTGTTTCATTTTAAAAAGGCATCAAATAATGTCCTTAGAAGATCTTCTGTTATATCCTCTGCTTATACTAGAAAGCAGAATATAACAATTATTTAAGATGATGACTCTCATTGATTAGCTTATTTGAAAAGACTTTTTTTCTCAGATCTCAGCCAGTAGTTTTTTGGATGAGGTGGACTGCTGCTGAATAAATAGCAAAGAAACAGACTATCATGGGAACCTTTGTATTTCTGTTGCTTACTGGGGGCATTATATCATTGTTGGCTAAATGCAGAGGTGTGTGTAAAGAGGAAGAACACTCTGTTTAGGCATCCAGTCCAACACAGAATTCTGCAAAAGGCTACTCTATTAATTACAAAATATATCGGTCTCACTAGCAAGAGTAACAAGACTGATCAATTCTCCTCAGCAATGAAAAATCAGGCAGACTAAAACGTTAGTGTGACAACAATGTATAGTTTGGGACCTAAGAAGTGCAAGGACAATAACAATAAAAATCCCCATTTATGGGCCACTTTATCAAACAAACCTCTCAGGGCACCACACAGTAAAAAACATAAGAAAATGAAATCAAACAGAGCTGTGGACTTGATTGAAGGGAAATCATTGATCCTTTTTCCTAAAAACATAATGAAAAAACCAAAACCTTCATCTCATGAGGTCTAACATAAAAGTTCAAAACCTGTTTCAGATGTGCAGTACTAACATTCTGAAGATCATTTCTTTTCTTGCTGATTACAGATTTGTTCTGGCAGAGCACAGAATATGGTGCCTAAAACTCTAGATTGAAACTCATTTAGAATGTGCTTACTGCCTTCTAGTACAAAAGTTTATTCAAGGATTATAGAAAAATGACTTAAATTCAAGGAAAAGTACAAAAGATTAGCTGATATAATCTCTGATCCTTCAGATATTATCTCTCCCTTTTTGATATGCCAACATCTGTCTTTGTTTCAGATTTAGCCAGGTGGCTCTACCTGTGACTGTACCAAATCAGTTCTGGTCTTTTTCCTACTTTCCCTATCTCAAGTTCCTTTCTGTTGATATTGGGATTCCCATCCTGCCTTCAGCTGCATAATGCAATAATGTCTGTAAATCCTTTTTTCTACCCTCTCCAAGTGCCAGAGGAGGCTCTCCTCTTGGCAGATAGTTGAGGTGAAGATGGTTAAATATAGAAAATGCCATCTCTGATGACTCATTCCACTGCCCACCCTCATTTCCATGCTCAGTGTGATGTCTATGTCAACTATCAGGTCCAATGAATAATAATAAGCTCAATAAAGCTTTTCATCAAGGTACTTTTCCTAACATTCCCCACTTGTTGATATTTCTCCCATGTTTGCTTGAACAATCTGTTACCTCCAGTCATCTTTACTTGTATGAACTCAGGCACTGCATAAAGAAGTTGCCAGGCAAAAAAAGACATCAGTAAAATCTTCACCATCGATGAGCTTCATCAGGTTGATCAGCCCAAACCACATTACCTCTTTTGTGTGAATTCTGTCTGAGCAGCACAGTTCAATGCTAGAAACTATCCAGTAGATTTAGCAAACAGACAACTATCCAGGTAAGCAGTGCTTATGCCAGCTGACAGTCCAGAAAAAGAAGCTGGTGGTCTGTGCAAGGACTACGTTCTTTTGTGAAGCAAGATAAAGCAAACATACATACAGAAAAGCCCAAACACAGGTTTGATTTTTCCAAACTTGAAAATAAATTTCACTTCTGTGTATATTAGAGGCACTTGCAAAAGAACAAATCTCTGTTACTAAAGGTAATGAATAAACATGTTTTCTTTTCCTCATCCAGACAATTTAATCTCCAAGCTATAATTTTTTTTCTCTTGAAACATGTTGCAAAATACTAATGCTTGTGGCTTTGAACAAGTTTGCAATAATCTTCTGTAAAAAAAGTGGTTGAATTTTATCTAATTTGGCATCAATGGAAAACCAGAAAGAAACATATCCTTGAATATATTTTGCAGGATTTGCAAACATTTGTTGAATTATTAAACATTCATTAGCATTCATTAAATACACTTGCTAGAATATTAGTCCCCATCAAGAGGTACTATGCTGACTATGTGAGTGCAATTTTATCTCTTGATAGATTATAGATAATAACAATAACTTTTCATGACTTTTCTGATCCAAATACATTAATATAAACAAACTTTTATTAACTTCAGTAACCTGTTAAGGAAATTGCTTTTCAGATCTCTGGGACCATTCTGTAGTTCTGCTTCATTGAAAAAGTTTTCTAGAGGCTTATTTAGGCTAACTGGTTGGGAGTACTCAGTGCAATAGGTGTGATGAGACAGGTGCTCTCAGGTTTTGCTGAGGCAGAATGATCCTGTAGGAAAGGATCCTGGTGTACCTGGATGTTGCCTTTAGAGCAGCAGTGCCAGATCCAGGATACTGTTAAGCAACAGTCAGCTCTCATAGGTATAAGGTATCAAGTATTGTAGAGATGATAACTTGCTTCATTTTTCTAATGTGCACCAGAAAAAAAAGAGATTGTTCTCCCGTGGAAAATAATATATAATAAATTTCAGTTTGGCAAGGTTTGGCCTGGGGTAGAAACCCTACTCTAAACTTTCTGTCCTAGTTTGCATTATTTTCTTATATGGTTACAATTACTATGCCTTGTGGGTCCCAGGTTATGACCTGGTAGGGCCAAAAAGAAAAAAAAGACCATTTATGCCCCATTGGGTTTGAGAAGTTGTAACAGCCTGCAGTGTTTCTTTTTGTAGTTTATTCATACACTGCCATGGAGACCATACTACTGACCTGACTGGTTGGAGAAAAAACTGAAAATTTTCTCTCCAGAAACAATCAGACAAAAATTAAAAAAAAATAATATATTTAATATTTTCATATTTAGTGATTACATTTTCAGAAATCTTTTTATTTTGGGCTTGAAATAGACCACCCACACAACACAATGTCCTTTGTCCTTTCCATTAATGACATTAATGGAAATGACAGTTTAAGTATGAAAGACTCCAAGCATTTTCTACTCCAAAAGAAACTGATGTGTTACAATTTCAGAAATCTACATTTTGATAATTTTCTGCCTTTAAAGGTCCTTTAATGACTGATTTTAATTTAAAAAGCCCCTTCCACTTTTAACTTTCTTACTGTTCTTTTTAAATATACCTTTTTTTGCAGAATAAGGTCTTTTTAATGACAATGAACTGTATATACAATGTTTATGATCTGATTTAATGCCATTTTTAAATGAGAAAGTTATTAAAACATGTATCATGTTGCAGCTAATAAAAAATTAGAGGAATCACAGGAGCAAAGGCCCAGTCTGAGAGCTGTGGCTCTTTAATGTAGAAATATTTATTGTGAGATGCTATTAAACGGATCAGAGAGACTGAAGGTTTAGTTCTTTACCAAGGCCTACACAGCAGATACGAGTCAAACTCAATGCACACGGTACATGTAACTCTACATTTATATTTGAGTCTTGCATAAAAACTGTATCTCAGAGGGCTTTGAGGAACTGAATAAAACAAATTCATTGTAACACAATGAATGAGCTGCAAACTAGGAAATTTCTGTTTGCAGGTACAGGTGATAGAACCTTGGAAAAGAGGCTTCTAAGCAGTGGGTACTGTCATACATGGCCCACCTGAGAGAGCAGCCACCTAGTCTGGGGCTTGTGGGTGAAGCAAGAGCGGAAGAGGAATGGGAAGCTGAAGCAGCCAGGAGTCCTTTGAACTCTCTCATAATTTCTGTATCTTTGGTTAATATGAGGAGGTGTCACCATATAGAAGTATACACTGTCTATATGGTGACAACAGAGAAGACAGTAGAGAAGAACTAATAAGGGGAAAGGAGGGGTGTGCACCAGGAGGAAAAAGCTTTTTTTATTTTTTCACCATAGGTCCATCAAAAGCTGGCAGTCTGCAGTGATGGAAAAGATGCATAATATGATAAAGCTTGGTAACCAGCATGTGTGATTGAACAAACCAATGAAGAGATAATATTTGAAAGCTTTACAGCTTGGAAAGCTGTTAGCAAGCTGGTGTCCCCTTCATCATTTTTAATTTTACTTTTACTGCCCTTCATTTGCTTTGACGGGTTGATGTTGCCATGGTGCAGTTGAAATTCTCATAAAAGTGCTGTTACCCTTTCAAGATGGCTATTTTTTCCTAGGGTTTATACCACATTTTATAGTTATGTCAGAAGGTTTACTTGGTTTATGAATTCTCCAAGCCCTGAGACTGCTCTAAAAACTCTAGGTTGCAGTTCAGGCTTGCCTTTTAATTTCTGAGATTTAACAACCACTACATGAGTGTATTATTTCCCCACATCATTAGAAAACTGATTTTAAATTTATCCTTTTGTTAATACGGGTAAAAAACCCCATTGCTTGTCCCTCACCTTTTTGATCTGTGGTTTCCTTAACAACATCAACTACAATAAAAAGTATTTTTTTCTGATTAAAGCTATGTGGCTCTTTCTTATACTATCTCCCAGTTTTTAAATGATTTATCTGATGTAGGAAAAAAATTCTAAAGGCTCTTTCTGCTCTTTGTAAAATACCATATCCAGTGTTCATAGAGATATTCTCACACTTGCAGTGAAAGCTAATTCATGTCAGATGTGAATTGGTCCCGCGACACTTCTGCAATCACAATTAATTTCCCTTTCACTTCCTCTGTAGCATTCAAGTAAAAGATCTGTAGAGAGAAACTCTTGTCAATGGTGTTGAGTTAAACTTTTTGCAAGATGGTTTTTAGAATGAACATACACATATTGATAAACCTGAAAAACCTGTTAGTCATTAAGAACTGCCCTACATGACCCCTGCTCCGTGTGAACAACAGACCAACCTCACAGCTGGAGTGGAACTTTGGGGTGGGAGAGGATGGAAAGGGCCAGAAGGAACTTTCCTTGATTTTACATTTAAGTCCAGAAAAATTGTTCAAAAAAGATATGCCTGCTAAGGGCAGCTCATGAGAATAATTCATTAATAACTATTTCTCTTGGTTTTTGAAGAAAAAGAGACTTTAACAGGTATTCTATAGCTGCCTTTCACAGCAATACAGCTGCTAAGGGAACGAAGGAAGGAAAGTTTCAGACATCACTCTGCTCTTTTGAATTGGTATTTATTACCTTCACTTGAATTGGATGCAAAAATCAGAAGCTCTGGTGTTGCTGTGTCTTCCAACAAGCCCTCTTGTAGGGCACTTGGAAAGAGATGAAGTCATGTCACTAAA
This sequence comes from Phylloscopus whistleri, assembly GCA_017589585.1. Classification (NCBI taxonomy): domain Eukaryota; kingdom Metazoa; phylum Chordata; class Aves; order Passeriformes; family Phylloscopidae; genus Phylloscopus; species Phylloscopus whistleri. Next base: position 2,898,064 of record JADMLD010001407.1, on the reverse strand, counting down.
GGTAGCACATACTAATACAGAGACAAATGCAAGCTGCACCCAGACACAACTCTAAAAAACCCAGAATTTTTGACCTAATTTTGTCCAATTTCTGGCACTAAGAGAAAATTAAATGACTGAACAATGTTTAAATGTCAAATAAGAGTCAACAGGCAAACAGAACAAAGCACAAAACTACATCATCTTACTACTACAGGTAGTATCAGATACACCAGCTCTTAGAAGTACCTTGCTGAAACAATGTGTTGAGGACCAAAAATTGGATATGATCTTCTAAAATCTCAGATAGGCACACCTCAGGTGACCTACACTGTACTTTGTGTAGTCCAGCTTTAACAGGAAGAGCCATTATTAAAGCATTTCACAGCTTTGGTTTTTTTTCCTTCTGCTTACTTATTTTACAGCATAGTGTGTTGTCCAGTGCTGCCTTATTTGTATATAGTGTTTTTGCACAGCACAAGGACTGTTTCCTCACACAGGACTGACTTATATCCTTTAAGCAACAGAACTTGGAAGGTTTTTCTGGATTTATTATGCGCTGAAGTAGTTTCCCCGAAATTTGAATGATACATTTAAAACTCAGAATTTAAAAGGAAGCTTGTCTTTAAAAAACGGAACATTAGAAAATTGCGTGTAGGTATGTCAATCATCCAGGTATAGATTTGATAAGGTCATTTGAATAAGAAACTTATATTTGCTCCTGCATACACCTGTAATTTAGTGAAGAGTGAAAAGGAAGTAGAAAACAAATGTTCTTGATTTAAAGGTATTATTACAGCATGAAGTGGCTTTTTTTCTTCTAAGTTAATAGGTTTGTTCCTGTCACCCTTGCCAGAGTCCTGTGCAGCTCTATATTGTTATTTTATTTTAGCTGAATGACAGTTTAAATGTCATTGTAATCATGATGTGTCCTTAAAACTGTATCATTTTGTTTTGGTCTCTTGTTAAATACTTTCCCCCTTAATTGCCTTTTCATTCAACCAGAAGACTTATAATGGCAACCACAGCACAGCTGAAAAACAATTCATTGTATCAGTCACAGACTCTCATAATGGAGCACCTTAATAAGAGCAAGTTCTGTACTTCTTGAAGGCACAAGATAAATTAGGTTCATAGTCTATTATTTGAACAAGGGTATCTGACTTATGGCAAATCTATCTGAAAGAGTATTGTAGAATTGTATTTTATCTTTAAGAAATGTGTTTTCTAAAAGTAAGATATTTGCTTCTGTTGCAGTAAAGGATTTAAACAGAAGAATTTCTCTCTAATGTTTGTTGAATCATACTAGAATGATGAGGTAGAACAGAGCCATACATCAAACGACCAGTGTGAAAAACTTAGCATTGTATTTTATTTCAGGAGGGAAGGCTGAGCACAGAATGCCGAATGGTTTTGCCAAGAGCACACTCTCTTACCCTTATTTACCAAGCTATATATACAATGGAGAAGGTGACAGCACTCTTAAAACTTTTTCTACGGCTGAAATTTACGGATGTGCACATTTCCTTTTTCTTTTGCGAAGAACATCACACTGGCAGAGCTGGAGTATGCATTTCTCTAACTCTGTGGAACTCCTATAATATACAGAGAAGCAAGACACTTTTTCAGCAGGTTTTTCTCTAGATGCTCTACCAGTTTGTCCTTTTTGTCAAGCACGGAGCTGAGAGTGGGTAAAAAGAGAATTCTGCCTTTCTTCCAAAGCCTGGGGGGTTTTGGCTTTGTTTTTTCCTTGCTGTGTGGTAACAACTAACCAGGAACACTGGTAGTATTTTCTATGGTGGCCATTTTCTAATGAGGAGTTTTCTGATTTAGGCATTGAAATGACACTAAGAATTTATTTTTTGTGTGCCTGTCAGGCACCATCAGACAACCACTGATGTTCTGTATGACCTGGAAGGGATTCAGACTCATGGTTTAACATCTGAGAAATGCCATAATGAACTGAAACTTCCTTTACAAGATCCTCTGATTTTGGCTTAAATAATGCAATCAGATTCAATCTTCTCATGCAAACGCTCGATTCTAGTTATTACCACAAACAAGAGGTCAGCCAATTCTTTCTTAGTATTTCTTGATCCATGGCTAAATAGACAGATGATTTGAGGAAATCAGTTACTCTTAATAAAAAACTTCTTAAGGCAGAAGTGGGAAGGAGATTTACTGTGATTTCTGATCCCATCTTACCAACACTTTCATTCAAAGCCCTCAGTGTCCTTGGGTGGCATGTTGAACCATGTAGTCCTGGAGGAAGGTTATTTCACTTTGAAAAAATAGATGAGGTTTCTGGTTAAAAAAAGGTGTTTATTTTAAGTATGTAACCAACCATTCTTGCTGTGTTATATATTAATGTAATTCTGTTTACAGTGTTACTTTCTGAATAATGTGCCAATGACCAGTGCTCAAAGCAATCAGTCTTCCTGGTTTTAGAGTGGAAGAAGGCATTCTGTAGACTGATTGCAAAGCCATTGAGCTAAAGTGGAGACAGGAACAAAACCAAGGTTAGTTTGCCATGGCTGCAATGGCTCTGCTACAAATAGGTTTTCATGTCTGCTAACAGGAGTTAAGTCTGGTCATGCAGTTTCTCCCTGTCATGGATACCAACTGCCTTCCTAACACGTGGAGATAATGGACTGCTTAAGTCCTTCTGGTAAAGTATCTTTGATTTAGAGTAGTGGGTATGTGGTGTTGTAGGTATTTACAGTGATTATTGGAAATTCTGCAGTAGAAATGAAGTCTGTCAAAACAGGAAGAACAAGAAAAGCCTTACAGCTCCTTCCACCAGCTGTTAAGGGTCCATAGCTGGTGGGTACCATTTTTGTCTTTTTTCTCTTTCCTAAATACTGGGCCAGATGCTGTGCCCAGATACTGTCACGCCTGCTACGTTGTGCTGTCTTTCCTTTGACTTGCAGACACAGACTTCTGGCCTAAGAATCACTGAGTGAAATTAGGAGGACTGTGCATCCATGTGTAGTTATTGCTGTCACAAGACATCTCATATTTAAAACTTCAGTTTATGAAGCCATTTCAGGAGCTTCCTGAAGTTGTGAACCTTCTAAAATATGCCTCTTAAATATGGCAGTTTCCAAAATGCAAGAAATATCTCCATAAAGATTACAGCCTAATGTCTAGCGCTTCGAGATATTCCAGTAGAAGTATGACTTTTATTAGACTTTCATTAAAGTTTACTCATGATGATAGTCTTTCCATGATGTTCAAATACTAACACAACTGCTTACAAATTTGAGTGTTTATTGTTACCTCTCGAGTAACCCCTTTCTCAGAAGGGATTAAGAGGCCCATTGCTTTAACATAATTTCATATTGACAGTTCAATGGATCTGTGATGTGATGGACATGACATAACTTCTGCAACTGAATATTTTACGATACTAAACACGAAAAAATAAATAGTATTGTGATTGGAACAGAGTTAATACTGTTGCTGGGAAAAAATATTATCTGGAGAAAAAAGTAAATAGTGTTGGTTTTCCTTCAAAAACCTTTTAAAAAAGCGTTCTATTTGCCATATTAATGATATAGACCTTACCTTATGCTTTAATAGCATCCTGTTGACCTCACTTTTTAATCAAAATTTTTTACTTTTCTGAATTCTGGGACAGTAATTTTATTCCCAGCTTTCCCTCTTCAGTCACTACTGCATTTTGAAGTGTCCATGCCTGGTTTTATATCCAAGGCTTCTGAAGATTGGAGTTTGGGGATCCTGGGAGTGTTTCTCCTGGAGATTTTTTCTGGGAGGAAATTTATCATGAATAGCTGGGTGGATTCTGGTGCAGCTGAAGTGTCGGATACCAAGGCAAATGACATTCCTTAAAAATGATGGCCATGAAATGCAAGTACATTGCAAATCACTCAGCTGCAGAGTCTTGGAATAAAAGCACTACAGGGCTGATGTATGGACTGATGTTGCCATTTAATGTGGTTTCCCAGCAAACCTTTCATAAAATTCATGACTGTAGCTGACCTCTGTTACTGTGTTCCTCTTAGGGAAAAAAAAAAAGGCTATAACCCAGCTCTCTACAGCAGTGCACTGAAAAGTGATGTGTGATGTGAAGCAAGGTGAGGGGAATCATGTTCACTTCACCACAGACACTAAAGGTGAGCCTGTAGTCAAGCAGTTGATTAAATGTCACAGCATATTCGACAGTCTTCCAGGCTGACAAGGTTTTATTCTGACCAGCTTCAAACTAAAAGCCTCATTCCAATCACATTTTCTACCAGCTTTACTCCATTGCCTGTGTTGCTTTAAAAGTGTTGCCTCTGTAAAAGCAGAATCAGCCATCAGCTGCCAGCAGGTAACACAGAGCTTCTTTATGTTACAGTTACCACAAAATATGAGACAAGACATTGTTAATAATCTTTTGCTCCTGTGTTAGGTATCGTTATTTGGTTTTTGCTTTGTGCGGGCTGTGAGTGCTGATTTTCCCTGAAATCAGCAATTCTGGCCTGTCCTAGAAAGTCTTGGCTTGTGCAAAAATTGGAGTAGGGTTCTTTGCTTCTGCTATAGCTTACAGTCATGGGACAGCTGCTGATGCATGTTAAGTTGCCACAGCAACTGAAAGTATATGAATACCCCAGCAAGTTGAATTTGAGGCAAAAGGTCTGGCTGATATGGTCATGTCTGAGCCACCTCCAGAGAAAGCAGAAAGCAGTACAGGTGGGGAAAAGTGTAATGAAAATGTGAAAAGAGGAAAAGAGTGTCTAATCAGAAGGATGATGAGCAATCATTTTTTTTCTTCCTAGCTCTCTGTAAAATGGTGAATTAAAATCCACCTCTCATTACGACTTCTGTCTTTCAACTTCCCACTCCTTCAAAGTACCTCTTTAAATTGTGAGAGCTGAGATGGTGTAACCTTTCATATGTGAGATTGATACCATATTTTAGGAAATGGAAAATGAATTGTTACTGTAAGTGTGCACTTCTGTCACTATTACCAGCTAAAGCAAATTTAGCCCTTCCATTCCCTCAAGTAAAATTAATAAGCAAATGTGAGCACAGTGCTTTTGGCTGTGTGAATCTCTGCCTTTTTTTGTGAAAACTATTTGTGAGTACAAAGTGAGATCACTGTGTGTCTCCAGATCACCTGTGTGATCGAGATACACCATGTATCAGCAGAGCATGCCACACTCCATGTGCTTTTCTAGGAGAGTGATGTGTTAGTCCTTAAAGGTCTGTGGCACAGATGAGGCCATTGCCTCCTTGTTCCTACTTCCACTGGACTCCACCTGCGTGCTCCTGTGCGTGTGTGTGTGGGTGGGTCTGTATGTAAATGAGGGAGGTACAACTGGAAGTAGAGGCAGGAAAAACTTCCATGAAGATGAGTTAGTGATGCGGGGTCTACCTGTTGGACAATGAACACAAAGTTTGTTCCAAATTAGCAAAACTGTCCTCCCAGCAGGGTTTTAATAGGATGTGGTGATGGCAACTGCAAGTCAGAGCTTCCACAATTCCACCCAATTTCTAGCCCAAACAAGCTGTATGTATAGTAATACAGTGGAGTAGTGTAAAAAAATTTACAATATAATTAATTTTTTTTACTCTGGTTCTCTCTGGACTATATAGTCCCTGCCTGTTATTTTATTTACTCCATAGCTATTCTTGTTTTGTAGTTATTTCCTTTAGATTGTAGCTCTAAGGTCAGTCTAAGGACAAGATGTTCCTTCCAGAGATGAGTTGTGAACAGTAACAAGAAGGCTGTGTAAATGCTTATTTCTTCTGTGTCATTCTGAAAATCTAGCTTGGGAAAAAAATTAGCCTCCTTCAACTCAGGATTTAGATCCTAAATTCAGATTTTGAGGTTGACATCACTCCTTTGATGCCTCCAAGTAAATTTCAACAGAGTAGTTACAAGGTGATCCAAAGCCATGCCTGTGGAAGCTGTAGTTCTCCAGGCTGAGATTCATTTTTGTAGCCACTAAAATGTAGAGGACAGGATTAGTTGTCTTGTTTTGTTTTGTTTTTATTTCACTAGATTAATTTTTCAATAATTCCATGCTATTTTTTTCTCTATTTTCAAAATACTGTTTTGATTCAAAAACAAGGCCATAGATCTTGCATCATACTGGAATCACTTGTATGTTGCTAAGACATTAATACCAGTGTAAGAGGAAAGGCTACCTTGCTAAATATTTGCTCCATGAGGGCAGAGGATTTTAACATCCAGATAGAACAATTGATTAATAGAAATGGAAAGAGTAGTTGTGGTATCACACTCTGCTCCTCTCTCCCTTTCTTCTTCTGGACAATATAAATGTGCTGGTGGTACTAAATGCCTTCATTCGTAAGTGAGTACAATAAAGATTAGTCTTTAATTATTTCTGGCATATGTCCTTTAAATTCAAAGCCTGTAAATCGCAATGGGCAAAGGGTAATATGTCTTAACAGGTTACACCTCCCGAAGGATTTGTTGATTGACATCAAAATTGTTTCCCCTCCCTCTCTTCTGACTGACAGAATGACAGGTGTGAAGTGATGGCAGTGTGCTGTAATAATGTGTCAAAAGACCTTAAATCAAGACTAATGTGGCTTCAACGATAAGCTCCCAAACGTTTGTACGGCAGAAAATGGAACTGTAGGGCAGATTCATCTTGGGACTATTATATCTTTGCACTTTCTAAAAGTGCTTTTTAGTTGGGGTCCTTGGCTGATTACAGGGCAGAGGTTTTAGGAGTATTTCGTTTTACAAAGCCACCATGGGGAGAAAAACATTTCTAAGGTTACTACTATGACAAACTTACATCTAGTGGGGTTTTTTTCCCAGTAATTTTAGTATATATGTAATCCAGAGCCTGAAATAGATTAAATGAAATACTTGTTGTAGCAGCTACTGGTGGTCACTCCTTTGGACAAAATACAACATTTATTGCTTGAAGAAACAGTAGAAAGCCAGTGAGCATAAATAAGGCTGAATACACAGAGAGACTCTCTTATTTAAGCCACTTCTGATGTGCACTTTGTACAGAATTTTCTGACCAAGAGGGAAACTGAGCTTACAGTTGAAAGGATGATAGGTAACTAAATCTTGATTTTATTTTACAAGAATGAATCTTTGCACGCATAAATATAAAAAACTGAATAAAATAAAACAGAAATTGAAGTCCAGTGAAACAGTCATACAAAAAAACCCCAGAAATTCCGCCTAAGGAGTCCAGCAATAAATAGTCTGCAGTCTGCCCACAGGAACAGATGGATCTTTTCTGACCTTCCCAAAGATTCAGATCAGGGCCTAATTCCTCAGTTTCTGTATTTGAGGGTCTTTAAGTGGAGTGCTTGAGACTACCAAGTGTTACTTCTTGTGTACAAAACTCAAAATGCTTTAAAGTATTTTTACAATGTCTCTTAAGGGATTTTGCATTTGTTATACAGATTTAGTCAGAATAATGTAGTAAATTTTAATGAGGGATGAATGGAATACCTGTTGATACCTTTCTCGAGAAATAAATTTTTGTGCATTAAAACTGGAGGGAATTTTAAGATAATCATTATCCAGAGAACTTCATGCTGAAAATTTAGAGAAAACCCCCAGCTGGAAAAGTAAAATATTTTCTGTATTTAAATAATGGAAATATGTATTATTTATATGCATAAACAAATGGGGAAAATAGTTTTATGATAGGTACAAGGCATGGATGTAGAAAGAAACAGATTTTTTCCCTTTAAGCTGACTACTCAGAATTTACACAGGTTGTTTAGGATGGATGGAAAACCATCACTATTCCATAAATGGTGAGGGAACCCATAATGAAAACTGCTGGCCAGCACAATTCAACTGGAACTGAATAAGCATTACAGTAATACTGTGTTGGTGTGAGGAGTGTATGAAGGTTAAATTAGAAGTTCTAGAGTACAAACACCAGGCTCAAGTTGTTTCTTTGGCCTTGGACCACATTCACTATAGATAAGAGATAAACCATGTTGGCAGGACAAATTGAAACTTTCAATAATCCCTCATGCACATTCCTGACCTATGGAAAAGTAGAGGTGTTAGGTTATCAGGGTTCTCTACATAAAATAAAATGAAAATAAAATAATAATTTAAGACCTTTACTTAGTCCATAGCCTCTGTTTCATTCTCAGTATGTTCCAGGACAATTAGCCAGGACTAGAGGCATAGGAGGCCAGGACTTTGTGGAGAATTCCAAGGAATTTTGTTCTTCCTTGAAGTCAGAATTTTCAGGGGTGTTTTCCAGCAGGTCTATATGGAAATATTTTGGCTAGTTCTCGGAAATACAATGACAGATACCTAAAAGGAAGGATTTGTACGACAATAGCTGGATTCTGTGTGAGAACAACCCTTACCATCCTACGGCTTCTGGAAATGCTCTGTTGCAACTCCAACTTCCTGCTTTTGTATTTCTTCCTGATGAAACATTATGAAAAAATTAAGATAGAAGGAAAGCCAACTGAAGCAAAAATGAAGTAAATAAAGTTATATAAAATAATAAGTCAATTTGAAATCCTAGACAGCCTCTTCACTTTAAAACTAGGTTACTTTTAGAAAAAAATCAAGACTAAAAATTGTTGACAGCAAAGTAATGGTCATGACAACTTTGGAGAAACGTGCTCTACCCCTCTGCCAGAGCACAACTTGGAAGTATTTCTGACAGAGGGGAGTCTATGCACAGAAAGAGAACTGATTTCAGCTTTTACACAGTAACGAGTGAAATTCGGCATTTGGGAGGAGGAGGAAATGGTCTGTGGTCATGGACATAAATTAACACAAAAATTGTGAATTAAACACAGAAGAATGCAAAATTAAGACTTCATTAAAATTATTGCTTAAATAAGCTGGCTTGAAAGTAAGAGTATTAAGAAGCTTTCTAATTTCTTCAGAAACAGCCAAACCATGATTCCCTCCTCCTTATCCCAAAGCAAGGCCTAATGAGTGAGCTGCCATTGAATATTTAAGAAACAAGAAATAAATATTGCTTGAAATGTGTTCCCCTGATGAAGAGGGCAGCAGCAGTGTCAATCTCTCTGCAGTCTCCTATCTACAGCTTTAAGATACATAATTAAAAGAAACCAAAACCAAAGCAAAGAAGCACTGGATAATCACTGGAGTTTTCAGTGCATTGTATTTAGATGTACACAGTCTCCTCATGCCTCTGTAAACTTCACCAGCCCATGGGGATTTTCAGTTTCATGGAACCATATGGCCCATAAGCATGGTTTAGGAGCAAAATCTGATTCGCAGCACTGATTTTCAAGTTGGGCTGCTCCAAAACACCTACAATCACAAATAAGAAGGCCACCAGCACACAAAACAAAGCGCACAAATATGCAGTCAGTAATTTACACTGTAGACACTATTCAAATGGCACTACACTGCTAATGGCTGCAGTAGAATGTCTCCTTTTCACCATCCAAACACTTTAAAACGTGGGGTTTGAGAACATTTTCTTTTTCCATTTCTTTCCCTTTCTTTTTTTTTTGTCTTTTTAACTAAGTCCTCCTTACCATGTTTGTGGAATAGCAATAACTGAGAACAATAAACCTGTTAAAAAAATTGGCCTTGCTGTCTACCCAAAGAAGATTTTATCCTTTTTTTTTTCCCTTAGAGGTGAAGCTGAGAGCTGGTTATTTTGTTTGATTGTCTATTTTAATACATGAAACACTGTGAAAGCATGCACTATAGTGAAGTCTAAACCCTCCATCCAAGCAGCCATTACAGGAAATGTTTCTGTTGGAAAAGATGGTAATATATGAAAATATTCCTAAATATCATTTTTCCTCTGAAGCATTACTTAACCCTCAGGCAATAAATTCCACTGAACTCACTGAAGTGAGAAATGGACCCTTTTAATAAGGCTTTTAACTACACATCTTAATGAAACTTAAACAAATGGTGTCCCTGCCACTATGTTGGCTGCATGTGTGTTTATGTATACTATGTAAGAAGAATAAATATTTTTCATATTTAGAGATTTACTGTTCTATGGTAATTTTCAAACAGCCTGGAAAATAAACAGACAATTCTTTCCTTTTAGTAACTTCAGTTTGCCAGCTTTCTTCTTTACCTGAGTAATGACCACCAGGAGGGGCTTCACAGCAGCTTGTTTTGTTCCTAGATCCAGAAAAATATGTGCATTTGCATACAAGGACAATGTGGATTTTAAGTTACCTTTTTCTTTATTTGACTTATTGGCTTCTTTCTTTTTTTAAAGACAATTCGCATCTCTGACCTGTGACACTGGCTAACACATGCTGTGGGCTGTGCAAAGAGAAATTTCCTACATCCAGGCATTCACTTTGCATAAGTTAAGGCTCTGCATGCTATTCTTGTCCCCACTCCTTTCTAATTTTAGTGAATTTTGTGCTGTATAAAACAGGCTGTTTCAAATATGAATAAATCTGTATGTCAAACCCACCCTCTTCCCCACAAATACAAATCTGAATATGAATGTCAGGACCCATGCACATGCCTAGTTTCTGTATGAGAGCATTCTGCCTATCTGGAGAAGCGATTTGACTTCTCTGTATTGCATTAGACCACTGTCATTAACGACAGAGGTGTCATTTTGATGTGATCTGTGAGGCAGTAGAAGCTTTGAAGTTGAAAGATAGAACAGACATGGATAAATTGTGCTCTGAGTATGCTGCTATTGCACCATTATTGCTGGCAATTATTTCACCAAGTGACACATCTGATAAGAAGTCATCCGCCTTGCTATGGAAAGAAACCACAGCTCGCAGGAGCACGTGGTAGATCTGTCGATTTCAGAGCGTGACAAAAAGCTCATTAGCTTTGGCCTGACCATTCTGCACCAATCATGAACTCTGCCGCATTGTTTCCCCCCCATCCTCATGCTTTCAGTTGGTTTCCTTTCCTGATCTAGCACTTGTGCTTTTCTGTTTTAATGTTTGGCCATTCGCTCTCTCTTCTCCACTCCGCTTTCTCCAGCACATCCTTTCCTAATGATAAGCCAAACATGCCTCCTTCTTCTCTTAGCCCTCTTTCTTAACAATTTCAAATAATGTTTATTTCTTTGTTGGTCTCATAAAAGAGGGGGTTCAGAACTTTTTTTAATCTTCAGAGCGTGAAATCTAACTTTTCCAAATAAATGATAGCAGATTCAATGTAATTAAATATCAGATTACCTTTAAACATGGAATACAGATTTTCTGCTTTATCTATGCACTATGGGCTGAGTTCCTGAGTGCATTTGTATTGCATGGCTAGTAGCAACCCTTCAAATAAACTTTGTGAACAAAAAAAGGTAAATGAAACCCCATTTTTGAGTATGTAGGGTAACAGGATGAGATAAAAGGCCATATTTTATCATCAGATTTTTTACCTAACTAGCAAAAACTCCCCAAAACTACAGTGTAGGTGTATCAGGAAAACAATCACATTGCTAGAGGACTTCCTTTTCACATTAAAGGATTCTGGGCAAATCACTCTAAAGCACAAATCTGAGGAACAGAGGCATGGAAAATTAGATGTTTTGCATGTTTTGGAGGTTCTCCTTCTTATTTCTAAACTGAATATCTTCGTTAAAACACAAGCTCATGTTCTGTACTTCAGTTGTCATATTTCCCTGGGTAGGTGAGCTGTAAAAGAAGGTGGCCTTAAGCCATCCACCTTACCAAAATGTCTTTCATCACAGTATATCAGAACTGCTCTTCCATAGAGGGGTCACAGAATACATGGCATAGAATCACTCCTCTTGAACTGAAGTGTCTCAGTTACCCAGTTACATTAGTCTCCCTTCATAGACAATCAAGATTCATAATCATTTTCAAAAGGTGTTTTATGTTAAATAGCTGCTCTTTGCTGGAAGAAACATGGTCCATGTGCTTACTAAGCATGCTAAATGAAATAAATATTCTCTGTGAGACCTGGACATGGCAATAGGTCACTGTCCAACAACATGAGCTGTACCAGGGTTCTCCGCTGAGTCTGGGGGAGTTAAATCTTCGAAGTCTTACAGACAGTATTATTTTTACTCTAAATTAATGGTCTCAGTCTAATCCTTATAATTATGTCTTCACGGCATAGCCAAGAGACAGGTGATTTAACTGACTAGAGAGTCTCTGTCCCACTCAGAATAGGCCTCCAGGTCAGAGGTGTATTAATGAGAGAATGGCTGGAGGATGATGAGCTGATCCTGCAGCCTCCAGCAGCACTGAATTGACTGCAAGGGACTCTGTAGAAAATAACTTCCAGCTAATAACTACACAAATCATCCTGCAGATACAGCTGTTATCACAACTGCAAGCATTCCTGTTGTTTGTTCTTGAAGGAGGCCGGTGTGGTTGTATCAAAGCCCAGACCACGTACAAATTCCCCAGTGGTCACTGTGTAGCAGGATATTTGAAGGTACAGGAATCAAATTTACATCAGTTTCTTCCAGGACTCATATCCTGTGCCAGCAGAAGTGGAAAAGATACTGTTTTGTAGAGAGCTTCTCTGATCAGTACTCTTGATGTGTATCCTAGGGGCAGGAAGTAACAATAATAATAATATTAAAACTACCACATACTGCAGAGATACATGCTAAAGGGGATAAAGCTAAGCATGTTCTGTGGCCAGCCAGGTACTACTTGCAGTAGTGAAGCATGTTATGCGTGGTGGGTGTGTCATATACTGACTTTTCATTCTGAAAGGGATTGCCAGGCATATCTTGGGTATTTTTTAACAAAGGTGGATGAAAAACATAGTTTATAACAGCTATAGGTTTTCCTATTGTTTATATAGACAGGTTTGATTTCCTAGTTGCAAGCAAAGGGCATGAGGGTAATAACAGACTTGAAGAAAGAATGTAAATTAGAAAGGGAAATAATCCTTTACTTGGAACTTCTCCTGCTGCTGGAAAGCAGTTGGTTTCATTCTGGCCAGAGCAAAGTTTCCAGTGAGATTGCACACATCAAAGCAATCTTACAAAGACCAGACTGCTGATTTCCCTAAAAACACCCTGCAGACGTTTAAGCACACATTAACAAAACTATTTCTTGAAAATCCAGCAACAACACATGGAATCAAATGGCTGCAGGGAGTTTCATCCCTTGGTACGCTGATCTTCTCTGCAAATTCTCTGGACAGAGTCCAAGTATGAGAAAGACCTACAAAACCTAGTAATGTATCCTTGCAGAAACTGATCCAACACTGCAGGGAAAAAGGAATACTAAAACAACTGGTAAATGTAAAAGGGATTTCTTTATCATACTTGCCATCCATACAAATGACTGGGTTATCCAGCTACCCAAACTTCTACCAGTGTCCATATCCCCTCAGTAAACCTCTCCAGCTCAGTTGTCACATGTAATTGTCTACACACATAATCATCTCTTATTCTTCTCCTTCCAGGTTTCCATGTCAGTGCATGAGTTTTTAAATAATTTGATAATTTTCATAACCTGCTGGGACTTGATTCTCTAGTGTGCTGTTTCTCAAGAAGCAATTCATCAGCCTGGGTGACTGCATGGTAGCCCAACCTGAAAACTTTCCAGGTTTCCTACATTCCACTGTCTTGCACATGTTTATTTTTACTTCATAGCAGCTATGTCCATTTGCAGAATGATAAAAGGGTGTTTTTTTTCTTTATCTGAATATTTTCATTATTCAGAATATTGCTTAAGAAGCAAAGAAGCTTGTGCATTATGAAAAGACATAACAGGGATGTGCAGTGGGGGGATAGGAAATTAATTTTACAGCATCCTTCAGAAAGTCTGAAGGAAAAGTTATCTTTGAAACATTCTCTTCCTCAGTGGGAAAATAATATATATGTGCAAATCTTGGCTTTTCTTGGCTTCTGGTATCACCAGAATTATCTTTGAAGTAAAGGAACCAGTCCTGCTTTCATTAAGTCCAAACATTAAACAGCTATGATATTGACTTTTGAAAAACTTTGCATTCACACTGTACACCTGGAGCAGAAGGCTACCTATTTCAGCTTGCACACATGAATTATGCATTCTACATGTAAAGTCATTGATCCATGATAAAACCAACATTTGTTGATCTGTTTTGCACTGTATCTTTCAATAAATGATTTTCAATATATGTATTTTATTGTATCTGATATCTAACTAAAGAGTTTACTGGATAACACTTGAATGAGTGAACTGAAAAAAGAACAGATATGTTTAAAGCTTCTCAAGAATCAGAGATTTCAAATTCAACAAAATATTTTACAAGTTCTTACTGTGGTTTGATTTCCAAGACTCTGGGGAGAGCCTCAGAAGACAAGGATGTTGGAAAGTGGAGTTTCTTCTTCCAAGCAGGAAAAGAAAGTGGAAATTGAATAAAGTTGTAAAAAAAAATAAGAAGTGCTCTGGAGTGTTCATCTCTCTCCAGCATCTCCATTGGGAATCTTTGAACTCACTCTCCCACTGACTGTAAGATTTTTTTGACAGAGAATGAAAGTGTTTGGTTACTGGACACTTGTGTCTCATTGTCAAAAAAAAAAAAAGGGAAAGTAAAACCTGGCAAACTAGACCCACAGGTAGATGGAAATTTTAGCATAATGAATGGTTTGAAAAAAGTATAATAATAAATCTATGTTTTAAGACCTGGGGCCTGGGGGAGGGGGAGTGCTTTTTGAAGAGGTCAGTCAAGTACATACAGCCAGAAATCAAGCTTAGGGTCAATTGATTGCCCTTACTTAGAAATAGGTTTGAATGTCCTCTGTCATTGAAGCAAGAGAAAATTTACAGTCTTTTTAAAATAGCATTTTTTCCCTAGAGGCTGCAGGTGGCAGAAGGTGGATTTGTGGTAAGGGAGAACTACAAAGAGACATATTTTTTTTTTTTTTTGCAGGTGTTTTCTTGGGCGCTTTTTTTTTTTTTTTTTTTTTTTTTTTTGTGAGGAGGTTGGGGCTTTTTGGGGGATTGTTGGTTTTTACGGGGGGAGTTTTGGGGTTTTTTTGAAGGGCGAGGTTTTTTTGTTGTGTGGTTATTTTTGTTGTTGTTTGTTTTGCTGTGGGTTTTTATGAGTTTTTTTATTGGTTGATTTTGGGGTGTTTTTGTAGAGCTGAATAAGATTATGGCAAATACTTGATCTTGCCTTTGAGCTGTGAGGCAAAAGTTTGTCTCACAGTTCCCTTGTCCTTCAGCGTCACTCCTCTAATGCACAAAGCTACATTTGTGAAATCACCTCCCTAGCTTGAGCTACATATTTGCAATTAAAATATTTTTTTAAAAAAATCAACACTAAATTGCTATAATACAATTGAAGTGTTTTGAAAGAGTAGCAGGACTGCCCCATGGTCCACAAAAAGTGTGAGTAGCCTGATCATTCACTGCAGGTACTTGCTGACTAAGATTACTACACAATTTTGGGGGGAACTGCATAGGGCTCTGCTCAATTTAGCCTCTGTGCTGATGAGTATCAGGGCTGTAGATACCTAACAAAACAGTTTCATACCTTAGTTACTCTATGGCCAGGTTTGATTTAAGTGTTTTTAACAGCAAGTGATGCAAGCTAGGAGCCAAGACCCTAAAAATATTAGTAGGTGGTGACATATATGTACAGATATAAATATTCATGTTCAAATGCACACACATATATCCATACATGTCTTCCTCTTTTGTGAAATGGAACCTTGTGCAGGAGGCAGACACATGATTAAACCAGTGATGAAGAATTACCAGTTCCATCTTAAAATGGGTACCTGTTCATGGTGCGTTGTATGACTGTCCATCACTTCCTCTTATCGTTCTCCTTCAGTAATCAAAGGTCAAGCTCACTAATTAGTGCCTGGCATCAATAAGGGGTAAGGCCAAGGAATAAGATCTAAAGTAGGCATCTGCATACAGATATACTGACACAGAGTAGTCCTTTTGTTGAACTGTTGAAGACAGACATCACAGTTTTTATGGCACATAAACTCCCTTCCCCAGTGAGAGAGGCTAGGACGGGCTGGACAAGTGAACTCAGTGAGGACTGGACCAGTTTGTTTTACTGACATTGGTGCAGAGACAGTTTCTTACACAGTTCTCCATAGTCCTACAGAGATACTGTCATGCATTGATTCTCCTCCTCCCTCATAACCATTCCTGTTTGCTTACAGAGAAATCTGTGTAGCCATTTTATATCAGGTTCTTTCTGTCAGGACCATTTGTACTTTTGGGGGTTTCTCAGATGCTTAACTGAGTCTTCTCCAGAGTTCTGCTCCTCCTCTTTCCTCTTCATTATTCAGAATCAAGCATGGTTTATCAAACTGTGATTGATTACAAATCACTGTGGTGATACTGCTGCACAGAAGATTAATGATGTCAGCCTTAATGACAAGGTTATTTTTATAGCAGAATGCCAAACACATGTACACAATGTTACAGACTCCAAAAGGAGACTGTCTTTTCTTAAGCCTAAAACCATACAGTTGCATGTAGGATGATACCTAATTCCCTGCAATGGAAACATAGTCCAAAACTTGCAGATAGTTTTAAAATGTACTCATCATGAGAAAGTAGAAAATCTTACGTTGTTTAGAAAAATTATCAATCCATCTTAACTCGACCTATCAGAACTAAAGGTGACATGAAATGCTCTGTTCAACCATGCAAAGTAGCTAAATTAAACCAGACTTTATCTGTATTTGATACACAGCTGGTGTTAGGGTACCATTTGTTGCTGGTGCAGAATTACTCATTAATAATACCCACATCATCCTCCTTGGCAGCTGATATTAATTATTATTAGTAAGGAGCTGACTCTGGAGTGTAAGCAAGAGAGAAAGGCTGTTGGGTCGGTCTTTGGTCAAAGTATTAATAGTATTGGTTTCATGAATGCAGTAATACTCATGACTTGGTGATACAAGTTAGAAACTTTTCTAGAAGAGAAAAAACAAAACACAGCAATATCCCTTCTTTTAGAACACAAATACATAAATTTTAATCTGAGAAAAATACAAAATGAAACCATGTACAAGTTATGTACAAACCCTTTTTACAGGACGATATATTTTTCACTGGATATTACATATGACAAAGTCAGGTAGATCATTTCTGAGCACCAGCATTTGTTCTCTCTCACCAACCCAAGATGTTAAAAGTAAAGTGATGAAGTCGTACTCCTTTTTCTTGATGAACTTCTAAATTAAGATGCTAGCTGGTTCTTAGTGTACCCCTCGCCATCTCCACCTCCAAATTATAACTAATGTAGACATATGAAACAATCAAAATACATTGTATATATGTATTTTCTATGTTTTTTCTGAAGAAAATGGTTTCATCAGTCTTGAACTCTACAGATATGTGAAAGTTAAAGTAATATTTTTTAAAATTTTTTTTAAATTATTTTTATTTTTTGCCAGAGATTAGAGTATTTGCATTGGCTAAGCATATGTGTCCCAAGCTACAGGACTATGGCAGAAGCAGAATTTTTTTAACTGCTTGAGATAACTTCTGCTGACATTTTTATTTGGTTCCTACTAGATATTGACCAGTCAACAAAATGCTCCTATGCCACACTTTCTGTTTCTGAAAAATCTATGGGTTTTATTACATGTATTCAACTGCCTACATGCTGTGTTCTGGGTTGTTTGGTTTTTTTACTTTATAGAGATCTCCTCTAAAATGCATTGACTGAAGCAGTAAGAAATCTTGTTTCAACATCATAAAGGTTCTAATTAGATGCAGCGTTACTGTTTAGCTTCCTAAGTTAGATATTGCTCTAAATTAGACCCAAAGTAATAAAAAACCCCCTTATATTTTATATTTTTTTCATTTTCCCTACCCCTCCTTCTTTCGGCAGTTGCCAATAACACACCACTGTGCAGAGCAGATACCTCAGAGCAGCAGTCCAGTGCAATTTACCTGGTCATACAGACTGCTGCTCAGAGACTGCACAGCTTCAATGTGGCTGCATGTTCTAGAGCAGAGAGAACTTGTTCAGAATAGATATGTTACTGACATAAACAGAGCTCTGAAAAATGCTGGCACAGACTTATCAATACTATAGGCCCACATACCATCCTGGGCAGTGACTACAGCAGAAGAGCTACTACATTTCTTTCATTATTTCACATGGGGCTGTAACCCACTACTATTACTCAGCATGAAAATACTATAAATGGAATATTAAAAGACCTGGTGTGCATATATAATGACTTTTTAAAAAATATATTTCCCTTGAGCCTGTGATTATTCAAGAATTTAAAATTTAAATTTAGATTTAAAAAAATTTAAAATTAAAAAGTTGCTTGTTTGTATGTTGAGGATTTCAGGGGTTCACATGGCACAGAAAGGAAAAAAAACCAGAAGGAGTTTAGAGTTCTCCTTTCCTCTGAATTTTTTTGTGCATTTGCCATTGACTTTGACAGATATTCCCAGGCTAATCCACTGTAACACTGGGAACAGATTTCTGTTTTCACTTTGTCCTGTTCATCGCCTTTCACACACTTGGTTATTTTGTTTAAGCACATTTAAAACTAGAAATGAAAGGTGAGACACACACTTCTTTTGGTGCTAAAGAAATTCACAATGATAACAGCTGTAACAAAACACACATACACACACACATATTGACCTCAATATGTGTTCATTTCAAATACACTGGAATGCAGGAGCCCTTAGGAATCCACTTCTCAAAGCCATTTACGCACCTGCTCTGTGTTTCACTTTGAGCCCATGTGAGTCAGCTAGTCCAGGGCAGTTGCTAACATTTTCATGTTATTATTTCATGGATTGGCCAGTGAGTGGCCAAGCAGTGAAAACACAAATTATTAGCCATTTGTGAATTATTGCTTTTTTTTGTCATGTATGTTTATACATCAGTTTATGCAACCAATTATTGCAGTAGTTGTTAGCTGTAGTTTAGACACACACACCCCCAGCAAAACCTGAATGAGAACACACTATTGTACTTTCTCCTTCTACTACATGCAGAGTTCAAGAAATGCAAAATCTTCCTTTTGCAGGACAAAACCAGCCAACCTCATCCATCACCACCCAACAATGTATAATAAAAGGCTAATACTTTTGCAGTGTCGCCTGTACCTTGCTTGCAAACCACATCTGCCCTTTCCCACCTTTGGCTGAAGCCATTTAGGTCTTCTCACATCCAGCTGACCATGCCTGGCCCAAATCAAGGTGTTTGTATTTTCTGTCCCATGTATGCCCTACTGTTGGGCCACCAAAGCTGATTTGAAACACAAGCTGTTAAAATATCTGTGACAGTTTTAGAATGCTTTTAAAAAGTACAAGGAAGTGAAGGAAGTGTTTTCATCGTGTTTTTCCCTATTAACAAATACATTGAGGAGTTAAATTTTGCATTTAGACTCTGCATATCTTCTTCTCTTTATACCTTAACTTTTGCTGTGCTCGGCACTTGCCACCAAATCTATCAGAGGACAGTTTTATCCTTTCATCTTAGTGCTGATGGGCTTCAGGGGAAAAATTAAAATAATAGCCATGAAACGGAGAGAGCCAGCAGACTTTCTGGCAATGTGGGAGCACACAAGTGCAGAGTGTGAGGAGGGCCAGGAGCACAGCCCAGCTGCACCAGTGAGAGAAGGCTCTGCAGCATAATGTCAGTGTATCTCTGATAAAGCTAACCAGGATGGCTGGGTTTTGGTCAAACCAGCTGGAAACAGCAGAAACAATTCTTCCATGTGCTACGCTGCAAGTCACATATTTTCTTCTTTTTTGTGCCTTTCTTCACCCCAGCTCACAGAAAATAAAAATGATGACACCTTCTTGTGATGACTCTCAAATACATGCACATCCCCATACATATGTGTGTGTATGTACCCACACAAGTAAATGTGTGTATGTGTGTACCCACAGATACATGTGTGTGCATGTGTGGACATGCATATATGCAAACACACATACAGACACACTATTTATCCAACACATGAGTTATCAAAAGACATTCTATAGCCATTATCAGTAGTGCATGCAATTAATGCCAAAAAAAAAAAAAAAAGAAAAAAAGCTGGAAATCCTCCCCACCCCACTCTTTTTTTCTTTCTTTCTTTTTTTTTTTTCTTTTTTTTTTCCTTCTGAGAAAGGGCTAAAAGTTATTGATAAAGACCAAGAACCTATTTCTAAATTGGTCATCATGTGGTCTCTCAGCTATCACTTAGGTCCCTTTCTCAGCTGTGCAACTTCATATATCCATTTATTGGTGCTGGCCTCATTGTAATTTTTAATGGCTGAATATCGAAGATCCCCAACAGGTTTTCTATCTGTTCCTCCACCTAATTTTCAAACGTCACTCCTGCATCTCTGATTATCAAAAATAGGAGTAAGAAAATGTTATTGATTTTGGCTTTTCTATAAATGGGAAATGTAGACCCATAACTCTACCTGTTTCTCTGCCTTGTTTACTCTCCATGGGTGTTGTTCTAGCAACCACTGCATATGGAGCTATCTGTGCCAGAAGAGCTCGTGAGTGTGTTCAGGTCTTGTCCTTTAAATATAAACAGTTAGTAGCATGGGATTTTGGGGTGTGGCAGTTAAACTGGACAGAGACACACACAAACCTCAGCTGTATTTGATTCATTATTATGTTTTATGCACTGAATGCTCACTTCTGAAGGAACGACACTCAGAAGTGGCACTGTATATGGTAAGGTATAAGATATAATGTTCTATGCCCCTACAGTAAACACCAGTCTTCTCAGGAAAAAAAATTAAATTCATATGTATTTGGTGAGGTTGGACACAAATTTCTACAATTCTTCTGTACTCAGGACCAGCTTTTTTCACTCTGGTTGTAATACGAATGCAGTTCATAAACGAAAAAGGAGCACTGACTTCAAAGAAAAGGCTTAACATGACCCAATGCAGAAACTGGATGTAAATTATAACGTGTCACTAGCTGAGGCAGCGTATGTCGGAAGAACTCACTGGAATTATCTTCTCTTTTCGGGACTGTGAAATGCGTTAAACATGGATCTAAATAACAATGAAAAAACTGCTTGTATTGTTTTGTTACTCTGTAGGAGAGTGAAATATTTTAAACAATCCAATTTTACAGATACTGTATTAACAATTCTTGTTATTGTCTTTAAATATCTATTCTACAAAATGTAACAACAAAATAGTCACAGTCCAAGAAGTCACTCCAGAATAAAGCCTATTAGGTGTTAGTATGGTTATACTTGTACTGCAGCCAGTGGACAAACATTGAAGCTGAGATAGTTTGGCTTAAATGTTGGATTATATAGTGGACATCATTGTTTTCACAAGAAATTCATCATCTGCTTTGTATTTGTTTGATTCACTGATATTTCTCTAATGATAAAAATACCACGGTATGTTTAATTCTGGTGTTTAACAATTCTGCAAAATTACAAAGCCTAAAGTTAACTTGAAAAAGTGCACAATGAAAAATCTGCTTTTCCTGATGACTCTGATTTTGTGGTTTTGATTTTTGTTTCCATATTAGCACAGCCTTTCCTTTTTATTTTTCCACACAATTGTGTCAGATGTTGCTTATTTGAGATAGAGAGAGTTACTAAATCATTTAGAACATAAATGCTTGGGTGGGTAGATACTGCAGCACAGATATGAAACATCACATTTTTGTCTGATGGCTATAAAGCTTGTTGGCAACTTTGTGAAACTGCTGACACAAAAGGCACCCATCAAAGGCCTTTTGCATGTTATCATAATAAATACATTCATCACTTTTATTATTTTGATTTGGTTATTACTGTACTTTTGTGTGTGGTGTCCCAGCAAAGTAAAAATAAATAAAAGAAAAAAAAAACAAAAGCAAACCCGAAAAACAACTGCTAAAATAAGATGCTGCTTATTGTAGGAATTAATCAAGGACAGCATGTTGTGAGATTGTAGAGCTGAGGCTAAACCAGTTTTTATCCTGATCTGAACTCACCAAAAGGAGACTCAGTGTGCCCTTTAACAGGGTATGAGCTATCGCCAAAGTGCAAGGATCTGGAGCTAAATCTCTATCCATATCAGGAAGAATCTGTACCATCTCAGACCAGTGAAAGGCCATCAGCACTTCTGAAGTAAGGAAGTAACAAAATATGGCAGATGAGATGGTTTAGAACATATGCTTCCATGCACTGTTTTATGCACTCTGAATTAAAGCACTGTAATACATGGCAAAAGAACAAGAATTGCCAAGCTTGCCTTCCTGAAATTAGCAACTGCTGATGGCTAACAGGAAGTGAAGTGCAATTGCCAGATTTGCCATTTGTAGCAAGTGCCCCTTGTGTCCATGGCCCTTGGCTGGGGTAGTGATGTTCCCCGTGCCTGTGTCACAGCGTGTTTGGGTTTCTGTGTGGGACTGTGAGAAGGGGCAGGGGACACTAGGGGGGTTACTGGACCTTCACATAACTGCCAGTCAAGGTGATCTATGTATGTTAATAAAACAAAGAACAATTCAGAAGAATGTTACATGTACAAAAATATGACTTTCAACTCTGAAAATAAATAAGTTCAATTTATTAAGAGCTGGTGTCAATGCTGAACAAAATACACATCTTCCGATAAAGAAACATTTTGGTGAAATGTTGTAGGTTTTTTTTCTTCTTTTTTTTTTGATTTACTAAAATACAAGTTGGACCTTTTTTCTTTTCTTTTTGTAAATATATCATTTGTCTCCCTTAATTACATATCCTTATAACTGTGACCATCATTCTCCTTTAAGCCAGAGACTGAGGGTTTGTTGGGTTTTTTTTAATTCTTAGGAGTCTGGCCACATACGCCATTTTTAAAGGGAAAATACTTAACAATGAAAAAAAAAAAGAAAAATATATTTTCTAATAAATAAAAATAATTTAAAATGCTAGAGGCTATACATGACTAGTTTTGATTATGTTCATTTATAAATGAAATAGTTTCCAAAATACGTGGAAGCAATATTAAAGGCAGACAAACGAAGATCTGTCTACTTTATTTTCCCATTAAGCGTGCCCTTCTTAACTTCTCCATCAGTGGTTCAGCAAGTAAGAGGAATAAATGTCACATCACCATTCATGAAGTTTGTCAGGCTTTAAAAAAATAGTTCTGGCTTCGAAGGAGTCAACATTCATCTTCAACTTCTCGTATTGGTGGTATCAAGCTGCTTGTCGATTTATATTGATTGATCTGATTGGCCATGTGAGTGCTCATGGGCTTGATTTGAATGTTTCTGGGATAGGCATTATCCGGCTCATCTGTAAACCATTTCTTTTCTGCTAAGGAGCAAAATGGGTAGAGACAGAATAAGGAGGGAAAAATGAAAGTCTTAATTAGTGAAGCACACATACAGAGAAGCATTAAAAAAAAAAAAAAACACGGGAGCAGTCAGTAAAGTTTATAGAAAAAAGAGATCAATAGAAGGTGACTTTGACTAATTACTAGCAGGACAGTCATTAGATTAATACCTCTGAAAATACTGTTATGAAAGGAGGATGACACTTGCAGGTTTGATAACAGAAGCTAAAGAAAACTGCCAATGTGCTAGTTTGCTTGTTGGATGTAAGAGAGATCCTTTCCTGTGTCCATGCTCAGGAGATTCATTATCAAAAAAAATATGATACAAATCAAAGTCTAAACTAAGAAGCCAAGGAGAGCAGCTGGGATAAGGGTAATGCAGAAAAGAGCATGTGAGTCTATACACAGAGGAGGACCTGAAGAGTCAGAGACTTCTCTGAACCATTTCAGTCTTGGGGTGGTGGCTACTGCTGACCCAGAAATCATGCAGGAGAACATAAAGAACTTTCTGCAGTTGGTGTCAGAATAAAGAGGACTTGTATTCCTGCTGCCAGCCTTGCTGCACAGGGTGGGCATTATATCCCTACTCTGAAACACAGCTGCTGGGGCACTGCTGAATTCTAGGGTTTAAAATGGGGTGGGGAACACACCAGACATAGCAGGTGACTGTGGCAGGGCTCCAGCTAATCCTGAATGGATCGGTCGTGACAGGTGACACCAAGGCAAAGGAAGTAAGGACTTAAAATTAGAGAGGAAGCTCTTTCTTTTCTATCCTTGAGCAATGTCTGTTTCCATGAACACAGGAGGAATTTTATGGTGTGGCTTTAAGGTGGGCTGGGAGCAATGTGGGAGGATGCTGAGGCTGCAGCATTGCAGCCCTTTCCCAGCTGTTCATCACTGTAACCACTAAGTTGCACTGCTTCATTGCAGCTATGGACAAAAGGTTCTTAAAATTCACAGAAGAAAAAAAAAAAATGTTAAACCCTTTAGAGAGCTATTTCTGCTGTAATTTCTCAACAAGAGGTATGCAACTTTACAAGGTAACTTTATTCCAAGACTTGGGAACTCCTGATCTAGAGAGTGGCTAATGGCCATTAGGTGCACATGTGCCTTGACAAGCATTTGCGAGCAGGGTTCTGTCTCCATTCTCGTCCTCCTTCCCCAAATTCCAGAAGTGTGTGGGCAGAGCAGTGGACACTTAGGGTTCTGGGCATTTCAATATTACATGCAAGGTTCAAAGTGTGTCGCACCAGAGCTGCCACTCTTACATGTATGCGCTACTTCTCATTCCAATAGGGAATCCAAAAGGCTGCAAAAGCTTTAGTGCATCACTTATGCGATATAAACTTCTATTTTTGCTAACCACTGAAATGCTGCAGTATCTGGAATCAGGACAGGAGTGGAAGGAATGCTCATTTTTAAATAAATAAATAATTTAAAATTAGAAAGCAGAATTCATCTTAGAAACCCAAGAATCGAGCACAAAAGCTCGGGAGGGAAAGTAGAGAAAAGAAATTGAAAGATTGAGAAGAATAGAGGACAAATACCTGGACATAACTGCACAAAACAAACAAAGAGCCTTGGAAGTAGAGTCTCTCAACAAGTAGCTTAATCTCCAGAATTAATGGACTTTTCAGTCACGTTCATGAATCACAACTTAAAACACTTCCACTTTATATAGATTTCTAGAATTGACCTGCTAGACCCCCACTCCCCATTAAAACCTTTGTTACCTGTTCTTACACGTTTTTTTTAAATAAAATCAAACCCAGGAATTATATTACTTATTAGTGGCTTATTACTGAAGGGAAACAGAACTACTGTATTGTTTTTCTTGTCATTTTCTAAAATGCTTTTCACTTCTGTTTAAAAATATCCTACCCATTTGCAACCAGACTAAATAATTCCCTGCCCCCTTAAAGTTGCCTGAGCCTGAACGATGTTCAATCTCACATCTCCCTCTCTCTCACCTATTATAATTAAGTTCCCTTTGATTTGAACAGATTGGACGATAGGAATTCATAATGTTACATCCTGCACACTGAAGCTAACTGATTAAGTGCTTTAAATTATTCTTCCTGACAGAATGATAAAGTTACAATCTGTTCAGAGATGATCTACAGCTTGCCAGACTCCTACCGTTTCTTTCTACATTCATTTATCTTTTTGTCAAGCAGTTAAAAAAAAAAAAAAAAAGCCTCAATTCCACAGATCTTTTAAAGTAATCAGAACATCTGAATTATTAATGAGACTTTAAGGGAATGATTCCTGATGGGGGCCGGTTTAAGAAAGGTTGTAGGAAAAAGAAGTCTGGGAATGTGTACACATCAAAATAATTTCAGCTCCATTTAAAAAACCATTTAGTTCAAGTGTGACACATGAACCATTATGCATTTGTGGAAACCAATTTTATGTGATCTACGATTAAACTAACCTTTCAGAGAGGTGTAAAGTGTGATGGTTATCATGTTTTAAAAGCCTTGTGAGATCACATAAACAATTTCAAACTAACAGTTTTCTAATGGTTTGTGTTTAAAATGATTTTGAGGCAAGTTAAGCACCGTGAACTTTCATTGCTACCTTCTTTTTTTAACACACGGTGCAAAAACTTTCCTTACAAACAGAACTTGGTGCAAGTTAATTCAATGTTGTAGCAAGTAAGGGAGACTTGCATAAGTGCTAAGAATCAGAACTTGAGTTTCTCAGCAACCAGTGTAAAGCACTTCAAAATAAAATAGCACTTTCCCTAAAATTTTCAAAATAAGCTATTTATTTGTTAATTTACAATAAAACTCCTATATAGGGAGCTGTTCTTTGAAAGAAACCACCCAGTCTCTTTTCGCCTTTACCCATCAAGTAATAAATACAGAACATGATTAATAAATGCAGAAGCTGTTAAGATTTTAATTTCTTCTGCTGTTTAGATTTCTTCTTGCCAGTGCTGAAACCTTGATCCAAGCATTATCATCTCTAGCATGCAGTGCTTAGATCCAGCTTTATACCTTTCCTGTTCCTTTCTGCTGTTAAAATTATCTTTGACCACATCACTATGAATCTCCCATGCAAATTCATTGACCCCTCTACTTACCTTTGAAATGTGAGCTTAACACTCCTGATCTTTACTCCTGGCCACTATAATACTCTGCTCCCAGTTACTAAATGTCCTCTTGAAGCCCCTACACCCTTTTCAGTCTTTTATGCTATGCTTACAGCCTGATTTTAGTATGTCTTCTGGAGTCTTAGCACAGATTTTTATCTCTAATATTTACTCTTTCCTTTACATAGTTCAGAAACCCCCTTTTTAAAGTTTTTATATACTGTTATACTCACCAAGCATTTTTAAGTTCTCTGTCACATTCAGTCTGTTTCTCTCCCTTTTGGAATATGCATAGTGATCCTTACCAGAAGTGTTTCTACATTATAGTGACAATAGGCATAGTTTTTTATCTTTTTTTTTTTAGGAGCTGCTGAAAAAAGTCCCTGATCTTCCTACGCTATTTGACAGGCTTCTTTTTGTCAGCATCACCTGAGAGATGTTGGAACAACTAAGTAACTGAATGTTAGTTAGAGAGAAGAAAACATTTACTTTTACCTTCCTCTCAAGCATCTATGTTTGTAATGTGCTATCAGCATCAGTGCATCCATGGGGGTTCAAAAGGCTTAATGCTCATATTACACATACATGAAAATTAAATTTTTTGTGTAACGCTTTTCTCTGCAGCATAAAAAAGAGATATAAATAATCAAAGTAAAAGGATCAAAATACAGTTTTCTTCAACTTGCGTAAGACTCCAGCAATTCCCTCCACAGATTTATTGTATTGGTGCTTTAAAATTTCTATCAATAATTCTGGATTGAGTAGCAACTTCAAACATATGTCACTGTGAAACACCCTCTCTTCTAAGCAGAGGCAAAGAAAATACTACGCAAACATAACACAATGATTGTAATAAATTTGTATTCTCATAATCCTGGGTTACCTTTCAACCTTTAAAACATTATTTTTTTGTCTTCTGTGACACTTGCAGCTTCAAATTAGTTTGCACATGTGTTTGTGCATCATGTATGTGTTTGTGTCTCCTCCCTGCATGTAACCATCTTGTTTATAACTAAGCTGAAAATTCTCCCATATAATTTGTTCCTGCATGAGAAAAAAAAGTAATGAAAGTTTCTCCACCCACCAGCTCAGCAATACTTTGTTTGGCAGGTGAGTATTTCACATGTAGCAGGCAGTAAGAAATTTGCAGGGAAAAGAGAAAATAAGCTTTTTTTTTTTTTCTATGAAGAGCTTTACTTTGCCCCAGGGCAACTAAAGTTTTGTGACATAGGTAATGTTTTGGACTTGTTCTTAATTTTTTTTTAATTTTTAAACTACCAAAATTCTTAGTTTTGATAATGGGAATTTCACTGGAAAATGCTTGACTCTCTCTGATTAGCTCAATGCCAAGAACCTGCAGGTTTGCTAGATATGGTTTTGTGTCAACACTTAAGCTCACTAAGAACTTGATTTCCAAAGCTGAAACCATGCTGGGACTGATATAAATGGCAGGACCTTAATTAAAAACCTAAAACATCACCTCCTGACATTGGTGATACTTCTTCACTTTCAAAAACTAACCATTCTACTATGGTTGTCTGACTTGGGATAGAACAGGAGATTTCCTCTTACTTTTCAATATAAAAAACAACATAAAGTTGATTTAAGTATTTCTCTACTTATTATGACCAACCTCCACTAGTATATCCATATCAGAAAATCTTTGTCATTGTAATAAATTATTTGATCAATCTGACTATAGTCAGCAGTGGAAACTGTAAACAATATTACTAAAAATCAAAAGTTTTAGAATTCTAACTTCAGGATAGAGGACAGAGGTGGAGTAGACTTCAACGTAATTTGAAGAATTCAGATTTGCATCCATATTAGATACTCCTGTGGCTCACAAAGTAGGCAAGTTAATTCTCTAATGTATGCTGTTTATATTTTTCTATTTGAGTTGCACTGGTATAAAAATACTATTTTTTTTGGATAAAAATCGTTATGTAGGATGTGACAAGTGGCTCCA
Organism: Phylloscopus whistleri; assembly: GCA_017589585.1. Taxonomy (NCBI): domain Eukaryota; kingdom Metazoa; phylum Chordata; class Aves; order Passeriformes; family Phylloscopidae; genus Phylloscopus; species Phylloscopus whistleri. The sequence goes on along the minus strand of JADMLD010001407.1, from coordinate 2,869,865 downwards.
TATTAACACCCTTCCTTTCTCTGCTAAATGGAAAACAGATAAAACATTAATGGAAAAGCATTTTGGTGTCAAAGCCATTAACATTCTTCCAAAATGTGTAACTGCTCTCAACTATCTTCAGTCAATACTGCCGACATAAAAAGATGCTCATGTACATATGTGGGGAGTTGGAGAGTAGGGAGGGGGAGGGAGGGAAGAAATTGGAATGAGGAATGGGAAATTAAAGTAATGTCTGCACCATGATAGGCATCTTCATTGAGCAGGAACCTGGGTGTTTACAAAAGGACACGTGCAACTAGAAAGGCAAGCGGATGAGAGGATAAAAAAACAAAACAGGGTTGAGAAACAGCAGCAGCAGCAGCAGCAGCCAGTTTTACTTCTGGTTTGGTGGGGAAAAAAAAGGCAAAAGAAAACCAACAAAACAATCAACCAAACAAACAAACCAATAACTGAATAAAGTTTGTAACTAATTTTTTTTTAATTTCACAAGTTTTCACAAGGACAAAGTTATAGAGGGAAACCCACAGCAGTTGCTAGGTCATGCAGAACCATTAATTGTCATACCTTGGCCCATTCTATTCATCCTTGTTGCACTTTAGAAAAAGAAGTAAGCTATGTAAGTTTTACAATGCTTTTAAACTGTCATATTTCTGGTTGAGCACTTTAACTGGCACATCCTTGTAGTAATAAATATTCTCAGGGCAAAACATGATAACTTTCTTTGCAAAAAGGAACACATGAAATTTTCTTTATGATGAAGAGCAACTGTAATAGTCTCATTTGTAGGGGAGCAACCATAATTTGCACCGTGTTTCACGGATCAGGCTTACAGCTGCATTTGAATGCACACTCACACATATATACTGTATTCCAATCATTATGCTGAGCACTGCACAGTGGTGTTCTCTGCAGCCCACTTACATGGTTCCAGGTTTTGTCAGTAAAAGTGCTTGGCTTTATTGTCAATTCACACAGCAAGCAAATCTTCAAAATTATCATGCTTGGGGAAGGGGAAGGTAGAAGACAAAACTAACCATAAAAGCACCTTGACTGGGTTGGCAGTTACAATGCTAATCATTCCAAATCTAAATAAGTTTTTCTGTCTGCATGCTTTCTTGCTGGATAGCCAGGGAAGAGGATACGTTTCTGCCCTGAATACCCTTGGAAACCCTCCATAAACCCTAGAGCTAGCTGTGTATTTCAAAATATACATTGGCTTCTGAAGTTTAAACCAAGAAAAAAAAAAAAAGTAAAAGCAAGCCTGAAGAATCATTTCTATGGCTGTCTAGGGCAGGTTCCTTTCCACTACTTTATTTAGTTCCCTGCCACAACTTTTTTTGGCTACATGTGTCATTGGTGACAATTTGCAAGAGCTAAATTCTGGCAAGTGCATGGAACATGACGCCTCAGCACCGAATATTTCCAACCCAGCCCTCTTGTTCTCCTCATTAATAGTCTGGGGCACAGCACCTTTTCTCCCCAAATGGGAGAGGTTTAAAGGCACTCAGTTGTCTTCCCTGGGCATGCACCTGTTGAAAAAAAACAGGTGGAACATGCAGCAAGATTTCTGGAGGTTCTTCACATATTAGGACTCTTGTTGGAAGATTTATACCAACACTAACTTGGAAAAGTTAAACTACCATCTGGGGAAAGGAACAAAGTCCCTTGAGATCTGATATGTAAGCATAGAAAAATGCTTGCTCTTTTCTGAACATTATTTATTCTGTACATAAGGTGACTAATTCACCTTTTAAAGACGTAAAAGTCCCAAGAAGGCGGTTTTTAATGACTTACATCCAATATTTATGATACATATGGCTTTTTATCCCAAATGTCAGAAGTGAAAGAAAATATAGCTATTCATGTGGCAATATAAATAGACAGAATAATAATTTAATATGCAATTAGACTCTTTCTAAACTTAAATTAAACCACTGGAGTTTTACAACTTCATGCCCAAACAATTTCACTGTTAAAGGGAAAATACACCATCTCCTAAGTCTAGTATTTTAGAGAAAGTTCTTAAACAAGCAGAAAAGTCCCTGATATTGCTTTGGTATAAAGCAGATGTGTAGCATTAATCTATACAAGGAGTGTAAGCCCTATATAATATAAGCTTTGAGAGTGAAAAATCAGCAGGGATTTTTTTTTTTTTTTTTCAATAGAAGAGTTTTATAAGCTTCAAATAAATGTATCAGCTCCTGTAAGTATGAGTATTAAAAAAACCTACTGCAACATACATCAACACTTCTGCACTAAATGACTTTCTTTGTGTAACTCTGACATCAAGAGCAAGTGTTCATGTTAAATATACTCTATTTTCGGATATTTAGAGTAACTGCAGTGAGTTATTTATGTTTTCAGTGTGCCTATGGGTTTGGAATTCTTTTTTTATTCTCCCCTAGCATCATAAATAACTTTTGGTCCGTCTGCTTTGTTGCTGTTGTGCTTAAGGGTTTTATGGTGGTGAAATAAAAATGACAATCACATGCACACTGTCATACATATGCAAAATATGTGTACAAAAAGGGAGAACTCCATGGGAAAACGGGGAACATTACTGCTGGAAACATTAACTGGGGAGAATGGGTGGTGAATGCAAGTTTCACACACAGTGGGAGTAGATACACATATCAAAGTCTATCCTCCTGCACATACTTCTGTTTGTCCCGGGAATCCCTGGTCTTGGTGCGGTTCGGTCGGTTTGCCGTGGATGGGATGGAGTGAACTGATGAGCTCTTCTTGCTGGAGGAATAGGAGGAGTGGGAGGAATGAGAAAGACTGGCCCGGGACTGGCCAGCGTTGTGGTCAAATTGCATCAGACAGAAGATCAAGTCCGTCGGCACAAGCTCAAATTCATACGGTGGGTTTGTGATAACATAACTGGAAAGAAAGGAAGAAAGAGAAAAAGAAAAAGAAAACAGGTTTAGATCTATACTAAAAAATTCCTTCTAGACTTGTTAGGTCAGGAACATTTAGCCCAATTTTTTTGCATTTCTGTTTGTACCTAATTTTAGCTCACATAATTCCCCTTATTGTTTAGGACCTTTTTAAGTCAGCTGTCTCATTTTTTATGTTTTCTGTCAAACAGACATAAAATCTGAGAATGATGTGCTTCAAGTGAATCACATAACGATTTTTCAGAGAAGCCACCATACAAATCATGCTCCTTTCTCTGGCTGCACCATAATGCAATGACTCTAGCAAATATATTCATATATTGACAAAAACCAGTAACATACCCACCACAAACAGTATTTAAAAGAATGACTGAAAAGCAGAGAGAGGAGGATTTTATATGCAACTTATTTATACATATTTAATACATATTTAAATACATACTACCTTTAAATACATATTTACATAGTTATTAAATATTTAGATACTGTCAATAGAACAAGGGATATAATTATTGATTTGGATTGTGACTGTAGTGAAAACAAGTTAAGGAAAATACTTTGTAGTGAGGTTAATTTTGTTTATTCACTCCACATGTACATTCATGGCCTCCACGAGCATTTATAAAGAGAAATCTGCACATCTGAGAATCCAACAATGCTTAGTATAAATCCCAGGCCTGAAATAAAAACTTACTCAACTTCAAGAATGCCCACCTTCACCTAATGGCCTTTCAGGGTATGAAGGGCTTATAGAGCAGCTGCTAAATTTTTCCATGCATGTGAAAAACAGACTAGAGCAAGGCAATCAGCATTTTCTGACCAACCAAGAAATGAGTAAAAAATAAACATGAAGCTCATGACTTCTTTTCAAATTAATTCAACGCTCATAGGAAATCTGCTTAGCTGCTTCAGGGACAGAAGTCCCTTATTAATCCAACAAATAATCCCAAGTATAGCAACTACAGTGTAAATTTAAACTGCAAATCATTTTTTCTACCGCATTTGTTCAAGTTCTTACAGAAGAAGCCGCTTTGGTGGGCTGCAGGGTTGTTTATTGCCATGTTCACCCAATAATGATGCTTTTTTGTAGAGCACGAAACAGTAACAGATGGTAGATTTGTGATGCTTCTGGTATGGGTCTGTGTGTGTATTTCTAGGAAGCAGTTAATTAAGACACATTTCAAGCAAGCTGCTAAATGGCCTTCAGTTTGCGAAGATGGAAATGTGTCTGCTCTGTTTAAAGCACTAAGGTCAGGCTTGGTGCCACTGAAGTAAAAATGTAGTCTACCAAGACAAGGGTTTCCATTTACTGGAAGAAATTATGATTAGACACAGATGGTACTGATGGGAAGCCCAGAGGAGTATTTTTTGAGCATTCAGAAAAAAGACTAGCTACTGTAATTTAAATTATTATCCCACAACTTGGAGTTGATTGATATAAGGAAGCTGAAGTCCTTTCCTTGGATCCAAACAGTGGATCATCATAAAGCAAACAAGATAAAGATACATTCTGAAAACTTTAATTAAACACTTTTAAATAAGATAAGCTGACAATTTATGCAGAGATATCCAGCTTATGATTTGAAGTCAGATAACAAGTCATCGCGAAATCCTCAAAGAGGACTGTGGAAGAGTTATTCAAAAACAGAGCAAGCTCTTTTTTATATTTATTACAGGCATTGGGCTCCTCCTCGCTGAGAAGACTGAAGACCAGTGAAGCAGAGATGTTCTAAAAGACCAGACTCACCGTTTAGTGCATTGGCTGGGAGTACTTAGATGTGCATCCCTTAATCGATAAATTCCAAAGCAAAGCATGTTGTATGTTTTCAGTGCTTTACAAAATAGATCTCCATAACAACCTCCATCCTAGAGGAAAGAGAGGAGATAAACAAAAAGAAAAAAAGGAGAACAGTGTGGTTTTTTTCCTTTCTTTGCTCTGTTAACACAATGTCAGGAAACAGGTCGTTTAGTATGAACTTTTAAAAAAAGGGACAACATACAGACAGTCTGTTGTTTGTCTCAAATAAGAGCCTTTTACCCAAGGAAATGAATAATCTAAATGTTTTATTTCAAATAAGTAACTATGTAAAGTGATGATTGCTATTTTGGAGAGCTTTGTTCCATGAAATAATGGCAAATTGGAAAGAGCGAGTGATTTGCTTTAAGCTGGAAATATAAATTTTGGTACCAGACAATGCATATTATACAAATTACATTAACTGTGGAATTAAAATTGTTAGTATCTTTGACCCTTTCTTGGCAGCAGCCATACTGTCATCTAGACAAAAAGAAATTCACCAGGAGCACAGCAAAAATTAGAGTTCTAAGGGTTTAAAAGGATAATAAAATATCTGTTGCTGTAAAATAATAACTAAATGTATGATTAGCAAAAAAAAAAAAAAAAAAAGGTTTAGATTTTTTTCATTTGTATATCTAAAATAGTGATTCTTAAGTAACCATGAGAGTTAATGCATTCTGCCTTCACAGATGTAGTGCAGTTGAGGCTCTGGTGAAACAGCATTTGAGAGATTGGTGCTGCTTATTTTATTTGTGGAAATGTTAAACCGCATGCCGAAGTGTTTCGATGAGCTGCGAGTCTCAGCTACAGCTGGACTGCTACATCAACTGAAAGGCTGTAGGCTCCTATCTGTGTACTCTTGCTGCCCTAATCCTTAAACTGGGATCCCCTGTCATTTCAGTGAAGAAGGTACTTCCATTCTTTTTGGACAGAGCTGGTGAAATAAAAATGACCAAGGTTAAATAACTCAAGGTTAATTTAAGAAACATCAAAACCTATATCATCATCAAAGCAGAGTGGGTGCTTTCAGATTCACCTGAAGATTTCAAACTGTGGTCCAGAAAACATTTCTATGTACTTCTTTATCTATTTTTATATAATGCACTCTTTTTTAAAGATCATTTATCTATTTGGTTTGGGGTTTTTAAATTGTTTGGTTTGCTTGTTGTTTGACTTCACCCTTAGAACAATGCAGTCAAATTATCTGAAAATTAGCATTTCGCAAGAATTTTAGTTCATCAAAAACCAGCAGAAAACAAACTTTACAACTTCCTTTTCAAGCTAATTGAAATGTAAGATTTTAAGAACTGGAAGCTCTGTGAAAACACTAAAGAAGCTTATCAAAACCCAAAAAAGGTGTATCCATAAATATTGAATATATTAGAATTCATTATTGCTATAATGGTTATATCATCCAAATCAGCTCATCCATCTCTTTAGCTGACAAAGAAGAAGACCCACTGGATTTTCTGTATGAAATATGTAGGCAAGGGTCCTGGGCAATCATACAGCTTCTTAAAAAGGTAATGAGTAAACCTGGCACTCTGTGCTATAAATTTTTAAACAATCCAAAAGCTCTATTAAATTAAATAATAGGAATTATATGCTTATTAAGATAGATTTTTCACTCAGTCTGAGAGAAAGCTAATAGAGCACAGACTAGCCTTGGTCCTACATTTCCCTCATGATCTTACCCCTAGGTCTGCAAATGGCCCATCATACAAAGCCAACTGAGCAACTCGACACCTGTCCCTGTTTGCAAGTGTCTGGGGCGTGCTGTAACCTCCTCTCAATGCATTTTCCTCAGCAATCAGTGCTTCCAGCTCTGGTGTGGCTCCTCCTGTTACCAATGTCCGTATCAGTGTGAGGATATTGTCATTGAAGTATGTCTGCAGAGATAAAAGAAAGCTCTTTAAGCAAACACCATTAAAGTCACAACTGAAGACATCCAAATTACAACTTTTCCGGGTTTCTGCTGTTTAAAGTTCTTGGCTGTCTCTTCAAATAATTTTATATAGAAAGTGAAAAGACAGCAGCCTCCAATTACTCTATTTTCTTCTATCCCATTAGGCTCCTATACTAGATCCTTCCTTTTAAACACCAATTCAGGCTGATTTTTATTAAAGTACAAAAATTTGAATGATTTATGTTTCCTATAATTGGTGTTAGTAGTGATGCAATGACTGCTTTCCTTCTCATCGCCCTCATGTCTAATAATGGGCTTTAGGACATGTAATTGTAAAATTCAGACCACATTTAAAGCTTACACAGGCTAGATTGCCTTTTTACTCTTGTCACCAATTCGTTGGGGAGCTGCCTTTGTGCTGCAAATGTCATTACTTATTACTGTGGCTGGACTCTAGCAGTCTAACCGATGTATTGTACTAAACATCTTATTACGAGACTTGACAGTGTTCAGACATAAGCATGTATCAATTAAACATCTTGAGTTCATTCCAGATAAATGTATGATGAGTTTGGGATCCTGGTGGTCCTTTTAAAAAACTCTAGGGTATAGGGTAAGTGTGGTTTATTAGGGAAGATTTACTGCACACTGACATTTTGCCAGCATCTGTAGCATGGCTGGTCTGTCAGGCAAACAATGGGTATTTAAAATATTAATTTAAATCCAGATGAATGACTTTCAAGTTCATTTAAAAGTATACTGGTATAGTTCAGACATACTCAGTTAAACATCTGCAATGTATTGTACTGGGCAAAAAAAAAATATTGAACAAAAAAAAGGAAAGACTGTCACTTATAATGCCACCAATGTCTGAGTTTTCAGAAGCTTTGCAAGTGCAGGGAACATAAAAGGAAAAAATGAGCTCACTGTAGAGTACACAGGATTGACATTACTGGATTTCTGGATTTTGTTGAATTTAGGACTTAGAACAAATGTCTGTAATTCAACAAAATAAAAATGAATAGTGAATTCTCAAACAGTGCTTGTTGTCTAAAGATAAGACTTTTAAAATAATACTTTTCAATGAAATTCACTGCTCTACCCATATAATGTAACTGTATTTAATACATGGGTAAACTGAGGTAGAAGTTGAAATATTTTATCCTGAGATCAAAAAGCAGAACTGGCTTCCTATCCATGTTACTTTGATATTCTTTCTTCGTATAATGAAACTTCAGTTTCATTGTTTGCTGGAGATGACAGATAAAACAGAAGAAAATGAGTTCTACGCAGCAATGTTTTTCACTTTACATTGAAGTTTTCCAACTTCAAGCTTCTCTGCTTATTTACATAGGCACATATGCCATTCACCTGTTGACTAAATTAAAATGAGAGGAGCATATTCTTATTGTTATACATGCCCTAAAGCAAGTATTTGCATCTCATCAACTCCAGTTATTTAAGTTAACCTGGGTAAGACACTATGTATTTTAACTATAAAGTGTACTGTAAAGCGGAGTCTAACATAAGCAGAGGTTCAGGAAGATTCAGCTAGTCTAAAACAACAGCTAATCTCAAATCAGCTCTTACACATGTGGATGCACTGGGTAACAATTCAAGTGTAATACTCAAACCTCTCTTAACATACAGAAAAATCAATGTGACCCCTTGCAGGAATGTAAGTCTGGAGCGATTACATGATGTTTAATAGGAATTGCCATCGTGAGAGAGAGAAGACATTCAGGCATGATTGTTTATTTTTCAATTACTTCTTCCTTGATGTCCCTGAGATGAAATCAGAGTCGCCCTCTTTGGCAACTCTTCCCACTGTGCTATACCTCTAAGGGAAAGCTAAGACCCTTCCTAGCAAAGGAGGCAGCATTTATTGTGGAACAATGGCTTAATTTGGGTTTCACACCGTGACTGATGTGGATGGCATCATTTAATCAGATAGACGAGTGCAGCCAAAAGATGTTCCTTGGAGGTTTTTTTTTGGTGGGGTTTTTTTTGCTGGTGTGGGGTGGGGTTTTTTTGGTTTTTTTTTTTAGTTTTTTTTGCAATCAATGGGAGAAAAGATTCCAAGTTTCAGGGCAAACTGCTGCAGCATTGCATCTGATCAGAAAATGCCCAACCACAGGCAAGAAAAGATGGGTGAATAGGAAGCTGTAACTTGTCACCTTCTGCTAAACAGGGTTGCTTCCTTCTGTACTAATGTATTTAACACTCCTCAACAAAAAGCTGTCTGCTCATGCTTTTGATTGTCACAAAAATCAGACTCCTCATTACACCTTGCCAGTTTGGAACTAGGGGAACACTGAAAAGCTGAACTAGCTGATATCCATTTCCTTTGGAATAATAATACACTGAAATTAATTTGAGAGTGATCTTCTACTTGCTCTGTGGGAGGGTACATGGCCTGGATATGCCAGTACTTATAAGAAACTGATCTACAGAATGTCTTTGGAAAGGTGCTGTTGTACTTAAAGCAACAAGGCACTTTCCAGTGAGGGAACAGAATCCCTTTTGTTGAGTGCAAAACCAAAACTGAGGAAATACTTGTTTGCTATTGTCATTAACCAAACCCCACACTGGACATGTGTGTGGTATCACTTTAATTGGCATCCGGAATGAGAATATGAAATAGGTGTATTCTACACACAGAAAAAAAGGAAATGCATCATAGACACTGAAACTGGGTAAACAGCAAGGAAATCATGACAAAGATATCTGAGCTAGCAGTGCCACCTAGCCCTTGCTTTGGAATCGTAGTGCAGCTCTTTCAAATGTTTTCAAGGATGCTTTCCTATTTGTTCAATCATTTTTTAAAGTATAATTACCAGAGTGCTTATGTTTTGCAGTTAATGCTGTCATGTCTTTTAAACTAATTGGTCTTCTGCAGAAAATTTAACTGAAAATTAGCACATCTTTTAATAATATTGCTTTAACTTTAATAGCATTTTGCTTTTCATTTATAATTACACTAAAATTGTCGTTTTTCAAGTTATATCTGCCTTTTTTGTGTTTGCTAGTGGGTTTTTTAATGAATTTCTTTTAAGAAGACTCCTCCTCCACTACACACGATTTGAAACCTCACTTTCAAACAAATATTTGAACTTGCTTTTCTTTTTCATTTGGAGGAATAATATATATCCAAACCCAAGGAGTGACTGAGCTAACATCAGTAACACATACCAATAACAATAGAGCCTTTGAGACAGAATCAAGAGCAGAAAATAAATAAAAGCATTTGATAATTTGAAAATCTATTAATTCTTAAACTATTGTCCAATCTTTAAAGAAGCTGTAACTTTAAGTTACAAGATGCTGTTACCAATTCTCTGAACAGACTTGCACAAAAAATAGTCTTGCGCTCATATCAAAAATCAGAACAGTTTCTTTTCTGTATAAATAAGACTGTGAGGATCCCTTAGGGAGAACTCTTGAATATGGGAGATAATGAAAAGTTATTTTTAACTGTTTTAATGATTTTCTTCCATTCTGTACTTTTGCTTATATGAAGAAAAAGCAGGATTTGGTAATACAGAAAGCAATCAAGACCTAAAGTTCTAGCACAAGCAAATGAATTCCAGGGTAGCAAATATTAAATGGTATCACCTGGTGTTAGAGATCCTTGGCTACAACATCACATCAGGTCTGTTGCAGTGGTAGGTGCGAGAGGGATGCCAGCCTGACAGAACTTGTGTAATTCGTATATTTTCAGTGCCAAAAGGAGTAACGGGGAAGCTTTGGCTCTCAGGCCAACTGCTCAAACCTTTGGAGGTACTGAGTGTTGAAAACTGGTTTCCTTGCACAGACAGGATTTTATGGAATAACTACCTCAACAAGACCCAGGAAAAAGCACTTCTGCTCAAAAATTTGCTCCTTTGACTATCCTATGTCCTATAACTTTTCTATAGCTGAAGATAACATTTTTAAAAACCAGTTACGTAATCTAAAAGATGCTTCCAATCCCACACTTTTTAGTTACATTTTACTTGGTGATGAAAGCATGCTCTGCTTCCCAGAAGTGGTGCTGCCTTGAGACTGACAGACAATGTGTATTATTTCCCTGGGTTTGCATGTGCTATGTCAAAATAAATATTAATATATCATTTAAGTACCTGATGGCAGTAGATATCTCTTCAAAGACAGTAATGATTAGCTGGAGCATTTAAACAATAGCCACTGCCACAGTTAAAACATGAACCAAGCCCAGAGCCTTCCCACAGAGAACAGTAATGCACTCGAACCAAACCTGGTGAGATCACTGCTACCAACTGATCAAAAACACAATGCAGGTTTTGAGCTTGTTATTGTCCTCTGAGCAATGGTGTTTGAGCTATTACACTCTGAATCCTGGGCCTGTAGCACTTTGAAAACTAAACTACATTAAGGCTTTTACCTTTGAAATAAGGAAATAACAGACAATTTCAAATTTAAAATGTCCAGTACTGTCACCTTATAGGAAATAATGCTAAACTAGCAGAAAGTGAAGATCTCCAGCACTCAGACTTGAATTAGAAAGTTACCACATTTTCTAACCCGTGATTCATTAGTTGGGTTTAATGCACTACTTCAATACTAATAAAACTATAAAAAAATAAAAGAATCATTTAACACTGATTAATATTGTAGAATTATTATTATTATGATGCAATTACTGAATATTTAGGCAAATTACTTAAAATCTATTTTGTAGCTCTTTTTTTATATACATACATCTATATCGTTTCAAATGACCCACAGGTCAGAAATAATACTGTATACATGGCTATTATTAGACTTTCTAATCTTTCTTACATTTGTTTTACTACAAAACCCCACTGCTGTGGGAAGAGATTCATTCTTGAAGGAGCAGTTCATGTACATTTGCATTATACACCACATAAGGAATTTTCATTACAGAGGTATCAGCAGAGATCATAAATTGGAATTTTCCTATCAAAAATAAGCAGTAAAACCCACTGAATCACTAAGTAGATAGAATAATGAACTATATACTTGTCTCCAAGTGAGCTGGCAAAGGACAGCAGTGTGCATAACACATTTCTTAAACAATTCCTGTCCAATTAATAGGATGAAAGCATTACTGCAGATCTCACAATTTAGCTAGGATCTGGGGTTCAGTCTACCCATACTGTCAAGTATGAAGTTAGACACAGTAAATAGAAGCTGCTTGCTAAAAGCAAGTGTACTCTTGGAAAAAAAAGAAAACAGAGGTAAGAGACAAAATAGTACAAATAGATTAGTTTGTGTGAGAAACATTCTTTTCCTTAGAGAAGCAGTGAAAGGAGAACATGCCTTCCCCATGAGAATATGGATAGTAAAGGGAAAACATCTCACACATTTTACACTTTCTGAAGGGTCAGGAAGAATTGTACTTTTCCAACTCCTTGCTGGGCCTTTGAGGAATAAAGAGAAAATAACACTGCCACTGATCAGAAAACTAGTGAAAGAAAAGACAGGATAGTGAACAATTCTAACTGACTGAATCTTTGGCTTGTCTTCTTGATTAGTATATTTTTAAGTAGAGAAATTTCTATTCTTGTTATCACATTTCTCTGGCTTCAGGCTGCACTGTCCCTGACACATAATATGACCATTTAGATGTGAAAATGCTTAGGAAAAAGGACTGTTATAGAAAGGAACTGCAGAAACAGAGGTCATGTTGTCCAAAACTAAGAGCTAATAAAAGCTATCAAAACCTAAAACTATTAAAATATCTGAACAGACATGCTGTACCTATTTTTCATTAGATCACTATTATTTACTAGAGACACCCTTGTACAAGGAAGCAATGACGTCCACAGCATCTCGCTCTCTGTGGCAATCAGAAGGATTAATCCTACTTTTTTCTTGATTCTGAAGTGCCCTACTGAACAATACATTCAGAGACATTGACTTAGATAATAATGGGAGTAGATAAACAGCTCTAAGTAACATTTGGGACCTTCATGTTAAATTCCCATTCATATAAAATTCCCATTTATTATGTGAATATGCAAAATATTTTATAGATAGAGATTTTGATTAGAGAAGGTACAGAGTTTAAGAGTCCTTGCTTAGGTTTCCTGAATTTGTCACACCTACAAAATATTGTAAGTAGTTTTCAAGAAAAGCATTTTCTGAGGTTATTGAAAACTCCTAGTCTGCATTAAAATAAAGTTTTATCTGTGTAGACTCATATTATTCATCTGTGCACGGAACAAATGAAAAATATAGCAGTGAAAATTAGAAAATACAGATACATAAATATGAAACATAAATACAATAATAAATAATAAAGATTTCTTGTAAATAATTCTATGAATTATTCTTAAAAGAAAAAAGTCTCATTCTGAATTCAAGTGAAGGTCAGACCTAGCTCCTTTAGAGAAACCCATCTGCTCACATATAGTGTAATTTGGGGTTTACAACAGATCTTTCCCAGCACTATGGAACTTTATTCCACGCCCAGCTCAGAAAGCCCACACTCAGATTTTAGAAAGGCTATGTCCTCTGAAAGAAGGACACAGAGCTCACACAGAGCAAAACTGGTCTGAAAACCTAGCCAGTATGAGGAGGATGAAAGGGAGCATGACTGAGGGGTTTGCTTCAGAACTGAGCTATGGCTGCAAAACAAAAGCCCCGATGTAGACATGACCAAAGGCCACCATCTGTAGTTTCTGGCATGCACTGAAGTTTTGATTCAAAAGAAACTTAATATTAAAAAGAGAGGATAACTTCTCTTCACACAAATAGAGTTCATGAGATGTGTACAGTGGCTTTCATGGAGCTCTATCAGTGTCCCCCAGCACTCATACTCAGAGCATTGCTCATAGCTACAGGAAATTAAAAGCTCAAAACACAGTTGATGCTGTCTGACAGGAATGGTGAGCACAGGGACTGACACGCTGCATTTGGGTCTGGATTTTAGGTGGAAGGAACAACTTTTTTGGAAAGCATGATCTTTAAAACCTGTCATGAGAGTGTTTCCTTATAAAATCATGGACTTATGGAAGTCCTAGGTATCTCAGTTACAGTCTTTGTGTCCAATTAAGAAAATAATCTAGCTTAGGTTCCAAAATTCTCTTGACATGTAAGAAAAAAGCATCTTCTCCTGCCTACCTCTGGAAAAGATTCTAAACTTCCACACTCGTTCACAACAAGTCTGATAGAAGGGAATGACATAGATTTTGTTTGCTTACTGCACTCATGAGAGAGTCCAGCACGCTGACGGCAAATGCGGTTCCACATGCGAAGGGCTGCGTGAGGTACAGTTCTGTGTCGGGATCATCATCGTCATCTTGGTCCAAGAACTGAACATTTGAATCATTTACTGAAAATAACAACAGTAATATTGAGAGTAGAATCGAAAGGTGTTTCTGGGTCACCAGCATGTGACCTTACACATCACACAGTCAAAGAAAAAGAAACGGCTTATGTCTGGAAACACACACTCGTGTCTTTGACGTCACTGAAAATGAAATCAAGATGGATGTGAAAATGTGCATTTAAAAATCTGCTGCTCGTTATCTTGCTCGTAAGAGGTGACACTTGTTCTTGACAGGTTCCTAGCCCTTTCCTGTAAAGTAGCTTCGTGACCAGTTGCCTGCACTCAAAATGAGATACATTATGCTCTTGTATATTGATACCATCTTGGTATATTGGTGGGGTACAGTGGCTGAGGCTGTATGCATGTACAGTGAAATGTTATCACAAGATACAAAGTTAGAACCCTGTTGTAAAATAAAGGCTGTCAATAAAACTCTGATACAGCCCACAGGCATCTGTTAGATGTGCTGCTGTGATTCTTACTGGAGTGGTGTTAATGCACTTACAGCTCAGAAGAGGATAAACTGTCCCTTTAACATGCATCTATCTGAATGAATGAGCAGCTACTCTCTTGCAGCACTGCCTTTTGTTCAAATATTTGTCTCTATAACTTCACTTTCTCAGCCACGAATTCTACATTAGCCAGTGTGAAAAAGAATCTACATCAGGCGGTTTTAGAGAAAAGCCCAAATAAAGTAGTATTTGTCATTTTGACTTTCTCTGGCATTTCATTGTCACAGTTAAGCTCTCTGCTTCCAACTCATTCCAACTAAAAGTAGTTGTTTCCTTGAGATCAGTGTATCAAGTGGATCATATTTCATGAAATATTTAATTTCCATATTAGTCTCCCTCAGGCATGAAAGCACAGACTGCTTAGCTATGCCATTGAAATACCCTTCAACTTACTAAATGACAAATTAATTTCAGTTCCCATGCAAGAAAGGGAAATGAAAAACTTTTTGAGCATTTGAAACTGCACACACTGACTATATCCCTGTTCCCCATGTGAACACATCTCCTGAGCCAACCCAGCGAACTTTGAAAATAACATGAGAGCTGCTGTTAACTTGATCAGATTTCAGCTCTGGACTTCTTAAGTCAGAAATTCTTCTGCCTGCTAGTCTGATCTTCCTTCTCATCTGGTTTCATTCCTTCCCACATAGTTTTCTTGTACATCCACTCTGCTTCTCAACTCTCTATACACTGTGCTTGCTACGTTTAGCTTACTAAACACGAATAACTGCAGATAAAGGCTCATGATAGCTGTCCTAATGAAATGAGGATAGAATTTAAAAATCTTGCCTCTGCACTCCCTGATGTAATTGTTAAAATGTAACACCTTAGAAATGTAATAAGATCAACATTCTGCCCTGGGAATCAGAAGACTTTCGTCCAAGAAAACACCACTATCCACAACGTTTCTTTCTTTAGTCCAATACATATCAATTTAATCTCCAGATTCTTAAGCAATATAGTATTTGAAAGCCTGCTATATAATTTCAAAATTTACTTATTGAACAGCTTGTACCTCAGTTTAATTTGCTAGTTGAGACTAGGTACTATTGACAGTAGCATTCTTTTTCCACTTCCATCTGTCAGACTAACACCTGACTGAGACACCGTGCTAGCCATGCCTGGGGTCAGTTCCTACAAATCTATTGTGAATTCTGCAGGTGTGTGTTTATCCTCAGTATCTTGGTCTTCCTGGTGCAAGCTAGCACACTGGGATTTGTGGGCCAGGAGAGCTGGGTTTGAACGGCTGCTGCTGTGCCACAGGGAAAAGCTCATCAAATGCTGCTCCAAAGGCTGGTGAGAGCACTCTGTGTTCAGAGGGAACCATGCAGAGGCTTGGCTGCTTCTCTACAGCTTCAAAACCTGAGCTTCTGAGAAAAAGCCTACTCTACAAAATAAACAAAAAAAAATAGCTTGAGGGAAAGTATGATGCTTGGGTTTTTTTCTGGTATCTTTTACTTCTTCTTGGACTTCCTCTGAAAAGCTGCTAAGGCATGTCCACCAAACTGACAACAGGCTGAAGTAACAAAAAAGAAAGAGAAAGAAGAGAGAAAAGGAGAGAAAAATTGGTGTAGGAGAGTGAGGGCCAGGGAGGTGGGGACTCAGGCCAAAAAAAATGAATTGGTGAGGAGGTGCTATGAAAACAGCCGGCAGGTCAGACGAGTGTGATCAAAGGTTTACTGATGCTGCGTGAAAAAAAATCATTAAGAAAGACCAGAACAAGACAGTCAATTTCAACCAGAACCACAAATAAAACACATTCAAAGCAGTGCCATGAGGGTAGCCCCTCTGATACAGCCAGATAAATAAAGGAAAAGCTGATGACAGTAAGAACAACAACAACAGAAAATAAGACAGTGATGTGAAGGAAAAAGGCACTTCTTACCCAGTTCAGTTATCATTAGAATGTGGGTTCCACTGTTTTTTTCCTGACTGATTGAAACCAAAGGCAGAAGTTTGCCAGGCTTAGCTAGTAAGTAAAGTATTTAGGGGGAAAAGAAAGTACAGAAAGAGAATAAAGTAAGGGAAAAAGACAGGTAAGGCTCTAAAAAATAAAACTGAAAAAGAAAACAGAAGGACAAAGGACCACAAATCAAGTTTGTATCTGCCATGAAAGAAACAGAACAGCTTCTGCACTTCACATCACACCACTTGACAACATAAATACCCACAGCTAGAGTGGAAATCAGAGTCTAGTTACCTACCATCATCGTATTCTCAGGAGTGAAATATCTCATACTATTATACAGAGTTTGGTTACACATGATTAAACAGTTTTGGACCATGAAGAAATAAACAAATGGCCTCTTACAATTGATTAAATGCACAGGAAATATCTGCTTATACTTACTCTGGCCTTTTTCCTTTTCTAACCCTAGCCCAAAGACCCCTTCTTGTTTGTTACACTATGCAAAAAGCATCTTGTCTGATAGAATATTTACTTAAGAAAATGGAGAAAACCCAAAGGGGGAAAATATATTTCAGTTATTTAAATAAAGTGAACCAACTGTTACTAAACTTTCTTTAGAGAGATTAATTCAAAACAGTTATCAAAAGAGAAAACATAACAGTGTAAGATACAGCATGAGTAATTTTTTCTTCACCTCCATAAAAAGGAAAGAGGGAAAAAAACATGGGAATGCACATGGAAGGATAAATGTTAGCTTGTCTTACCTAGCTCTGTTATAATAGGGATGTTGGCTCCTGTTGTAATGGAGGGTTGACGTAAAAGGCCATGGACTGGACTGTTGTCTGGAGATGTCCTATCCATCCCAGGGGGTGTAAAGCCTAAAAGGAGAAAGAAAAAAAAAAAAAAGGAAAAAAAAAAAAAAAGGAAAAAAAATAGAGAGAGAAAAATAGAGAAGGTTTACAGAGGACAAACTACACAAAAAAAATTCCCAATGCAAACACCTTTTCTTAAACAGCAATTAAGATTTTAAAGAGTACTGTTTGTAAATGGTAGTAGAACCACGAGAAACCAACTGCTTCCATTAGCCAATTTTAGATTTGATCAGATATCAAGATTTAAAATTATCTGTTTTCCAAGAGCACTACCACCCACACATGGAAGGGCTTTTGTAATTTTCATGTGTACCATTTATAATATGCATTGCTATGAGGATCACAATTGTAGGGACACCGGGATGGAAGGGTCATTCTAAAAGACAAAAAGGATGAAAGGAAAAAGACACAGGTTTTCAAAGGGTGTGTGAGAGGATTGCTTGAAAAGAACTGGAAAGAGTGACAATTTGAAGGAAACAAAGGTGGGAGAAGAAGCATGTTGGAAGGCACTCAAAAATCTGGAGGCCAGCAACATTCACCTTTAAAAAAGACTGTTTGCAGCCAGATTCTCTGCAGTTTGAAATGGAGCTCTTGACATTGAGCATTTTTTATCTATTTTTTTTTTCTTTAAACAAAAAAAATCCAGCAAAACCTTTTGGAGTTTGATTGTAAGTACTGAAAAATAGTAGTAGTAATACAAAAGCAATAGCAAGACTGGAAATTCACCACTGAGACTAATGCATTCCATCTCCCTTATCCACTAAAGCTATAGAAAACATGGGAATGCTCATTTAATGTCATTGCAGAAGTGATGGTGAAGCTAGAAAATGACTTTATGGTTTCATATAGACCAATATCAAGGCAATATTTTTAGACAAATATTTGTCTGCTAGGAATAAAATTCAGCCAAGCTTACTTTAAACCATACTTCTTAAAAAAAGACTTTTTTTTTTTTTTCTTTTCCCATATATTCCCACGTTCTTTGACTTCACACCTGACATCCAGGGACTTTTGGACCTCTGTCACTAGTTCTGAATTCTCCATACACTTATTTGCAACTAATCACAGCCAAATTATTTCCTGACTTAAATTCACTATCTTCTTGCAGTGTGGAAACTGTTTTGCTCCATTAAACTCATTGATACATTCACTTGTTACTGAATTCAGAGGAAGATGATATTATATTATCTACCCTACCTTTCTTCAATTTGGAGACCAATTTACAAACCAGGAAATCTCTACACTAAATTGTAGTCATTAGTATACCATACTGGTTTTATATTTTCTTAAGGACTTACAGTTCTCTTCCAGTGATAATTACATTGCTCTTAAACTGCCCCTAAACTACAAAGACCATTAGATCTGGGCTTCTTGATTTAATGGGATTCCATTTTCTCTTTCCATTCATCTATCCCTATATTTTGTCTGTATCACATAGAAAAATCATAAACAGGTAATAAAGCTAGAATCACTGGGAAGAGACTTAGCCCTGCAGAAGGTACCGGTATGAATTTCATTCTGACCATCACAAGAAAACTAGATGCAACATGGTGACTGTACAGACAGGACAGTTTAAAAAGGGAGTGAAAAGTCTGCAAAGAAATTCCTCAGGAGAAAAGAAATGGATGTGGTACCTTCAAGAGGCTTGCAAGACAAAAACATTGTCACAGAGAAAAGTAAGTCAGTAAAGCAGTTCTATATAATATTTCCAGTGGATAGAAAATCTTTAGAACACCTATTTCTTAGAGGCAATAGAAAATGTTAACAGTCAGTCATGTAATACCACCTGTTGTGCTGAACTCAAGACGACCAGCTTGGTGACAGTGAGTTGCAGTCCCAGCCAGCTTCAGTTTGCAGATGTTTCCTTGTATCTGGCACAATGACTGAGAGCTGTTTTGGCTCTTTGAATGTTTACCTCTTCATGGCAGAGCCTGAGATTCCTCAGGCTTACCAACTGAGTCTGACAGAGGTCCTTCAGTCACCACCTCATAAGTTACAGGTAACATTGACACTCTCACAACAGCAGAAAAATTAAAGCGGGACTCCAAGGGGAGGAAATGTTATCTGAGGACAGGTGGGTATTAGTGTGACACCTCCTTCTGCAGCAGGATTCAGTGTTTTAAGTCTTGTGCTCTGTTATGGAATGCATTCTTTTAGGAGATGCAAGATATGGCCTTTGTCACATTAGAAAAAGCTCAGGTAGCTGCAGATTCCTTGAGCAGCTAGGGTGGCAGGCCCAGTTGGGTCCCCTGCTGAATTACAAGTCAAAATGGCAACAACAAGACTTTTCATGCTCATTTATCTAAAAGTATTGCTCTCATGCACTCTAGGGTTTGTACTGCTGTGAGTATCCCTAGAGGCTCTGCTTCTCCCTTTTTTTTCTGAAGCCTTTCTCGCCCCAACTCAGAATGCACTTCCTAAATCACCTTCTGTGAATCAGGCCCTTCAGATGGCAGGAGCACAGCAGTAAAAGAAAATTCCCAGTTAAAAGAAAATTGAAGTAAGTTAGTGTAACTCATCTAAATGTGCAAGTTCTTGCCTCCCCTTCACTGCAATGTGCACATACACAGAGACACGCACACTCTCCATCAGAGGCCATTTGTAGCCACCTCTGTAACCCTTAGAATATTTGTCTTCCTGGGATGGTGTCAGAAGATTGAAGTAAATGTGGCATTTTTGTTAGACACAGATTGTCAGAAGCTCTGTAATTGCACACTGCACACATAGTGCATTCAGTCTGAAATGCAGGAAGCATGTTAAAGGGATTGTGTTTTCTCCTTGAATGAAAAATAGACTCACGCCTTAATATTTTTCATCCTACGGTCTTGAAAGATGTGAGAAGTATCTGATAATTTAATTTCCTTGCTCGTACTTAATTCAGACACTTCTAGAAATTTACTTTTAAGAAATATAAAAAATCTTGGAGTATTTTCAGGAAAAGGAAAACTGGCATATTTGGAGATTTTGTGTGCTTATGTTTTGAGTCACAAGCCATTGAACACCTTCCAGACATATTCCTGCTCCCCAGTCACAAACTAATTTCCATACAGAGGCTATTTTTTTCCTCCAGAAGAGAAAACCAAAAAAAAAGTGCAGGAAACTAACCTGCTTTATCAGAACTTTCATTTAAAGGCATGAAAAACTACAAGTGACAGCTGTGCAGATTCAGTGAATGTGACATTTTTGAATTTCTTCAACTTGACAAGTAAACACCTTAAATCGGTAATGCTATATGCATAATACATGACCTGTATTTTGACATCCATCATCAAATGCTGACTTGAGAAAATACAGGTTTGTACGTCAAGGAATAGCACCCATAAAGCAGGGAGAAATTCAGGTCACAGGGTATTAGGAAAACTCTATTTCATTACAGGAGCTGAAACAAGCTAAGGCATCAGATTTAAGATCCATTTTCAGCTGTGAAAAGATTCAATTCCTCTGCACAGAGCATTCATTTAGAAATGACATGCTTTCCTCACACCCTCTTTTCATTTTCCTTTTCATATTCCATTTTCTCCTTCAGTCCCCAAACCTTGTTCCATTAATGCTCATAAAAATCGTAAAACAGGGCTGATAGTTGTGATCTTACAAACACAGTATCTCCTTGTTCTACAAACAACTGAGGGAGCTCTGGCTGCAATTGCTTAACACGATCAACCTCTACACTAAACTCACATGCCCGTGCAAGTCTGAGCACAGGGCCTGTGGAAGGAAATGCAGTGACAGTGAGGGGACTTCTGGAGAAGGGAATTCTCTCTGCCAACAGTTAGGAGGTAAGGCACAGCAAAATTGTATCAGGTCTAGCAGTCAGTGCATCCAGTACTAAATTACTGTACTGGGTGAGTGGTTGACTTTGTATCACCTCAATTTTGCTTTTTTGTGGCTTGTTTTTGTTTTCCTCACTTATTAAACTGGCTTTACCTCAGGCCATGACCTTTTTTCTCACTGTGGGACTTAGTTGTCAGTCATAGTCAACCCACCACCATTGGCTATAGTGATAATCACTACAACTTAAGAGTTATAGAATCATTTAGGTTTGAAGCAACCTTTAAAACCATCAAGTCCACCCACTAACCCAGCCCCACCAAGTCCACTACTAAACCATCTCACTAAGTGTCACATCTAAATGTCTCCTAAATACCTCCAGGGATGGTGACTCCAACACTTCCCTGGACAGTCTGTTCCAATGCTTGATAACCCTTTTAGTGAAGAAATTTTCCCTAATATCCAGTATCTAAACCTCCCCTGGCACATCTTGAGGCCAATTTCCTTCTGTCCTTTCACTTGTTACCAGGGAGGAGACCAACTCCCAGCTCACTACAACCTTCTTCCAGGTAGTGGGAGAGAGCAGTAAGGTCTCCTTTATCAAACTGAGGAAGCTTCAATAGGAGGCAGCCCACCCCTGTCTGTCTCTGAAACAAGATGGTTCCAAGCTGTGGATTAGGAATATCAACTCTTGAGAGAAGCACAGGTTTTGATCTCATGACATGCTCCAAATCAGCTGGCCTGGCAGCCAGCAGACATTGCTTCTCTCCTGGCAGCACCCTCTCTCCCTGAGAGGCAGGGACTCCCATGCCCTAATTCAGCCACCTGCTCTGAAGGAGTTTGAGCCTCCCTGCAGTTCTCTGCAGAAAGCTGATGGTCCAATGTCTTGATTCTGAGCAAAGAGCATTTCCCAGCTCCAAGATACTATTGCTCACAGAAGTAGATGAAAAACAATCAATTGCATCAGAGGCAAAAATCTAAGTCTTAAAGGTATTCTCATCTTGGTGGAAAGAGAACACAGGGGAAACTTCCTTCCTAACAGGAGGCAAGCTCTTTTTACCAGGGGATGCAGGTGCTCCCCTGCTCTGAGCTCAGCATGGCCAGGTGGCTATAAAACCTCATGTCCCTTACAAAATCCCACCTGCAGAGGGATGAGCAGCACTGGGCTCGTGAGCTCTGTGCCTCTTGAGCCAGGCTGACCCATGGTCCTCCCAGGGAGGTACTTACTGTGTCTCAGCAGTAACATGCAGGTATTCTGAGATCCACAGTGATACAGTTCAAAATTAAGTAATGCTGGCATGGCTAAACATGCCTTCTTTCCACTGAAAGGACCATCAGTTTTGTTCTGCTGATGTGTGAGCAACTGGCAAATGATCAGTCAAGTGATCTGCGAATTGTGCTGGCCATAAACCACCCACGTTTGTTTCTTTGCAGGTCACTTGACTGAGTCATGTCCCACAAAATGCAGGAAAGTTTGCTCTTCATAGCAGTAAACATATTCTTGCCGTTGGCTGAGGGGACCAATAAAGGTTCACTGGGGTTTTCCTGTAGAAGGAAATTTGTCCTGTGGATGTGCACTGCTTCTGTTCCACTGACTCCACCAAGATGGGCATATTCTGAAAAACGGATTTTTATGCTACATTTATAAGATATCTTCTATTCTTAAGGCTCATAATGGATCCTTTACGATTCTCCTCCCCTTTTTCTCCGCCACTTTCTTTTTTGCCTCCCTTTCTTTTCAAAGATATACATTTTACTAAACTGGACCTCTGTACAGGCAGAAGGCACTATCCCAAACTGAAAATCCACTTGACAGACCTAAATGCTGTGGCCTTGTTATTAAAGCACCTTGTAAATTGATAGTGCCCTTTAAATAATGCTATTTTAGGGAAAGATGCCATGGCATTCACTGGGTGATATATGCACTAAAGTCCTCAAATATAATTTAAAAAGCATATATACATTCAGCCACCTCTGGTTCACCTAAGGAATATGAGATAACAATAACATTTTGAGCACATATGAATAACACACAAGTGGTGAACTGCCAAACACGCCCCCGACAAGTTGTCGTGCAGAAATATGGGACAAGTATTTTCATTAAGCACAGCCAGCCAAAAAGAAAAAATGCTCAAAAAGGACCTCACAGTTGTATCCCTTTGCTACTGTTTGCTGACAATGCCATTAATATTCCTGTGAATTCAATTGAATGATAGACTATACCTGTTATTCTCCCAAGTACAGCCCTCGGGTATACCTGGAAAGTTCAGCACCAGTCATGCAGCTAAAGAGCTGCTGACATTCATGGGAATCTGCTACAGTCATTCAATTTAGAAACAATTCTAGCTTCAGTGTCCCATAGGGTCTGAGACAGAGTTGTAGTTTGGCCTGAGAACCTGGAAATCCTAAATTCTGGCTCCAGTTCTGACTTTTACTGTGATTTGTGCTGAAGATCCAATAATCTCTTGGAGATTATCGCTAAAGGTCTGGAAAAGGAGAGGAATGTGGGAGAGCAGATGTGACTATGTAAGCTCCCAGCTCTCTCAGAGAGAGGGAGAGCATCTTTAGAGATGCTCCATGCCCAAACATAGGCCAAGGTAAATCTAAAGAGAGTGGAGGCTGAAGAAGGACGTCTTTCTCAACTTTAGGAACCCTCCAATGCTTTGGGACTAGAACAACACCTAGAGCTTTGAATTCAGAGACAATGTCATGGAGAACCAGCTGCCACCTTCCTGCAAGAAAGTGCTCTACTCGAATGTCCCTTTGTTCACTTTCTGCTGAATTAGAGAAACCTACAGCGACAATGTCCAAGTCAAAGCTCTAATGGAGGTACAGGGCAGTGGGATCAATGTTAGTTTCCGCGCCCCAAAGGGTGGGATCTTTTACGAGTTAGTGGCCCCATGTGCTGAAAGTGTAAATGATTTATAGGTCTGCTGGTTCTTGGGCTGCTCTAACAAGGTAGGATTGAGCTGTAAAAACGAAGATCAAGAGAAGGATTGGAGTTTCATCATCTTGAGGTCTGGCATTGAATCACACCACATTGATTCCATTCCAATTGTGAACACCATAATACATTAGAAAAGCATAATATTTTAAGCCTAGGGCATAATCACATATAACTTAGAGGGGTTTGTTCACAGTACTTATATAAATCTTTTCCCAGTTTAAGTGCTATTTTGAGTTTCACTATCATACACACCCCAAAAAATGAAGTCCATCTGAAACTGCCTAGTTTGTCATTGAAATGCCTTTATTGTCATTGGCTTTGCAGGATTTTTTTTCCCTTCACAAAATCTTATCTGGTAATTACCCAAACCCTAGCTCTGCCAAGGCTCACCACAAGCTTACACAATGCAAAACTATCAAAACAAATGGGCTTTCTTTATTAATGCTTTGCAGAGCACAGCCCTAATATTCACTTCTTGCTATTTTTCTCACTTTAAGATAATACGTAGTGACTAGCCGTAGCACTTTCCTCAAGTCTGCCTGAATGGAAACTATTTCTCTGAACAGTAAACAAAATTAAATTTCCCTTTTTTACCTTTCTTTACAAACTTTATTTTTTAATTGTTCTTACTCTCCATTTACCATTTAATAGTTTTCTACACCAGGTGCTTCTAGGGCACAAAGTTGGTAGCATCCAACTGTAGCACAGGTTTGCAGCTAAAATGATTTAGTATATAACAACGTCAAACTCCTTTCAGTTTAATCATTAATCAACCCTGCATATTTAGACCTCAGGCAAAAATAAATGTGCTGAATAAAAAATATCAAATAAATTAAGCTATATTACCTAGTTTAGAGAGACAGGTATTCAATAACCAGAAACAAAATGGAAAACTCACCACTAAAAATGATATATTGGCATGTTAGATGAGACTCTACATTATGTCATTATATCAAAAAAATTAAATTTTTTCTTAGTGTAAAAGGAAGAGCAAAGCCAGATATCATAGCAAGTAATCAATTAAAATACTTGAAAAATAAAAGTAACGGTGTTGTCCAACATCTGATTGGCAACTACTGAAACATAAATTAAACAAATTTCCCATTGCTGCTGATGGCAAAATTATGCAGATTAGAATTTGATTAGGTTTATATCATGAGACTCAATTTGGACTTTTAATCTATTAAACTCCAATAAATGAGGCATCTGAATAGCTCCCCTGAGCAGCAACAGTAATAACGACAGCAGTCATTTTTTTGGAATATATATTCTGACAATTTCTTTAGCAGACGAGCCCACATCTTTAAGTACAATTACTTTATAACTTCTACAAAAAATTCAGGTGTTTGCAGTGAGGAAATGGATACATACAAAATGCTTAAACAGACATTTTATGATAATCAACATCTGTCACTCTGTTCTAGCAATACTGTTTTTCCATCAACTTGGACTTACTTACGGTTGACTTCATGGTCTGTGTGGGCTAAACAGTGCCAGCAGACTTGCAAATTACTCAAGCTGGAACTGAGCTGGAAACCTATGGTAAATGTCATTAATTTCTCTACAGGCTGGGTCAAAACTAAAATCCCACATTCAAGGCTGCCTTGGGGATCAAAGATTGAACTGTGAAGGCTAAAGCCCCATTTTATCAAAGAAATCTGAATTAAATTCCCAGAGCTGAGCTTTGAGACAGGTTGGATTCAGATCAAGACCACCTCTAATTTATCTGGCAGGTAGGCTTCATAGTCCTCCTGCATATTTCCTGCAGTCTAATCTATTTGCAAGTATACAAAAGCTCCTCTCCTATATTACTATATATTGTAAAATGCAACTCCTCAAAGCCTGCTGACTAGAGAGCACGTTGTGCACATGTCCTCTCCTGCCAGATTTCACCAAATCCTAGAGAAGCTTTTAGTGGACAGGTTGTCTCATGCACATAGTCAGGTGCCAGTAGGCAGGTGATTAAAAAAAAAAAAAAAAAAAAAAAAGGTACTTTAAAATTTTCTGGGCTTTATTAAATGCTCATAGTGGAGGAACATGGATCCTGTGTTCATGTGTGAATATATTTTCTTTACAAGAGGCTTTAACATGAAATTTAATTCTGGCACTCAAGCTTTCAGCATGCCACTACAAAGGTTTTCTGCAAGTCAAAACTTTTTACCGGGACTTCAAATTGAACATCATAAATAGGGGAAAAAAATACCAGTCATGCTCTTTGTCATTCAAAGGCTACTGCCTTTTGTAGCACACAACTTCAGAGCAGCATGTCTGTTAAAGACATCTTTGTACATATCATGTGTGAATATGAGTATCAGGTTGATTTTAACTATACCAATCTATATAACGCTAACTCAACCAACCTTCCCTTGGAAAGCACAATAAATCACACAGCCTTTTCTACTCCATTTTTTTCCACCATTTAAAACATCCAAATACAAACTGTGCAGTTGTGGAATCAGGAGGAATCTGAAGTAGGTCTCTAATTAAGTGTTCTTGAACGATGTACCAGTAGCAGCATATAAACTACTGATAATACCCAAGGCTGTGTTAACGAAACTGCCTGAAGAGCAGCAGTGGTACCACTGGTATTGCCAGCTTCACCCAACCTCTAAAGTGTGGGAACCCCTGCCTCAGTCAGAATCAAGAATTCAGAGAGCAACTTATGCCTCTGACGGCCATATCCAAAGCATACAATCACCAGCATAAATAAAGAGGTAATTTGCTCAAATATATCAAGAAAAAAAGGAAAGGTATTCAGAAAACCAGTGAGGTAGTCTGCTTTTAAAACGAAAATTCCATTGCTAAGTCTGCACTGTTTTGGCTCACTGTCTTTCTTCTCTTACAAACATTAATCTTAAAAAGAAAATGAATTCCTTATCATGACAGAATGACTCATTATTTTATCAGAGTTTTTTCTAAAATCTATAAGAGTTTCTCTTACCTCTGACAGCTCAAATGTCTTTTTATATTTAAAGAAGTATCAGCAGAAGTGTCTCTATACCAGCTCCTTATTTATTTTATTTATATGGGATCTGAAACCCATTACACTAGCAAACATGCTGGTAAAGACAGTGATAACAGTAAAATGAAATGCAGAATTCTTTAAGTAGTGAAAATTAAATGGCAATCATAAAACGTACACTACAGTATCCAGTCACAGTACAGACATCCTGAAAACTTCCAGCAGTTTTTTTGGGGGGTTGGGTTATTTTGGTTTGTTTTGTTGTGGTTTTGGTTTTCAGTATTGACTACTTATTATCATCCATGCATCTAAATACTACTTTAATCTCTACAAACAATTAACACATTGACCTTCCCATCTATTATTGGTTAGTAGAGAGCTAAATGGGTTGACAAAAAATAAAATGTTCCCTTCCTTGTTTTAATTTCATTAGTACCAGTATCAGTGGAAATAGCTTTCCTTTCTATTAGGCATTTTGAATATTTCTTAGTGTCTTTAGTCCATTTATTATTATTTGATAGCATTCTGAGAATAAATATTCAAGTTGCCATGTGGACTTTTGTTGCTAGGGAAATAGTTTAAGGAGTGGTAATTTTGGGCCAATCTAAAATATAAATCTGCAGATAAATTGTAAAGGCTGTGATACAGTTAGTAAGTTGCCATAAAAAACCACCCCAAATCTAGACACAGTCCAAATTTTCAGAAGCACTCCATCTATGTAATTCAGTCTACATCTTCCACTGAAAATGGAAGATATGTCCAGACAGATGAGTTTACATTGCCATAAAAGAATGGGATATTTAACTAAAAGTTAGAATAGAAACAATTTGCAAATTATTGAGGATTTACAACAGATATATACAGTTTCTAAAATACACCGGTGAATATGTTAAGCAAAATGGCCAAGCACCTGTTCTGAATTTGATTTTCTTTACAGCATAAACTAGTTTTGAGCAAGCTCACACTTGTAGCTAATGGCTAGTGGCTTAAGAATGTAACTGTAGTGTTTTTAGTCCTATTAATCTGTCCTCAAACAAGTAAGAAACAAATTTTTCTCAGGCCCTACACTACATTGCCTGATTTCAGACTCTTGTTCTTTTTTTTAGAAGAGTTGTTTTAAAAATGTCTGCCTGTCTTTGTCCTCACTTGGAGATGCATTACTAAGTCACAGAACAAGCAGACTGGCAGACACTTAGGAAACACTATATGGCCTTCCAATCATACTGTAAGCCTATCTATGCATTTAAGAAAAAACTCTGTCAAACTTACAGAAAATACATATGCTGTTAACACTGTAGGGATACTTTCACTATTAATCAGTAATCATGCTCCTAAATTAGTATTTAGAATATTTGACAATTTAAGTTGAATAGAAAAGCAAGCAACCAAACTTCAAATCAACATGAAAGGTGGAATCTCCATTATACTTCCACAAGATCTACTTCAAAGTTCTAAGGAAAGTTTGCACATATTGCTATGACATTACAGACATTTTATAAGATCTTAACCTTGTCTCTAAATAAGCCACTACAAAAATTCCCATTAGCCATAACCTTCTTTGGGTGTGCTGAATAGAAATAAATTACAAGAACTAGTTCAGAACTTTCTTCATCAAAAAATTCCTACCCTACCATTTTAAAAAAATGATAATTTACTTTTTCAGCTCTGGTTTGTTCAGATGTTGAAAAGCTGCAAAAACACATTATTAGGAGCACAGCAGTATTGATTCTCCAACAAAAGCTGTGCCTCAAGTCAGCCTGAATATCCCAACCTGCAGATGCTGGAAGAACTAGCACGTTCTTGATAACCAGAAGCTAACAAGCTTTTAGAAAATACCTATTATGGAAAGTCTGGGCTGTCTCATGTTTAATCATGCCAAACTTAAATCAACAGGTCTGTCTTGAAAAGAGAATGCCAAGAATTTTATAAATTTTATCTAAAGCTGTCAAAGTTCTGCACATCACTAGCAGGTGATAGATTCTGCTTTTCTGCTTTGGAGATCACAGACTAGGATTTAACTGGAAAGAACAAAAATCTAGCTTTCTCCTTTAATGCTATCAGACTGGTAAAGTCTGCTAGATACTGATGCTTTGTATCTTCTTCCACAGTAAGGCAAAACCAGTGACACTGATCTCTGAAAAAACCCCATCACCTTTATGAATATAAATAACCATTTATTAAGCAAACAATACGTAGTGAAGCAAAGAAAGACACCAGAATTACGCTCATGAGGCTGCCTGCTGTGGTACATTACTTTCAAACTATCTTGTATTCCTGCAATATATTATCTATATGTTCCATTTTCTTGAAGTTATCTTCATAATCAAGATGCTATCACAAGTATCATGGGCACTAGAACTATTTTTAATTTTCATTTAAAGAGCAATTAAAGAAAGACAATGGATACACAAGATAATAAAGTAAGTGATTAGCAGCATGCAAATGACATAGGCTTAATGATAATACCCTGTTCTATTCTCCAAAGGGCCTGTTGAGAGAAACCCTTCCTACATGTGGTTGTGCAGCTAATGTGCCTCAACCTACAATTACAACATTGCTGACACCATTAACCACTGAAACAACATCACTTCATGAAATCCTTGTTGTCTCATTAAAATGCAAAGGGTCAGGTAATTTACCAGCATTGTGTGTCTACTTTTGTTGTGGGTAATTAGCAAGCATTACCCAGCATGGACTCCTACCGGGAAACAGTTAAACTGTGAAATATTAAAAAGAATTTTTTATATTTGATGGGAATTTGAAAGATTTAGAATTATAACCTCGACATACCTCTATATTCAAAGCCGTGAAAAAGGTCTGTGTTTCAGACCTTTTACACATTTAATGTCGTAAGATTTTTATGGTTGGTTATTTCTGAAAATTAACTTCAAATTTTAAAAATTTTCCTTACCATAATTGGATCTAAATACGCATCTTCTTATGCAATTAAGAACTTTTATAAAATACACAGAGGGAGATGCAAAACACCTTACAGTTTCTTAAAGACTTACATAATGTTTTTTAAAAATCGGGGTTTTTTAAGTTAAAACACAGAGGTTTGTGCAGTACATTCTAATACTCATGTTCCCTTTTGTCTTGCTAATTGCAGCCTCATATCACTATCTAAGGGGGCCTTGATAACATTCACTATTGGCTCACATCTTGTCAGGGAGCAGAATGGTCTCTTATTCTTTAAATGGAAGTTTTGGAACATAAAACACATTCCAATAAAAGTGAACAGAAAATTATGAATTCATTAAACTACTTTGGTATCTTGTGCTATATATAATATTTATATTCCAACCACTGTAAAATATGCTTTAATATCTTTAGGCAACTCTAAGGACTTAAATATTTATAAAATGGCTAAAGATAAAGTATAGCTCTCTTATTCCTACATACAGATGATGTAAGGCATGCAATCAAAGACAATAACACTTTCAACCCATTTGTCATCTTAAAGGAGCCTTTCAACTTCAGTTCCCTTGTGTGCAATCTACATAAGAGTTGTTGCCTACATAGGCAACTCCAGAGGAGTTTGCTCCTTAAAAACTACCAAGAGTGCTATACTTCACATAAAACAGGGTTTTCTGAAAATGGAGACAAAACTATAAATTTGCAGGGAAAACAGCTCCAAGTGGGGCTTCAAAATACTGCTGTATTTATCTCTGGGACATCTGGGAACAGGAAGCATTTTGATTTAATATTTCATAACATAGAGGCAATTGCTTCCTTGCCTGGTGTATAATTAATGCTCATAAAAAGAGTGTGGTTTTTTTATTCCTCAGCATCAGAAATGCACAAAATAGTACACCTTCATAATAGGGGGTTTGCTTTCAAGATGTTTAACAGCAAATAATAATAAAATTGAGTTACCATAAATTTATAACAGTTTTGAGATGCTTAAATATAGTTTAAGTGTGGGATCACATATTTGATGTACTGTATTATCTACCTCCCTCATCCTGTTTTATTTTTCTCTGGCTGAAGAAGAACATAGCTTAAAGCAGAAGAGGAAGAAGCAATTGTGAAAACTTAAAGGTATTTGGGCTAGGACCTTACAGCATTTCTTAAATACAGAGAAATTGTGTCAAAGGAATGTGTCTCTCCAGCCATTCATCCAACACATTTTTAGTGTTTTATAAGCAAAAGAATTGAAAAACGTCTTTTCTTTAATAGTTTTTCTGTCTTTCCAGGAAAACTTAGACAAGGTGGGAACCTACTTTGTGTGTGTAATCCCATTAGGTAACATTGGTGTCCAGCTGCAAGGACAGGGACCAAAAAATATGGAGGATGCTGCATGGGATTCTTCCTGTCAAGGGTTTCATGTGAAGACTGGAAGCCTAGCAAGGTCCTAACAAAGCTGGTTTCTACAGCACAGGAAAAAAGTGAAGTGAAAAGCCTTTCTCCTGTCCAGTTTCTTTAGTTTATTTGAGTCCAAATCTTGCAAAGACCTGCACATAATCTAACTTTACACAGGTGGACAGTTTCATTGAAGTCAGAGAGATTTATTAACCTGTATAACATTGAGCACATAAGTTTTGGAACAAGCAAGGCATTAGATTGTAAACTTGCCAGGGCAAAGGCCATATTTTATTCTTGTATATATCAGGACTATGACAACAAGCTCTTAATTCCATCTAGAGCTCCAGTGTGCTACCATAAAATAAATAACAACTATCAGCTGATCCATCTAGTTCAGCAGGATAAGAAATTATGTGCATGTTGCAAATAGGTAATACTGAGTTATTTATCACAGTGACCTGATCTTCAAAAATTGGACTATTTTTTGTGAGTAAATAGTGATACGGGACACGTCTGGCCCTTACCTCACTTTTCAGTTATTAACTTCATTACGTAGGATGGTCAGCCTTTGTTTTGAAAAGTGCTAATGAAACCAAACGACAACAAACACTTCAAAATTCAGTTAGCTAAAAAAAAAAATCACTCAACCAAGTAGAAGATTTTGTTAATTGGATCATTATTATTTTTGCAACAACTGATGCTAACAAAAACACAAGGAACATTCAGACCCCAGTGAAAAAAATCTTTAATCAGATGTTAACTCCTACTCTTAACTATTAATCCTACAAACCAATAATACTGATATCAATGCAAAAAAACCTTTTTGAAAATGTAACAGGTAGGATTGATATTGTCTTGGAGAACATCTTCAAAACATCTGTGTGAATTAGGTAATTGTGAACAAGCTTTAAGTATAACAAGCATTCTGCAGTCTAAAAGACATTGATATACAAAGACACTCAGGAATCTAAGTGTTGAAAAGAATAAAGCTAACGTCATAGCTCACTTTGACACTTTAAAAACTACCCCAAATCTTTCCCTTTTTGTCAGCACTATTTATTTATTTATTTTTAATATTATATGTACATTTAACATTCTACATTTACGTATAAGCTTTCCTAAGGAGGTTAGCTCCTTAAATTCTGCGATTATTTAGTGTAGCTAAATAGAGTTTGATTTTCTGTATTTAAAATAAATTATATTTTTCATTAAATATAACAAATTAAACATAGGACTGGAGTTGCCAGTGTCAAAGGAACATGTCACAGGATATTGAATTCCATAAAAGCCTAAAAAGTAACTTCATCTATGATTATCCAAACCTATATTCTGAAATATTAACTGTAAACCTTATGACACTAAAATAAGAGAAATAAGATTCAACATTCACTAAACTTCCCTCCTTCAGGAATAAAACCATTGCTTTGAATTTATAAAAAGTTTTCTCTAATAGCATTGAAATACACTTATCTCTGAAAATGGCACAAAACTTTTGCTAACAAAGCACTTCAGATAGTATTTATCCTTTCCCCTCATTTAAGAACTTTGTCTCATTTTCAATCCCAATAATATGGTTGTTCTGCCTTTTGCTAACATTTCAGAGACAAAACAATCAAGATTTATTGATTGGTAGAGGTGGAAAAGAATATATTATCTGCAAGCACAGTGGAAAGCAGATCTCAAGTTCATTTTAGTACAAAATTTCTTGCAGAAAATTGTAAGACTAAGTTCATAAAACTTTGCAACAATATGAGAATTAATGATCAGATTGTGAAATAAATCTTATGAAACTCTGTGGCTGTTTCTGTCCTTTCAATCAAAGTTTAGGACAGCTCCAACAAAAGGTGACTATGAAGTTGTAAGTGATTTTTAAAGGAACTAAATCAAATGACATTAAACTTGTACAGGGCTATTTTACTTTGTGCAATCTGTTACACTTGAAAGTCAGTGTGTAAAATTCTGAGTATGTTTACTTGATTTTATAGGATTTTCCCCAGAAGAATCCTGCCATGATGTATGAAATGCATTACCCAGGAGTTCATCCAATCTTCATGTTTTGCTCTTTATTCTTTCTTGTTGGAGGATCTGTTATGAGAACTGTAAATGAAGGCCCTGAAAAGATCTCTCATGTGTTGAAATAGTGTTCCTAGGGAAAATTCTCATAAGTTGAAGTCATTTAGAAAACAGCTGCAATTGTTACTTTGCTGAAATACGTCTCCACTGCTGTACTGTGATCTGTCTTAGAATGTCTACGGACAAAATGTTACTATACAGCCTCCCCTTTCTGCACTTCAGACCTGCTTGGAGCTATAAGATCACTTTTCTTTATTGTTTAGTAAGTGTTTTTTAATGAAATGTACTGCTCTTATTATATAGGACTCAAAATAAGCTCTAAATCACTATCCAATAAAAGAAAATTATTGAGTTGGATATCTAAAGTTACTACCCAGAGGCTACTCTGGTACAGTATTTATAAATCTCTAAACAGTTAGGTATAATTGTCTTTCTGGGTTTTGGGAAGAAAGCCAAATAGCAGCTTTAGTTACAACTGAAGATAAATATTTTGTGTTGGGCCATGTTCATCTGGTGGATAAAATAACAAGTAAATTCCAACCAAGTAGGACTCTAAGAAAAAAACCCAAGAAACATGAAAAATTAAATGGGAATAGTCAATAGATGATACTCGAAGAAAGGATGGAGATGTCAACAAAATGAAGGGAAGTAAAATTATGGAGGTCTCTCAACTTAAAAGCCAAGGCAGAACCCATCCCACACTCAGTCCTCCTGGGTGCTTTGGAAAAATGTTATGATTGAAGAGCACGTGTTATGACTATGGATCTAATATTCTCTGGTCTGCTCTTGAAAATACTTCTTGATGAAATAATCTCAATTTCTGTTTGAGGGAACAGAATGAGAAACAGAAAAGAAAATAAAAACCAATCTCCACTACCTGGGGGTGATCTTTTTCCCCAGCACAAACCCACAAGTCTTTACAGACCTTTCTAGGAAGACAATCAGTCAAGATCCATAAGAGGAAATCAAGATAAACATAGGGTTTCTTTGTCACAAATAAAACATTTGGTTGAGTTTATAAATAATTTTGTGAAGAGGTGGACCAAGCTCCCACTTTACAGCATTTTGTACTCCAAAATCTGAGATATCTTAATGAAACAATAGTTTGCTGCGGTTTCAGTGGGAAACACTTCGGCTCTGTCCTTGGAATCTAGGTTCTAGGTCTCGCAAAGGCAATGAATGCCCTGATGATTTCCAAAAGCTCATTTTCAAGACATTAGAGTCTGCAGCCAGCTCTAACCTCTAGCAAGCCTACGGAGCTGCCCAGTCAGCTTTGAAACCATCAATGCAGAGAGCCCTGAGAACACTTTCAACGTGAAAACGTTCAACACCACAGGTTTAATTCGAAAGAACTTCTTGTTCTTTTTGTGTAGAAGTACACATTTTATGAAAAGGAGACTGGAAAATCCTTTCAGAACCATTAGTAAGCTTTTCTTCCTAAGGAAGACATCTTGTTTCCACACACAGTTCTGTGTAGCCATGCATTTGGTCATATGTTGCCAGATAGCTGATGATGAACACAGATTTGACAACTTAGATAGTTTACTGCCATCCCCTCTGGATATGCCAGGTCATTCGTAGCTCTGGTCCAGCTTTATTATTTTTTTCCTGTTTCTTGGAACTTTGAGTTGGATTTCTCTTCCGTGGAAGGTCAAGGCAGAGCACTGTGCTTGGATAAGATGCAATTCTGACCGGATCAGTTACAACCCAAGACAGGCAAGCCGGAGGACAAAAATGTTGCTGTACTACTTATAGGTCCAGATAATTACAGTTCAAAAACCTGGGGATATTTTAACACCATAAGGAGATACTAGCAAGTCTTCATTTCTGTATGAGAATGGCTGTGTGTGTTTTAAGTTCATCTTGAACCAGTAATGAGAAAATCCTTTGTTAATGCAAACCAGATTAATTCAGAGCTGATTTTTCAGCAGTTAACTTATCTATTGGGAATTGCTAACCCTATTGTTCTAGAACTTTCCCTTTCAGCAAAGTTTGCTGTCATATCTCCACCCACTCGTTCTTTCTACAAATCTTTCCACTCGGATTGCACCTGGGTTCCATTTCAAAGCTATGTCCCTGCCTGGAAAGGGTATGATTGGATGGATACAGAGGGTTGGCTAGTGATGGATCTTTATATGCCTAGGACTGAGAGTGACTTTGGTGTTAAAGCAGGTGATGAGGATGAAGCTCTAGGAAAAAGGGAATGAAATCCCAAAATTTGTACATTTTTTTCTTGCTACCAACTTAAAGCAAGGGAGTTATGGATATAGACCTGTACTTCAACACTTGCCAATGACTATAGCTTATCTGATGGTTAAATAAATTTGTATCCTGGTTTTATGGCACCCTTTTTGTACTGGTGTCATCTTTTGCCTAAAGCTGAAATGAAATAATCATATACAAACTAGAAAGATCCTTGCATATTCAATAACCTATCAATTAAATGACTGTACTTTTTTCAGAAATGCAAACATAAATTATACATCAGGTTTTCATACGAGATTCTTAGTGACTACATAACTATATATATTAAATACTATTTATTTACTCAGAATAGCAAGGGTAAGGTCATACTGATAAATCCCTCACCAAAAATCTTGCAGCTCAGCCCATACATTTCTTAGACTGCTCACATATTTTGTTTTATTTCTTCTATTTTTAACAGCCTGTCACAGGTCAACTGACCTACTGCCTCCAGATTTTCTAATGTCAGTGTTTCTGATGAACAGTAACAGGAAAACATAAAAGAAGAACACAGAAGATCTGAAGCATGATGTTGATGAGGATGTCTTAACTCAAAATCATACATTAAGGTCTAAAAAAACCTCAGACTGGCAATATTGGAAGTTTGTACCAGCCAATGTGTTAAGGATAAGTATGTCAAGCAATACACAAATGTAAAACGACAACTTGCTCTGTAAATAAAGGTACTTAATTGCCAGTAAGAATCTGTGAGTTTTTTTCTAATAGACTGCTTGTTGAATCACCTAGTTTATGTAATTGTCATGATAGTTGTGTCCACCGTATGTTAAATCTGCATTTCACAGACAAAAATGTCATATTGCATATAATTTCCAGTAAAGTTTGTGCTATCTACTGA
Source organism: Phylloscopus whistleri (assembly GCA_017589585.1). Taxonomy (NCBI): domain Eukaryota; kingdom Metazoa; phylum Chordata; class Aves; order Passeriformes; family Phylloscopidae; genus Phylloscopus; species Phylloscopus whistleri. Next base: position 2,833,498 of record JADMLD010001407.1, on the reverse strand, counting down.
TCTAACTGCTTCTGACAGTCTAATCATTTTGTTCAAGGTCTTTCATGAAAATTTACGGTATCGAAAGGAACACAACCAATTCAGGAGTTGTGGATTTCATAAACAGAGAATTTTCTGTGAAGATAACTAATTTCTGAAGCAACTGGGCTTGCAAGAACCCCTCCTTATTCAGTGCTGCCAATTAAAATAGGCTGTTGGTTTCCTGCCTGATGTCATGCCCTGTTTCTCCAGAACAGCTATGGAAAGAGCCACCTTTTATTTTTTTAACATGCAGTCTGGTATTTACCTGAAGAAATGTCAAAAATTTCTAAGAATGTGCTCACCTATTGTTCCTCTGCTTCTCTGCATCAGTAACATTTAAAAGGGCTAAAGGGATTTGGACTATGGCCAGTGTGCACTTCCTGACCTACAGGGGCTATTGCTGTAGCAGCAGCCTGGGTATTAGAGAGTCACAGAACAATTCAGTCTGGAAGGGACATCCAAGGGTCTCTGGTCTTATTTCCTGCTCTCAGCAGGGTCAACTATGAGGTCAGATGCTTCTTCGAGCTTTATGCAGTCAGGTCTTGAATACCTCCAAGGATGGAGGTGTTCATGTGGTGCACAAGACTGGATATTGACAGATTTCTCGGTCCTCACTGAGGGATGATCGGACCCTGTGTTCTCCCAGAGGTGAAATACAACTGTTGACTGCTGGAAACATCTCTAACTTCTGAGCAAAGATAGAAAATTCTCCCAAACGTTCATGCTCAAGAAGAGATTCTTTATGAATTTAATTATGTATGCGATAGGAGAGAGATTCATTTAGAATTCACCTAAAATTTGAAGAATAGCCATTAGCCAGGTAGTGAAAGTACAGATTTAGTTTTGAGGTACAGAATTTCAAATCCCAGGTCTAAACCAGCAAAACAAAGAACCTCTATGCCTGTCTTCCACTTCTGCAGCATGACTGTAAGCTATTGGAGTGTGAGCAAGTCGGTTGCACAAATTTATGAGGAAAGAACTCTAAAATATTTGGGACTGGGTTATTTCCAGACCACAGATTTGAAACTTTCAACACTCAGATTGAAAGTTTCAGATTGAAAACAGTTTCTTCCTTTTCTTCTCTAAATCTACTTTTTATCCAGAAAACTGTCCCATTTGACTTTGAAAACTTCAAACTTTTAGCTTTCTGGTACAATTTAATTTCAGTATTAAATTCCACTATTTTATTGCTGATTCTAAGAAAGAAGTTTCTATATTCAAAAGTTACACTGCATCCTCTGAGTTTTGGTGCATAATTCCTATTTCCTGATTAGAGTATAAAGAGGAAAACCTGAACTTAATCTTAGTTCTCATAGTCCTTGAGGGAAAACTAGATCAGGCTCACAGGGAAACTGCAGACCAAAGCACAATCCTTTCCACCTACATTTATAGCAGAACTAGATCCAGAGGGAATATTTACTGCTGCAGTTAATAGGTTTATCAAAGGTAGGACTTCAGCTGCATAAGCTGCAAGACCCTTCAGGGATGGGAAGATGATTGTTTTTACACTGATGGTCTTTGCCAGGGTGCTTATGACTGCTTTGCAGCTGCTTTGCACAGGCACATATGGTGTAAAATAGCCTTTGGCTACCTATGAATCAGTCCCCTACTCTCAGGAAAGATTGAAAGATTTTGTTCAATGTCCTTAAATGGGATGAGTACGTGTCAAACCATGGGAAGGAATCAGCTTTGAGTTAATTGTCAGTGGCTTCTTGAGCAAGAAGGTGCCAAAGCTGTAAAGAAAATTTAAAGTTCCTATTCTTTTTTATTTTACTTTTTGGCTTGTGTTACTCAAGCTTGTATTTTCTCTGTAGTTTAAATGTGTTTTACATAAAAAGAAATTTTGTTAGACAGAAAATTCAGGTATTCCAAAGAATAACTGAGAGTTATCATTGGCTATATAACAGCACCTCACCCTGTAAAGGAATCCACAGTGAGAAAATGACATTTTTATATATTATCTAGGAAAATTGTAAAATGAGAAAAAATGCCAGTTTCATGTTCATTCATTTTTCCTCTACAAGATGCACTTTGTGATGTAGCAGAGAAACTACGTGACTGTCCCTTTAAAAGCCATCATACCAATCAGCAGGTTTAACTGTCAAGCAAGCTGATGTAGGGCTCTTTGAATTACTGAGTGAGGGATATTCTTCCTGCCAGGTCCTGTCCCCTGTAGGCACTGCAGAGAAGTATTATAGGGCAGTCCTTACCTTGGGAATTAGCCTGCAAGACCCCGATGCTGTCATCAAACTGCATAGATTTGATGTTGAGTGACGCCAAGATGCATTCCTTGTCCTGCAGCGAAGCATCATCAATATTATTCTGATTGGCTGACAGGATAACGCACATGTCGCAGAGGTTGATGTTGACAGCCCTTAAATCAGCCCGACTTAATGGCGTACCCTTCGGCACAGGCAGGAAAAAAAAAGGGGGGTGCAGAAGAGGGAAAAAAAGAAAAACAAATTAAAGATTGAGAAGGAGCTTTGGGAAATTATTTAACAAGTATCTTTTTTATGCTCTGACATTAAGCTGGTCTAACTATGTGCCAGGGAATAGGAGATGTGTGCTAATCTAAAGGGTAGTTGGTGCTGATGGCAGCATTTTAGGTTCAGTCTCAATACTCAGTCAAGCTATTACTAACAAACAAGAAACAGGAATAATGCCAGCATTCTACATCTCATCGGTGACTTGAAATTGTCTTGATTTAAGTTGCTATCATGTGGCAACCTCTGGCTCTCTGAATGTAACAAGGGGGGTGTTTTAAATGTCTATTTATCTACTACCAAGTCACAATGGTCTTGGGCAAAAGAACAGCAATTTAAACAGGAAAGCATTACGTGTCCTGCACATTTGAAATGCAATCAGGACAAAGCTATTTTTTCTACCTAAAGCAATACACAGAAAAGGTTAATCCTTTTCAGAGCATGCTTTTGGTGCTTCTAGAAGGAAAACACACTGAGCTTCAAAGCCGTGTGATTAAACCCTCTGAAACAGAAACAGGACTTTATCTTAAAGTGCACAACTTGTGCAACATTCCCTGTTCCACAATTCTCAATCAGAGAACGGAATCATTAAAACAAAATGCTGTGGTAGCCTGTGGATTTTTTTCATAGTTAACAAAGCTGAGATATGACACTTAACATGATATTTTTGTTTAGAATTACACTTGCCTTTCACATTCAACAGTCCACAGCTGCAGTTACGGAATATTAAGTCTACATCACAGAGGCTGTGAGGTCCAGGAAATACACTTCTTTTTTTTAATGGAAATTAGATTCTACTCTGCTGCCTCACATGGTTTGGTTGGTACCCAAAGAACCCAATGATGAGGAGACATAGCTGTCCCAGAGTCATGCAGTGACTTTCATAAAATCAAGTCAAGACCCTAGTCTTCCATCTCCTGATCATTCATGGTGAGTATCTCCTGAACTCCACTGAGCGTATTCAATGCAAAAGTGTATTTAAGATATCCACAGCGAAGGAAGAGCTCAGTTCTTTTTCAGTGACTTCCAGCCTAACTATTCCATGTAACTTTCAATAATCTGAGGCATGAAACCTTGTGGAAAACAGTATGTATCAAACAGATACGATTTCATTATAAATTGCTCCAAAGTTAGAATATGATTATTCCAGGCACCTTAATCCTGCCCTTTGTGCCTGTACTGTGCACCAAGTGAAACAGGATTCCTGTGGGGAAAAATAATATGCAATCATGTAATTAATTAAAGGCTCACTGCTAATGATTTTATGCAAAGGGACAGAATTAAGGCTGCCTGAGGATATTTAAAATTGGCATTTGCCTAATTTTCAAGAGTTTACTCAGCAGCTGAAAGGTCTCTTTTAATACAGACTTTAAATTCCACTTTTTTTTTTTTTTTTAAACCAGAACAAATGCTTTTATATTCAGCTGTAACCACATCTCCATCAGATATCAACGGCAAGTTCTACCTCATGAACCAAAGCACTGGGAAGTATGAAAGTGGTCTCCCTTTAACAGGTTCCTACAAGTATAGCCTCAGAAACTTAAGTACACTTTTAAATTAGTATATTTAGATCAGAAAATTGCTGCTATTTTTAACTTTATATCACTATTTTAAACCAGATGTGCTAGAAAAAAACAAGGAAGAAACAGTAATGAAGTCTGTGTGGTCTTCAGCACCCTTGATTAGTATGCCAGATACAATTCCTTTATAAAATTCTGTAATTTTAAAGCTTCATCAACTAACTATTTAAACTGTTCAAGTCAAAATTAATCTAAAACTATTCTGAATTTTGGTGTAAACTGAGGAAAGTAAAGCTGATGTTCATTTCTTTAATGCCTCTTCAGAATTAAGAATATTTTTTTTTTTTTTTTGCAAAAAACACATCATAACAATGTGTCTTTGTTTTTGCAAAAACACTTTACAATAATGGATATGCATTATATACTGGAAGCAGTAGCAGATTCTATTCTGCTCAACAGTATTATCAATTTAATTCTGATTCCCCAGTCTTTAGCCTTCACAGTGACTGGAATTAAAAGGAATTGGCAGAAAGAAGAGGATATTAACTGACCAAATCTGATATTGACACCATTTTTGTGACAGCAGAGAATCTTGTGACACCATCTGCTGGATCAGGTTACAGAAAAATGCCAAGGGCTAACACTAAAACTGCATTTACAGTAACAAAGACCTACAGTCTGAATTAATCAAAAAGCAAAGACAGTCCTTTCATTCTATAGCTATTTTCCCAATTATTCAGTAAACGTTACATCCATCATCAATTTATTTATTTTTAACTGCTGAAATGAAATTATTAATAACTAGTAAACTCATAATTTTATATTCTTAAAAAAAACATCCAAAGTAACTTCAGTATATAACATGCTGAGCATTTTCTTTCATACTTATACCATGGACTCCCACATGTCATTTATAGCTATGTCACCTAAGATCACCAGCTTGGAGGGCTTCATTTGTTAGTCCTGGAGCTCTTGGTTCCACATTATGAGTGAATCATAATGATATGTAGGAGAAAAAGGATCTTAGCAGTTTTAGTGGCTGTGCCTACTAAGATCAATAGGAGCTTTTCATTGATTTAGAAAGGGTCAGGGTTTTGCTGTACTTCCATACAGGACTCTGAACTGAAATGCCAGGGCAGTGTTCCTTATAAAGCAGGCCAGTCCACAGGAAGTCTTTATGAATACATATAAATATTACGTAGACAGAGTAACAATATTTTTTTCAAACATTTTGTGCGTATAAAAACATAAATAATATCATAAATAACTACTGTCATTCTGTCAAGGAAATCACAACATCAGAACTGGCTCCATGCAGGGCACTACAGTGAATGCTCAATACATAACACAGCTAATACATCTGATAGCAGCTGAAATTCATCCGATGAGGATGATGAGGAACCAAACACTGCAACAAATATCTTCTAATAAGGTCTCACAGGGCTCTGTTTTTATAGACACAGTAAAGGGAAAATCTAAGTCCTCAGGCCTATAAGTAGACAAAAATAAAAAAGCCTAAGATCAAAGTCAATACGAATCTGTCCAGTTGGTGTCCTAAATAACAAAGTATCAATAATATGGCTTTTGAACTTACAGGCAAGATTGAAACCTTGGGGAAGTTATGCAGTGTCTCCCATTCCCTTCTCAGGTATTCAAGTGAACCCACAAACACAATGTGCTTGAGTTCGTGGTAGTGAAAGTTGCTGGCTCGTAATGGCATCACTAAATTTCTTAATCCAATCAAAGCAGATTTAACATCCCCAAATATGCAAACGACTACATGCCCACTTAAAACTGTCATCGCTGCTTCACTTCGAGTCTAAAAAAAAACACAAAAAAACAAAACAAAAAGACAAGGGAAAAATGAAACAAAGGGAATCTTAAATCATATATTGAGTTTAAAACCAGGAAAAATACAACTGTCAATATTGTTCACGCACAAAGAAGCAGTTTGATAACAGCTATTCATTTTATCCTTAGTTATATTTCATTAAATGTGCTCAGCAGAAAGAAAAACGTTCTTGTTTGCAAATCCTTCAGCATTTGGGAAGACATTGTATTGGACCAAATTCTAGTCCTGTGTAAGTTTCTATACATGTGGATTGTGACTCTGGTTACAAAGTACTGTGGGTTTAGCTAAGGATTATGGAGAAGAGATGCAAAATCATGTCCTAGTTGACAAATCACTCGCTGGTCTTTTTTCAGGACCAATTTGAAGTGGAAGATGTTGAGTATCCAGTGCTCCTAGTAGGGCTTTGTGATATTACTCAGATCTTGTGAGCTGAGGACCACAGTCTCTTAGAGTCAAAGCCAAGATGACGAAATAAAGCCACACGGAAAAAAACGACCTTAATTTCTGGAGACAGTCTTGGCATTGTTGTGCTCCGTCAAGTAGCCAGAGAACTACTTATTGCCAAGAAATTGTACACTCTGTACCATTACACAGAAGTTTTGCCAATGAACAAAACTTAAACAGTGGTGATGTGCAAAATTTTCCTCTCACTTATCCACAGTATATGTCATTTTTCCAAATTACAGAAGCATGGTGGTGTGCAATTAAGATTGGAATATGCAGCAGATATGCTTATTATCTCAGAAGAATGGGAATTCTGATTAGAAGTTTTCTCATCAGTTAAAAAATGCATGAACTTTCAATTTCTCCAGGGCAATTACATTGACTTTCATACAGCTTGACCAAGAGAGCTGTCTTGGCCCTTCAAACAGCAGAAGACGTGAGCGAATCCTCACGTGAAGCATGTAAGTTGTCCCATGCCTCTGCTCATGAGTCTGGAAAACTCAGACTTTATAAGACAGAGACCATGTCTTGAAAGCAGGTACGTAAAAAAAGTCACTCCATAAATCAGCCATAAATCTGTATGTAGCCATGTATGGCAAAAATCCCTTCTTACTACCTGATACTGCTGGAATGTTGCAGAGCCAAAACAGACCTCGAGTAGAAAAATTATTTTTTTCTGACTGGGACATCATCAACTATCAATTAGAAGACACCATCTTCAAATTATGCACTAATTTATACTTGTGCGGTCTCCAAGGACAGCATTAAATTTGCATAGATATGAGTGTAGACATAAATTGTGGACTGCGGGTTTGAAAAGGTGTAGGGAAGCATTTTGCTGGCAGTGTCTTTACTGGTGATGATGCATGAAGCAGAAAGAACCTGGACAGACTTGCAGATTCACAGGCTGGTAGTGGAAAAAATTAACATGGCATAACCAAGAGATGATGACTGAATCACTCCCTAGCACCATTTGTGAGGAACACTTTTCAAAGTAGGGCAGCATGTAGTTTGTCAGCTAAAATGTGTTTGTACCACAAAGGAGGATTTCTATCTCTATTACAAAGTGTTTTACAGCAGGGCTACCCCTTCTTGCTTCCTGATTACAAATAAATGATACTATTTAAAGCTGTTCAGGCGAACTCCATCTCAAAACTCCATCTCTAAAATTTGGAATTTACTTGCTTGAGTATTTAAACACTGATATTGCAATTCCAGGCAATGTCTGAGTTATTACAGAAACCCCCGAGGAGAACTGGAGACAAGCTTTTAACCCCTGATTGCTAGTATAACTGGGGCTGTCACCATCGTTGGCTACTCCATGCCACAGTGCAGGAAAATCTAAGAGAGCAGGCTCGGGAAAAGCTTTATGAAGTGCGACAAAGTGAAGATCCACGGGGGAGTTCATTTCAAATATAATCAGTTTTGCGTACGAGATCTGGGGTTAGTTACTTGCTACTCTTAGGTATGAGTACATGAACACAAGTGGCATAAACTTTCAAAATAGACTGTGATAGGCCTCCTAATTATTTTTAATGACTTTAGTCAGTTTGATGGTTTTCCCAGCTAAAGAAACGAAACAAACATAGACAGGGCTCACTGCAACATACTAGAGTCAGAGCAGGAGCACTACTTGCTCTGGCCTATTTGGGCATCCTGAAATACTGGGAATTGAGACAGTAGTTCTAAGAGAGCAAAATTAATAAAAAATCAATTAACAATAATTAATAAAACATCAATAAATAAGAGGTAAGTCAAAACAACACTTGCCTGTGTTAGAGTTAGTACTGCCTTGTGTAAAGAGAAAAGTGGGGTATGTAAGTATCTAAGTATTTCTAATCTTAATTCTCTAAAGATTTAAACCAAATACACTAATTTCAGTTTATGAAAAAGGAATTCCTTATACTGGATGAATTGTTATTGTTGCACTGAGCATAAAGATTTATGTAACCAAAATTTTTTAACCAAAATCCTATCTTTGGTTTAATCACTCTGTGCTCCTGATTTCAATACACTGGATTTTGTGACAGTAGAGACTGTCTTATTCATCCATTAGATATCAGTTCTGTGGTTTAAATAACCTCTTTTCAAACACAACTTATCATCAATACCTACCAAAATGACCTTTTCGATGTCTTTGGCTGGACACCAATGAAACATCCCTGTAGAGTCGTATTTTTTCACGTTGGCATCCATATTGTCAATCTGCTCGTTGCCAGGAATTAACAAGGGGTCATGCCTGGGGAAAAACAAGTTGAGGACAACATAAATGGAAAATACTATGAATTATGGATGGAAAGATATCCCAAGAGCTGTGTACAAAGAGGGATAAAAGTAAAAAAATGAAATGTATTTACACTTTAACATGCTTCCAATAAAGACATTTTTAAACAAAAGCTGGATATAAACAAAAAAAAAATTTTTTTAAATTTTGGGTACAGTTTCAATGACTTTCTATCCTCTTCTATACCAATAAGCACTTAATTTTAAATAAGGGTTTTCTGACACCATCACAATCATGTAAGTTTTTGGTTTTTTTCTTTCCAGTCCCGCCCCTCTGAAATACGTATCCAAGTTCCTATAGGCATCTGCAATGAAGTAGAAGGGATAGGAACAGAGCCCCATGCTGACTGAATGGCATAAGTACGGAAAGCCAATTACTTGCTTTTACCACATACAACTTCTGACGTGATGCTCTTCACAGTAAAAGCTTTAACAGGCTGCACTTTAAATATTTTAGCAATTTGCCCAATCATATTTTGCTTTCCCAAACTGAAGCCCTTTAAAGATTCAACAGTATGTCATTTTAGAGCAGACTGACTAACAAATGCCCACATCTGGAATACATGATTTTAATACCAAACAACAATGTCCATTTTCTCTGACAACTCTACCTGTGATAACCTTCTAAGTGTTTCTGCGGCAACATTTTAAAGCACAAGGCTTCTCAAAGGAGAAGCAAATGAAAGACATTTTTATGAACTTGCTCTCCAGCTACATAGCTACATCTAAGCACAGACACATAGAGTTCTTTAATTTATATGCTAAAATCAAACATTAAGCTAAGCACTAAGTGACTCCAACACTCTCACATGCTGGTGAAGACCCCTAAGTGACTGCATTATACAATAGCATTAGCAGAATTGTATTCACAAAGTACAGGGTAAACTGACCCTAAAGTCATAATACTATGATTTAATAGTGCTTTGTCTGGAAAGCTACAGTCTTTACCTCAGGTTTTTGTCATGAATGCTTGAAATATCTTGATAGAGAATTGCAACATTTCAAGGAATAAAGTATTTGCAATGTAAGAATATGCTAAGTACTCTGAGACAGGTATCCAAATTTCAAAGCAGTTTGCCCTTTGAAGCCTGTTAAAGAAATGCCCATCTTGTCTGAGCTCTTAAAACAGGAAAGTTTTGCTTTTAAAGCATTTCAACCAGCACGCTGTGGTGAGACCCTCTACTGCATGGACTGCTAAAGCAGACTTTGAACATAGTGTGTGATATAGGTTAATTTACCTTGAACACGGTAAGTTACCGCGCAACCAACGCTTGCATTCCTATGAAAAGTATAATCTCAAAATTCAGTCAGGGTGATCAGTTAGTGTAATTTCATAGCCACTGATTACAGATCAATTGAAATCAGTGGAAAATTCCCATGCATTTCATTCAAACAGGGTCAACTCCAAAGGAAGTGGCTCAAAAAAAGTTGAGAAACTATTAGTACAATATTCCATTTAAACGAGAATCTCCTGATGCTTTAAGACAATCAATGCTCTACATGGCAAAGACATAAGTCAGACTCATCTGCAAAAAAGAAACACTATGTTTTCAAAATTTTCAGTGATTTCACTGTAACCCACTGGCAGCAGAGAAGCCCTAGTGGACTACCTGGAGTCTCTGATCCTACTCCAAGCTGAATAATGACAGGCCTTGCATAAGTGTGTTCCCTCTTTTGTAGGAAACAGAGATGAAAAAGATGTATCAAAGGGGTTTGTTGTGTGGCTTGGATGTTGTTTTGCTGGCTTTTTTTAATTTCTAGAAAAACATCTAGACTCTGCATTCTCTTCCCCCATCCATCAGCAAGATGCAGCCATGGCAGTTTTGTCTGAGAGCTGACTGAGATGCTGCTCATTGGGCATACCCCACCTGCTCAGAGTTGCAGGTGGTACAATAAGATCTGCAGCCATGAACACACTTCCATTTGAAGGTTGTACTAATGTTCAGACAATATTTAGTGGTGCTCTGTCCCAGCTATTTTTTTCTAATGGAATGTGTTAGCTATATGACTGAAAATAATAAAGTTTGCCAAAAGATTAGGAATCTTCAGGAGTTTCCATCGAGAAATGCTTTTCTTTCTGTTATTTCAGAGTTAGGGGTTTTTTTTCCCCCAATACCTCAACAAAACATTTCTTCAGGAGTTTTTCTAAAGGAGCACTAAAAAGTTCACTTTCCAAAAGCAAAGTTCACCAGTCAAATTACCTTATTTTCCTTTCAGAAAACAAGCACATATAGGAAGGAATTTTCCCCTTATCCTTCATCAGAGGAACTATAATAAATCAGTTTTTAAAAAATGCCACATTCTAGTTTTGTAATCAGTGTTTCCTTTCTGCTCTGACATTTAAAATAAAATAGATTATCTGAAACTTTAACACAAGTTAAGTACAAGTGAGAGTATTTAGCAATACTCCAATCCCAGACACAGAGATGATTCATAAGAATGATACAAATTGAAAGGAATGTTATAACAAAGCAGGTGGTATCAGATATCTGACATCCAATTATGGTCAACTGCCTTGAGGTTTGAGGCAATTTTTAGAGTGTGAATGCTTAAAGCCTAGCATAGTTCTTTTGGGCTTTGCATCCTAACAGGGAACATTCAAAGTAGCTTCTGCCAGAGGTTCATTAGAATATTTTAGGCTTAAATGTAAGTAGGCTGAGGGAAGAACAAAGCATATGAATCATCAGATGTAACTCCTTGTTGAGGTTTTAGGTAACAAGTTGTGATTTTTGAAAAAAAAAACCCTTTAGATTTTTGTTAGGTGGGTTTGTTTTGTTTTTTTTAATCAAAACATGCATTTATTTGCAGTATCATAAACTGTTTAGCTTTACTGCTTGGAGTATAGCAAGTGGGAACCTTAAAGGAAGCAAGCAGGATGGGACAAACAACATGAAAGCATGCTAGGAGATACTGTACTACCTTTACTCCAGGATAATGGATTATTGCCTGAGATGGACTCTGGGATATGACCAGCACATTCTGTTCCACAATATCTGGGGTTATTCATGTAAGTGTGTTTATTAAATTTAAATCTTCTGAGCTAAGATATTATTTTAATCTCTGTTTAATCAATGTTCTTTCACTCTCAGTAAACAATCCCTGAAGATGCCTCTGGAGGTTGGAAACTCTTTGCTACTTAGGTCCAACTTTGTCCTCAGACGTTAATGAGTGTATCAGAAGATACACTGACCTATGTATTTAAAAACTGAGTTGATCACAACAGTGATAAAATAGTATTACTACTTTGGACATACACACCCTCATTAATCTGATAATCCAAACCTGTTTTGCAAATACTAAAAATTAATTAAGATAGACACACAGAGAGGCCAAAGCTGTCAAATCTGCCTAAGGCATTTGGACACCCTCTTCCCATTAAAATTTATATTACACAAAGCATTACAGTTGTTGCCCTTACAGCCAAACCATGGACTGAATGTTTCTAGAGCCTCTCTGCCTCCTCATCCTTGAAGATGGCCTTGTCAAGCTGTGCTTGAGTCACACTGGCAGGTTACTGCAGAAATGCTTATATTCACGCTGCAGTCATTATGCTCTCCAGGGCTGCAAAGTCCTCTGATTCAAGAACTCAAGTCATAGGAAGAAATCCACCTTCCTTCAATTAAACCCCTAGTATTTGTTTTAATTGAGATGTTGGTTTTTACGACTTGCAATGACCAAAGCACTTAGTCCTTCTGGCTAGGAAAATACATGTATAGCCTGTCTGGAAGGAAAGGAACAAAAGTTAAATTTCCCTTATCCATAACCCCAGTTTAAAAATAGCTTCTCTGGTTCTTATGGCAGATATTACATACGCATGACTTAAAATGAAGAGCAAAATACCATCTTTTCAAGGTTTTGAAGAGCATATAATGCCACTTACGTGCAATTAAACTTGAAAATGACGCTAAATGCCATGCTACAGCTGCAAACCCAAAAAGCTTGCCTGGAAGACAACAGCCTAAAGCAAAACCATAAATCCCACTTACAGCAAACCTACTGTAAGGAAGTCAACATTACATTTTAAAGAGCACTGCTTCCCTAGCACACATTTATAACCACTGCTAAATCTGAGTTTTTGAGTCTGAAACTTCTGGGTACTGACTGGGGATGGACAGAACTGCAAAGACCATTCAGGACTAAATGACTGCCTTGTTAAATAGCTACTGTTAAACATACCCTTGTATTATGTCACCCTTGTCTTAGCCCTCTTGCTATTATTCATATGCAGTTGAGAACTAGAACAACATACTCTCCCTGATCTGCAGTGGAACTACTCCATGTGCTCAGCACTGGGAATGAGAATACTGCATGACCAGAAGGGAGGAGGATCCTGGGGTTGTATGAAAACAAACTCTAATCTCTTAGTCTTTACACATTAGTGAGACAATGTCTTGGCTAATTTTTATTCTGTCCCTCAATAAAATTCTCCTTATAAAGTCAATGCAAAACACACCTGAGAAAAAGCACTATTCCTCTTTAACCTGTGTTTGTTTAAGTCTGCAATTGTGCCTTTTCCAGGTAGAGATATCTGGATTTTGTGCACAAAAAGATGTTTAGCAATCTCCTGCACAAGATTCAGGGTCTTTAGAGACACCCTGCCCGTGGTTCAGGAATTTCGAGCTTTCCTACCTGACTTGTGGGTTTGTGGGTATGTCTTAGCAAGTGTATGCACACAGATACTTAATTTTAGGAGGAAGAAGTGGGTTTGCTGAAGGCAAGAGAGGAACTGAAGACACGCTAAAGAATGTCTCATGCCTTCAAAATTTCTTCTACAACTACCCTAACAAATTGTGGCAATTAACATGCTGTTAGTGTTAGATGTATGCAGCCGGTGCAGGTGCTAATAATTGAAAAAGCATTTAGAGCTTTTACACCCTGGCTGAATATTTCATGATGTGCTGCATGTTTCACTATTTACTCAGTGGGCCTCTGTCACTTCAATCTTCTCTGACTGCTTTGACTGGTGCTATAAAGCTCAACCAAGACAGAGTGACGGCTTGTCACAGGAAAACTCCACCGACTCCAGCAGCTCGCTGGGACTAGCTATGAAGGTTGTCACGACATTCTGATGGAATTCAGCAAATGTTTTGTGACTAATACACCCAACATTTGTCGGCTACCATTAGCCATTCCCTGTGACCCTGCAGCCTGTGTGGACGGCATTAAGTTGTAATGAGAATTTGTTGCCTCTGTGTGTTACACTAACGACACTCTCTCACTGATCTTTCCTTTCACAGGTTAATCAGAAACGAAACTCCTAAGGATTCAGTGCCCAGATGCACCAGGCTTTAGAGAAGAAAACCCAGTGAGAGAAAGAGAAAGAAAACCTGCATTTTACTGCTAAATGCTTCCATTGACATATTCAGAAGCTATCCTAATATTACTACAATCTCATACTGTCTTTTTCCCTAAATCTAGGAAGAAGACTGTATCTAATATAGTGGTTAGTACCAAGTGCCTTGTCCAGTTTATGGGCTGAACTACAGTGTTAATTATCCTTTCTTCCCTCTTGCTCTGCCCAGATGTTGCTGGTTTTACTATTCTCAGAAGCCTTACTGAAAATTTGCCATTAATTTATCAAGATTATTAAGAACACCGATATAAAGCTGTTAACTGTAAGAATCTTGCCTTTTAAAGTATCTTGATACCTAAAGACATGATCAGAATATGCTTCTGAACTATGAAGCCTCTCACATAAAAAAGTAACAAAATAGTTTGAGACTTTTGCATAAGAAATTTAATGAGGGGGAGAAAAGGCACACAATGTGTCTTTTAGTATTTCCCATTTACATCTTCTGAAGCTGCAGAACTAGCAATCTTTGAGGGGTAGGAGAATGTACCTGAAAAAATAATTTCTCATTTGTAAAAATAAACCCACAGTTAAGTGTCATCATGAAATATAGGAGTGTTTCTGTCACTTAAATGAAGTGTGTGACCTTATGATAAAAGCTACCACTGCTGCCAGTCAACGTTTATAATAATACATTTTTTTTTTAAACCCAGTTTATAGCTAAAGAGCTTTTTCTTTCTACTGCCTTGATCTGACTGAATCTTCTCTTACCCTGAACTTTTTAAAAATAGCATTTTTCTTCTGCTGGAAAATTCTCCTTTCCTTTCCTGACACTGCTCTCTCATCCCAAAAAGACTTGTGCAAGATTTCAAGTAACCTAAAAAAAAAAATAAAATCTGATGCTGTTCTTATTCCCATGGCTTATAACACAACTACTGTATTTGGTTTGGATGGCCAGGTTTTGGTAGCCAGGGGGCTACAGGGGTGGCTCCTGTGAGAAGCTTCCAGAAGCTTCCACCATGTCCAGCAGAGCTCCAAGATGGCCATGCTGCTGGCCAAGGCTGAAATGATTGTTATACCTTGGTGATAACAGACTTAAGAAGAAGGTGGGGGGGAAGTTATTGTGCAGGTGTAACGTGGCCAGAGAAGAGCAGGGTGAGGACATGTGAGAGGAACAGCTCTGCAGACACCATGGTCAGTGGAGAAGGAAGGGCAGGAGGTGCTCCAGGCACCTCAGCTGAGGTTGCCCTGCAGCCCATGGTGAAGATCACGGTGAAGCAGGATGTCCCCCTGCAGCCCATGGAGGTCCACGGGGATGCAGAGATCCCCCTGCAGCCCATGGAAGAGACCAACACTGGAAAAGGTGGATGCCTGAGAGGAGGCTGGGACCCCATAGGAGACCCATGCTGGAGCCCCCTGGCAAGGACCTGCAGACCCATGGAGAGAAGAGCCCATGCTGGAGCAGGTTTCCTGGTAGGACTTGTGACCCTGTGAAGGGCCCATGCAGGAGCAGCCTCTCCTTGAAGGATTGCACTCAGTGGGACAGTGACTCAGACTGCAGCAGTTTGCAGAGAACTGCTGCCTGTGGAATGGATTCGCATTGGAGAAGTTCATGGAGAACTCTCCCATGGGATGAACCCCACACTGAAGACAGGGAAGAACTCCTCTCCCTGAGCAGCAGGAGAAATGGCATGTGATCACTGACCATAAACCCCAGTCCTCATCTCCCTGCACCTCTGGGGAGAGGAAGTAGAGCTGAGAAGGAGGAAGTGGGGGGAAGATGTTTTAAGGTCTGTTTATACTTGTCATAATCCTGCTCTGATTTTGTTAGCAATAAATTCAATTAATACCAAGTCTGTTTTGTGAGTGATCTCTGTCATTATGTCAACCCATGAACCCTTTGTTTTATTTCCTCTCCCCTGTCCAGCTGTGGAGGGAGGTGAGAGAGAAGCTTTTGAGGGTGTCTGGCATCAGCCAGCATCAACCCATTACAGTCTTTTTGAAACCTGGGTACCATTCTACAGATCAAGAAGCCAGTCCTTCAACTCAACAGAGAAATGGAAAGGGGACAAATTAAACAGGAAACCAAAGTTACCAGTCCCTGGTCTAGCAATGGTAGCAAGAATAAGGATGCTAACAGATCCTACCACCTATCATTTAAACACTTGAATTCTACTGATGTAAGGCAACATGGTAATCACTGAATTACTCCTGTTGCTTATGCTGGTCATAGTGAACTCGTAAAACAGAATCAAGAAGGGAATTGTGCTATTATATACCTGCTGGGTTGCAGCTTGGTTATCATTGCATATTACCACTGTATAAAATGTGGATATAAATTTGAGAGTACAAAATAGAAACTTCAAGGCTGAGGGACATAAATATATACCATTATATACCCACTGGTTAATCAGTGGGCTTTCACCTTTTCAAACCTTACCTTCATGTCTGGTGTAAGGGAGTCATGGAAAATTACCAGAGTCAACTTATTTTACCAGTTTTAGCTTGAGAAATGCTTCCCTAGATTTGCCATCACTTTTTTGTTGTTGTTTCTATGAGAAAGCTCACAGTTTCAGTTCATGGAAGGGCAGCACTACAATGGCAGAGGCAATGCAAATTCATGCTGAGTGGCACTAGCAGAAATGTGTATGTACATTTAAGTGTATGTGGCTTAGTGGGTGGATGAGGAGATAAATGTGCACAGCCATTGTTCATATACTTAAAATATTATATACAACTTCGGGAAAAAAGACAGGAGGTTTCCGCCTCAACTTCAGATAAATAATCTCATTAGGCTTCTGGAAACGAATGCCAAAGAGCTCACTTTTTTTTCTGTGTCACTTAGCTGGGTCTTGACAGTTTCTGAGCAAGTTTTATTGTCTGGTTGGGAATTATTTTAGATCCTCGATCAAAAAAAATCCTCAGGCTTACGAAATTCTCCTTGGCAACACACTGAAAACCCAGTGTCCTCTGATGCCTCTGATTCTTATGTGATCAGGGACACTAATGATAATGACCCTTTGCTGAGTATGCTACTTGTCTAGAGGCCTATGTCAACTACACCACTACATCCAGAGTGGACAGGGACAAACTATTTGTTTGCTCTTCAGGCCCCTTGGGCCCTGTCATATGCTATTTGTTCTTGCATTAAGAGGTAGTTTGACTCAGCTGGGCTGACATTTCCTTCAAGTCAGTGTATTCCACTCATGCAGTAGCAGCTACCAAAGCATTAAGTATAGACTTGAGGCTCAGCAACAATCATTTAAGTGCCTTTTTTGATTCATATCCAGGGATTTTCACATTTTTACTGGTCATTCTGAATCCAAAATGACACTTTTTTAAAAACTAGCTTTGCTATTTGATATTCAGGCGATACAGCCTCCTCATAGTTAACGTGGCTGCTCATCAATAATACGCATCAGAACCTGCAACTGAGATGATGAACAGGGACTGATGTTGCTGCATGATACCAGAGGCATTGATCGGTTCTACTTTTCTTCTCCACCTCATGAAAGACACCTGACACGTGATTACTCTCCCAGTCACAGCCTTCCTTCCTTTTCCTTCCATTTCCTATTTAACTTTTACTTTTTACTGTAACAGGATGTCCTTGTGTTCACATCTTAACAGAAGGAGTATCTACTTTTTCCTGTGGGAGTTTCAGTTATTTTAAAAAAGTATCCATGCTCTTGTGGGTTCAATGGGGCAAACTTTGCTAATAAAACAGGTAAAAACAGCAATGACAATGCTGAGTGTTTTTCTGGTTAATTTGTGTTTGTAGGTATTGTTGGAATTTGAAAGATTTGTTTCTGATTGATTAGACTCTTCTAGTACTGCATCAATGTGATCCTGCTCATGCCATTTGATGTGATGCAGCATTCAGGTAGACCGGTGACTTCCCAAATGTGATTCTACACCATCTGTGATGTACACAAAGAGCATTTGTATATCAGTTGTCCCTTATATCAGTTAGTAATTTCTTGTAATGTAATCAAAAAGACGTCATTAAAAAGATGTCTCCAATGTATCTATCCGGATCATATTTGGTAATGCAGATTTCTACTTATGTGTTAGTAAATCTCAAAAATTCCCACTCTCTGAACAGGTCAGACCACTTGTCGTGAGGTCCCAGGGAATCCCTGTGATACCATTTCCATCCTCTGCTCTAATCCAGCAATACAAGAAGTCATGAAGTTTTGTCTCACAGCATAATCCCCTCTTCCCTGATGCCTCTGCCACTGTGGGAATCTAAAACTCATGCAGCATTTCCAACATTATCTTAACTGTAGGGCTGCTCAGAACGATCCAAAAGTCACAGTTCGGGTTTCAATTTATAAATGAATTTTTCACATATTTTTTTTGTTTTCATATTCCAGACTTCTTGTCCTCCAGGCTCCTTCTAGATCCTCTGGATCTAAAACCACAGCTGAGAAAAAGTTTCCAAAGTAGCCAGCTATTTCTGGGCAGGTGGGACAGGGGCAAAGCTGGCTTGAAAAAGGAGCTTTTAAAGTAAATTTAGGAAAAAACTTCCAATGATAAATATCAGCTATAGACATGACAGTCCTTTAGCTGATTTACCTCTTGGCTACTTCTAGCTGACATACACTAAAGATTTCTGGGCAGGAAAGCAAGTACCTGTCATTTCTGTAATTTACGAGGCTACGAAACAGCAGATAATACAGTCCACCTTTGTTCCAGAGAGGAGGACAGAGTTTGACCATTACAAACAAAGCTTACCAGAGCTCTCTTCTGATTCAATCCACTTTGTCTTTTTAGCACCTTGGACCAAAGTTAAGTCAGTGTAAATAAAGAGTAAAAGGAAGAGATGACTGGGTCTGGGGAGAAGCTGAGGGTGCGAACACTGGGCTGGAGAATAAATTTAGCAGCAACAGAGAAGAGGAAGAAAACAATGTCTGGATTTAGAAGCCTGGCAAGTTCTCCACTCACTGCTCAACCTGTGTTTAGCAATTCTGATGTGCTACTGAGCAGACAGCTCAGGCTCAGGACGACTACTCTCCCTCAGTCCCTCTTCAGCAGGCAATGAAAGCAGGCTGTACTTTGAAAATCTTCCCCCATCATGCAAACTGACACAGGCATGCTTTTCAAAAACCCACAGCCAATCTGTTGATCATTACTTATTTACAAAGGCCTTCGGGCAGAAAGTCCTGTAAAAACCATACTTGATACGGTATACACTAGCTTTTTCTGCTTGTGGAAAAAAGTACCCCTAAGGCTACCTCAAACCATCACTTTCTATTGCACATAAAATGTACCATGTAACACTAAAGTATTTAATATATATGGTATAATATATCTACAGGAAAGGCATTTGTGTAGAAGTATGTTACCCTGTATTTGGTAATTTGATGTTTTGCTGAAGGCTATGACTTGAAAAAGCCTGCACCTAGTACAGAGGACCTGTCATCTCAGTACCCAAGAGCCAATAGAATAAAGAAGTACCCTTAAGCAGCAAAACTTTGACACAGCTTTGAAGCATATGAAAACAGTATAACTCCCCAGAATTATTATTACTCAAGATCAAAGAAATGAGGCATACTTTACATAGCAAACAGGGACAGTGTGTTCAGCTCCAAATGTTTCAGCTCTTTCTCTCTCTCTCTCTTTCCTTCTCTTTCTTTTTACTTTTGCTTCCCCAAAATTAGAATCTGGGAGAAGGTGAGTGGGGGGAATCTCCACATTTAAATTTCAAGCAGTTAAAACAATTAGCACCAGATAAGAAGACTGTCCAAAGGTAACGAAATTGAAAACGATGCTAGCATGACAACTAGCACTATAAAAATGAGAAGTTTGCCAGTATTCTCATTTTATTTTTCCTCATAAACTGTAAACAAGCATGTAAATCAGTGTCATATGGGCAAGGCTGAGCTAACAGGAAGGCAGAGAACTTTTAATGATACATTTAACAGAAATAGATGGTCAATAGGAAAAAAAAAGCGCCACAGCTGGGTGCATTTTCCCCTCTGTGAATCAATCTCACTTTTGGTTCTGTAGTCTAAACAGAGATGAAGATGATTTGTGGAAGTTATGTCCTTGAATATGCCCTATATTGCAGAAACAATAAACAAATATGGATGCTTCTGTAACTGCCCAAAGAAAATTCCAGTCTAGTGACTGAAATACAAAGAGAAATATCACCTACTTGTATCCAGAATCGTTACAGAAACAAAATCATTGTCAATAATAAAAATCATGAAGATTTTATTTATGGAAAGAACTATGTATTTGTACCAATTTTTTTCACTTGACTTCTGTGAGCAGGCAGAGTTATACACACATAAATCTCATATTGCACGTATGTGTCTGTTTATATATGTAAATAAGTTTACATTTTTTTGTGTGTGTACATATATATATACACAGAGTGGAAAATCTCTGCTATGGTATTTATGGATACAATTATGGACTGCGGGTCTAGCCTGGCAACATAGGATATGCAAAAAGAGAGCAGGAGGAGCCTCCCTGAAAACTCTGTTTACTACAGGATCCCATTTTGACTGACTTGAGCAGGTGAAAGGCAAAGCACAGTGAGATAGAATGCAAATGACATAGTATTTTAAGAGATTACAATTTCTTTAACAAATCTCTTAGAGGTAATTTGTCCTATGAAAGGAAACTACGTAGTTATAAAAAGGAGTACTATTGTAAAATAATGTACACATAGCAACAGGGGAAAATATAACTAACAAGATGCTGTTTTCATCACCCACTTTTAAAGTGTATACTACCCTCTTAAAAATCCCTGTATTTCATAATTAATGTGCTTTTAGCTTGACTAAAACTGCGTTAGTTTTGAACTTTGCTTTGGCAAGTACATATATTATTAGACTTTTTCATCAGTCTAAATCAATTAACAGAAATTTGATTTCAATCGACAGGATAAAAGGAAGGTAATATTCAGGTTCATTTTTGATTGTGATGATACATCTCACATATGGCCTTAAGTACAGAAAACAGTACTCAGAGGGAATCCAACAAAAAGAGAATTGCCTGAGGCAAACTAACCACATGAGTTCCCCTGATTGGTTAGTGCTATCATTAGTGCCACTGCTGTTTAAGAACTACACATGGACAGGACAGGGTGACAGCTAAGACTTTAAAGCCTATGTATTTTTCAAACAGCTTTTCAAACTGTTTTTCATGACAGAATTTTTTTTCAGCTCTATCATTAACTGCTGACAAGCTGACAGAATAAATACTTCAGCCTTTCAGAAACCATCTAACAATCTTTTTTTTTCACCCCCTCCCCTTATTTTTGATGTGGGGGGAGGAGAGGAGGAAGGAAGAAAGAAAGGAGATGAAGATATGAGTTTCTTACAGTCTTACCTCATCAGTTTGGGTGAGGAGTTGGGCGAATTTCGCATGCCTCCATTTCGCTGCTTTTTTTTGGGTGATAGTGTCGACGGCTGTTCATCTTCAACTGGAAATATAAGGAACTCATGAGATTAAGTACTGCTCTGAGTGCAATATGAAATACAAGTGAAGTAGCAAAGAACACACACTCTATGTCCATTCACGCACTGATACTTCATCCCAACAGTAATAAAAATCAAATACATGTTAGTCGAAGAGATTGGTTTGAAGGAGAAGCAGAGAAGAATACCAGGGTTTTGAACATAGGTGTTCAAATTGGTTTCATACTTCAAAAACAAAGGCGGGGGGACCACATTCAGGTTATTCTTAGAGTTATTATCAGTTAATCTGCGCTACAGAAAAACAGAATTAGTGCTCTGCTGTATTCCCAGACAGATAAAGTACTATTTGCAACACCAACGTAACAGCTGCCAGCCTGCTTTTGCTAATGAACTAGACACCAGTTGGTTCTCGCTCCTCACATGCCAAACAACAGAGTCTTCATGAAGAGATGTAAAATATTCAATGCCTTGATGTTCAATGATTCAGTTAGTCGGGAATGTGAATGCAGCCTGCCATTGTGCACAGATCTCCAGCACAAGTCAGACCTCATCTCCCTACTCTCCTCACAAAACAGAGTTTTAACAGGAGTGAACAGAATGAGGTTGAATGGAAGTGGGGAGACAATACCTGTATAACAGAGGATGCATGTGTTATGCAATCTTTTAATGAGGATGAGGTGCATTTTCAAGGACAGATCAATTTCCAGATATAAAATCACTTACAGTTTTGCCAGTCATAAACTACTCTTGGATAACTTATGTCACAGTATGTACTGCTTAAACAGCTGCAGCTTCCTAAGAACTCATCTATTAGAATTAACCACAATCTTTACTGTTTGAGATTGTAACTGCACTTGATAATCTCTATGTAACCTTTACATGTGCTATCAAAGGGAATAAACTCATGCCCGCTTTCTCAGGTTCATGCTAATTTATTCTGATATAAGGAAGAAAAATGAACTTACTTCCCATCCTACTGTTAACGGACAAATTAATTAGGAGATAATTTAGCTGATGCCTAGGAAGCTTTTACTTTAAAGCTACAAAGAAAGACAGTAGTAGCAGTAGTAGTAGCTGCTATATTTAAAAAGCTTAGTACACATTAGCAGTGCACAAGCAGAGGTTGAGAAAAAAATACTACTTGCAACAAGATACATAGGAACAACAACAAAACTGGGATATATGTCACCTGCCCCAGACTTATATGTGAAGAAATGAAGCAATAGCCTTTTGCTATAACCCTCTTCTGATACTATTTTATCACAGCCTGCATGCCAGCCTGCCACATCTGTCTGTTTGTCCAAGCCTGCTATGGAACTTCATTTTGCCTTGGACAAGACCAAAGGGTCAGGCCCTGAAAAGACAGATTTTGCTCTCTTTTTAGATGACCTGGCATCATCTAGCACAAGGGAGTCACAACCAAAGAAAGCACTGCAAAGAGAAAACAAACAAACAAACAAACAAAAGCAACCAAACAAAGCTAATCCCAAAATAAATGTACCAAAGAGTGGTGTAAAAGATCATACTTAGATCAGAACAATGATTGTCTAATAATGATTTATTCACTAAGTTTCTTCTCTTCTTGGGCAGCATCCCTAAAGACAAAGGAATTTTCTTCTCATTTGACTTTTCTTTCTTTTTCCAAATCAAAGCCCTATGGTGTAAATGCTCATTGATGGTCAGTCAAATGCCATTCTCTGGCTGAGAGATAAGCCCACAGAAAATTCTCAAAAATACACAAATTGAAATTTTCTTTCTGTGACAGTTTGCACGGATTACACTAGATCACTTCAGTATTTAACTATGCGTACCATGAAGTGAACATGCACAGAAATGTTTTGTTGGTAATATCTTTGCAGTTCTGATTGCAAAAAAGTGCAAGTCTTTGCACTTTCCGGAACACCCTCCTCAAATTATTCTCTTGAAAATGACCTAGTCTTGTTTTAAACTTCTCCATCAAAAGGTTATTTGCATGGTATTCCGCACAGGCAATAGGTTTCAAGATATCCACTGTGCCCTCTCGTTCTTTACTGGATATAAATATTCAGTTCCAGCACTTAAAAGATGAAGTGAACAAGAACCATGCAAAATCTTTCTTCCAGAAAACAACAAATGATCTATTTTGCTCTCTTGGGAGTAAAAATTCTAAATTTCACTCAATCTGTTTCCATGGGGTTACAGAATGTTTGTCCAGAGATGCAGCATGGCACCACAAGTGTAGTGTTATACAGCTTCAGCAGTTCAAGGAAGATACACAGCCATTGGGACCATGGGCAAAACTCTTACAGTAACACAAGTCAACTGCAGATAATATTATAACCAGAAATATTTCTCTGAACAAGAGAAAACAATATTAAAAGGTAATCTTTTCCCAAGTTCTCAGCTAGCTAGTAAGACACCTGTCTGATCCTTTCAAATTCTGAAAGTTAATACAATAAAGATGTTTTTGTAATATATGGTCCAACACTTGTGTTCTCCAGTGCTGCCAGGTGATGCTCACCTGCTGCCCAATTCAAATCAAAGTCTTGCTAGTAATCATAGAAAATAACAACTTCTAAAAGTACATTTCTAGTCTGCACTTATTATTGGTACTGCATCTGCAATAAATAAGCTTCCTTTTTGGATATGTGCTTGTCATATTCAAACTATGTTACTGTCACCAGTTGCCCGAGAAGTCCAAGGTGGACAAGGCTCGCTAGTTAATACCTGTTAGCAACGCCTTCAGAGGGATCTCAATGTGTTGCTTAACCAAGAAAGCCATTTATTCTCATTGTAGCAATGAAAGGAGATCTATATTAATCATATGACAGAAAATCAAGTTTTATTTTTCACTGAAATCTCTGCACAGAGTTTACAGGGCATCTGCAGTTTAGCAACACAGCTCTGTAAGAATGGGGAAAGAGAACACATGAAGTTGAAATATGTGAATAGTATCTAATGGACACTATTACCTATGGCTTGGTTCCCAAAAATGTTGCAGTGATAACTCACAAGTGGTTTCTTAGTAGTAAGTAGGATATAAAACATATTTAATTACTATCCTTCAGGTACTCCTGTCAATTTCCTGCCTATTTAAAGAAGTGGATCTAGCAAAAATTTTAGTAAGGTTATTAAACATTTTAGTTTCATGGTTTCTGTGTCTGCATTAATTTAAAAGGGAGTCTTACATTCACTTGTTCTTATGAAAGACAAACATATATGAATAATAGGGCTGTGATACATGACAACTCAATGCTGATACTGTATGCTTGCTTTTGTTAATGAGTCCCCACTTTTCATGTCTTTATACTACAAGGTTTGTATTAACTACAGCCATATTATGTTACACAGACCTTTTTTACCACTCCCATGAAAACTGGAAATAAGTTCAAGAATTGGACACAGAGTTTTATAGACTGGAACTCAATTCAGCCTCTGAATTCTAATAACATTCAAGAGCTTCTTTGCACATCCCTAAGTATAACACTTATTGTACTGCTGTAACAACCCAGAGCTCACTTGTCTAATAACAGTTTTGCAGTTCAGGAAGACTCAATGCTAAAAAAAGTCAGGCGAGTCTAATGAGGCTTCAGACACTCAGTTTTATGCTGGAGTTTAATTTAAAGTTACACTGATGCTTTAACATGTTTGCTTATTCTTGAGTAAAGAGTGTTCATTATTTCAATGACATAACCTCCAGACAATGTTCCATGAATTGGTTTAAGATGTGCTGGTAGTTTTAACAGCCTTAATGTGGAGTTGAACATCTGTAACAACATATTACTTGACTTTTATCCTCATTTCATTTTTAAAGCAAAACAAAGGGAAAGTCTTTCAAAACAGTGGACAAGTTTGTAATTTTTTCTTTGTTATTTTCTAACTATTTTTAAAACAACACTGTCTCCTTGACTGCCTCTCCCAGGTCACCAGCTGAATTAGTTTACAGATACTTTTTTAGACACCAAAAAGAGCTGAAATTTGAAATAACATCTGCGTTACTGAACATCACATGAACTGGGATACCTGATAAGTTCATTCCGCCTAGCATGTAAATGCTTCAAAGCAATTAAATCCTTTCAAAGGTAAAGCACAAACCACCCAGAAACATTAGTTGACTAGCTATCTCGATTAACTTATTAATCACCACATCTGGAGAAACCCGCATCTGTAAGCACTTAACAGAGCATTAGTAATGTCACAGTCACATTGAAAACAGACTGCAAAACCATGCACAAACCATTCTGTATTGCCTTATGCATCCAACTACTGGGCTACCTACGGAGATCTTGGTTCACCCCAGCCTTTTGGGAATGGTAGCGGTATTTTACAGGCAAGCTGAGTGCCCTTTGCAATCTACAGTAGGTAGATTTTCCTTGTTCAACAGAACTCAGTAAGTTAAGGTGCAGCAGCGAGGGGTTGTTGGGTAGGAAGAGGCTCCCTTTACGGTTATTAACAAGTGGAACAGGTTCCGGCATTCCTTCAGTGGACTTGGCATCAATCAATGCATTAGTGGTTGCATTCTTGAATTGATATGAACATTTTGGGTAACTTGATCTAGCTGCATTCTTTACTTCTAAATAATAAGAAAAAATTTAAATTAATTTCTTTGTATTAAAAATTATTTCAAACCACAGGCATGAATCAATTTTGATATTATGTGGAAATACAGACATTAAAGCCTAAGATATCAGTTCCAACAGCAGAAATAAAGGTTTATACCTGCAGCTTTCTTATGTTGTTTTTTTTTTTTTTTCCCTGTAAAATGACTCTTTATAAAAGAATACTTATAAAAGGATTATTCAACAATATTATCAGCTTTAAGCAATAATCCCATCCTAGGGTAAGTATGTCTGAGGTAATACTTATTCCCCCATGTTGATAAGGGCTTTGAGATTTACTATCTGTGGAGGATGTTTATTTCTTTGAAACTACTGAAAATGACAGGGGAGGTAAAGCACTCTGGTGCTATTGAAATAAATAAGGAATCATAGAAAACATAAGGTCACCACTTCAAAATTGTGCAAGCATACTTATGGAATTAAACTGATTTTAAGGAACCCACATAATAGTTGTTGAGTATTGAACAGTGCAGCATACTGTAAATTTCAGGAGGTCATACATAGTACCTCTGAAAAGAAAGTTAAGAAATTCAATTTTCTAAGTATGGATTTAGCTTAAAACTGTGATTCTTTGTCTTCCATTGATAATACATCAAGGGTATTTAAACATTACCCCCCAATAATACCTCTAACAAATTGCAGCCTTAGTAAAAACCAACAACATGTTTTTCTGGTAAAAATATGCAACAGAGATCTTGTCCTAATGTTTGTTACATTCTGAATGAATATAGTATAGAGAAGAAGGTACATAACTGAGCTGCTAAGACCTTATATTTGTTTATCTATAATGATGTAAGAAGTTTAAGTAGGGAGTAGTTGGTGGTGGACTGACTTGTAGCATTATTTCCATATGTTTGAATTGCCTTAAAGGTTCAATGGAGAACATTGAGCAGAGAGTAGAGACAAAGTATTCGAGGAGGTCAGCATGTTTTTTGGGATCTTTGTTTAGTTTACCACCAGCTAGAAACACCATCTGGTAAAAGGAAAGAGAAGAAAATAGCATTCCCATGCTTGCCATTTTTCTTCAAGCACAAAATCTGTCTCTCTCATGGAACAGGTAAGTGTATTACAAGAGTCATTTGAAGGTACTTTTTAACAAGGTTGAACTGGTTGGTGACAAAACACCCATTCCAATTCAGTGACCTTTTGATGGCTTGCTACTATTCTGACTGAGTAGATAGAAAAATTAGTGAGAAAAGAACTAAAGTCTAATTTACAATATTATTCTGATTTTTACTAATAAAAGTAACATTGCAAGTATAATAATAATAATAATAATAATAATAATAATAATAATAATAATAACAACAATAATAATAATAATGCATACTCACCAGAGTTCAAATATATTTTAAATTATCAGAGGAGAGCATACATCTTTGATTAGCAATAATTGACACAAAAATAAAATATACTATATGAAATACTGAATATGCTACTTGAAAATTATCAATTTTACCTCAGAGTTACTGGGTTTTTTATCAAATTTTGTACTTCTACTTTTGATATTCCTCCAAGTGAAATAATTTTCAGATGATAAAATATATCTGCAGATATCTGTCTCCCTACACATGTCACTGGTCAGGCATGTATTTGAAGGCCTTGATATGCATCAACTCAGTTCTATTTTTAAAGTGAAGATGGTAATATTGGAAGTAATCTTTAAAAATCCACATCCTGTATCAAAGTATCTTCACATGCAATGGAATAAGACCAGAATCTATTAAGTTTATCAAACCTCCAATCAAGTTGTTTAAGAAACACCATAATCTTTTTACAATCTCTTCTGAAGTTCAACAGTGATGGTTTCAGATACCAGATCTGACTATTAAGCAATAACCTTCCATAGCACTGTATGCCTTATGGCATATTCCATGCAGACAAATTCAAGTTTCCCCAAGATTTTGTGCTTGCAGTGGCATACCATGGGTCAGAACAAAAACACTTGTCTTTTGGTATGGCTTCGTATCTGGAGCTTGGCACCATATTTAATAGCACCACATGATCTTGCTCAGCAGGAAGGCAGACTGAGCTGCTTAAAACCTAAGTTGCTTCCCCTTACTTCCAATAGTGTGGACAGGTACTATTACAGAGCACAGGCATAACAAGTCGCCAATTGTTTTTGGTGCAATTATTCTAGATTTAAAAGTTCTAAGTACTGGTTTCATACCATGACTTATAGCTTCCTGCCTCTGACAAGAGCTCAGATCAAAGTAGAAGAAGTCCCACAGTGGATCAGTGATGAAATTCTTTGTACATAGGATAATTTTCTTTCTTACCACAACAGTTTATGGCTCACGTCTTTTTACTCAATCTTCAAAAGTAAGGATTGCAGAAAAATATCTGAATGACCTATCTTTGGTAGAGATAATAATCTCTTTCTCCATTCCTCCTAAAATTACATACATTTTTTACCACAGAAGAGTAAGGCTGGTTACTCTTAGTGTAAATAGCCTATCAAGCTGTAGGTGCACATTGTGCCACACACATGGGGCTGTCAGGATACACCCTGAACTACGTGACCAAGCACAGAGCTTTTGGATTAAGCAGCACTGTACAATCGGGTGAGAAGCACAGGCCAACTTCAGCAGATACAGACTACAGTGTGCAGAACCTAAACCACTTACAGAGCATCCCCCTGTTCAGCAAAGACAGTTGATTTTTATTAATGATTTCCGTAAAATCCAATTGGGTTCTTGCACTATTATGTGGGCTGATTTCCATAGAAAACATATTTGGGAAACAAAGATTGCTGTTAATTATATGGAACTAAATACATCCGTACATATTGTCACTGCCTCACTAGGTTTGGCAATCAAACTGTCTGGACTGGAGTAATTTGTCATACCACTGTGCAACATCAAATCACAACCTCCAAATCCACCAGGGTTCTCTTCATAGGGTATGGGATGAGTTTAGCACCACCAAGGCTACAAAAACAGGACTATTTTTCTAGTCATAGTTAGATTAATTTCTTTTTATATAGTATGACATATGACCTTATTTCCAATGCAAACGGTCACAGGCCTGCATTGTTTATGCTGCCAAAGTTCCTCAGAACTGTTCAGTACATTGCCATGTATCCATAAGGCATTATTATTACCTAAGAATATTTTGAGAGCCATTTTGAGAGCAAATTATAAACTACTTGTTGAGAATGGCAATCAGAAAGGAACAGGATAAAAGTAGAGTAAGGGTAAGAAATTCCATTTTCTGTAGTATTTTCTAATTGCACCCTGGGTGAACACTACCTTCTTTTAATAAATGCTGTACAGAATTTGCCCAAGAAGCCTGTCACCATTAGAGAGATAAAAAATAATATGTATAAAATGTGATATATTAATGTGATTGTAAAGGTATTTTGAAGTTGCATATATTCCTATTCCTTACCCCCACCCTCAGGACCTCCCTTTCAAGCTCAGTGAATATACACTTGCCTACAGACTGCGTTAGGGAATCATGCCTGTTTCTATTTCTATACATTTTATTTATTATAATGAAGATAATTTGAATTGCAATCTGCAACTCCCTGAACATTTTTAAAACAACAAATGTAGTTAAACTAATGCCTGTGGCAATCTCTATTTATCCCTTGTGAGCATACACTTGCCATAACTTAAAACTGGGCTGAGCTTTAATTTAAATGTAACAAGGCAGAATACCAGTACAGTGCTTTCAACAAAATGGCTGAAACTGGCTTCAGCATGATTTGCCTGGAAGGGAAGATGAAAATGTGTTTTAAAGGAGAAAAAATATCCTGACCAAAACCAGACATTCTAAACAACCACCACCGATACCCAGTGCTCCTTTCCTCCCCCATCTCTATCAGCTGCTAGGCTTTCAGCACTGCTTTTCGCCAGACACTAGCACAGTGTTTTCCTTCATAGTCAGCCATCAGCCAGAGCTGTCACTTGCAGATACTTCATTTTTGTTTCAGTCTAATTCATACTGCACCCCCTTAATCTCTGTAGTGAGTAATGCCATGTCACTGTGAAGATATGTCAGATCCAGTGCTAGAAATACAGAGTGTTTCTAACAGTTAAACTATCTTGGTTTGAAGAAATATTTTATTTCTTCCCCCAACTTAACCAATGTCTTTCTCCTGAACATCTTCCAAGCTGACCTCCAAAGGAGCAGTCACCATTCTGCAATCTGGCTCAGCTTTCATGGGTTGGGGGGGGGGAAGACAAGCTGCAGCCATCTATTACTAAATGCAAATAATCAATATGTTTATTGAGCTTTTGGCTACCAGAGATCTTTTGATGGGAGTGACAGTGAGCATGACTTGCCTCATTCAATGACAAGCTTGTTTAGACTTTTTGCTACCTACCACTTTGTGAATCAGGCAACTGAAAATACCCACAGCAATTCCTCCAAACTGTCAGCTATTGCTGTGATTCCACCCAGCACCCCCTGTACAAGACAACAGATTAACCATTAGGCTAGATATGTTGAAAATATACAGCTTCAACCTTTCCCCAGCTAGCTCAGAGCGATGTATAGATGATTATTTCAACCGTCAGCTGCCGCATAGACTTAAACCCCTGCACAATAACTCCTGGATTCATCTGCCCCTTGTCAAACTTGCACAGCTTTAGTTTGAGCATACATAGTGTGGCAGTTTCACTGCGGATCTAGAATAATCCAGACGGCTGCTGTCTCTTTGTTAACAGGAAGCTAAACTGATGAGTTTGTAATGCATTTCTTATCAAAGGTAGCTTCAAAAAAGAAAATGTGCCAAATCAGTTGGGGTTGGAATTTAGCATAGTATTGAAATATGATTTAATCAAAATATTTGTTATTTGTTGGGAAAAAAAAAATCCCACCCCACATTATTCATCCTCTAAAAATCATTTTATGCCAATGAACTATTTATTTTACAAATTTACTTGATTTTTTTGGTGGTAACAGATGTAATGAAATCATTGACTAGAAACTACAATATAATGGTGCTTGATGAGATACAAGAATGTTAATTTTAGAATCTGTGGAGCAGCGTTTGCTTGGTGTCTGAAACGGTAATTCAAATGAAACAGGATTGCTGCTTTTGTTTCTATGTGCATTACAAACTCAGGGAAATGCATTTCATCTTGTTTTCTTAATACAAAAAGATACACTGCATATCTCTACACACTAGCACCACTACAAAAGCAGGTGAGACTGGCTTTTAGTTGCAGTGTGTGCACATTGAGGCAGATAAAACATCAATATCCAAGAATGTCAAGAATGCATCATCAGAACATTTTGTAAATACTGAATGGTGCTTACATGAGACATTCTCTTTGAAACTGCAGATCAAGAAATATTTCTTTTCTTTTCTTTTTCCCCCTCTTTTTGTCCCAGGCTCACACCTTTTGGCTAAAGGCACGTAAAATTTCAAAACAAATGCATTGTGTCTACTACTTTTCTTGTTTTTCTTTTTCTTTCTATTAGCATCTAATACTTAAATCTTATATTAATAATACATAGCCTTTCAGTCTTAATTCTTCTCCCACATAAAGAACTGAAACTCAGACACAGATATATCCCTCATCTTTGCTTTTCCTTGAATGCTGTAAAAAAGACAGTTAATAGCAAGCGTGGAATCTTGCCATGCTGGATCCTGTTATTAATTGAAGATGGCTGCTCTGATATTCAGTGAAATCAATATAAACTTTAAGTTCCTAATCCTTTAAAGTAACTTGTATATAGAATGAAAAATAGACTACAAAGGAGTTTGGGAACCCAGAAAACTTATAACTTGAATCTTTTGGTGAAAGAGGTCTGGCGTATGGGTTTACACCATTTGTACTTATTTTTAAGGGTAGAGCAACTCCCTAAGGTTACCACAGAAATACAATATCTTTTTCTTAGCTCCTCCAGTTTAACTCAAGAACATAACTTTTATGAATGCTGTACCAATTGTTATCACTTCTCTGTTAGTACGACTTCAGCAAGCAAATGAGTGTTTAAAGCTGTTTTAACTGTGGTTGATCCAAAGTCCACTAAAGTCAGAGAAAACATTTACACTGACTTCAATAGATTTTAGATCAGGAGCTGTTCATACCTCATGTATATGCTGTTATAAATGAGAAACAAGCCTTTCCCATATATACAGCATTTTGCACACATTGGCATGTGTCATTTTGAGAAGAAGGGTTTCTGATTTCATGGATCTGGTTTCTTGTTCCAATACAGAGGTATATAGACAATAGGACACTATTTGTACATAACAAACATCTTCCCTTTCCCCTGCCAAGTTTGCACAGTAGAAAAAAAGCCACTTCAATTCCTAATCAAATCCTAATTTATATTTAGACTAAGTCATAGGTCCACTGAACCTTGAACATCTTTTCTAAATCAAATTTTAGTATTCCCTCATACATTTTTCTTGATTTTTTAGTCTTCATTCTCCACTGCCTTTTCAAATTATGATTCACTCTGTAATTGTTTATTCAAGTCATTATACTGTTATTGGAAAGCTGTCAAATGAAAAGTTAAAAAAAAGCAAAGCATCAGTGGACTTCCCCCGCCCGGTTCGTTTAATTGTCCAATTGACTTCTCCACACGCCATATCCATACAGAATACTATTTGGATAAAGTGAAGTTTGTTTTGGGAAAGAGTGAAGAAATGGAGATGTCCCTAAACTGTAGAACTGAAAACAGAACATGCTCTGTCTTCAAGGGGGTCTCTTTTCCAGACAAACACTGAAATGAAGGGAACTAACTGTCTTCTGAGAGTGCACTTCGGAGAACAAGGAAAGTCAAAGTGTCTCATAGGCACGGCAAGTGTAAATATGCCGAGTTAAACTTTTAAGTTATGTTCATTATAAGCTGTTCTGAACACGGAGGAGGAGCTACAGAAAACGTTATCCCATGTGTCAGAAAAGAGCTTTTCAGACCCTCTGTTTCCTACCAAGTTACAAGCAGCTAGGAACTCTGATTTTGGAGCCCCAGCTGCTGTCTCCAGCAGAGTAAAGTACAAAAGGATTGCTCAAAGCCACATGTTAACATTTTAACAGACTGATGGTCCCACGGCTACAAGCAGAGGACTGGGAATCTCCTGACTGGGATTTAGTTTTACCACTGATCTTGGGTTACACAGCCTGGGGTGACTCACTTGCAGTCAATTCTATTTTAAAGCATTTTCTTACTCACAGATCTTGCTAGAATTCAAGTGACCAAGTGATCTGAAATTGTGGCTGTTAATCTCTAATTTTCTCAGTTCTAGCAGGTGTAAGACTGAGATGTTGCTACTACTGTTTGAAAAGTACATTTGGAATACATTCCATAAAAATATACTACATTCATATGTAATAAATGTATTGTTATTACAGTGTTAGGTGATGGGGTTTTTTTGTGGTGGGTTTTTTTTTTTGTTTGTTTTTGTTTTTGTTTTTTTTTTTTTTTTTTTTTTTGGACACGAAAATGTGCCTCTAACATTGAATAACTGTAACATCCTTTTTATTTGTGCTTCTATTTTCCTTCCTTAAAAAAAAGTAATTAAAGGACACTGACTCCCTTATGAGCAGCCCTTTGACAGTTCCCCAAGGCATGACATGTAAAGCCAAAAGGCACATCTTTGGGAGATTCTTTAAGAGTAGCAACACAGAGCAAATTTTAATATTCCGTGCATTGTCACAGATGATCCTTGTTTCGATGCACAGCAACCCAAAGTGTATTGCCCCTTTGTCCTATTGCCTCAAAGAGGATTTTGACACCAACTATAAGGGACACAGAGGAAGAAGTTGCAACACTAGCAAGGGCACACTGTAGTTATGCAGTTCTGCTAAACTGTAGGAGGAATCTGTCTTGTTTTTATAAAGTTAAGAAAGTTTCCCCTTTGTGACTGAACACACAATCTGATCAGTAACTGCAGAAAGCAGTGAAGTTCTACTTGTGGACAAAAAATAAGCTACTATTAAAAAAAAAATCTAAATTTGAAAGGCCACTCGTCATTGTGCCTATGATCACTTTACTGTTTACACTCCCTTAGCTCCATTAAATTCAGAGAAAAATATACGCCTTGAAGTAACTAAAAGTAAGCACAGGAGTGCTTGGTGATTGCTCTGCTCCTTGGGATTAGAAATCTTGTATTTACAGCATAGACTGTATTTGTCAGGAAGAGTATTTCAGTGCACAGGAAAGCAATATTTCCATACCTTTGGAGCAGGACTCCACAAATTTCAGCTCACTCTTGCTGCAACTGTTTCCTTCCTGTGAACATTGGGAAGTGTAGATTTCATCCTGCAGAAATCTACTTAGAATTATTACTTTTGTTTTCCACATAGAAGTGCTAATTTATCTTAACATCTTAAAAATACGTATTTCCACTGTAATTCCAACCTGCATATCCTAAAGTTTTAAACTGAAATAAAATTTCATCTACCTTGCTCATTACAAGAAGACAGACTAGGTCCTGCCAATACCAGAGTGAAATAAAGATTTTTCTACACTTCTTATAAACCCAGGTGATTGTATTCTTAAATTTGAAGATTTTATGTCTTTTTTTTCCAATTCTTCCTCTGCTTCCCCATGAGTTGCCTTACTTTTGAAAACATACTGGAGAAGATTTGGCTGAGGCTGTTTCTTTTTTTAAGTCGGTGGTTAATATGTGACCAATAAATTGGGGATTTATTCATATCTTTTTACTTTGTAAAATTTGATACCATTGAATTTCCTTTGGCTTGTGTTTATCTTTGAAAAAGAAGAGTGTAGAAATGTCTGTGTCTCTGAACAAGAAGAACTGAAATATTAACATTTAACTCTGGCTTTCTTAGTCTTACTCAGTTTTCACCCACATCAGCAGAAAAACTTCCATTTACTAAATTTTCAGAGGATCAGGTGCTGTGATCCCCAATACTCTTTCTGACTTAACTGTGATGTTCCTCTGGGATGGAGGTCTTCACACTACTGTTACTTGTGTGGCCATCCTATCATTCCTTGTGTAAAGTACAAAATGCTATGCCTATTAACTGGTTCTAGAGACAAGTGTTTACACTGTATACACCTCCCTGGAAAAAAATGTATACGATTTAAAAGAGCCATATGAAATATATATATTTTTTTATATAAAATTGTTTCCTTAGCAAAGCAATACATAATTAAGTTCTTGCAGACCTCAGCCACTACTGATTTCTAAGTCGGCACCACCACCTGCTGGTTACAGGGAGTTTCAAGACACAGTGCTGTTTTCCTGTCTTGAAATCTATGCATAAATATAGAACAGTATTTCTCAGCTGTTCTTATACATAGAAATGTTGTTACCAGAAGAGATTTTTAGCAGATTGGTTGCAGTTTAACAGTGCTCTATTAGCTGAATTACGGCTTTCATAAAAGCAGGGAATGTTAACAAAGAAATTATTTTATGCAAAGTACTGTAAGTCACAGGGTAAACATTAAAATTAATCAAACACATTGAACCTGTTTTATTAAAAGGCTATTGTCACATATGCAGGTTTTATTACTTACAGATACACAGTTAAATACTCTTTATAACACTAAGAAATGAGTATTTTTTCCTAAGTGATCCCTATTTCAGTGTATTCCACAAAGTAGTCCATTTTTGTGAAGATTTTGTCTTGCTCTGAACAAATGCATCTAAAAAACCAATACCACCTGTTAAATCTATTAATATAAAAACAACCAAGATATAAATAACTAAGATTAAATCTATAAAAAATAGCAAAAATAGTGACAGCAAAAATAGAGATGGAATATAATCAAATGCTATGGAAATTTAGGGAAGTATACTACACAATTTTAGGTAAATACTGGGAAAAAAAAAAAGAACAAAAAAGGAAAAAAAAAAAAAAGAGGAAGTAAACCAGCACAATAATAACAAAACCCCCTAAAACTCATATCCCTGCAAAATGCTCACAGTAGACTGGCCGAAATTGATTGCTATCAGAATCAAGTGCTAGCAATCCACCCCACAAGGGTGGAAAATAAAGCATAAGGTAAGAAATCCCATGCTGACAACTAATAACAATGTTGCTACATCATTTTGATTTCTAATAGAAGGAATACTCAGAAGGATGGATGTATATAGAAAGGATCACATTTTTCAAACATTACTTGAATAGGCTCAAAACACTTCCACATAAAATAAAAATAATACTGTAATGAATTCTCTCCGATAATTTCCCTATTACTAAAAAAACCTACTTTACTGATAGGATTGAAAATTCTGCAGCAACTAGGGTTCAACTCTTCTGAAATACTGTGAGAGGGGAAAGCATACCATCTCACATTCACTTCATGCAAGACTAACTATAATGGCATAAAATGACACAGACTAGCAACAGAGAAAGAAAGTAAATAATATTGAACCTACTCAACCAATCTGATATCCATGTTTAAAAAAAAATAAAATTACATATGTTTTATCCTTTTGGTTTTTACTTTGATACTAAAGCTACAAGGAAATGCTAGCCTTGCTTAGTTCATGACAAGGATCAGACAGATCACAACCCATGATGAGGAACAGCTTTAGAAAGAAAATGTCATCAAACTACATTGTGCCTGGTACTTCTGGATTCATTAACCAAACCTTGATGAGAATACAGGCATCACCAAAGAAAGAGAAGGGAGCCCAACAGAGCACCCTCATTGTTCACACAAAGTGCAATGAATCAAGAGGAGAGGAAAAAAAGGCAATGGAGAATTTTGGAGAGAGGATTGTCAAGGTATTGAATTAGCAGGTTACTTAGTTGTGTCCTATAGAACACTTGGTGTTCTCAGCATAAAAATCACTTCTACACCATGAGTATAAAATTAAATAAAGGTGATGTCCCTTTTCAAAGTAGATAGCATAATAAGGAAGAGAGAAGACTCATAAAATTAAAAACAAAAAAAAAACCAAAACAAAAAACCCCCACAAAAACGGAAAGAAGATTCTGCAGGAAACCACCAAACTGCCAGGATTTCTGCTGTATTATCACACCAACTTCACAATAAACTCTACAATCACCTGGAGCTGAGGACTCTCTCCAACAAAGAAAAAACTGATGTATAAAATTTCATAAGATTTACAGGTCAGTTACTACCCTAAAAGAAACTACATCAAACACAAATGCCACAGGATGCCAATATATTTGGAAATACTGTTGCTGCCCGATGTTTTGAGAGTCAGATACTGAAAGCATCCAGAAATCCTATGCTCAGGGGACACTGACAGCTGTCAAGAAAGTCATCTTCCAAAATCAAATTGCTTGGAGCTTTACCTCTGAGGGTTTTATTTTGTCCTGTTTGAGGAGAAAGAAGAGGGCACACAAAAGACTCATATGCTAAAGGCAGATTAAAACCAAATGCATATTTTGACATATTTTATATTCCTCATGGGCAGAACTCAAGGATACTGCTGAGGAAATCTGTGAGACCCAAGGGACAATTTCAGGATGTTTCCTGAGGAGTACATGGGGCTTGAGTATTGAGGCTGAACGTACAAAAAGATATGATTCTGGCATGCCCTCATGCTACAACTTTGAAGGCAAAACAAGAATTTTGCTATTTAGCAGTGGAAGTACCATTAAAACTGTGGATGAATGAGCTGCAGCATTCAAAGACTCAATCAGCCAATCAAAAAGACCTTTGAAGTTTGATCAGCCACTAGACATGCTAACACTAGAAATCCTGAATACAAAAAACAGAGTAGGCAGTTTCACTAAAGTAGGAGATAGCATTTTCAAGGATTATTCACAAAAAACAGAAAGACAGAAAGTTCTCCACGGATTATGCTTTAACAAAAAACTACATGTAGTAGTGGTAACAGAGGAGATCTGAAACAGAAGTTAAAATAATCCTATGCTTGAAAGAGGCAAATTCAGGTGTAGGGAACGCCATAATCGTATGATAAGGGTATACTGAAGTGCAGATAGGGCACAGAATTCACACTTCAGAAATTAACATGCAGAAGAATCTGGTGTCAGTGAGTTAGAAGAATGTCAATCCCTGCTCTTACAGAATTTCACACTGATGTAAGATGAGTCAAGTCCAGACTACGTGATTGGATTCTTGGCTTGAGTCTTCCCTGGCACTGCAAATTGTTTGTTCATCTACTCCTCCTCCAAACATAACCAAGGGCTTCTGCTGAGTCATGTAACTCCCCAAAGTGTAAGATGCCTGCACGCTGGACTCCTTGTATGGAAGGATCCTGTCAAATAGTGAGGATCACATTACTGACTCCAGGCTCTGCAATCTTTGCACCATGATTATCATTACAGAATCTCTGCTGAGACTGACATCTGTCCCAGCCCTACTATCTCATCATTTTTTCTCCTTTGAATGAAGAAATCAGTAAGGTATATCTTGTTACTCAGGGCAGGGAGACCCTTGAATATAAACAATCAAAATGTATTTAATTAAATTATTCATATATGTATTTATCTAATTTTTTTCTTGAATAATTTTTCTATGGAACACAAGTTTTGATGAAAAAAATCCATCTTTTAAGAACTATTGAAAAATTAAGATCTTTTGCAAATGAAAACTGATTTAATTCTCTGCAGAATTTTGTTCATAAAATGAAACAAAAATTACACTTTCATGTCTCAATTTATACAAAACATCACTTGTGAAAAATTAAAATTTAACATCAGTAAAACTCTTAAAATGTGCAACTCACACAACAGGGTAAATACTTATTTTCTGTGGAACACCAACAGCAGTTATTAGCATCCAAGTGTTTGCCAACTATGTTTTACTCACTGGAAAGCTTATTGGTTTTGCTCAGAACCAAGTAAAAAACAGTGTTTCTTGTCAAAAACAAGACAAGAGAATGGTTAGGAGTCAATTATTGATGAGAAATATTAGCATGTCATCTGAGTATTTGGGAAACGTCCCATATGTTGGAAAGGACAGCATGTAGTGGAAGCCAAAAAAGTACATCCTTTTCTATTCAGCAGTGCATCTCACTTCTTCTCATCCTTCTGCTGTCTCATTGTGTGAATTATAGTCATTTTCATACCTGCAATTCTAAATAAATACTGTATCACTTCCTTGCTGCCACCCATCTTGTGATTGACTGATCACAGAGAACCTGGCAAGTCCTTGCATGATCTGGTACATCAGGAATAATTCTAACAGAGGTAAAGCATGAAAAAAAGAAAAAAAAAATCTTTGGACAAATGCCTGCTAATGAAATATGCTATCAGTTTGCACCTATGTATTTACCACATACTGCTCATGGAACAGGAATAAGCATCATCTCCACATTAGGCTCAAAACTTGCAACTGTTTTTACTCTTCAAGAAGAATCTTTGCCCTACCAGTCAATAAAACTTTACCAGTTAGGCAAACATTTATCTTAACTTCTAAATTACTGTCCACGTGTCAAGCTGCTATTTTTACTTAATGACCAATCCCATAAGGGATCACCTAAGTCTGACAGAAGTGGGGCCAATTTTAGACTAAACTATGTTCATTGTTAGATGGCACACCTGCCGGTTCCTTTGGGCAAGAGCTTGCCCAAAAACAGAGCCTCCATTTCCTGTTGCCAGTTCTCCTCCATAGCATAGGATGATGTAAAATCTCTCTCCATACTGTGAGACATGATGTGTCAGGGAACATATAGCTCCATGGAGTGAGGGGGTGGAGATAATGTCAGGAACATGGGAACGGAGAAAGGAACATGCGTAGTGCAAGCAAAATCCTTTATGCAAGAACGAACAAAGGAAATTGCATGACAAAGATCAAAGATGCTATAATGAATTTTTGGATTGCCTTCAGCAGCTCCTCATAGTAAACAAGGTCTGCATTCCAATTAAAGTTCAGAAGCAGCTAAAAACTTCAGATTATGTAAAAAATATGGCAGCAGAGATACTTCTCTACTGATGCAAATAAACTCAAGTTACTCTTGCCCCCTCATATAGTACATCCTTTCTAAACCTCTCTAAATTAGACAGCAGCAAGGCAGTTATGGTAATTTCCCCACTCCTTATTTCTGCCTTGTACCCTATTTCACTCTCCTCTTGTTCTTGCTGTGCATCTACATTCTTAAGATCAGAACATCTGAAAATTGGCCTCTGAAGGTGAATATCTATTTCAAAAGGACATTCAGGCTTATATTTAAGACTTCAAAATGTAAAGATCTCAAAGCACTTCTTAGCACAAAATGTAATACAGTATAATAGATTCAGAATACAGTATTTTCATTCTTTGAGGGGAAGAACAACTATAGTCATGTAGGAAGTCAGTGGCACAGTCAAGATTAGGATCTTTGCCTTGTGGCACTTTTGTTTCCCATTTGCCTAGGTAAAATTTCCAGTCAAACTAAAATGAACACAGGAGAGTTTGACCAGATAACACTGGACACAGCTTACACAGTAATAATGCCTTCTCCAGCCTTCCTTTTGAGAATATTTGTGCTGTGCTAACAAGATCTGATCAGTGTCAGTGAAGCATGTCTGTGAAGTAGCACACATTATGCTTCCTAAAATCTTTGATAATAAGTGAATCAGAATTACAACATTCAATATTAAGTAAAGTATCATAAGGAAAGATATATCATTGTATTATTAAAAAAATGCTAAAAGAAGCTGGTGAATATTCTCAAACTGTGAAAGGATGACTGAACTTTAACCTATTTTAAAGCATATTATCAACACAGTTAAGAACTTACATACTGAAATAAATGTATTTATGATTTCTTAAAAATAAATTAAAACTTTTCCTCATGGGTTGTGTCCAACCCTCTCCTGTCTACTACAACCTCAATCAAAGCAACAATACAGCATGGGTGCTTCTCCTGTGGCAATTCAAGAACCACATATGGAGTTATATGACAACAATCTTCTCTTTTCATGCAGAACATAAATAATTCACAAGGCTGTGATTCCCAGCATACATAAATACCTCAGAAGGTTCTAGGTACTCAGTAGAAAATACAGAGACCCAGAAAAATTGTCTTGTAAGTTGCTTCTGGCTTCCAGACTGGGGGCTGATCCACTCTGCTGGACCTACACTGACCTTGGTAAAATCTGAAGATCTTTTGTTCTAATTCAATAGATTTTCCTGGCCTAGGTAAGAAATAGCCCGGCTTCCAGTTCTAGAAGTATGAGCCACATAGTATTTATATTAGTGACTCCTAATGCCACTACAAACCTGATTAAAGGTATGCACCTATTAAATATGCTAGGTGTCTCATGGAATAATCAGATGGTGGATCCACTGAGTCTGATTTTTTTTCCACATTTCTCCTGTTTTTACATTAAAATGCATCGAAAGCAAAAATACTGCCATACATAAAGCAAGGGTTTTCATTACAGGGGGTTTTATACTAAACTGAATTTCACTTTTTATGTTGAAGCTATATTGTGGTCTGTTGTATACTTCCTTGAGCACCTCCTTCTGTATACTACAAGACCTTCAGATTACATGAAATGTGTCACTTATAAACCAGAACATTTCTTTTTCTCTCAATCTGAGGGGAAATATTCCAAACCAGTGAACATGTTTTTTCCTTGAATTATAAAAGGAGCCAAAGAATAGGATATAAAAGAAAATAAATTATAAGAACAGTATAATATGTACAGGATTTACATATCAAAATTTTTGGTTTTGAAGTATTGGAAAAGAACATGGATTACATATCACAGTGTCTCTTTATTAGCATGAGCTGATAGTTTTCTGCTGTTGTTGTTAAATATTAATTTGAGACCTTGCCCAATAAACACCGACACAAACTAGCTAAGAGTCAAAACGGCAATCAATCAATCTGGGGGACCTATCCTGAAAAATGGTACTAACAACTTCCAGCACCAACGAGCGTCTCAATCCTGCAGCTGTTTTAAAAAGCTTCCTCCCAAAGGCACATTTAGAACTAAATTAAATGCAACTTTGACTTAATTAACGTTTTAAATGATAATGAATACAATGTAGATTCATAGAAGGCATTTACATTGCGTTATAAAACTGATAAAAAATTAATAACTCTTTGTTAATAAGTTATGTCGCTCCAGACACATAAAGCCTAAGGCAGTCAATGCTGTAGTCTAGGGTCTAATCCAGGTTCCTAATGCAGGTGGTATAAGGAGGCAGGAGACTGACTTGACACTTGACATTTGCTCTAAGCCTGCTCTGGATCAAGCCACTGCTTGCTCATAAATACTTTACTTCATATAGTAAAGGTCAGAATTTGGGCTCAAGGCAGGGCTATGACAGAAATGTTCAAGCTGAAACCGAGCCAGCTCTGGCATCTGTCGCTTGAAATAGCTCGAAAGCAGTAGAGAAGGAGACCTAACCGGCCAGCATCTGTCCCACACCAAGGAGGTAACAGGAAGAATCTGCTGCCTGGTGGTAAGAAACTGTCATGGTGAGTTTCATGACAACCAGCCACACTCAGGAACTAAAAATGCAAACATAATTTCCACGTCACCTTGCATAAGACCCTCTGCTAAATTTACTCCACAGGATGCAGACAGCATCTTTCCTAGCTTGTACCCATAAAAGCAAGCCACTCACTAGTCTCTTCCTGTGACCCTGGCAAGAATCACTACTCAACATAAAGGCCTAAAGGAACTAAATGCAGACTTCTTGATCTTTCCTTCCCCCGCTATCCCAATTCTTCAAAGGTTTCACCGCTAAACTTAGCAGTGCCTCGACCCCATGATGATGTGAGAGTTCATCCCCTTGTTACAGACATCACAAATTGGGCAGAGCTCACTCTCATCAGCACAGGCGTATATGCTGCATCACAAAACTCACCTGAAAAAGTGCATGCCTCATTATTTATATTATCTAGCAATTAACCAGATTGTCTCATTTTTACCATTCTACCTTCTAAAAACAGCTTTGTTTGGAGGGATCATTCTGGGTTTTTTCAAGACTGCATTTCTACATCTCGGTATTCACCTATATCCTCATACTATGCCCAAAAGAAGCTTAAATAATTTAGCAGCACTCAGGTTCTATTAAAGTACAGAAAAATAAAAGGGATTCATTTTTTGTCTTAGAGCCTAACTACACAGTTGAAGCCAGCTACTGCAAAATACCTATTGTTTCATGTCACTTTTCCTCCCTTTTTAATTATGTTGTCTCTTCAGTTTTTGAAGAGGAAACACAAAAAGTCACAGTGCACCCATATATATGAAGAAAGTGATGCAATAGATACTTGGAATCTCATGAGGGCATATACCAGCCCATCCTGATCATTGCTTCTATCTCACCGTTACCAATACAGAGAGAAGTCCAGTCAGATCCAGGAGGGGATCACCTGGAGGGCTAGACAT
This sequence comes from Phylloscopus whistleri, assembly GCA_017589585.1. Taxonomy (NCBI): domain Eukaryota; kingdom Metazoa; phylum Chordata; class Aves; order Passeriformes; family Phylloscopidae; genus Phylloscopus; species Phylloscopus whistleri. The sequence continues at coordinate 2,790,367 of JADMLD010001407.1, read as the reverse complement.
CAGGAGGGCAAGAAAGGCAGACAAAGGGTTGGCTCAGTGAAACCACTGTTCCAGCAAGCAGTTCTTGAATGCTAGTTAAGACTGTGATTGCATTTATTGAGCCAATTCATCCCATCTTCTTTAGTGGAAACACCTGCATGCATCTTTGTAGGATTGCAACAAGGAGAAGAAGATGGAAAGAAAGTACATTATGCAGAATTGCAGATATAAATTAAACTTCCAGTCCCAGGAAAGCAGATCTCATAGTGTCTGGCTTCTTATTTGCCAGTACCAGGTTACGGAGCTGGCTGCAGATACAGAGATCTCCAGCATGTACAAGCTTTGACTTTGTGACAGTGGCTCCACCGTAAGACCCTCTGTAAAACAGCACTGTGGGATTCTCTCACAGTGGCATTTTTTTTCAATTGTTCCATTATCTAGTTTTATAGGCTTTAAAACCCCACTGTCCAGTTTTAGCAATACCAGCTTTCTCAAGAGTGGTTCATCCTCAGAGGATGGCAAAGGAAGGTAATTCCCTTCACTCCTCAGTAGCAACTGTTCAGATGTACATGCTTGATTTCTTTTTCAGTTATACTGGACTTCTATCTTAACTGAGTTATCTAAAATAGTATTCTTTACTAAAAATTTGCAACTAAAATAAACACAGCTATTTCAGTATTTTGAAATGGGAAACATAGTCTTGTAGAGATATTTAGAAGAAACACCATAGTCATATCAGTTCTCAGGAATACACCATGGAAACTGATGTAACTGAAGAAAAAAATCTGTCACCCTAAAAGGACAGTATCTGGAACCAGTTTTACATAAATCAGTATTTCACACACAGTTCCTTTAATGGGCTTATTATTTATATTCTCTGTGAATTTGAATTACCAAGAATTTATCTGGCACTATGTCTCATTCTAATGTTCCATTTTCATTAATCTCATTAAAAAGTAAAAAAAAAAAAAAAGTTAGACTATACAACATGGTGCTCTCTCATTGTCCAGTATACAGAGGTGGGATCATTCCATAGAAGTGAGCTGTAAAAAACACAACAATCTGATTATAATTGCTTGTTTAGGACCTTATGCCATTTAGAAAGGAGAGCATCTGTCCTTCTTTTCCCCATTGTTTTAATTTCCAAGACCCAATTGCTTGTTTATTCCTTCAATCTCTTCTTCCTCAAAACATTAAAAGCATACTACTGGCTTTTTGTGCAGGACAAAGGTGAGACAGTGTGACCACAGAGAGGTCAGTGGGTTATATAAAAGAGAAAGGATTTATGCAGCACATGCAAAAGTAAGATTTTCAAAGTAAACAGGTCTACTCCCCTCCTGTGGCCACTGCAGAAGTCTCACAGTTCAGAAAAGGTGTGTGTAGAGGGAGAGAGCAGTGGTACTACCCCACTTTGTCATAATCAGACCATTATAAATATAATGTAAATGTGATGATATTCATAGGTGGATTGAGCATCTCATAGTCTCTAGCTACCACAAGGTGGTATACACATCCTGTGAAAGGAAACCCATTGTTGCTAAAGGGTGAACAGACAATTCCAGCACTGAAATTGTCTCCTGACAGGTCACATACCTGCCCTTCCTGCACCTCAGCTCATGCATGACAGCAAGTAGTTCTTGTCTTGGCTACTACAGCAGGACTAGAGAAGTAGTAGGTTAGAAAAGCAGAGGATACATCCTCTGTAGAAAGCAGAGGATGCTCTCTTGCATTCTAGGAGAACTAGAGTATGCTGGCTTTTCAGCCAGTATTTCCGGAACTTGGGACTTAATAATTCTAAATTGTCATTTAGAAAAGCCCAAGCATTGTTATACAGCTGATGAGTTTTAGATACACTGACCAATGTCTGTGTGTGTTATGCATCCATCTCCCTGGATAAACTGGTAAGTTATACATCATTTCAACTCTCAATATAGAATTTAGCTTTTTCAGTTGTAAAGACCCACAGGCAGAAGTAACAGGTCAATGAATAAGCTGGAGGTTTTCTTGGCCTAAAACTTTCTAAGGTCATATCAGTTATAGTTTCAGCACAGTTTTACCAGCCTTGGTACCCAAAATGTTCACCTAACCTTGCAAAATGTGATTTTAGGTCCTTTGAGAAAGATCCAGCTGCTAACTTGTCTGTACAGAAAAAAACACGTGCTGACACTAGAAGACTATATGGAGTATATGGCTTTAAACTGGGTCTGGCACACCGGTAGATACATGCTTTGCTTCTTTCAAAAGTTAAGCCCTTTTTTCCAACTTGTCTTAGCATGGTCTAGGAGTGTGAGCTGAACCCTGAATTCAAAACATAGTAATAATTATTCTTGTCCTTTGTCTCCAGAGATCCCTGATACTCACCAAAGCAAATGTTTTCCCATAAAGCTTCTCAGAACTACCAGAGCATGCCAAGGCATGTTTTCTTACAAGCTGAATTAGACATGTCTGGGCCTAATATCAAGAATATCCTTGAAAATTTATATTCCCATGGCAGTGGGTACAGCGACAACTTTAGGAAAGGTTTCCTTTAGGAACATGAACTTTTCATGTTCCTGAGAAGCACAGCCATATGGTGATGGAGAAACACAGAAATTAAATGGTTCAGGTTAAGATTCTGTCTGTATCAATTAATCATTTCAATGGCACCCCCCAAGACTTGGCAAAGACCTAAGCAGAAACAGCACACTTGTTAATAATATAATTTCATTGTATAAACCACCCCAGGTTTTTCAGTGGCTAAGTGCCTCTCTTCACTCTAATTGACTTGAGTCTCCAATGCAAAAAATACTTGGACCACTTGCTATTCACGCAGCAATCTACCAAATACAGCTAAACCTGAAAAATGCAGACAACAAGAAAAGACTTAAAATTCCCTTTCCTTACATTTAGAAAAATTATAAGTATTTTTTCCAGAAAACAGCCTATAAACTCAAAAGCTCTTTTAATGTAATTATACTTAATCAAAATATGATTTTCATTTGCTTGAAGTAGAAACAACAATATAATAACAGAGAAACTCATTTACAGTGGAAAATACACTGCAAGCGTTACTTTCTCTGCAGATTATACAATTAGAAGATTAAATCCTGTGTACACCACTGAATATGTAAATAGATATCTTCTACTCAACATCTGATTTTTAGAAACAGCACTAATTCTTATGAAAACTACTCATTGTTTCAAGAAGCTTCATACAATAGTCTGTGATTTTATTTACCTTGGAAAAAAAGCCCGCTTTTATAATCAAAACTTTAAAAAAAAGAGGAAAGAAAGAAAAAAAAGAAATACATTAAGCAACTGTAGAAGCAAACCAACTCAACTGGGGCACCACGACCAAAGCAAGCCCTGTAATAGTATAATGACCTTTAATGAGTGTCTGGGGAAACAATACAGTCGTAGCATAAAAGACAAAGGGCAAAACCCATCATGGCTCCACTGACACTAATTTAAAATGATTTTCAGAACAACTAAAGAATGTAAGAGAGGTAATCTGATCCACCAATCTGACCTCACTTTGATTCTGGGGCCCTGCTGCTGCCATTTCTAATTGTCAAACACTCTACATTTCACATCTGCTCATATTTAATGAAAAGCTGACTCTCCCCGCCATTCTCTGAGCTAACTAGCTCTGTCAAGATGGGCATCGTCCGACCCCTGTGCATGGCAAAGAAAACACACTGATTTCTATTGAAGCCCTGCCAGTGCAACGTTGCGTGCATATATATATTTTAATTGGAAAAGAAAGGCTTACTCTGCTTTGCAAAGTGTGTGAATTGGTATTGATTTTCGTACTTATTATTAACAGTCAAAGGTGACTAGTCTCACAAGGGGAAGACTGAGATCTCTTTTGATTTGATGGAGTGATGAAGGGGGGAAAAGGCCCTTGAAGTATAGGACAGTAAAAATCCTCAAAGCTGTCAATATCACTTATCCTTCAAAATATTACATAGCTCTAACATGTTTCCCAAAAAGCTTTTGTTGGAAATAATACCATTATTGTGGAGGGTTTGGGCTCAGCAGGCAACACAATCAAAAATGTTTACTTTATCTGCCTCTGTAGAGTCTTAAGTGGACTTGAAAGCTATGGTAAACCTACAAATTAGTTTTTCTTTCCTTGCCAAACAGTGCTAATGGCAGAAATTTTACCCACTTGCAGGGGACATATTAATTTATCCTAATCTGGTTGCTGTTAACACCAGTGCCAGGATCCAGCCACATATTCTCTGTATTAGCCTGTACTCATACAAACTCCATCAGGCATGGTGTGACTGAGGCTGTTAAACTGTACAAAAAACTGCCTGCAGCAAACAGGAAGGTTTCTTGTTCACTTTTTTTAACAGAGTATGTTTTGCCACATTTTACCCTGATAAAAGTCTTGTTCAAGGATAAAACCTCCTGTGATTCAGAACAGGACTTAAAACTAGCAACCATCCACCTTACAGTGATACATGAGTTGCAAGCAAGTAGATAGCTAGGACGTTCAGAGTGCTTATACACAGATAATTTTTGGTAAAATCTCCAAGAAATCCTGTTAAAATACTTTTAATTAATATGGTCTTCAGACAAAAGAAATTTAACAATTATAGGGTTCTTGTATTTGTGTTTGGAAAAATAGTTCATAAATCAACATAGTTAAAGCAAAATTATTCACCACTTGGACTACATACTGCAATACATATGGTACCAAAGGACAACCAGGTGCATAATCTAAAAACTGCGTTAGAGTCTTCATAGCAGAAGGCACTTTTGACCACAATGACTTGCCTTGGAAAATGGACATGCTTCCTGTTCAAAACTCCAATCTATTCTCATAGCTGTATCTGAATAATTTTATAGCTTTTCTCTGCCATTTGGGTAAGGAGAGGAAACAGCTCCTGTCCCAAGACATAGTTTTGCCTGTTAAGAATGACTAAAGAGGACAAGAAAATGAAACAAACAAACAAAAAGCCATTCAATAATCTTCCTCAGTTGTTGACATCACACTGATAATCCAAGCTTTGTAATCCCTACAGTTTGAAGAATTAATGGCCATGCAGAATTGTTCTAGATTCTTGGTCTTCTCCCTCTCAACTCTGATCTTTTCAAAGAGCTTTCAGGGCACATTCAAGAATGTTACTGTCCCATGGAACAGATTCTACATTTAATTTCAAAACATTTGTACCAGGGATTTGCATGAGCCTAGTTTTTCTAAAAAGGCACTACAAAAAGTACAACCATTTTTACAAAAAGTATAAACATTTCAGTATCAGAGGGAAGATCCTGCCTTACTGAGAATGAAGAGTTACAAACAAAACTTAAAAGTAGCAGCACAGAATAGAATTTCAGCTACTACAGTTCAGCTACTATGCTGTATCCTTTATATTTTTTCACTCCCATTGTATGGTGCTCTAGTGCCAGGATTATTAAAGCTACCCACTTGGCACGAGTCACAGATTTAGATACAGGTCTGGTCCTCCACCAAAGCACTTACTGCTTAATTAATGAAAATTTGTATTGTCTTAATTAAATAGAAAAGATGTCACCACACTGCACTACTAAGGTCCTACATACTATTGCAATAGGATGCTTCATACAGAGCACACAAAGCAAAATAATGATTTACGGGGGTTTTTTTTGCATTAAAAATAAAAACAGAAATATAAATACAGAGCTGTAATCAAATTTAGGGTTGATTTTTTTAAAAAGCATCAGCCCAGTAAAACTCACAGAACTACAATGCACGACACAAGACAGGGATGATACCACAGACACCACAGACATGGAACAGCATGTGTTGGTGTTAAAACTTACAGGCACGTAAACTGGTGGAGCAATCATTAACAGAGACAGAAGAAAGTGGGAAGGCTCTCTCAAGGGTGTCCATGTTACTATGTACACTGCCTGACATGCAAGAGCAGTCACGCTCAGAGCGTCCGCAATCAAAACAACATGCCAGTCTCATTCTCTTGTAGATGGACATCTTGGCTATAACCATGTGTTGGATGGGAGGAGAGGAAGAGCAGCAGGTTAATGGCAAGGTTATATATATAACAAGGCATCTGGAAGGTAATTTAAGGGATTTAATACAGGCCTTAGTTAATGTTAACAGTCTTGACCCAGGAAAAAAAAATGCAATGAGATTATTGATAACACTTTGGCTGTACATTAAAAGTAGGGCAAAAGATTAATTGCTCTTTATTTCTGTTCAGTCTTAGAGGGTGACCGCAGTCATGGGGAAAAATTACTGTTTACAGTCAAGTGTTTGGATCAAAATAGAACACAGTAAAAGCACAGAATACTAAGAATATGCTTTTCCCTTGGCACAATTAATACCATTGGGTTAAAATGAAAGCAAAAGTTGCTACTCCATTAGATATTTTTGGCCCATCTTGTTTCCTGTAAAAATCAGAGATTTCTTTATATATAAATATATATATGTATGTATACACACACAGAAACACACATACACATATATTCTTACATACACACGCTCATACACACATATGCAGTATACATACACAGACATATATACATATATATAAATATATTTATCTTTAAATGTATTATAATAATTTTGCTGTATTAAACTGTGCCAAGGAACTCCTTTACTGCAATTAATTACACATTATTAAAGAGTTACAAGATATTAATAAAAATTTCCAAAATATTAATTTTGCTTACATTATATCTTCAGGAATTCAAATTAACTCTTGACAGAATACCAAAATTTGCCCATATAAGAGACAAAACTAAAAATGGTAAATATGCTCAACATTAAGATCAGTTCACAAATAAGGCATCACCAAAAGCACACAGAGCATTGGTCCACTGAAACATGCTGAACCAATCATTGGCATGGTTTCTGCTCTGGATTCAAAAGTAAATCAATCAAGAAAAAGATAACTGAACATAGAATTAGGTGTGGCAGGTTAGACAGAATATCTTTGTCTTTCAGTCATCTGAATGTCCTTGTTATGTGTTTCTAGAAATATAGAGCATCCTATTTTATAAATGCATGTATAATTACCATCCTGGAATTTTTTATGTCACCTGAATCAGGTATGTTTACATCTCAAGAAATCCAAAGGCCATTTAGATTGTTTCACATGTTGCACTGAACCAACTTTTGGTAATGGTTTAGATTGAACTGACTCAATTATACTAAAAACAAAACAACACTGACAGGCAAAACCAAAACCTTAAAAGCAAATGCAGAAAAAAGGTAATGTTTCTGTGGCCTGTACATTCAGTTTAGGATATTTATTCTGCATTATGGTAATGGCGTTAAATTTAAAAGAATTTTTTTTTCCAGTTTCTTAATCCCGCAGTCACCAGGAAAGAGGGATTGAAATCACTCAAATGGGTCAAGTCCTGTTCTAAGGCCTTGATGGCTTGCCATACAGTATACTTGTCAAGCAAGGGTAACATTATGATTGTGGAAAACAGGCATTGAGGGAGATGAATGAGTGATCTCTTCAGCAGCGACTCCATTCCTCTAAAACTTTGCTCACATGACTAATGCCATGTTCTTTTAGCACCCTAGAGTAGAGTTATCTTACAGCTGTTCAGAAATTTATCATGCAGCATCAGGCTTGTTCATTGCATAGTACATCATTCCTCAGAGCTTGGCTTTTAGTAAGAAGGTTTCCACTGCAGCTTTTGATGCATACACATTCAAACCACACAGAAAATTCAAAACAGCATTTTCCCATGTTTTCCCTCTGTCTAACTCTTCCCAACACATTCTTTAAAGTTGAAAAGTTGGACAGCAGAAGAAAAGTGAAGTAAGTTACCAAAAGTGTGACAGTCTTTCCAGCATGCCTACTTTCTTATTTTTTTAAGGAAATGAAAGAAAAATAAAGGGCATTTGTGAGACACACTAACAGTAGGTGAGGGAAAAAAAACCAAAACCACCAGGCCCATTCTGCTGTAATTATAGCTGTTTTGAAGGACATTTTCTAATCAAACACTGTAGCAAAACACACTGCTCAGAAATTCTCAACTGCTATGTCATTGGTTAGTAACAGTCCCTGGTTTTCATTTACTTCTGGCCATATCTTGTCAACAGTCAATAATAGGATAGGACACATTTATGAAAATTAAAAAGAAATTATCCTTAAGGGCAAAGAAGGCTGGGAAGGAAAACTTTTTGTATCATTTTCATCAGACTTAAACCAATAAAGTTGGAAATTTAAGGCCTTCTCTTCAATAGGGGAAGGACATGATGGCGTTTCTCAAAAGCAATGCCCTTCAGGGACTGTTTTTAACTATTATTGTCAGTTGTTCTGGAGATCATGCATCATTTGAATATTTCACATCATTAACATGCAGGAAACAGGCTTGGACCTGGAAATATAAGTAGCAGAAAGGACTTGCCAGAAGGGTTTTAACCAGTATATAAGCAACTGCATATCAGAGCAATAACTTTTGGAAAGAAAACATGCTGTTACTCTTCATTCCTTTTATACAGTCAGTTACATTCACACCAAATACAATACTTATTTTAAATAAAACAAAACACACATCATTAGTAGGGATGACTATTGACAAGATCAAAGACAGGACAGAAATGGTTTTAAATGGTTCAGCCGCACACACACACACCACTTTCTATAAAACTTCCATAAACATTAACAGAAAATGGCAATCATCAGAGAGACAGGGGGACCTTAAGAACAGCCTCTGGGTGTGTGTTAAATTTATTTGACACCTGTAGAACCTGCATAAGAATCAACTAATTTCTATTCCTAGATGTGTTATAAATGTTGAATAGAATTGTAATTTGATATTGGTGAAAACAAAAGTTGGGACATAAAGGAAACTACTTCCCTCTTTTCAATTGTATAATTAATAGGGGAAAAAAAGAACAGATCCTTCTACTTAATATGATGACAATCACACAACATTTGTAAAACTAATCAGTAGAAGTATCAGGGGAAGTTCTTATGGACATTAAGTTGAGACTGCTTAAATAATTTACAAAGCAAGGCACATACGAACCACTCTTTAAGAGCAAAAGGAGAGCAAAGTTTCTTTCGATTACTTATAAAGTAAAAAAATACTTCTAAAACTTAAACTTTTAGATGCAATTTTTCACAGAAGGCAGTAGCCTTCCATTCTATAAAAGAAAGAAAATTTCCCCAGATGTCTAAGCTTCTCACAATACCTTACTTTTGGATCTCAAAAAGTCAAAAATACAGTTAAAATGTGTAGATTGTCTGGATCTGAAGTGTTACTTAGAGTTCACTAACAGTAATGGGAAATATTTCCAGCTGCAAAAATAAGCAAAGGAAACTGCAGATTATTCTCTACCTAAAATGTCAAGGAACAGCTCCTTTTTCTTTTTTTTTTCCTTCTTATTTTTTTCTTTTTTCTTTCCTTTTTTTTTTTTTTCTTTAAAGAAAGCAGAACAAAGTATTCCTTCTTCTTTCCTGATTTTTTTGTAAACCATAGGCTGTACCCCATCCTGATACTTCTCCCGTCACTGCGGAGCTTTTCCCTGGGCTCAGCGTAGCCAGAGTAGAGCTCCGAGGACATCTAGTGGATCTCCCCCAGGTAGCAGCTGCTCAGGAGCAGGAACGGGAGATTTCCTGACCACCGAATGGTATAAAAAGGTCCCAAAACACTTCAGAATTGAAATGCACAGTGTTATTTCAATTCATCAAGTTCTCATGATCCAAACTATGAGTGAAAAATCATCAGCATTGAAGGGCGACCAGAGTGGTGTGATCGCCTGCCAGCAATGCTGGTTAGCATCATGAGACTGAAACACAGACAGGACTTCCCCCAGCACAGTTTCAGTTTCCCGAAAAATACAGCAGCGTACCTTAAACTGTTTGTGAGAATTTATTAACCTTAACACAACAGGCAAATCTATCCCTCCATTATGTAATTTTTACAAGATGACTTTGACACTAGCAAGAAGTTGTTCACTCTTGCAATTTTTGCCATCAAAGACAACTGGTTACTTGTTTGCTCCAATTCACATGGTGCTGTTCTATGTCAAAACTTTAAATCAGCAGGAGATCTGAGTGGACATCTTGCCCTATTTTACTAGATATAAGAATGAGTCACAGGTTTTGATGTAATGGCACATTTATAGACCAATTCATTTTAATTTTCGAATCTGATCATGACCTTTTCTTCGTTACCTTACAGAAGACTCTCAGCCAGTGTACTCTCAAAGCAAACTGCATTTCGAAACAAGCTATTGGGGAAATGGAAAAAAAACCCAAAACAAAACTACATGAGCTTTTCGAGTTCTTTCACAGCATGAAGAAGTCCTTTACTTGTTTATATACTAGCATTTAAAAAAACGTTAGTTCAGAAAGGTCTCAACGTAAGAACATATTTTAAATAAATACATTACTTCAGATAAATATAGATTACTTCCAATATTTTGCCTCAAAGTCAATAGGATTCACCAGCACATCCACAGAAATTTATTTATTTGTTTTACTGTTGATTCTTATCATGCTGACCTGTTTCACAATCTGCTTTTTCCTGCTGCTTCACCTTTCTGCTGTGTCATTCTATTGGCTAAAAATAGATGTTAGGAGAAATTTCTGTTTTCTCCTTGAATATTTTCTTCCACAACAGGATCTCAATCCTTTAGTGTAGTCTGCAGTCACCACAAAAATAAATAGTAAATAATGATAATCATAATGCAGGCCACCATAATTTCAAGAAGGCCACAACTTTATCAACAGCATAAATTATTCCTTGATTCTTTGCATATCCTACAGTGTGTAGAGCTGAGAGGGGAAAAATATCTCAATTCTGATTAAGACCTGAAGTGTTTTCACACAATAAATTCAGAATATTTGTCAAAATGTTGAAGTTTCACAGCCTCCTTTACTTAGAATAGCTGCAGTTACACAGTGAAGTTACAGCTTCAACCTGGAACTGCAGCTATGAGATACTCGATCCCCCTTGCTCTTTGAAAGAACGAGTTATAATCCCAACACTGCCTTATAACCAGTACATTTCTTTGCAGCACTTATATTTCCAAGCAGCAAATTCTTTCCATGTCCCAAATGCTGTATTTACCATAAGTGTACACACAAAGTGGCTGATGTGAGCCTTCAAAGAGTCTGTACACTTTTAAGTGGTATGACCTAGATTGACATGAAGTGGTCCATAAAGCTCATATTCTCTATATAAATTCTACAGCTAAGGTCCTGAAAAGTCAGTGTGTATCTACTTATATCAGTAATGTCAAAACCAGCAAGCTCAGGAAAATAATCACTGCAGCTTGTTTCCTGTTGAAGATATCTCTGGGTTTATGCATTAAAAACCACACTTCTAATTCATTGTCTGGCTTTCCCCTGTAACTCTTTTTTTTCCATCACTGGGGAGAAAAAAGTTAGATAAGGACAGTAAAAGACTGCCGTGCTACTCTTTGTGTCAGCTGTGTGATGGAAAGGATAAAGTACTGAAAAACTAAATGGACCTGACAACTGAATTGCATTTAACCAGGCAAAGAGTGTTATAGTGGCAATTACCCCAGCCTAACCAACATTCCTAAAAATTCATGAGGTATCTCCAGAATAATTTCAAGGAAATACTATTGCCAAGATCTTGTTTTCATTTAGGGATAAAAATAAGCTTGTGGAAAAAAGGGGCAAATAGGTGGAAGAAGGGGAAACTGCTGTATTTTCTTCAACGTCAGCCTAATCTCCATTAGTGTAAACGATGAGAAACTTGTGGGTATGACGTCACTGCTACATGCAACATAAATAAAGAAAAGAACCAAAATACTGAACAAAAATACTCTCTGCTAGAGAAAGACAGGTTGGACTGTACTCTGGGCTACAGGGAACCCATTTTTACTCACAATAGATCACTATCAGTGTGCAGTTAAAATATAGTAGGGGCCGTGTTCCAAGGCAGCAAGAGGAAAAATAAATCAAAAGTTTGTCAATTGTCATCGATTACAAGAAATTCCTTCAAACATATCAATGTACACATGATTTGTCCCCTCTGGGGTTCAACCCCCACCGTTCACAGCAAGCACTGTCACTGGAAAAAATATATAGAGAATTAGATCATAGCTGTTGCACAGAATTAAAGAAACAGGAGGAATAGGTCATCCAGTTTAGAGATTTCATCCCAACGTGGTTGCGTTTTATATAAATATATACATATATTTGGCCTCTTGCTGCAAAAACTACAGTTAAATGAAATAGGAAAGAGATTGAAAACATTAAAAAAATTAACAATCTGCAAATGAAATTTCCACACAAGTATTTCTTCGGACAGTATGCCATCAGCATTTATGTGTTATTTAGGGAGTGGGATGGGTAAGGAGAAAGGGATGGCAAAGAAACTGCAAAAGGAAAGCAGGATTACATGAAATATCCTTTGTCTTGTAGAAACGTACTGATCTGCCCTGAATTATTAATATTAGGCTTAACAAGTTTGGACAAATGGCTATATAGGTCAGACTCACATTTAGACCCCAACAATATCCCAAGCTAATGTTCATAAAGTATCTAAATTGAGGTGCATTATTAAAGAATGTGGAGCTTAAGCATTATGGGAAGCTGCATTAATTAGAGCCACCATAATTAAGTTTTCTATGTAAAGATCTTCTTTCACATTTAATTCACCTGAATGTGTCAATATTTTTATATACAACCTTTCCTTTCATCTTACATATTTTCCACATTCAGCTGCCTCTAATTACTATGTTACTCACTCATTAAAGCATGTATTTGTCATATAGAGCTATATAGATGCATGTGTATGCAATGTCTAAGAATCAAATTGGCATAGTGACACACTACATGCCGACAGAGCAGTTAAGTTTCCTAACACAATAGGGAAAAAGTTTTCTCAATTTATGCTTTGTTTTCGTTAGAACTGCATTTTTAAGACCAATGATTTGCATCATTTACAGATGGATAACATATCTAAGTTTTTTCAAAAGTGATTAGTGATTTGAAAGCTAAAACATTTTATGTGAATAACAGACTGCACTAAAGACTTACCTTTAAAACAAACTCAAAAAGCAGGTCCCATAAAAGGGATTTCAAAATTCTCAACAAAATTTGAAAAATAAAAATCACTAATTACTATTGAAATTTTTCATTTCCTTTTTTTCTGCTGATGGACATCTCTTTAAAAGCGAAGTAATTGCCTTATTTCTAATACTCATGAGAATGCTCCTCATTGAAAGCTGTTCTCAGCTCTACTACAGGCTACCTGCTATCATGGTATCTGTGACTCCTTGTGTCTCTAAGAAACAGGAGGAGAGAGGGCAGACTGAGGAGAGGGGAGACGATGAAAGCGAAATTTAAGATTTTGTTATCACTGACCATTATTCTTCACCTGACTCAGAGGATTCCCTCTTTAGTGTCCAGTGCTCACTGCACCAGCTCTGACAGCCACCTCCTTCTTCTGCCTCACTAACTCAATTTTGTTTGTTCATCTGCCCAACAGCCTTTCATTTATTGGACTGATATGTGTGACCATGCCATTTGTAACCCTTCTGACTGCTACTTACAGAACTTGTTACTCTTGCCTCTCCATGGCCCTACTGCTGGGTTCCATTGTGTTGGCTGGGTCATAACCTGTTTCCTCCAAGTTTTAAAATACTGAGAAGGTTATCTTGATTCTCATTAATGTATAATAAAGGGCTCTTAACCTTTATAATGTGAGTTTCTGATTCCTATCTTCTAACAGTTGATAATGAAAACTGTAGTTTTCATATTAAACTGAGAGATCTTTGGGATTTATTCTTTTTTAAAGCAGGACATGTTTAAAAAGCATACACCATGTGAAGGAAGAGTAGAGAAGAAAATAAAAATAGTTGTGTTTTTTTTTCCTGACAGAAGCAGATAAAATTAAGCAGGTAACATATTTCTCTTTAACTGTTGAGTAATTTGGAAAAAATATTTCATTTGAGAGTTACAGGCACCCTGAGGCATCTGTAACTGGCTTTACCAGAACTTACTCAGCAGACTCATTGGCTTTGGCAGCAGTTCAAAGGTCACATTCTCACATGGATAAACTGTTCTTGAACAATTTTTTTCCAATATGTTAGGCAAGGCATACATTCCTTCCACATCAGGCATGCTTTCCATGTGCTTTGCTCTCCTTGTGGCTACTGGGAAGATAAATACCATTTCCTGTCAGTTCCAGCTGCTTCTTCCCTATCATATATTGTTCCACACTCTTGGTGTTTTGGAGGAGAGGAGTTTTTAAAAAAATCTCCAGCAATATTTTTTTTCGTTTTAAAACGATCTTCAAGAGTTCATCCATTTCAGTACTCCATAAGACAGAGAATGTTCAGTTTAGGCTTTCTTTCATCCTCTTATAATAGTGCACTCACTGATAATGCAGACTCAAGCTATAAATAAGAGAGCTTTTTCCCTTTTAAAAGTAATGGTAAAATAGGCATGATCAAACTCTTCTGAGGTCTTTCAATTTACCTAATCAGTACTTTTGAACTGCATGATCTTTTTCATGGCAGAATACCATGGAATCCACATGCAATTTCTCATCGAATATATATATATTTTCAAAGAGAAATTGATTTCTAAATAATTTTGCTATCGGTATTACAAATGTGCATGGGTCAAACACATCTTTGGTTGAAGTGTGGTTGTGATAGTTCCTGAAAAATGTCCTTTCAATGTATATGGGTAAATTGCTGATTGCTACATATTTATAGAAATTCAGATGCAAAGTCTCATCTCCATTCAAAAACTTAATTATTTCTTCGTGAAAAACTGTCCAAACAGTTTAAGAACTTAACTAAACCTAATTACAGCTAAAAGGGTATATGTAAGAGGCACTAATACTTAATTTCTCCCAGACAACCCCTTTCTCCAGTAAAACTGTTCATTTATTTCAACAAAAAGTTATTTCAATAGCTATATGATAAAATATAATTCCCTAGTTTCTTCTTTTGCAGAATCATGTTTACCAAGACAGGCAGAAGTTCTTTACAGAAAACTATTGAAAAGTACTGAATTTCTGCATGTTCTGAATGAGAGAAAATCTGCACTGTTGCCTAATTTTTAACTCAGAAGCCTCCACAGTTATATTTAGCTTGACTTAATTCTTCAGTTTTTGTGAGCTTTGGACTTTAATTTGTTTTTTAATGAAGACACAGGTGTGAGTGGTGTGAAATGTAATAAAAACATATGGACTTCTGAAACCCAAATAGCATTTACTATGTTGCCGTGAATTTATTTCTTAGGTTTTCTGCACCACTGTGTGAAACATGTAAATGCATGTACAGGTATTCTTCAGGGCTGAACAGTTCATGGAAAGGAGAGGAAGGGAGGGACAGAAATATTACTTACGCCGTTTGCAGCCACATTTTTTTATCCTTTTGGGATCCGTGATATCATCATGACAGGCCTTGCAGTAAAAATATGCCCTGGAGAGACAGAATGGAAAAACTGACACATTTCTTAATCCATACCAACGAAATTAGTCCCATCTTTCCTCATGTTGCAGTGACCAATTAATGAAACGCATCAATACTAATTTCCTTTAATCTTTGAAAAGGTTTGGACATTTAAAGTAGGAAATATTTGCTGCAAGACCATTAATTTCAAACATAAGGCTCCAACTTAGTATTTCTTTTAATATACTTTTATTTGAACAGTAATTGGAAGAAAGTATGTTAATTATGTCACAATGTATTAGTTAATTTGTTTTTCACCTTAGAAAAAGAGTATCCAATGAACTTTGTCACAAAAAAAGCATTTTTTGTTCTTATCAGCTCTACCAGGGTGATTTTTTTAAAGTCTGTCTAACACCCTGTGCCAGTTTTTCAGGTTGTACATTTGATCGTTACCATATGATCGGCATTGTACCTTGATCTTTAATAAGGGTAGAAACAATGACTCTGGGAATTATCAGCCTGTCAGCCTCACCTCTGTGCCTGGAAAGATCACAGAACACATCCCCTCAGAAGCTGTGCCGGGGGATGTGCAGGATGGGGAGGTCATTGAAGACAGGCAGCATGGCTTCACCAAGGGAGAACCCTGCCTGATCAACCAGCGGCTTTCTATGATGGAGTGACGGCATCAGTGGATCGGGAAGTACTACAAGATGTCATTTATCCAGACTTCCATAAAGCCTTTGACGTGGTCCCTCACATCATCCTTCTCTCCAAACTGGAGTGATGGATTCCATGGGTGGATTAGAAATTGGTTCGATGGTCACATCCAGAGGGTAGTGACCAATGGCTGAGAGTCCCACCAGGCACTAGTAACAAGTGGTGTCCCTCAAGGATCTGTACTGGGACCAGTGTTATTTAATACCTTCATTAATGACACAGACAGAGTCATCAAGTGCTCCCTCAGCAAATTTTCAGATGACACCAAGCTGAGTGGTGGTGTTGCCACATCTGAGAGACAGCATATCACCCAGAAGCACCTGGACAAGCTCAAGAATTGGGCCCTTGGGAAACACGTGTCGTTTAAGACAACCAAGTGCAGTGTCAGGACAACACCCAGTATCAACCCAGGGGGATGAACAGATCCAGAGAAGCCCTGCTGAAGAGGACTTGGGGGTGCTGGTGGATGAGAGGCTGGACAGGAGCCAGCAGAGTGTACTGACAGCCCAGAAAGCCAAACATGTCCTGGGCTGCATCCAAAGCCCCATGGGCAGCGGAACAAGGGAGGGGACTTTGCCCCTCTGCTCCACTCTGGTGTAACCCACACAGAACACTGCCTCCAGCTCTGGGGTCCCAGCACAGGAGGGACAGGGACCTGCTGGAGTGAGTCCAGAGGAGGCCACCAAGATGATCTGAGGGATGGAGCACCTCTCCTATGAGAAAAAGCTGAGAGAATTTGGATTGTTCAGTCTGGAGAAAGCTTCTGAATGCCCTAACTGGCCTTTTAGTACCTGAAGGGAACTTACAGGTAAGATGGGACACAAGTATTTTCAAGGGCATGTAGAAACAGGACAAGGGGGAATGGGTTTACATTGAAAGAGGGTATGTTTAGATTAGATATTAGGAAAAAGATTTCATTATGAGGGTGGTGAGACACTGGAACAGGGTGCAGAGGGAAGTTGTGGATGCCCCACACCACCACAAGGACAAATAAGGAAGTGAGAAAGGATGAACTTTTTACTTTATATAGGATTTTCTAAAATTTCTGATTTAATAAATATGAATCAGACTGCCCACAGGAGAGTTCAATCATGACTGTCAAGTTAACATGTCATGTAAGGCTGCCATGATGCATTTCATGAGGATCACCCAGCTGGACTCTAGCAGGACAGTTACAGTTTACCAGGATTCTTGCTGGCATAGCAAATGAAACACACTTTTTAACTTGATAAATTTTCCCTGCACTTGTCCACACTCAGGATAGGTCAGCACCCTGCCTATCTTCTCTACCCCCTCTTACTGTGTATTTCTCAATACAATTCGGCAGTAAGAGGCAAAGCCCCCACTTTGCAACTACTCTCATATTTTGCCGACACCATGAGATCATTAGATTGTTATAACAGTTGGGAAGCCACTGAAACAAAACACTCTACAGTCCAAAATATGAAAAAACCAAAACCAACTCAATATTAATGCACAGCCTCTGATTAAAAACAGCCTTTGGCCCTACAGCCAGGATGATTACTACTATTTCTTCTAGATTAACTATAGCATGGCCACTGCAGGTGGAACTACACTGGTAGTCAAGTGACCTATCATGAGAACAGATAGCAGGTATAGCATACAAGAGATGAATCACATCAATGCTTCATATTGGTTCAAATACAATTTGAAATTGTGGGGAGGCCTCACTGAATGCTATTAACATTTCTAAAAGCAATATGGCATGAAGCTACCAATGGAATATGTAAGTTCTAAACATAGCATGCTTTATCTCGCTATGAAACTTCCAGGAAGATTACTCTTTCAGGCTGTGAAATTGCCTTAGTATTTCCAAAATGCAAAATGTAAAAGGAAAATGTCTTCTCTGAGCATGTATACTATGCTGCAGAAAATTTCTGGTCTTCAAGATATTCACATTCCACCACAAAAACCCCAACAAACTACTTCCAAGGAAATGAGAAGAAAATGTTTTTCAAACCATGAGTCGATGTCAAGATGTAAGCCAGGAGGAGAAAACTACATCAAATTTTTACAGCTTCTCTCCAGCCCATCTGTAAAGCCCCTTTATTAAACAAGAATCAACTACCACAAACAGTCCCTCACAAAAACTTCATACCAGGAACTGGATATTGGTCGTTTCTAGAGATCATGTTTCTGAAGTTCACTGCAGGATAATTTTCCTAAAGGGTACCTTCAATCCTATGTCCAAAGTAAAGAATAAATACCTGAAGTGATGGCTGTAATAAAATTATTCTAGATAATTGGGGTAAATTAAATGGATTTGAAGAATGTGGGATTTCTGACGCTAGTGCTAAAATGCAAATGAATAAAGAATAATGAAGATGCAATTCATGTAGTTTGTATTATATTTAATCAGTCAACATTTTATGTGAAGCTATTTACCTAGGCATAATTGTCTGTAGGTATAATTGCTTCTTATGGGAAACTATTCTAAAAATGCAGAAGTGATTCTAACAGAAAGAGTAATTGACCATTGTATGTTATATTTCATTGTGGGATATATAAATATGAATAACTTCAGCTTAAGGGAGCTGAAATGTCCTCATTAAGAAAGCCAGAATAACGTAATTTGCATTTCAGGTATAAAACATGTTTAATTATGCTTTATTAAAAAATCATTTTTCCCCTCCAAAAGACCTCAATTTTAGAACATATTTCTGACTCTGATTCATAGCTCTAAGAGTGAAATTAACACTTTTCATAATTGGCTTTGTTAGTTGAAACACATCTGATAACCATTTACTTTGCCAGAGCAGCTAAGAAATGTGGCAAGGGAGGCAGGATACTTCTAAACAAACAGTTCTGCCAAAATCAAGGCAGAATTGGAAATCTTATTTCATGCTCACTATCAAATAAAATGTGAAAAATTTGTCTGAACTCCTTAATAACAGTTAACTTCTCCCTAACCATAGCAGTTAAAAATACTATGTCATTTTACTTACAGTCTGAGAAAAAGTTCATTGGAGAGTGTAAAATGCCTTATAAATGAAAGAGAACTAGCAGCTCAGTAAAGCAGTGTGAAGACAGTTCCATATATTCAACTGGGGAAAAGCAGCATAGAAGAAAAGAACTGTATGTTGCAAGGCAGAGTCCCTGAGGCAGTGCAGGATGCACATGCTGGTGCTAGAGATGTGACAGGACAGCAGCACTGCGGCCCTGTTCTGTATGATTCACTTAGCCAAAAATTATCTTAGCTCTTTCAAGACAAATAGAATTTAAGTTCTCTAATTTTACTGTTTTGGTGTTTTGACTTTCTTTAAGTATTCACAGCAAGTATGCATGGTTAGGTATTATTTTAATATATTTAATCCTGAAAGACTGGAACTTAATAAAGGGTATCATTAGAATACTTAATTTTAAGTATAGGATTTAGTTAAAATACCCAACTCATGGAGAACACATCAGATTGAATGACTCATAACAAAGATACAAATTATGAGGAAGCACTCAGCTGCAAATATTCCCTTTTTTCTTTTTGTTTATTTAAATCATAGGAACGTTAAACATCTTTCTTTGAAATTTTTTTTATCACAGTGCTCTTTTGTTCCTTCCAAGCATACTATAATCCTAACAAATAAGAGTACATGCATTTGGTCCTCAACACAATATCCTAAAACTCCTTTTCATTCATCCCAAATCTAGTACAGCCAGGTGCATTGAGCCTGTGAAGTTGTCTGCAATGGATATAATTCACTTTTGTAGTTTGACTTATTATTATGAGGCCTTAGAGTTTGTAGTTCCATTAAAGAAAAAAATGACAAGAACATAAATATTATTTTGCTAATGCAATTACAGAATGAACACAGCAGCTAACTCACAGTAGCTAAATCAAGAATTTGCTAAAGTCTGCGTAGATAAGAACTTGTCTAAACCCCAAACTAACAGAACTGTAATCCCTGTCCTCCTCTCTCACAGTAATTCCTCTGAGACACAATAAGTATAGAGAAAACAAATGAAAGTATTTCACATTTTCTAGGAGGACTCAAAAACCCAGCCTCTTTATTTCTTCTCCTATCTGCTACAAATTTGATTTCCTTGATATGTTAGGAAAACTACATGCACACAGGTAGTTCAAGAGTAAAATCTCAACTGCTCCTCAGAATTTTAAAAGAGATAATAATGAAAATTAGGTGAAGCATTCACATGTAAAGAAAAAAACTAATTAATGTTTGTTCCTATTCAAAGATAAAAACATATTAATTACCTTTTTACTTCTTTGGCATCACTTGCAATGAAGAATCCTAAGGTACCTTCTTGAATCTTGACGTGGTTTCCAGGATTGATTAATATACTGCTCAGCGAAACAAGAAAAAAACCAACAAAACAATAAGTTTATATTAATTTGAACTGAATCTTCCAAATTAGCTTTATTTGATTCTGTTATAGGGGACCCACTAGTTATGAAAGGCTGCAAGGAAATTTTAAGCCATTCTTCCTCGATATTTCCAATCAAACAACAGTTTCACATGCTTTTTACAAAAACTTTGAGACAGTCAAATGCCTCTGCTATAATCACATTATCTAAGTGCTGACATCTGTTGCCTTAGCTTTTTACTTTAAATATAGAATACACAAGATCCTCTCAGAAACGTGAAGTGTGAAGCTGAGCATTGCTGTTTGCTTGCTCTGTCATGCAAAGTGGTGAGAAATTCACAATACAGTGAAAAGGAAAGAACCATCAACCACCACCCAATAACAATGAAAAACATCACTTACGAAACTAAAGACTTTGATACAAATTTTTGCGAATTTCTAATGAAACAGAAAATTAATGGGACCCCTATCTGGACACATAATGTTATTGTTTAAAATAATAAATGCACACATACACTCAAGGGGAATGGTACAAGACAACCAGTCACGACGGCTGAAAAAACATAAAATGAATAGAAAATTTTTAAAACACTGCTATGCAGCCAAGAAAGAACAGAAATAACCCAACTACCATGACAGAAGAGCCTCAGCTAACTTTGACAAAGGAATTGGTATCAACAAGTGAGGTACTCCATGTCTATGCAATATCTTCTTTATTTTCATAATAATTTAACTCTAGACTTTAGGTAATGCATTTTGCAAAGTACCCAGCTAAATATGAATATACAGATAGAGATAAATATAAAGATATTGTCCAGTAAGACTTATTCATGTGCACTATATCTTAGCTTTTGACTCTGTAAAACTTAATATAGCTTTTCAAAAGTTTAGCTTTTCTAACTCAAAATGTAGTAACGGTATGCATATGCAATTTAGAGTAAATAAAGACTATCAGGAATCTAAACACTTGTCCATCTAGCAAAAATTCATTTTAGGGAAGTACATATACACAAAAATAAATAAAGCACAATGCTGAACAGACATACATTACTAAAATTTGAAGGTTCAAAGTCTTTCATGCTATTGTTAGGAGGGAAAATGGGTCTCAATACATCTCTTAATCAGAATGTTATTTGTTCTCTACACATTAGGAATAAATTAGTATGACAACACAATATATCTGAAAGATTAATAATGTGCACATTGTTTTGTGTAATTCCACATGCCTGCAAGGCCCTATGACAAGAATATGCAGGCCACAAAATAAAAGTGTTCATGAGTTCAGAAGTAAAAGGTTGGTCATGAAGTCCTATTTCAGCCCCCATTATGTAGATCTTATGGTACAGTTCTTAATTTAATACCCACAAACCCCTTCTTTCTCACATCTGAAACTTCATTCAGTGGTGTTTTACTGCCATTACTTCAGGCATGGCTTCATGTAATTTATCTCTCTTTAAAATCAGCATCATGTTTTTCTTGTGTGTTTTTCTGCAATGTTCATCATTACAGCATGAAAAGATTCACAAACACATAATTTCTTTTACAGGAAGAATAAAGATATAGATTACCCCATTTTACAGAGGAGAGATTAAGTCACTATGAGATATGGCACTTATTAATTTGGGATGCCAACAGGCCAACTCTTTTTAAGTGTTTAGCACTGCATAGCTCCATGTACACTTCCTAGGAACTTTTGCTGTGGGAACGCTCAGCATTTCCAAAAGCCAAGCCTCTGATTCTCAAAATAATGAATATACTTAATCAGAGGTCACCTGCAGAAGGTTTGGTTTAAATTATCATCTCCTTCTCACATAGAGAGCCTGTGTCAGAGGCTGGAAGAAGAAATTAAATCTCAAGGAAAGCATCTACCCAGATATCTTTCCCTTTCACAGTTTCAAGCTTTGCAACAAATAAAAAAGTGAGAACTACAGGAACTGGAAGGTATCACCACAGAAAGCAGGATCATCACAGCGCACTTTACTAATATTTGCAAAAAATGAAATGTGATGGCATAAATAACACCTGTATTAGGCAAACAGATAAATGGGACAAAATAATGTTACACAGCTAACTAAACTAGTATCATCCATAATCAACTAGTATCACCTAGTGTCATCTCTAGTATTTCTTTGTTAGTGAATTGGGCCTAATGGCTACAGTTGCAATGAAAACTTCTACCTAATGCAGTTTTAAAATGCATTTTCACAGGTTTAAGATGGAATAAAACAGATAGGAGAAAAATAATAATAAAAAAGAAACAACCACATAAGAATTTCTTCATATGAAACCAGTTACTCAGGTCAAAAACAGGGTGGAAAATTTAGCTTTCCTGCACAAGCTCTTGTCACTTAAACCCACGAAGTTCTTACTAGCACATGCAGAGTGTTGTACTGGCCATCTTAATCTCCACCTTTCCTCCTCCCTGCCTCCCTGCCTGTTAGTATGTAGTAACCTGCCACAACACTGAGAATTTAGGTGCTTAACTCAAAAAATCTTCTATAGAGGCTAATCTCATGTATTATACTGTTTCTTATAAAATATGAAAGGACTTGTAGTATGGTTTGGGTTGGCTGTTTTTCTTAGGTACAAATGGGTATTGCTCAATCTGAAAAATAGTTTTTATTTCCTTACTTGATTCTTAAGTCACATAAATGTTACAGCTTTTCAGTGAAAACAGATGAACACATTTCTTTACACAGATTACATAGACCGGTTGGTTTTTTTCCTCAATACAATTCTTGGATATAGATAAATCATACCAAAGAGTAAAAAAAATCCTACCCAAACCTCAACAACCCAAACTCCACAAACTGAGGTAACCACTAGATCTACACATGTTCACTTGCCATAACAAAACTTAAATTTGATGAAGTAATAAGCAAATGAAGCAGTTCTTTTGAGATGTATGGAACATAGTCTTAAATTAAAAGTAACTGGCTTCATTTAGGATGCAATGTATTGTGAGCATGATTTTGTATCTCAAGGTCTTCTGAGACACATTGAATCAATTCACATGGGTCAGTGTACAGACTTTATTTTTATCAGATCTTATACTTCATTCACATATACCTCTTTTCACAAATACAGTGTATTTATAACCACAAAATATAGATGTGATCACAGTTAATGCAGTATGACCCCAGCAGCAAAATCTTCTGTTGGAAATGAAAATTAATTTGCCCCATCACTGCTACTGACTAAGAATTACAGCAAAAGCTCATAAAGCTTTGGGCTTATATACACACTAATATATAACCAGAGCAAAATCATGAGCAATTTCTACAGAGCTGTATGGATATGTTAAATATACTGCTTATTAATGCTGCAACTGAATTATTTCTTATGACACCTGTAGTGTCATTAGCTAAAGTTATGCTTTGATAAGCACTCTCTACATACACACTCTACATACAGCAAGGGAAATGTTTTGAATTAAAATAGAATGTAGGGAACAAACAGCACTGAGAAAAACAAAACAATCTTCTGAGTATTCCAAGAAAAATGCATCCATTGGTTACTTAGATGCATGTGTTTCTTTTAGTATGAAAATATGCATATATATCCCCATAATTGAGAATATAAGTACATGGAAACTAAACAGGAGTTTAAGAGAGACAACTTCAGATAATGTCTCATTTTTATCTATCTCCAAGGCTACAAAGGAAAAGGGAAATGAGAAACGTAAGAGGTTTAATGGCAATATATATAGCATATATATAGCTAATCCATAAGCATTCTGTGCCACACTTCAGAAAAAAATATTACTGAAAATGACACTGATTTTTCCAAATACATGTTTTTATCATAAAGCACAATTTGATTTTTTATCTCCTAAAGCAGCTCATGAAACCAAGCAAGGAAGGCCAAGTACTTTAGAAGCTTGTAAGATCTTGATCAAACTTTGTAATTTTATAACATTTCTTGTTTAAGTTACCTCAGAAAGTAATCAAGTAATAGCAAGCTCAAAAACAGTGTCCTAATTTCTTTAACGATTCCAGTTCCAGAAATACATTCCTAAGGTCAAAAACTTTCATGACAGGGCTCACATGACTGCTTGCTCCTTCACACATGAATGTTTAGGACACATGGCAATTAACACCACGTAAATTAAATGTGACTTAATGTGTTCAATGGGAATTTTATGTACTTTACCACCATAAACTTAGGAGAAGTCAGTTCCATTAATTTTCATAATATTACAATTAGGAAGCCATTTGCGGAATAGAATATGCACTCTGGAAACCTGTGTTTAACACTTATCTGCAAAAGTTACCCTGTTTGCTAAAGAAGATTCACTTGGTGACTAGATGCAGGATCATGCATCTATGAGCAATGAAAATATCCCACACTGAAAATATGGAAGTCACCCTTGAATCCAGCTGGACTCTTAGGAATCACAAAATGGTTTATGTTCAAAGAGACCTTTTAAAATCATCCAATTACAACTCTCGTGTCATGGTCAGGGATACTTTTCACTAGAACAGATTGTTCAAAGCTCCATCCAATCTGACAGTGAACACTTAAAGCACAGGAAAGAATCATGAATATCATCTACACAGCTAAAAATGAGTTCCCAGACTGACAGAAATACAAGCAGGTGAAACACAAATGGAAATCAGTGCGCATTTGAGATGCACAGTTTCAAAACTAAAAAAAAAATTCAAACGAGGTCACAGAAATTCTAGACAAATGTTTATGGTTTTCTTTACATAGACTGTTCAATGAAAATTTCAGATAGGACATGATGACTTTTTCATATGACAGTGGAGAATAGTTATCTGTTCCTGTTTCTCACTGTGTGTTGTGATTAACTTACTTATTGGATTGCATCTTTCTGAGGTTTTAAGTATACATGCTACCTTCAATAAAATACAGATACATGAAAATAGCTGTTCATCCATTCTTATCTACCTGAAACTACCCCAGAAAATGAGCTCTGCTCAATAGCCTTTTTGGTAGTGCATGGATGACTGCCTGCACAAGACACCAATATCCTGATCTAGCTAAAGCATACCATACTGTATCTTCCTTTAAAGGACTAAAAGTAAGCTAAGGTTTTCATCACTAATTGTGTATCTTCTATGTTTTTTTGAACTTAAAGACATTTGATGGAGAATCTAATAATTGGAGACTTGAACTGTAAGACAGTTTGTGAACTGACACTTTGGGGTTGGACTAATTCCCTCCAGCTATTTATTTTTCACTCATTTCTGCTGCTGGGTGATTTTTGCCTCCTGCTTTCAAATATCACACATATTTCACTCAAATTATGTTTCTAGGTCTAAAACACTATTATGAAGTTATAGAAAGCTGATATATTTTCATATTACAAAAATATTTAAAACATTACTTCTAATAATTTGTTAGCATACAAAATATTTCAGTAGGAGATGAAAAACATTTCCTATAGTTTTCTATAATATTCAGCTATCTTCAAGGTGAACTACATGGAAAAAACACCCAGTCAGTGTCAGAGTCTGAACCATCATTAAGCAGTATGTATTTACGGGTAGGCCAATTGCTAAGTGGCATGGCTCCACACTTTGCTTTGCATAGATTGAAACTGAGCAGGCTTCTACTAATGCTGAAGTTGTGAATGGATGGAACTTTGAGCGCTTAATCTAGACATAGTAGTAGACTCTCAGGTGTGCAGAACTGTCAGCCTTCCCTGAGAAAAGCAAGAGAGGGATCTCACTAACACGGAACAGGTGTGGGGAAGGTCTTTAAACTGAGCTGACAAAGGCATGTGGAGATGCCCAGCAAGTGCAGCACAGCAAATATTCAAGGGAAATGACATTTTAGCAGGACTACATGAAGACTAAAAACTGGAAGCACAGGTAAGGTCAACCAATAGAGACATGGACCAGGAGAGGTCTTTTAAGGATTTTCCTTATCCATGCCTCTGTTATGTACTATTCCTGTTTGGTCTTACTTTCAACATTACATTTGAGACAGCACTAAAGGTGGGATTCATCTCATCTATTTTAGGATTGAATTATAATGCATTCAAGAACTGTCTCTCTCTTCCCTTGCAATTATGGACTAAATCTGGATAATTAACAGGAGATTAGACATTTAAAGTCATGTGTGATGAAACCCATTTTCAGAGACCAATTGAACAGTTTGTCCCTGCATCAAGGAAACTTTTCTGATTTAGTAACCCTACTTCTTTCTTTGTTTGTTTTCAGCTGTATGGCTACCCATGTGGCTGCCATCACCCTATTCTAAAGAAAAAGAAAAGACCAATTGTTGAATTAAATAAAACGCAAACACCAAAATTTTGACTAAACAAATGACAAAAGTTGTAACAATTCTGTTTTAAACCTTGTGGTAGATGTACTGTACCATTCCCCATGCAACTCAAACAGTAGCAATATCATCTAGTAATCAGGAAGATATATTATCATTTAAGTACTATGAATACATTATCTAAAACAAAATTATGTGGTATTATTTACTATAGCTACCACAATTTTAAATGAACCACCTATTATTCTTGATTGTTTCATCCTATGCCCAGATAAAAAGTATCACTATTAGCCTAACGGCCTTTTAAAACATACCATCTCATTCATCCAACTATAAAACCAGTTGGGAGATAATATTTTTTGTTTTAGGGTATGTTTTGAAGTGGAGTGTGAGTGTAGGTGCACAAATCTCATAGTGGGAGTTGTGCACATACCAGTTTTCACACTAATTGTAACTCATAATTATTGCTTCTTTCTTCTGGGCTCTGTCACTGACATTAGTTCATAATGCTCCATATTGCTCTATACAGTAAAATCTAGTCAGACACTAAAAAGAATACAAGGCAAAAGACACAGTGCACATTACATGCTACAGTATATTAAAGCTTAATTACTACAAGCATATAAAAGGTTGCTCCCAGGAGTTAAGTTTTTTACAACAGCACCTACTAAGTCATGGTTTACAGGATGTGCAGGAGGTATTTTATTTGGGCATAGTCCAAACTAGTTTAACAGTGATTGTGAACTCAATACACTTGGAAACAATTGAATTATTCCTTCTGGTTCCAGAAGTGATTAATTATCAGTACAGTGAGGCAGAACAATATACTTTATTCTGGGAGCAAGCAACTTCACTTGGTACAACACTTGTTCATATTGCTCATCATGCCAGCATTAACATGCCTTCACCACGAGATAAGATATACTTAAAAGCAAGAAGCAAAGTAGAGGTGCAACAGCTGCAGATCCTTGGAGATGCTAAGTGTTGCAGTAACTTCTCTGCAGTTGGATCATATCAATAATGCCAAACTGACAGGAAGCCACCTCTCTTATCACATATCTACTCAAACTATAGGAAGATAAGACTAAAACTTAAATACATATAACACATACAACATACACAACATAACAGACATGGAAAATATAGTTTGAAGAGGACGATGAAGAAGGAAATTGAAATGTCTGGACAATGAGAGCAGGTCTCCAAAGACTATCACTGACAGACGGACTGCTATAAGCCATTAGGGAAAAAAAAGAAAAAGCTATTGGGGGGAGAGAGAAAGAGAGAGAAGGATATGGAAGAGCATGCGTTATTTACTTCATCCAAACCAACAGCAGCATGATAGAATGTAGACTAGAGAGGGACTCACAGCATGGTACAGCAAAGAAAATGCAAAACATGCCATCTCAAAAAAACCCCAAAGCTGAGAAAAAAATACATTCACTAACATCTTCATAAATGAGTTAATAAATGTCATTAAAATGAATGTGACATATAATAAAAACTATCCATGGCACTTTCACTGGAACAGTACAACAGCTTTAATGAGCACTGTATTATGAGTAACGGGACTCAAAACAGGACCAGAAATGCAAAGAATCAGGTATTTGGTTGTTGTTAATGGAAGATGAGACTGCAAGAGAACATGAACTACTGTAAAACGTTTTTTGAAGGAAGACTCTGGGGAAAGAAGGACATCAATGAAGGTGTGAATATGAAAACAATATGGCAGCACAAGGGCTGGTAAAGACGAAATATACATCGTCATGATACAGCCAAAATGAGGACAGGAAATATTAACAGTAAAATCTGCTGTTCAAATGTAACAATCTGATACACCAATGACTCCACAAAGGGGAAAAAAAGCCTAAAAAACTAATCCTGTTTTATTTTGTACTTCCTGCAAAGAAGTTAGTGCGTGAGTCACGAGAAACACTGGAGAGACAAAATGCTGTTCTCTCTCTCCTCTTTGAGATTGGGGGCTCATATATAAATATACACACAGATATATATATACACACACACATAGATAGATGAATATATATAGGTATATATGTGTGTGTATATACAGAGAAAGATAGACAAAGATGTTATCTTCCTGTGTTCTTGGCAAGGAATTAGTCCTGAAGTTAGAAGGAGTGAAGGTAGGATTGAGGTTGGAAGGAAAGGTAACGAAGAGGGCATACCGCTTTCGGCTTCTGCAAACGACAAGAAAAAAATTGCAAATCAAACACTTTGATAAGAAATCAACTGACACCAAAGCAAAAGCAAAAAAACCCTTTATTTAAAGTCTTCAAGACTTAAAGGTTTTTCTGCTGAGAATGAGAACAAATATATGGATAGACAAAGAGAAAATTTTACAAGAGGAGCATAAATGGGGAGCAGGAGGGAAGAATCCTGGTTAGGCTTTCCTTCTTGCTTAGTTATGTAGAATAAAAATACAGGGGCGAAAAGGAAGGCACAAATCTCTCTAAAAGGGATTTCAGATGAGGAGTTTGAATGTCTGAATTTTGAACTGTTACTTTTTGCTACAAATTTAACATTGGGATATTTTCAGGTTCATGTTCTCCATGTTTCTTTTGCATTTTTCTACAAAAAAGCAAAACCTCTCCAAATGAACAAAGAGCAATTTTAAGTGATAGTATTTGGCTTGCATCAGGGAGACAGAAAATCATTTAAGTGCTTCCTGTTCTTAATCACAGCTTATAACATTCCCAGAAATCAATTAGAGATGAAGGAATGGTTAACTCATATCTTGAGCTGGAGTTACTAGAAGTGCAGACTTTAGTACCTGGTCAGAAACACTCTAAATTGAGATTTGTAAACTCAGAGATTTCTTTGATAGCTGAGAAATAATTTAAACATTATCAAATATATAAATACAAAGGTTTAAAAAAAATCTAATCATGGGGGTTTTTTTAATTAATCTTTAAGATACCTTGATGAGAAGGAGTTGCCTTAAAAGGTAAAAATACTCTAGATACTTTACCCATTATATGAAAACTAATATGCAGTTATCATATTTATAAATATATTACTTATATTTGGGTTTGAATATCTGCTTTTAAGCAATCCTATAAAATCATAATTTTTATTAATTATCTACCTAAACCAACAAAGCTTGTTATCAAGGTGTTCTTTCTGTTTTGTGTATCTTAATTAGTAGTCAGAAAAAAAAAAAGAAAAAAACCATCTGCAGGCCAGAAGCTCAGCTGCCACTAACGTAGATTAATATTAGCTTGGATAGAGTTCTGGTAATTTTTAATTACTATTGATTTCAAATTCTCTACAGTAGAGTTAACAGAATTTGACTGTAAATCAGAAAGGTTTAAAAAATTAGAATCTGGGTGACTGCCTGGACAAAAAAAGCCATGCAGAGGTAAATTAGTATTTATGCTATTCTACATCTAATGAAGATATTAACAGTCAAATAAAAGTCTGCCATTCAATGGGATGGGACTAGTATTTATCCTTAAGACTGAGCTGAAATTTAAAGAAGAGATTAGGAAATTAGAATGCCCTCACAATACTACTGTTTAGAGCTGCATACACTCCTGAATCGTATTCATTGTTCTGAGTGCAAAGTGATGAAGGGAAATGAAACTAATCTTAACAGGAAACTCCATGTGAAGTGAAAAATCTGATACATAATTTAATGATATAGACATTTTATTATGACTAGTAAGGAAAATTAAACAGTTGTAAGTAAGATCTTCTCATCCTTTAAGTAGAGAAAGAACGCTTTGAAAATTTCCTCTGCTTCTGAAAATACTGTTGCGAGACCTGTCTCAGCTATGGCAGGAAGTATCAGCTCTTAATGAAAGAGTGCCATCTACATCATGTTCTAAATTTTTAGTTCTTTTTAACATTGTTTCTCTAAATTTTAAATTATATAAAACTTCTTTAATAGTTTTACAAAACATGAATGCAAATAAAATAAATCAGCATGTATCTACTTTTCATCATTCTTATAAAGCTTATAAGAATATCCATCCCATTTCACCTTTATGAAGAATTACCAGGAAGAAATTTGGATATGAGCAGAATAAAATATTTCCATTGTCAGCATCAACAAACATAATTGAAAAATGACAAATTTACCTTGCTCCAAAAAGAGCTTGCACTTCTAAGCTATGCTATGCTAACTTTTATTTTAATTCCTCAGTTTTTCATTTAATAAGATGCATGGAAATGTAAGTAAACTTAGGAGGTGAGAAACTGAAGATTTGTTGCATTACCTTTCTAGTTTGACTAAAGGATCAGAAAGCCACAAATATCTAGTTAACATATTTGAGTTGAAGAGCACAGGAACAAGTAGAACAGTAAAGATATGCTGCAAGGCAGCTCTGTGATTGATCAAACAGTGACTATAAAATTATCACTGGTTAATAAGTCAGCAGATATTACTGTGGATCAAGGTTATAAGAAAATGTGACTATCTACCTTATATGCCCTCCTCTTGTTAGATGCATATTCAACAAATCCAGCTGTTAATATCCCTTTGTTAGTATTGTTCCCAGCAATTTTAGGTCTTTTTTTTCCCTACTATAATACTTATTTCAAACTGTTACCTGTGTGGCTTTAAGTAAGAAATATATGATTGTATCACACTGTGTTACTTTTTGTGGGATCCTCTGCATCACCTTTTGATTAAGAACTCAATCCAACTCCCACTGAAGTTAATGCAAAGAATGATATGGAAGCCAAGAACAATCTGTTATTACTGCAAAAGACTGCAATACTAGCACCTATGCAAGTAAATGACAGCTGAAATAATGGCAATATAAAGTTGGCCAGTAATTGTTAGGAGAAAAACAGAAACCAAATATTTCTTAATACTGAAGACACAAAATATGGTAAATTGTTCCACCGTTGTTACTATTAAAATTTTCCTTTTTCTAGGAAGAGATTAAATTGTTCATAGACAGAAGAATAGATTGTTTGCATTACATTGGCTAATGCAGAATGATGTCTTTCAAAGGAGAAGTATTTTAAGAGTCCAAAGGAGCTAAATACAGCATAAAAAATCTGATAGTAAAAAAAAAAAGGATTTCTTAATCAGCATAGTGTAAGCAAAAATGATATCCAATAGTATATATACCACTTCACATTTCATTTTATAACATATGAAAGATTCCAGCAAAATCTACTACTGGGCATGGAAATACTCATAAATACTTGTAACACTGCTTTTTCCATGTCAAACATCTAACACAGGTTTTATAGATTCTTTTAATAAAGAAAAATTATGAAAGTTAATACTAAGTATTAAACTTTCAAAACCCCAGAAACTGCAGAATGAGTTCAATTGATAGAATTGGTTCTTCTGTGAGAAGAAGCAATTGTCCTCAAAAGTGCCCTTTGGCCACTAAGCAGTAATTAGTGGCCAAAAAGATGAACTAGGATGTATCACTCCAGGCTTACTACAGCAGTACAATACAATTTTGAAAGAGGAAAATCAAATTCCTCTCAGACTCAGTATTGTTATATTTTTATTATATGACCCTCCACATGTTGCAGAGAACATTTATAACATTTTTGTTACACAAAAATGAACATAATTTAAAACACTGATGGACAAGTTGATGGAAGATTGACTCCAACGTTCAATCAGGTTTCTGTGAACCTTTGCACAAAAAAAAGGCATGAAACACTTCCCATCTGTGAATTTGTACTAAAAATAATGATTTCTTTTTTCTTTTTGGTTAATGAAAGTGGCCAGCCAATTGGTAATTTCAAGGCTAAATTAATCTTTTCCAGTTTCATGATGTTATTCATGTAAGTTTTGTCAGAGCAGATATCATTTAAATATTATGTTTCCCCTATATTTGTTTATCGTGTATCATATCTAAATTGGTTCTCCCAAACTAATTTAAATGAAATTTGTATTTTAAGAATACACATAGCCATAATGAATTTTGATATCACATCTGTTTTCCACTTTTCTCTTTTCAGTAGTGTAAGCTGGACCTCTGATTAAAAGTGATATGCTATAAAAACAAGAATTGTAGGCTTTTCCATAAGTAAAATCACTCCTGGAGATGAGACATATGTACTACTGCACTTTTTACTAAACATCAACATTGGGTTAATTTTAGGGAGGAAGAGGGCAGAAGTATGTCCCTTTCAGTCCTATGTGAAATGCTGCAAGGCAATGGCATGCTAGTTACATTCTGAAATGTTTCAAAGAATAGCTATGCTCATTCTGAACAAAAAAAAAGCAGGCAAAATTCTTGACAGCGCATTGGAGAACTTCAAGAGTTGGTGGCATTGGACGTACCTGCTCTCACGTTTTTCCGACTTGTATTCTATGGCTATCATTAAGAGCTTTAGTTTCGCAAACACCAGTCTGCAGGGAGAGAAGAGGCCAGGAGTCAGTCCCTTTTCACAACCCACATCACACAAGGACAGGTGGCTGCTCCCACTGCTAGGTCGAGTGTCAATCCAGAGACGTGCTGGCTTCATTAGGAAAATTTGGGGTAGAGAAAGGTAGGCCTAGAACCCGGGTGAAGGTCAGCCTTGCGTTACTAAGTATTAGAAAGCTCTGCACTAGTAGGAGATAGATTGGTTAGTTTATCTTCAATCAACATCATCCACACCTGGTCCAGCAATACCCAAGGGCACAGAATGTTAGGAACTACTTTTGCATATTGCAAATATATTGTTTGGAACATGTTCACAAAGTACACACAGGTGGAGTTATAAATAGGACTTGCAGACTGATATTAACTTCTGTTTCCATCTGATTCTTCACCCTAGTGTTGACATCAAAAGCTTGAAACTCTTCAGCAATATTCAGTGTCCCATCCTCACTGTCTCTGCACGCTCTTTGTTATCCAGACTATATGGCAGCCTATTTACAAAAGGATCACATTCCTAGACTTGCATTTATGACAAATAACCTGAGAAAGCAAAACATGTCATTTAATTTCAGACTTTTAAAATGTCATTGACTGCATGAATTTTAATAGTTACACTACAAAACCTGTTCTCAAAGTCTGTATATTTCACGGGTAGCTGCATACACTAAACCTATCCACTGATTCAATTTCCCCTTCACAAACCAATGCAATGGACATTGTGCTGTCCTTGTCCTTTGGTTCTTCAGGAAATTGAGAAGTCAATTCTTACAGTAATGAAAATACCTATGCACTAAACTCAATAAGTAACACTACATTTTAATTTTCAATGTGCTTTTAGCTATTAGTGTGTTGGAAAATTTGAGATAAATCTTTTTGTTTCACTTAAACTAGCTAACAGAGTTTGCTGCTTCAGATAATCAAATGCTTGAGGAGAGCTCCAAAGTTTAGACAGGTTTCTAAATCTCAACAAGCACCCTTTCTTTATTGATTATTTTATCTCCATTCTACCAGCACAGACAAATGAATGTCAGCTTTATGTCAAATACAGTCTCAGTCACATCTTCCCACAAACTCATAAAGAAACTTGACACATTTAAAATGGTTTGGTGTGGAGATTTAATTTTCATTACTGCAGCTAGTGTTAACAGCACAAACTACAATTCATTCTGTATATAATATACATTTCTGAATTATGTTATGAGATTTCCTGTTTCAAGAAACCCACATAAACTTCTGTACATATAGTAAAAAACTATTTCCCCTCAGTAAACACAGTTTGGCTGACACAGTAGAAGGATGGATTGAGAACCCCTAAACTTTACCAGCAAACTGAAGACTGGGCTCTATCATAGCTACATGCCAGACAATTTCTAAATGGATAATATTTGTCTAACACTTGTTTCCCGCCCATTCTTATGAGGGGGAAACATGTTTTTGCTCCTGTAAAATTTGGGAAAGGTGGGGGAGTTAGGGGAGTATAAACATCCTTTACAAAAGAGATGTCATTTTACTTCTTCATCTATTTCCTCCTCTAAGAATGGAGTCTTCAGAAGTTTTTCTATGTTAACTACGTTAACTAGCTTGATACCAAGCTCATCCAAGTAGGGTCTGTTTCTTTTTAAGCATTTGCATTAAGTCCCTAGCAAAAGCTGTCCACAGCCCTTGTGGTGACCTTTCCCTATGGCTGGAATGAAGAGCAATGCCAGCCAAAGAGGAAATATGAGTGTACTAAACTAACCTGATTATGTGAACAGAGTATTTATTATACAAACCTTATGCATGCAAATCTCTCATTCACAGACTCATTCTAGGATAAATATAAGCATTTTTCAGTCTCCAGAAATGAGGCTGTCGCATGGCTCAGGCTATGGTTATGTACTATGTGCTTCTTTCTCATAACTGAATAGACATATCTTCTCTGACATCCTTCACTTATTGCAAGTGGTTTGCAACCACTTCCACAGAGCTCTGGTACAACACTGCTTATATGACTTCATGACATCTGCTTAAATTAATGAATAGTTTCCTTGGAATGGAACACAAGCCGAGATGATCATGCTGACCACCACTATCCAAAGAATGCGAATCATTAAGAAAATAACAGGATAGGGCTTGTGAGTAAATAATTTAAAAAGATTGCTGATGAGTTTGTTCAATACTAAAAACATTTATGCTTTCATTTACAATCACTTAATTACAAATCTCTTCTGTAACCAGGAACTACAATGTTTCAGATACTTCCATGCAGTGATTGCTTTAATGTTAATTTTATTAGATACCATCTGATGTAGCAACATTAGGACTTCAGCAGAGTGAAAAGGTCTCATGCAAAACAATTAGATTTCTCTTGCAAGAAGGGAAATACTTCTGTATATTAAATGTATTTCTACTTACTCACAAACTGCAGGGAAGGACAAACCCACAAAGGCACTAGACAGATATTCTGTATACATTTCATTTGCAACTCCTTCCAGGTAGTATTTCTGCCACGTATCCTCCTCAATCTAAAACCAAAGAAACAGATGCAGAGTTCTGAGTAAAAATCACAGCTTTCTTTGAAATTTACTTACAACTGCTTAAACGTGAATCAGATTTTAACACGTAAGTCAGTATACTGTTATGGCAATTAACATCACTTCTTTTTAAGGGATTTTCTAGAATGCTGAAAAAGCCCCCCAAAACAGAGTCCTTGTCAGTAAATCAAGTATGATATGCAAAAATAATACACTGAATTCTTGTCAAGCACACTGAGCATGGGGTGGAATAAAGCTGTAGAGAGCATGAAGAAAAAAGTTTCCCAATTTCCTCTTCTTAAAAATAGTAGAATGACAGAACGTTAAGAGTTGGAAAGGACCTTAAATATCACCTAGTCCCATCCCTTCCTGCCATGGGAAGGACAGCTCTCACTAGACCAGGTTGCTTAAGGCCTTATCCAACCTGGCCTTGAACACTGCTCGAACTGGGGCATCCACAACATCCCTGGGCAACATATTCCAGTGTTTAACTACCCACGGTGAAGAATTCCTTCCAGATATCTAGCCTAAGTTCTCCTCTCAGTTTTTACATACTACTCCTTGTCCTATCACTACAGTTTGTAACAAAGAATCCCCTTCTGGCTTGCCTGCAGCCCCCTTCAGATACTGGAAGATTGCTATGAGGTCTCCACACAACCTTCTCTTCTCCAAGCTGAACAGCCCTAACTTTCTCAGCCTGTCTTGGTTGGGGAGGCATCACCAGCTAGGCAAGGGAGGGAATTGTCCTGCTCTGCTCTGCACCAGAGCATCTTCACTCAAGTCCTGGAGGCAGTCTGAAATATAAGAAAGACATTAAGCTGCTAGAGAGCATCCAGAGGAGGACAGCGAAGGTGGTGAAAGGTCTTGAGCAGAAGCTGTATGAGGAGCAGCTGAGGTCACTTGGTCTGTTCAGCCTGAAGGAGACCTCACTGCAGTTCCAGCATCCTCAGGATGGAAGCACAGGGGCAGACACTGGTGTGTTCTCTGTGGTGACAGTAACAGGACCTGGAGGGATGGCCTCAAGCTCTGTCAGGGGAGGTTTAGTTTGGATGTCAGGAAATGGATCTTCACCAGAGGGTGGCTGAGCACTGGAACAGCTTCCCAGGGCAGTGGTGACAGCACTAAGACAGAGTTCAAGAAGCATTTGGACAATGCTCACAGGCACGTGGTGTGACTCTTGGCATGTCCTGCACAGGGCCAGGAGTCAGACTCAATGATCCCTGTCAGTCCCTTCAAACTCAAGGTACTCTGTGATTCTATGATTCTCTTGGACCAAAAAATATCAAGTTCTCAATTTTCAGTATTCCACAGCTATTTTGACTGGACTTAATATAGTATTTTAGATAAGTTTGCATTTTTATCCCAAAATTGGGTATGAATTTGGGATTCATCAATCTTTTTCTCGTTACACTAGTCAAAAAGCACTCTTTTAAAAAACTGCTCTAAAGAACAGAAGGATCGAAACTTGTTATGAAACCTGGTGAAATACAAGCTAAAATGATTTTTTCCTTTTTTTTTTTTTTTTTGTTTTCTTTGGGGGTTTTTGTGGGGTTCAGGTTTTTTGATTTGTTTGGGTTTTACCTTTTATTTTGTTTGTTTCGTTTTAGTTTTTTCGTTGTTTTTTTTTTTTTTTTTTTTTTTAATTATTGTTTTATTCCCTCCTCCTGTTGACAAGCTGCCAAGTAATCAGTTACTTTAGTTCTGGAGATGTAAACGACTGCAAGAATAAATTGCAATATGGAGATGTTCCAAATCATATACAGCCTGACAAGTGGGCTGCAAACAATCAGGAGAAATTTCTTCCACAGAAATTGTTTCACCATTCAGAGGCCATGTGAGATGGTAAAAGGCATTTGCATTGTGTTATTCCCCACCACACACAGAGAAGCCATATCACTTTTTTTATAACCCTTTTATTTATAGGAAGCTTGCAAATGTTGCTGATCAGCAACTCTATATACAGAAGAGAGATAAAGTGCAGGCTTGGTAAAAAACTAAGAGTAATGATAGCAAAAGCATGTTTGTAACTTTTGGTCTATTTTGTGGCTTTTTCTTAGATTGACACCACCTGGGGTTGGAAAAAAATATACACATACATTACATATCTCCCTTTCTACTTTCTTCCCTTGCTTTCTTTTCTTTAGGCAGATGGTTTTAATTTGGAGGAAGGAACTCCAGATCAGACCTACAGTTAAATACTCCTTAGTCAAGGACCAAGAAAAGGACTGGAAAAAATCAAACATTGATAAAGCAATGATCAAGCTCCATGGATACCAGTTAGTGCTAAATGAAACTTCATTTAGTGATCGGAGTGTTTAAGATATGATCTGTTAGGAGACCACATAGTGTTGATTATAGAATTTAAAGAATTGCTGATATTTGGGATGATATAAAATATTAATATGAGATGATTATAACAGTTGACTAAAGATGATCTTCTGTTTTATCTCCACCTGAACCATGACATTTTCCCAGTGATTTCAAAGAGACAGATGGTCACCTGCCTGGTATCTTTTGTGAGGAAAGATACTTTAGGAGTATCTTTATGCTCTTGACTACTTTAAACCTTTGTGATGGTATTTTAAAGTTTAGGTAACTGGCGGAACCAATCCAGAACAGGCCATACTACCACAAATCTGTATCTTCCTGATTCGTCTCTAGTACAGCAAACATATGATTATCTCTCCCTAAGTCACACTGCAATTCTATCTCCTGATAGTCATAAAACAAATTATCCACTGCTTCAGTAGCCTATATGAAGAATAGCTGGAAAATTACAGAGTGCAGTCCAAGAGAGAAATGTAATTTTCATCTGAATCTTTTTGTAAGTCACAATACTCCTCTGCTCTTCTCTGTTTTATATATAGATACAATATTGTTATCAGCAAATATATTTACATAATACAAGCAATTCCTAGTGAGACATGGTGACAGAGATATGAAAAAATGATGTAGCTCTTGCAAGCACAACCATTAGTATTGTCAGAAGAAAATGAAAACCTTTAATACACCCAGCCCTACACCCAGAAGTGTAATTATCAGAAGCTCTGTAGCTCCAGAAGATCTATCTTGCTCATAGCATTTGCTTTTCAGTGTAATGACATAAATAGTTACAGGAAAGAGATTGAGTGTATCTGAACCTGATCATGCTATATAATCTCTTCTGCCAAGATCTAAGTTTCACTATCAAAACAGAGAACAAATGCTAGAGTTGCAGTGTGACTTTTCATTGCATTTTGCAAGGGAAAGGATGGTGGATATACAATTCCTTTATAGCACAGTGAAAGCAGATGTAAAGTTTGCTCTTTAGCATTGAATAAGATCAGTTCATCAGCTCACCACCATGGAAAGAGCAAAAAACAGGACAAAGCCTTTGGGGACGTTTAATGTTACAATTCTCTATCTCAAACAGTATAGATGAGAATGAAAGCACCCACAGAATCATAGAATAATTTGGGTTGGAAGGCATCTTAAAGACCACCTCATTTCAAACTCCCTGCTGTGGGCTGGGACCCCTTCCACTGGACCAGGTTTCTCAGAGCCCCATCCAACTGGCCTTGGACACTCCCAGGTATGAGGCAACCACTACTTCTCTGGGCAACCTGGTGCCTCACCACCCTCACAGTAAACAGTTTCATCCTAAACCTAATCCAATCCTGCCTTCTGCCAGCTTAAAGCCATAACCCCTTGTCCTAACTCAATATGACCTTAAGTATTCTGGTACTTGAAAAGGAAGTGTATATTGAAAGCAATGTAGTTGAAATATTTCCTCCCATTCACCTATAACACCTTTTCAGTCCACCCAAACTACTTGAGGGAATGTCTAATTTTGTTATGTCTTTGCACATGGATATCTAAATCTGATAGAAAAGTAACTGCCTGAAAATAGTTCTTATGATCCTATCATACAGTGAAGCTTCTTAAATTTAC
This sequence comes from Phylloscopus whistleri, assembly GCA_017589585.1. Classification (NCBI taxonomy): domain Eukaryota; kingdom Metazoa; phylum Chordata; class Aves; order Passeriformes; family Phylloscopidae; genus Phylloscopus; species Phylloscopus whistleri. The sequence goes on along the minus strand of JADMLD010001407.1, from coordinate 2,750,939 downwards.
AGTCTTATAATTGCATTTCCTTAATTACTATAAATTATCAACTGCTTCTTTACTCAATTCCATTGTCTGATGAAATCAAAGCTAACAAATATTCTTAGTACTATGAAGACTTTACAATCTCAGTCAACCATTTCCACAGCTTTTCGTATGCAAGGATGAGTTTTAATTTTTTTATAAAAAGAGTATATTTTATAAAACATCAAATATGCTAATTAAGATTAGTTCTAATTACAAATGAGATTATGCCCTTCTCATTAATACTAATGTAGAATTTTGTAGTGGGTCAAGGCAGAGAGAGTATCCTTGAAATATAACGATATCTAATTCTTTTTTAGATTCTGGCCTTGATGGATTTGAACTGAAAGGCATACAGGCTCTACTTCTAATAGTCTGAAATATACAAAACAGAGCAAGATTTCTATCCAAACATGAGGCAAAGCATAGACTGGTGTTGATCTGTTCAAATGATTGACTGAAAATGCAGTCCCATGGTAGACCTTAGCCCAAGACTCTTATCAGAAGGACTGATACTGTGTGTACAAAGCAAACAGTTTTAAACCACAACAGGTTTTAATTCCTAGAATCAATGATTTTAAAACACTACAGTCAGGAAGATCTTTACATGCCCTTTGAAGATAAATGTATTTGGTAACAGGCTACATTTATTATTTGGTCTAGGTCCTGAGAGTAGGATCATGTAATCAGTTTATTATGCAGCTTCCTGAAGAACCTTACAACAAATCAAGACATTGCATTTCCTTCTCAATGCCCTTTTAAAGCCCTCCTACACATCAAGGAATTCACTGTTCATATTCCAGTTCCACACTTTAGAACAGTCCAAGGCTGCCTAGGTGGTCAAAAATAAATAGCAAACAAGTTGCTGTGTTCCATCAGTGTAGGTAAGCACACAACTGATGTAAATCTGTGTGGCATTATTATGTCTCTCAGCCTGGACTAGAAAGGAATGTAAAGTGGGCATTGCATATGTGTAGGTGTGAGCAAAAGCTGCCGAAACAGGCCACTAAACATTCTGGCTCTCAAAATAGTTTAGAGGGTAAAACAGACAGCTCTAGATAATTTTCAGATCTGGAATGAGGGGTACTGGCTGTCTAACCTATAGAGAAAAGACAAAACTAATTTGCCTGTGGACTTGTGTTACATTCAAGTACCACATTCCACATTTTATTAATTTACACAACAATTCCAACTTGGCTTGTAGGTTGTAGATTGGCTTGTAGGATTGTACACAGGGACAAAATTTGATCACCTCTGCCTATTACTCCACATATCTGCTTTTTGCAATGTTTTTCTTATAGACAGACTTCTGGTATGCACTTGCTAATTCAAACAATACAGATATTATTGCAGTACAGTACAGTATTTCCACCTTTTTCTGAGACTGTGCAAGTTAATAAAGAGTCCAAATTCCTTTTTTAATACAACAGTAACAGTCTATGTTATAAGAAGACTGGATTATTAAAATACAGTTTACAGGTGTAAAGTTTTGTGATTTTTTTTTTTTCCTTTAGCATATAGTTTGCTGCAATCTGTCTTTACAGAACATTAATCTTTTTGAGCTGATTTCCTTTTTGTTCAGTTTGGTGCCAGAAAGAATATAAAGGATTCCATATGATACTACATTGCTAAAACCAAAAGGAAAATATTAGGAACAAATATAATATTTTGAGGTTTCTTAGTTTGTTTTACTTCTTATACTGAGCAGACTGTTTACACAAATAATTTTGCTGTAATGTAACATATAATGAGTTAAATGTGTACAATGTCACCATCAATCATGTTCATTTGTGTTTGACTGACCAAACATTTATGGCACACTAAATCACTTTCTAATCACACTATGGAGGTGGAACAAATACACATTTCAAGCTTTCATTAAAAAATACAGAAGTTTCTGTACATTTTCCTGGCAATCTCCTGGCTGCTGAGAGACTCCACTAATAATGAGATTCCCAAGGCATTTCTGAAGGTCTGACAGTACTTAAATTGAACGCTCTTAATGAAAAGGGGTGAAAGTTCTTTTAGGGAATGGACACATTTCTCTTCAGTAGAGTCCTCTTCAGCATTTCTAATCAATGTAGCTGCTCTCCTACAATGCACTGCTGATTCACAGCCACTATTCCATAAGATTTCAAGTTTGTAGAGTGAGACAGACATGAGAAAGAACATCCTCTCAGCTAAATACACAAACCTTTTATTATCAGCAATAGGGTTAGAGTCACATAAATATGGCTCAATTATTGTACATTTATTTGGCTTCAGATTTTGAATTACTCAGAGATCTTTGGAAGTGAAGATGTGCATTTTACTTGCCTAGAAAATTCACTTTTAATTATGCGGCAAACATATTTTTACCTAGTATTAACAGAATATGGCTATCTTAATGAACCCTCTTATGGCATTTTTTCCTCCCAGTGCCATGTAAAGACGACATTTGAAGTCACACAAGTTAAGGTATGCCTGCACATGGCTCTGTTCATAACTGTATATAATCAGACACAAGAGCAAAATTGACAATGACAGCTTCCCCCAAATCAAATTCATTGATATTTTTATGCTTATTCTGTGTACAGTGAGATACTCAGATGTAATTTGAGTAACGCCTTGCATAGCTGAGCCTTCAGCTTAAAACTGTTCATCAATGAGATCCAATCTGTAACTGTACTGGAACTATTACAAAAATGTACTATAAAATAAGAAAACATAGATGGCTAAGATGATGGCAGAAGTAGTTAGTTAGATATATCTTTTGGAAACCTGTATGTATCCAGGTTTTTGACTTCTTTAAATGTTTTTAGATAAAGATCCAGACCATAAATGTGTGTGATTCTGGTACAGTTCCCCCACAGTCAGACATTTATTCACTTTATCATTTTGTGAATCTCTCTACTTTCTCACTGTTTAAAATCAGTATTAAAAGAGCTTGAAATAAGACTGAGGCTTCTGAGGATACCCATATATTTGGATCTCCTTAGGAGACAATTGACCCCTTCTGATTTTTGAAAGGCAAAAGGTGAACAAAAGTTTCACATGTACTCTGGTGCCAAGACAGAGTTCATACAACAGGCTGCCTCAGTAATTTGCATACTGAGGCAGTACAGTGTGACTGTTAAAATTGTTTGAGACTCCTGAGAGGCTTGGGTTACCACAGCAGCCAAGAGTGAGAGAGATCAAGCTGACTGGCAAGAGAATGATGTTCACAGAAGACAGAGTTTTCTTCTGGGATATAGGTAGAAAGGATTAATATCCAAATGGCCACAGCCTGAGGAGTCACAGACAGGTTTGCTGAAGTAAAACTACTTTCTTTTTTTTTGCTTCTTTCAGTCGTTTTTTGGGGTTTTTTTCCAGAACATTAATAAAGATGAATAAAGATGAAGATACTGTAACTGCAGGCAATAAAGTGCAGAGTCCAGACCTGTCTCCATATTGAAAACTGGCCTTTTTTGATTAAATGCAATAGTATGTAATATTTTGGACACATGGGAGTCTGCTGTCCTCTAAGGATACCTTCACAATAATGTCAGGACTTTATAAGAAGCAAAGACTCACTGTCCTGCACCAACATATGCACCTCTAAGAGAACAGTCCTGGCTTTGTCATCTGAGGACATGAGGATATTTTTATTTTTACCTTACTTGCACAAGTGACTTGTAGTGGACCATGGCCTACCTTTCATTCCAGTGTTTCCCATCCCATTAATAACTCCCAGTCTCCCATGAGACTGGAAACTGCCCACTCTTTATGTTTGGAATCAATGTCCCTGAAATGCACCAGGAAGGATGCAACGATTGCTTCAACTGAGGCCTTGGTCCAGTGAACCAGTACAGCTGCCACAGAAGTCTAGCTGGGTTAAAATTTTGTAATCCAAGTCCGAAAGAGCTCTTAGACTAAGGAGAAACAATACATGAATGATGTTCTGGGAAGTTTGGGCCTCAGTTCTAACACATGTTCCTTATTTACTCACAGTCAGAGGTTCATTAGTCTCTTGATGTAAAAGACCAAAATGACCAGTCCCTTTTTCTTGGCACTTTGCTGCTACATGGGACTCAGATAAATCGTATTTTTGTTTTAGCAGCAGCAACTTTTCTCATAGAAAAACATGTGGCTTGTCTAAAATCAAACAAAAACACAAAATGCCAGAAATATCTCCCTGGAAATGAATGATGATTTGGAAAATACTTTAAAAGCCAGACACTTGCTGAATAAAAATAAAATAAAAAAAACCCCACAAGTTGATAGAACCTGGCTTATTGCCCAATTTTCAGCAAAAACCTTAGCATGGAAGTGTGTGCTGGTTTTTTTAGTCTTACAAAATCTAGTAATGTCTTCTTATCTGTTTTACATGTTCTCTACTCCAGTCTCTGACAACCTGAATTGCAGACTAATGTTCTAATGAGACAAGGCATTACCTTTATGAATGACCTCATAGAGAAGAGGTTGGCTAACATCGTTGAAAGGCCCGGTGCCAGGCAGCTCTGGGCTATGAAACCCAGCTTCAGCTCAGCAAGACAGATTGCATCATCCCCTTCTTTCCAGTTCCAGCTTGGGATATTTAGTAGATGGGCCTGGAAAAGAAACAAACAAAATATCCCACAGGTGAAGAACCAGAAATAGAAGATAGCAGTGAATGATTTTCTTTGTAAATGCATTGACTTTTTCTGGGTAGGCAGAAGCAGTTCAAGTGTTTCACAGCTTAATTCTATGCTAAGAAACGTTCTACTCTTACCTACTAGAGATAAAATCCTACATTTCTCAAGACATGCTGGCTGTGGCACTCTGTCAGGTCCATCCTCACACCTGAACAAGCAGAACATTGTAAAGCTTTCCTTCCCTTCTGCATGTTTCTTTCACAGCACTCTGAGCTACTGACTGATAAGGAACACACGTAATATACAGGAAGCTAATACAATTTAGATTACAACTTATGTGAAGCTGCAACCTGTAAAGGATACTATAATTTAAAAACGTATGCAACATCTTTTGTCTTTTCTATTTCATTTCTTCCACCCTGAAGAACAGTACTTGACAGAGAATATCCAAACTTTTTTTCTAAGAATGCTATTTATAAGGACAGAATGAAGAAAATAACTGAGCAAGACACATCTGCAGTATTAAAACTGATCACTTAGGTAAGTATAAATATTGCTCAGTTACTGGCATAACTCTGTTGGATTTTCTCTGACATGTAACTTTTACGTTTGCACAGATACAAGGAAGCACAGAGCCTTTCCTTGTTTCCCTTCCTAAGTTAATTCCACAGTTCAGCACTTTGATAAAAGCTATCCTTGAAGACATAACCATTGGAATAGCAAAAAAACTGCAGTATTTAAAAAAAATCCCCTCTGTGGCTGCTTAAAGCAGAGAAAAACCATGTTGTTATTCTATAAAAAGACAGGCTACTTCCATAACATATGGAAAGAGAACATAACAAGCAACAGTAGTTGTTCTTGTTCTAGCAACATGTTACAGGTATAAGGAGCTGTTATCAAACGTTCCTAGTACCAGTTTTATCGTGTACTTCATCGAATGAAGGTTTACCCAGTCAAGCTTTTTCTCAAACCCTGGGCAATGGTTGATTCTTTCAGAGCCACATATTAGTATTGTGTTATCTGATATATCCCTCCTCACCAAATTAGTCAGCAGTTCATGGGTTTCCTCATCTCAGGATTGAACAAACTGACATCATTTTGTTTAAGGGTCACAAAATTACTGTTAATTTTTTTTTAATTCCTTTCTTTTAATTTTGAACTTCTCAATATCCTTAGTACCATATTCCACAACTGAGTTACGCTTTACACTAAAAAACACATAAATTTATTTATTTTGTACCTACTGCTTGGCAATCTCAGGTCTACATGGTCGCACCAGAATCAAAAAACACAATAACCTCCAATAAGACAATAAGAGCAGAACTTAGAAAATTGAAGTGGTGAAAGGTCATCTGGAATCAATAACAAGTATGGACACTGTAGCTTTGAGAATTAGATCCTAGGCAACTAATAAATGTCAAGATTTTGATAAAGGCCCTTGCATATATAAATAAAACTAAATTACTTTTTAACTGGATTACATGACAAGGTTTATTAAGACATCTTAGTCTGGAAAGAAAAATGCTTGCTGTTACCAGAAGTAGAAAAAAATATGTATGGGTGAATGCCACGTAGCAAAAAACTCTGAGAAGAAACTCTGGCCATCACATTACCTTATTGTGGTACTGCAACATCTGAGTGATAATTCTTATCTTCGGATGGTAATTTTTTATGGAAATAACTCTAAAGAGAAAAGGAAAAACCGATTAAAATAACTTTTCACTGATGGAGTATTTGGATAATGCATGCAAATACCTCTATTTTACTGTGTTGTTAAGTCCCACAATTAAAACTATACTCCCTTATTCATCTGCCTATAAAGCAAACTGATTAATGTCAGACCTTTGAAATATTTACACATAGTTAAACTGAGGTAAGAACTAGAGAGCAAAAAGCCTCAGGAAATACTCAGTTGAACGGTTTGCTCTTATGGAGTTTGCAGAAAAAGGAACTTGTTTTAACAGCTCTGTTCAGATACTCATTATGTTAAGAAAATAATGTAGTTGGAATCGTTGCATCATCCTCAGTGATTATCCTTGTATCTTTGAATCAACATACTTGATCAAGTTTTCCAATGATAAATGCCTGAAAAAATTAATTTTTCAGCCCCATTACATATTATTTATTTATAGCTGCTAGAAATTCATTATATCTAAATTCCTTGAAAAATTATTTTTTGTTACATATGCAAATTTGTCTTAATTTTGATGGATTAATCCACAGATCAATATAAAAACTGATCGCTGAATGCTGAATTTATAAAATATGGGGCCACTTTCATAATCTGCCCATTTTCTGCATTCTAAATTATTTAATGAATATAAGAGATACTCAACTTTGTACTGATTTTAAGTGGCTGGAAAGAAAAATGTTTGAGAAATGCATGAATTGATAATGTGCTATAAAAAAGCATTGAGCAAAAATAAAGGGATGAACAGACAAAAAAAAAAGTCTTGTATTTAAAAGCTAAAGGTAAAAAAGGAGATAAAACAACGGAAAAACTATCAGACTTATTTATGGAATCATCAGTCTCATAAGACTGAATGCCACAAGTGTTCACATTGGTGTTTTGTAGAAAGTATCTTGTAAACTACTGGTCTGGCCTGTGCTTTTAAGCATATCATAGCTAGAACAGAAAACATTAAAAAATTGCATTATTTTAACAAGTCTTTCTTCTAATATTCCATTTCTTGTATTGTTCATTTAAAGATTCATTTTTGTAATTAAATTGTGAGAAAACACAAGAGAATTTCACTCTCACATTAAAATTTTTGCATTTTATTAAATTAAATGTATTAAATCTATTAAGAATTCATCAATCTGTGACTGGAATACTTTTAATGTACTTATTGCAACCAATGCCAAAATAAAGTTTCTTGCATTGCAACTCAAACCACATTTGTAAAATGAAACTAGGTATATTTTAGCCTTGTGTTTTTTTCAGATAGATACATCTCTTGCACACAGTTGTAGTTTTCCAGAAGAGCAATTTTAGTAGCATTTTTTTATTTCTCCCCTTCCTTTAATACACAGCATACAAACATCTGAAACGCCAGTGAAATCTGTTTATACCACTGGCCAATCCAACACTAGAAAACTTTTAATCAACCACTGACTGAGATTTAAATTTTAAAAAGGAGACTGGTCTCATAAAAACTAGGGTTGTATGAACAAAACAAAAAATGGAATGGCTTAGGTTTGTTGTAACTCTAGCTGCCATCTGCTGACTGATGTTTTCATCTCCTCCCTTCAGAGACCACAAAGAGGAAAGCAGGAGGAGATCTGGTGGTCCCTAATGTCGTAAATGCCTTGTCAATCAAAGCAAGCAATGATTGGTTTTTAGTGTAAAAAAAAGCAGGATGGAGACAGGATACAACTCCCTTGTATACTTTGGTATCCCCTGAGCAGTGCATTACTTGCAGGAGCAGATCCACCCAGGAGCAGCAGGGAATGCAGCACTGAAGGTGCTGACAGCAGCCCCTGCAGTGCATGCACTCACGCCATGTATCGTTGCAACGACCTAACTGCATTCCCCTTCCTCTCTGAGTTCAGATAGGAACACTCAAACCCAGCTCCTGCAAAACAACTAAGAGTGCCAAAGCCTCTGCTCCAAGTGTCTCTTCTGACACACTAAAGACAGACGGAACAGCTGAGGTAGGAATTTAGGGCATTCTCGCCACTGGACTTTTGTGAGGACTTCTAATTTGTCCTCTAAAAAAATCAAAACCCTACAATGCTCTTTAAGTGCAACAGATCAGATATAAAATTAGTTAATCAGAGTTAAGAACCAAAAAGCTATTAAAAACTACAGAGTTTACCTCATAATATTGGAGGCATCTTCAGCATCTGGGTCAGCGCAGTATTTATTGGCAAGGATTAGGCACGCATCTGCTGACTCTATCTGAGACACCAAAGAAAAAGGAAACATATAAAGCAACGTGTCTTTCCAGCTCTTCTTTCCTCATAAACTATCAGGGAATCCAGCACTGGCTGCATGACTGTGAGTGTCAGTTCCCAATACTATTAATCAAAAATAGGCTAACATGAGTTCATGCCAGTGATTACGACCACTCTTATGTACACAGAGAATTCCTTGAAACCTTATGAGGATCAGAGCAGGTCAGAAGTTCAATTGACGACTCTTACTTTGTATCAGCTGAGCCACAAAGGTGGTAATGTTAATCTTTTGTAAACAGATACTGGAATTTAGACTTCTAAATCCATGGGAAGTTCCTGTTACATCAGTACAGTGCTCCCAGAGTCCTGCAGCTTTGTTTGGGAATTTAAGTACCTTCCTATTCAAGACAGGAAGAGTTGGCTGAACTGATTTAGAATCTGAGCACCAGATATAGAAAGCAAGAGGAGGATGACTGATCTATCCACAGGACCTCTAGATTCACACAAACCTGAGCTTTACAGAACTCAAAGCAGATGACAAAAGTATTTTCCAGTGTATACAACCAAATATCAACACAAAGAAGGGTGGAATACAGAACACAAAAGAACATACGATTTTATGGTCATAATTAGAACATGCTCTGATGAACCGAAACAGTGTGCACTGGGCTACAAAAAGCTTAAGCAATTTCTGCAGTCAAAATGGACAAAAGACATGACTAGTACGCCAGTAAGTGTTAGTAACACAGTACTAAAATATTCTTGGCTTAAGTAGCCAGCTTATATTCCATTGGGGAGAAAAAGAAACAAAAAAGTTAACAATGTATCTGACAATTTGATTTTTCTTTAAATTTCTTTTTTTTTAAGCTTCATGCTTTAAGAGAACAAAATAATTTACCATTTAGAAATTCTAGAAAATAAATAAATAATAAGTAAAACTATCTCATTTTATCTACCAAAAATCTTAACTTGCATTTTTCTTTCAGGATTCTAGACAACAGAAAAAGGGTTTGGAGGGTGAAAAAAAAATTTTTAATTGTTCTGTTAAGTTAAGAGAACAGCATTTTAAGCAATTCTCTAAGACGACATCATGCTATATCAAACATAATGTAAAATACACTTTTGAATGTAACATCCATGAAAACTTCATAAAGAGTCCAATGGATACCAGAAAAAAAGATTTATTAGGATAGATATAATTTATTACTTAAGATAATAAAGATGGAAAAACATTCTTTTGGGGTTACATGGAGAAGGGCTTTAGTGATTTTTTTTTTTCCAAATAATGCAAGGAGTACTTAGAAAAACGTCAATTATTAGGAGAACAGAACAACAGAGCTGTTACCTTCACTCTCGCCAGGTCATGGGGATTAAGGACTGAACCCTGATAAAATTCCACCTGAGTGAAGTGTCGTTTAAAAAGAGCTTCCAGCTCAAGGTTAGGGGAGATACTGCATTGGAAAGAGGAAGAAAACACAAGAGCAAATGAGAAGCCAGTTTCCATAACTGCTCCATTTCCTGCATTTACAAACCGACCCATTTATTTATTTTAGATATTTAGACTTCTGCTGATGCTTTTTCTGTGGCATGGAAACAGTGTGCCTTAATTAAAAGGTAAACACTACACTGCTTTCACTGCAGGGCTTCTGGCCCACCTTGTGCTGCTCTCCACGTTCATTGCATGTCCATTTCCAAGGGATGTGAATCCAGAAGAATGGCTGCAAACATTTGAAAACATCCTCTCCCAGCCTTCCACCCAGAAATTATACAGTACCAAAACCATCCTCTGCATATCTGCACCATTCCCTCAATGCCTGACTGTGTTGACTAAAGCAGCTCAGTGCAAGATCACTAAAAACCAGAAAAAGAAACCAGACAGGGACTCTGTGGCCTGTATGAACTACAATGAAAATAAACATAATGATGCCGTGACTTTCTGTCTCATTTCATTTCGCCAGAAATAAAAGAGAAAAATTAAATGGATTACAGTCAATTATATAACATGGCACCAACACTGTAAATATATTTTCTGGTGCCACCCATTAAAATAGAAGGGATTTAACAGCTACAGGCACAAACAAGCAGCAAGGTGCTAAACTCCTTTCATGTGAATGTGCAGTTTCCTGATTCCTATCACCACATATTTTCACTGTGGAAATCCTGATCTCCGATTTCCTTTCACAGTTACTTGTTACTATATAGAGAAGGAATGCAAAAAAATGATGTAGTTAGCTGAGGATATCATTGTTTGTTTAAATTGTGCAAGTGCTGCTGATTTTTAATTTTCAGCTTCCACTGTTAAGTCATCACAAATGACTCCTTAACTTTTTAATAATTTTCTTTGGCAAAATTGCAGAATGCATTGCTGAATGCGAATATATTACTTGTTTATAACTTGCAACTCTTTTAAACAGATGCAACTACAGAACAGATATTACAGAAAAGATACTGCCTCCTATCACATGCCTTTTTCTAGCAGTTCCTCCCTTAGGCATGGCTATTTGGCATTGTATTATTTATTAAACTAATATTAACTTTTACATCATGTAGAGCCTGCAAGATACACCAACCTCAATAAGACATCTTTCCAAACTCCACATCAGAAAAAGGCTAGATACAACATGTGTTTAGGTATGTGTATATAATGTTACAAAGAGCAGTACTGATTTTCACCATGACAAGAATTTCATTTCTTTTGTCAATATATTTGTAAAGTATCTGTTATATTAAAACTGAATCTGCACCTACATTTTTCATTTTATAACCACTCTGCAATTTGAAATAAGCATTTTTCCTAGAGAAATCCAGGGTAAAAAGGTACTTCCAGATACCATAAGTTTATACAACATACAGTGTTTTCATTGGTTTTACTGATGTTATTAATTTTGGTAGTTTCCCTAGAAAAATTTACTACTAAAAAAAAAATCTCTGATGTATTTATTTGCATTTCAATATTTTTTATTTCATAACCCAATCCCCACTTCAACTATGCATTTAGCTATGTACCTTACAAGCAACCCAACTGTGTCTGAAGTCTATCTGGTCAAAACAAATATACTTAGTAGGGGGTTATGGAAAATGCAGGGAAAAAAAAACTTTTACCAAGACACATTGTTAATAAACATAAATAAAAATACTAATTTTATGGTTAATCGGAGCTTTTAATATTCTCTGTCTTCCCAGAAGATACAGCTTAACTTAATGAGTTTTAGTAAACACTAAGACCAATGCTGAAAGGTTACTTACTTATGCAGAAAGACGATTTCTACATTGACATCATCCCTATCTTGTGCAGGAAGTCCTTCAGGAAGTTCGACACACTTTCAAGTGTTATGTGACCACAGACAACTATGTGCCTGTTACAGAAAAATCAGAGTTATTCTTGCAAAGAAGGTAAAACAAGCAAGCAAGCAAGCAGAGACGGAAATGATAACTTATTGAGAAGAAGGAGCATTAGTCTCTTCTTGATGTTCCTCTAGATCCTATTCCACAAAGTCAGAGAAGCAAAAATCAATTCCAAAAGGTTTTTTGCAACTGCAAATGTTTATATATACACGTTCTCACCTGTAAAGCCATTTGCCCATGTTGTATTTCACATTTAACAGTAAGTAGGATCAATTATATGTATGTTTATGCACTGTATTAACCAGTCCCTTTCAAAGTCATATTTCTCCATTTTACGCATCTTTCTTGTTATGTTTAATTCCTCTAATGAGATTTACTGTTTAAATTTTTGGGTTATGACAGCAAATCTCCCTAAACTGATTCAGTATTTTTTATGCTTGAAGCAAACTTTTATGCCAAGGAAGGTAGTGGAAACCTTGCCAATTACAGGCCATAAGCAGCAAAAAAATAAATCTTATTTCTACTATAAATCCTAGAAGGAGAGTACTTTACAACAAAAAGTCATTGTTTACTATTACCACTTTTCTGGCAGAGCAGAGTGTGTTAAACATTTATTTTGAAATATGGTAACTCCTTTTATGTGAGTACCTAATGACATCCCTAGGACCCAAACGCAATTTTAGAACTAGCAACAATCTAAAATTTCAATTGTTTCATTATATTTAACAGGTAAGAAATAGAAGTTTTTAAGAGACTCTGGCCATGCTAGTTTGTATTTAACATTGGACTTGATATATGAATGTTTATTGCTAAATTTGCTATTCACAGTTTCTGCTTTGCCATTTTTTTGGGTTTTTTTAAACATAAGGTTTGGGTACAATAAATGTCCTTGAACCGGAAACACTTAAAACCACAAAAACATGAGTTAAAGCTTTCCTGTTTTATGAGATGGTAAGCACAGTATCAGAAAACAAGATGTAAAATCTGCCAGGTCAGCCTTTTTCCTTGGGGCAAGGGGTCCTCCGCAGGTCTCCTCTGGCAGCTTTGCCACCTGGCAGAGTTAGCAGCACGCTGGGTACTGGGAGAACCATGCCTACACTGCCCCCACCAGAAGGACTCTTCCTCTGTTTCCCTGATGGCCACTTGCCTGAGTTGCCAGAGGTGTACATGTCTGACTTAGCAATGGAAAACCTCAGGAAGCTTCAGATTCTGAAGAGATATTTAAACCTTAGTAGTTTACTTGATGTAAATTCTCAACAGACTGTTTGTCTGTTCTACATTACACTAACATAGAGCAAAGTTCTTTCTGTCTGGTGGTATTCAACACTTTTCCTGACTATAAACCCATCTAGCATCAAAAATCCACCAAGTCCCAGGAAAACTATAAATAGCAGCTAAAAATAATAATTTGTATTCCTTAAACTGCCTGTGCACATTTTCCAAGATGACTAATTTTAAACTACAGGTATTACTTTCTTCAAATGTCTCCATCTATTGCTATTAAGAAATTGAACTTTTCATCTGGACAGATTATACATTGTTTTTGATAGCAGAAATAATTCCTGATTGTAGGGGAAATGCTTTGTACAGATCTAGTACTGTTAGCTTTGGCTGGGTCTCCTCCTGAATGCTCTTCTGATACACTGCATTCTTATGGAGAAAACTGGCTACCTCCCTGGCTGATTTCACTTAATATGGGCTCTTCTCTGTCATTAATTAGAGTCCACACTTTAAAAGTATGGCTGTGCAACCCAAAATATTGTATTGCAGAAGAAATTATCAGAGTATCAAAAGATTACAAAGTAATTCATGCTCTCAGATTCCTCCAGAGGTTATTTGCTACAAAAAGCTCCTGCTAAAAGCAGATGCATTTGGTACAATCCTGTTATGACTCTCACTGCATAGGGACTCACAGCAATCTGCTCCAGTGAAAATAAAACATATGGCTGCCAAAAACTCTCACATTTGGGTATCAAGACTAATTGTTTTTGGAGTGTTAAAAGGAATCTGCACTGTGGTTTCATTTTATACTCTGATTTGGACTTGAACGTAATCTGTTCTTCTCTTCTTTGCTATTATACAGCGCAAGGCAGTGTTCTTAACAGTGCAACAAAACCTCTTGGCTTTCAAATATTTTCTGCTAAGATACTTGCATTCATTTTTGATTGAAAACTCCCACCAAAAAAACCTTCCTCTAACATAAATTATATTTTTGCTTAGAAGTAAAAGAAACTGAAAACAGATTCCCTACTTGCCCATAGAGAGTTATTAGGTATATTATTTAAGAAAATTTGAAGAGCTTATAATGTTCCAATCTGTCCTGTATATGATTTGAAGATTAATAACTTCCTCTGTTTCAGTAATCATTGTATTTGCTTTTTAATTTTTTTTAAACACCAGGGTTTTTTTCCCATGCACTGAGAAAGTAAAGCCAACATAGTGGATATCTTTTGTTTTCTGTGAAAAGTTGGTTAGTAGAAAGAAACTTCATTTGGTCAACAGAAATATCTAACTTCTGCATTAAGCTTTTCTTCATGAAAAACTTCAAAACTAGTACATTATTTATTTTTATTATTGTTGTTCTTTAAAACAAAATCCATAAAGTTGCTTGCCATACTGAAAAACGAATGGTTTACGAATTTAGACATTGTTATTACTGATAGGGATTTAGGAGGACTAAGGTTTTTGTTAAGTAGTAGCTGTCATTGGTACACATATCAGATGTGAAACTGGTTTAATATATCAGTGGGAATCCACATTACATGACTGTGATGCTGCAAAAGTAACCTTTTTACAAAGAATCAAAAGCTTATCAGGAGCCATATTCTAACAACAAAGATGGGCTAATCCATCCTCTCCCATATATATTTAGCATTCTCAAAATCAATTGGAGAAATACAAAAAAGTATAAAAATATTTCAAATATGAAGAATTGGCACTGATGTACACAGTTGATTTCAACTGTGATTCTACATAATTGAAATTCTCTACAGGACCTATTTTTCCCACCCTAGTATTGGCATAATGATCCATTTACTAAAAAATACTCCAGCTTCTTATAAAGTAAACAAAAACCGTGATAAAAAATCCAAAGCTACTACAGAGACAAACTGTTTCAGTAAGGAAAACAATGAAATGAGCAAAAGCTAAAACATCTAGATTTCTGGCATGAGATAATTGAGAACATACACTTAAACCATGTAAATAGCACTGTAAATGAAAACAGATCCACTGTGAATGGGATTCTCTAAAAACGATCTTTGCATGGTTCTTCCTTCAGAGGACACAATACAAAAGGCAAATCTTTTGCCTGTTTGTTTTGCAAGAAAAATCCATTTTATTGGAACAAGTATAAAGAACCTGAAAAAACTCACTCCAACTAGTCTGTCCTAATAAATCAAAAATAATAAATAGAAAATTCTGTTCAGTATTCAGTTGAATACTCAGTGTTCACTTGTCAAGTAACTAAAGGAAGTGTGGTGCATACTGATCTAGATGACTCTATAAAATTATGGTATTTATATCAAATACATATGCTCAGATCTTTTTCATGGTATTTCTGCTTAGCATTCTGATCATTCCTTCATCTACTGACCATCTAAACTCTTTATATACCAGTAGCAAGCTGCTGTGTTTGAAGCAGACAGAAGCTTGTAAAGTCTAACAGGTTTTGCTCAAAGAAATGATGGATTGCAGTCACGTTTTCTTATTAAAAAAAGTCAAGAAATGTCAACAGAGACTGCATATGTGATCTGCTTGTTTATCTATTAGTGATATGCATTCTCAAACATAGCAGTTTACAGTAGGTTTGTAGATGGTTGTGCTTTTGATGGTTGATGATTTACCAAACATTACTCAGGATTCTGATCAAAATTTCATGTGTGTGCTTCCATGTCTTTCTCTTATTTCAATATAAACTCCCCTCTCAGATTAACTCTGTTGCAGTAGTAAGTGCTGTCCAGCCCCAATCTGAAGTGTTTCCCTTTCTTTTTCACAGAAGACTTGAGCCCAAGGATGATGGTCCTCTAAGGATCTCTTATGTAGCCAACGTGTATGGTAAAAAAATAATTAAACTGTAAGCTAATTTCTCAATCTGATTCTCCCATCAGGCTCTAAAAATCTTTGAGTAAAAAGTAAACAAGAAGAAAATATTAAAGATTATAGAGAATTGACTGTCAAGCAAGTTTAGCATTTTTTCTTCTATGACTGTTCAAAAGTAAATTTTCATTATTCTCTTTATTCCTGAAGGATTAAAAATCTCAAGTGTTGCAGTTTCTAAGAAGTGTTGTGGACACTAAAACATGTATCAGTATTAAAAGTATACAAGCACATGGCCATGCTGTCAGAGGAGATGTAATTGCAGTATGTGGAAACATCTCAGGTACCTTTAATTTCTGTAAACTGAACCTGATAGCTTCAACTGTCAGCTGTTTAGAAACCAGACTGTACTTGTGCAGCTGCTGTGCTTAATTCTGACAGAAAGTATCTGTTCTTTCCACCAGGTTCCATGCCTTTGGATTCTCTCTTAAATCATGAATAAAGAAAAAGGGACTAGGTAATACCAAGAACCACTCAAAAAGCTCCATTCAGTCTGTGGTGCACAGTACAGATCAGTGGAACCCTACTAGATCCTACATCAGATTAACACAAATAGGAAATTGTTAATGTCAGACACTTGAAATCTGATGCAAATATTAAATCACTTTGTGACCAATACAAGAGTGCATTTCAGCTCCTTTAATCCAGAACAAATAGCCCACTTCTTTGTTTAAATTGCACATTAGAGCTTTCATCCAAGTCTGTTTGCAACAGCATGCTATCCTACATGACTCACTCTGGGCTGCTCTGTTTATTTAAACTTTCCTCAGCTACAGCTAAATGAATTTATCTTGCATTTTTATGATCATGATCTAAGGAACTTCGCAATGCAAGTTAAAAGTTAATATTCTTTGTTTGCTGCACACCTCCAAACCAGCCATAATAAAATGAAAGCACAGAGATTTGTTTCTTCCAGGATCTGGATTAGTTAAGAGGCTTCCACTGTAGTTTAAGGGATGAATATTCATCCTTTCATTCAGTCTGAATGGCAATATTATTTAGAGCATTGCTGCTTTTATGAAAAATACCATAACACTTCGGTGCAACACACGTCTATCACCAGAAGACAAAAGTGAATAGTTTACTATAAACAGAAGTAAAATCTGCTGAATAGCATGCACAAGGAGCCCATCCTAGGAGGCTTACAGTAAAATGCAGGGGTAATTACACCTCCAGCATTAGCATCTCACCTGCAAACAGACCTTAATTGACTGTTCTGATCCCTCCAAACACTGGACTTCATTTCTGTAACATTTTGTGTGGCAGGTATAATACACACAAGCCATCCTCTTTTTACTTTTGAAATCAACTGAAAGTGTTTTTTATTAAATACATTGCTTTGTCCCATTGTTACTCACTTTCAAATCACCTTATGTGTTTTTTAAGTGCTCAATGAGTCAAAAAATATTTAAATCCTTTGTAAGCAATGCAGGAGTTAGGAAAGGATCTTCAGATTTTTGAGCATTTCATCCATGAGCAGAGCCAATGCATTTCTTTCCACAGGAATCATCCCAAAATGTCATGACTAATTTTCTGCAACAGAGCCCGAGTGAAAGCAAGAAGTCTCTAAAACTTGCTGATCAATTAATCACTTCTGCCATCTCACATTACACAGCCCGGAATGCCATGGACTGTATAGTTTGCAGAATATGGTAGATCAGCAGATTTATAAACCAGATTCAGTCTTTCTTGGGTCAAAATTTAAACAGCAACTACTGCTATCTGATGCCAAATCCAAAAGGTTTTTTTTAAGTTTGAGAAAAGGAACTTTTACAACTTCAACTAGAAATATAAAATAAGTGCTGTTATTGTAGGAATGGAACATGATATGAAACCTCAAATACACATTTTATACTCATATTCTTATATGTCACTTCCCACATTTCCTTTCTTACTTTTAAAAGAATGGATATAGTTTAATATGCACACAAAATTAAAAAAAAAAGTTTGTCCTATTTCTTCTATCTGTCAGTCTATTTAACACTCATCAGCTTTTCTTTATCACTAAGTGAAGTTTCATTTGAAGAAGTGGGATTAGAAGAATGGCTAGCAGATGGGAAATAGAGACACCCCTGGGATCCTAATGTAATCCATGTCACATTCTCTTATTACATTCTCATCCCACTGAAAAAAATAATATCTTACATATTGTATCAAATTATTTAATATAAGAATTTAATGTCACTTTCTTTGGAGCTATGCCTCTCATTACTGCAGCAAATGGACCTTTTCTTTGGTTAAGCTTTAACTTTTCTTTTCTTTTTTTTTTTTTTTTCATTTGTAATGAAATTCAAGTGTCTAATGAGTCCAATATGGCCTGTCAACTTAAATTATCTGTTTGTCTTTCTGTTTACCATATCTATCTGTCTACAGTTTTTATTTTCCTCTGTGAAGTTTAGTTATTGAATCCCATGTTTCCTTCTGGAAGGAATTTCTAACAGATGATTATTCCTGTTGATATGTTGATGATTTGATAATTTATGGCTTGTAAATTTAAGAAATCTGAAGAAATCTCTGGGAAGCAGAGCAGATCATGAGAGAAGAGAAACAGGAGGTTCCAATACCTTATACAGTAAAGGACTTTGATTTCATTAAAATGCATTTTTTGATCGTATATATTAACTAAAATAATGCCTCTGGATAATTTATTTTTACATCTTTTGAATCTGTAATGGAGTCTAGCAGAAACCTGTATGATGGAGACAAAGGAAGCTCTTTCTATGGACACGGCCAGAGTCACAGAATGGGTCAGGTTGGAAGGGACCACAGTGGCTCCTCTGGACCAACCTCCCTGCTCAGGCAGGCCACTGCTCTCTCTGCCATACCAATTCATGGAAAGCTGTGCTCTGCTTTCTGAACTCATAAAGACTTTGCATCAGATTTGACAGCAGCTTTGCACAAAAAAGACCAACTAATTTAGTCCATGGAATTAGAAGTCATTAATCCAATGTAAAGACCGAAAAAAATCAGTAAGTTATCCAGGCTGAGTTCATCAGTTTACAAATGTTCTTTCCATAGGCTTTCTCGAGCTTTGTGCAGACTGATTTACAATAAGTTGATATCTTGAACTGGAAAATATTTCACAGAAGTAAAATCCAGCCTGATCGTATGCACACACAAACAGAGAAATGGAACAAGAACTAGCTTGATTCAAAACCAAGAATTTCAAAAGAATAAAATTTTAATTATGAATTAGTAGAGGTAAAATATGTGGATTTTATCCACATCATATACCACACCTCAGTAATATGAGTACTATAAACAAATAAGCAAAATAAACTTTTTTTTTCTTAAAATAACACAGATGATCTTGTAAGTCCTATTTTGGCTGGAACCAAATGGCTAAGGCCCAAAACATCACAAAAATATTGCTATAGCATAAATCTACTTATACAAACACAAGACATTCTTGAAAAAAAGCCTTATTTCAAAGGAATCAAATCCCGAACATTAGAGAAAAGCAGGGAATAACAGCACTTTAGAAATTCATCCAAAGTGATCAATGCCCCTTCTGACCTTCCAGAGGTATGAATGCATGAACAAACATGCAGGCTTAATGCTCTACTCTAAAATCAGCTATGGTGACAGAGTGGCAGATACCTTTTCATCCTTTTATGGTACTTCACTTTAGAAACATCAAATTAAAATGATCCCTTGAATATTAACTCATGAATTCTACAAATAATTCAGAGAAAAATCCTAAACAAAGTCAAATTAAAAGCTTTAAAAAGAAAAGAGCTAAATGTAGACAGGGTATAAGGAAGCACGTGGGTTCTGTTTGTTGGGGTTTTTTGGTTGCTTGGTTATTTTCTTTGTTCCAGATCGTAATTGTGCCAAATTCATTACTCATCATTAAATGTGTACATTTGGCCTTGGCTACATTTTGTATAGCTATATTGGTATATATATTTTGGTACAAATGCAACAGTAAGTACTGCTGTTCATTTAACAGCTGAAGATGAAACTTCAGTCAAAGACTATAAAGAAGTCTCCTTAGAAGTCTCCTTACAATAATATTACAAAGCAGGAATTATAATTCAGTATAAAACCTAAAAAACTCCCTGCGGACTTTCACAACCAAATGAATCTATTATCTAGTAAATTTAACCAGTGATAACTGCGTACTGTCCACAAACTCCTTTTGTTTCCAAAGTTTGTACGTATAGGTCTCATCTAAGACAAAAATAAGGTTCTTTATTATGCAAAATGAATCCTATATAGCTTATGATCCTTTGGGGACTTTATTGGCTGGAATACAAAATGAAATGTGAGATCAAACTTGGTGTGTTGGTCATTTCTCTTCTTTAGTTAGTGAAGTTTGTATCAATAATTCTTATGCATACATTCTAGCTCCTCTGTAGTTCCAATTCCGTAGCAAGGCTCTCCACAGTATTAAAGTCACTTAGTGCAAAACTCAAAACATACATAATCATATACTGGTTTTAATTTCTGACCTAAATGTTTACTAATCATGTTATTACACAGACAGAGTTTAGGAGGCAACATGTTGTGCTGTTTCCTGGCTTGGTTGCTAGCTAGGGTTAAATCATGACAATGTATAAACATTACAAAGCAGATTCCATGTATTTATCTATTTTTTACAGAGTTAAAAAGTACACACATTTGCTGTTTTAGGGGCTGAAACTATATCTTTCACCAAAATTCAGCTGTTTTCATGTTGGAAATGTATTTAATTTTATCTGGAAACTTTCTGACATTAGAAATAGAACAACTGTAGTTTCTCATTATTTTTGCTGCCAGAATCTATGCTTGGTTGCTCAACTAAAGACCTTATACTGCTAATTACTACCACATGTCCACATCCCAAGCAAAGGAAAACTTATTGGTTCTGACAATCCATTCTCTCAACACTGAATTCCAAATGAAAACTTCAATTTTGGCCAAACATAACATTTCATCAATCTTGTTCTACTGACTGCAAAAGCAACATCAAACAAGGGGCGCTAATGGCTTTTTACTGTGCAGTTCCCAAGCTTAGATTCTCTGATGAAAGACCCACATGAGCAAAGGACATCTTTAAACTACTTAGTAATTAATAATTGAACCAGAAAACAATGCATAAAGTAAATTGAACAGTTTGTACGCTGATGACAGAGCTGAGTTTCAAGCAACAAATTATATGAGCAGTAGAGATCAGCAGAGAAAGCACTGACAACAGAGTGAGATAAAAACAAACAGATAGTGCATATAAAGAAAGGCAAAAACGAACAGTGAAAAAATAAAATTCAGCACGCCCCAAAGCTAGCAGAAGCCTGTAATCTGAAGTTGGGCTTTTCAGGATGTGGGGTTCTGACTGAAGATCAGGTCCGAATTTAGAGACATCTGAGCAATGCTGGGTACTAGTGACAATGTAGAAGGGGAGGGACAAACTCAGCGTGTAAAACAGGTCTTAAACACTTTCCCCTCTGCTATAATTCCTTTGGAGCTTTCAAAACAGAGGGATATGTTCTGAGTTTGAAAATTTTGTCTTTGAGAAAACTTAGTCCTGGCTTCTGTCACAAATAAGTATTTTGGGAAATTACCAATATTACTCATTCCCAGAAACAAATAAAGGCATTTAGTTTGTCTGGTTGAGTGATGCAAGTTTCCAAAATCAGTGTTTACAGTTTACCTTAGACATTTGAGGGTATCTCAATAAATGCACGTATTGAAGTTTACAGTCTAATTGCTTGAGTATTATTGAACAGAAAATAGTGTAAGCTATATCTAATTTTAAAATTTTAATTTATCTACAGAGTGATATAAAATAGTACTCCATAATTAGCTCTGTGGGACATTTACAGTCTTTCTGCTACACAGAAAGAAGAAATAACTTGATAAACCATAATCCACTTCAACAAAATGTTGCACGGGTGCTGATTTGAACGGAACGAAGTAAAAAATTATCTTAAAGTAAGAAGAGGAAAAATTCATTAGGTAAATTTCTTGCAGTACCTTACTTGTATCATATGGAAAGGATATGTATCTATATGTCTAGACTTTCAGGGCAAATATGCTCTACTAGTGGATGTCACAATGGTATGTAATGAAATGAAGAATGGCAACACTAAAGGTGATATTGTGCTGTATCGCACTATATCGCCAAGGACATCTAGTTCAGTAAAGGCTATATCCCAGCACATCCAGGAGCTGGGAATGCCAGAAAGAGCTAGTTTTAACTTGGTCAAGGAAACACGCAGGCTTTCAATAGAAATGTAATGAGGTAATGTGGTCCAGTAACATTTAACCTTTGCCACCAGGTAAAAATAGCAGGTTTGGTTTTTTACCATATTATTTTGATATATAGGCCACTGCCTGCTCTTCAGATATGCTTAATGTGGTACAGGGAAGAGAACTGCTTTAAAATCTCTGGTCACAGATTCTAAAATCATGAGAGTTTGCAATATCCATGGAAATTCAAAAAAAAGCTGCATGGGATCTGAATCTGCTGGTTGAACATTGAGAAACAGGGCTATTAGACTTCTTACATAGTCAGTCCAACAGAACAAACTGGACAATATATATCTCCTATTTTGCATCCAGTAAAACAAAGTTTTCTGAAGAACTGAGTTGTCTGAAAATCATGTGAATTATCATTGTCACTTAGTTAATAGAGATAAACCACATGATATTCTGACACCCAAAACGGTGAAGTGACAACTCTCCCTTGCTGCAGAAGTTAACTGTATATGTAATATCAGCACTTTTTACAAGATATGTTAGTGTAGTCTGAGTGGTATCCAGGTTCTCTTGAAGCAGGAACAAAATGTTGTGACTTGTACCATAGCACAGCCCAGGTCTCTAATTATAGTGTGACAACTCTCCGGTGGTAACATCTGATGTCAAAGAATACAGCCTTGTAAGCTGTGAGTCAGCTATTACCACCTTCAGGGGCTCTTTAGAGTCCCACAACCACACCTGGTCGTTTTGGACTTACTTTCTGCCTCGGGTTGAGTTAAAAGTTCCGCCGTATTTCTTCCGATTAAGGATGAGAGCAGCAATTTCTGGCACGTAGCGAGCAAACATTGCCTACATGCATGAAACAAAAACACAAAAAAAAAAAAAGAAAATGGCATGCAGAGAGTGTTCTACTGCAGCAGAGGCAGCAGAGCCTCTTGGGATACTTACTTTCTTCCACTAACCGCACTATAGGAACCACCATATTTCTTGCGGTTTCCTATTAACTCTATGATTTCAGGGACGTAGCTGGCAAACATGGCCTAAGAAGAAGATAGGAGACAGAAGAAAAGACTAAAAAGAGAGGCCAAAGAAAGGGGGATGATGAATATTTTCAGAAGATAAATATTTTTAAGATCTGAAAATGCAAAAGAATTAGATCTATGCAGTTGTTTAAAAAGAAAATTTTAAAAAAAAATGAAAAAGTTCTCATCAAACAAAACAAGAGGGCTCAATGTAAAAGTTGGTTCTGGAGAAGGTACACACCTTATAAATACAGAAAATGGTCAAAAGAGGAAAAATGGACACATAAAACAAAACAAGAACAAAATTACTTCAAACTGGTATCTAATCACAAAAAAACAGGTATGTTTATTTATTCTTGAAGAGGGGATGGGGAAAAAACCTATCCAAGCCCCACTGCAAAAAAAACCAAAGCCAAGTATTATCATTACTGCTATGTTTCTGTTTTAAAATACAGACTCTTCCCCCCCATTGTAAGAATTTAAAAGAAGATAAAAACAAGATGAAATCAGGGGTTATTTCCCCATCAAGAAACAAAAAAATCACAACCCCCCACCCCCCCAAAAAAACTCTTCCAAAAGTTCTTGGGTTTAGAGGGATTGGAACATGTGACAGAAAAAAAGTTTTGAGGAGAAAATAAAAATTATTGTGCCATGTTTTGTCCAACAAACAGCTTCCTTGTGGCTGGATACTTCGAAGAGCTACTGCCATTTGACATGTCAATAAACAGGGATGGGAATGCATATATGTAATGCTCACATGTATCTCTGTGCGTCTCATATATGGCATTCAAAACCCTGGTGTATATATATATATATATCACATCTGTGAGGTATATGTATACGTGAAATCAATGGAGGAGGGTAAAGTAACAATATACATACGTGTGTATGGGCACAACATACATTACGAATCATTTGCAAAGCATTTACCTTGCACAGTGTAAATACTAAAATGAACTCTGCTGGTTTAGAGAACATTGCAGCAGGTGTAATAATATTTCTTCTAGCACTGACAAATAATGGAAAAGTTGACAAGACAAATAGCAACTTGGGTGCTATTTACATACAGGACAAAGAACACGAGAAATTGCTGATATAAAAGGAGACTGGTTATGTGGTCATGTGATAAATTGTGAGCTAAAATTGTACTACACAACATGAAAGCGAATGTGGTTTGCCATCATCTGGATCAGGCAAGCTGCTCTTTAAGGCAGTCCAAAGCCACAGTGTTTGTTGGAATTCTGGGAAGGAACACAGAAGGATGGGTAGGACTTCTGAAACCGCAAAGTGCCTTTAAATATCAATAGCAACGTCCAAAAATGCTCTACAGTCAGTCACTAAGACGTAGAAGACTACAAATAATATTGTATGTTGAAATATTAAGGCACTTCATGTATTCACATGCATTACTCATTTAAATGGATTAGAAAAATTCTAATTCTGGACTAATTCTGGACTAATTTGACAAGCTCTGCCAAAGTATTTATCTACAGGAAAAATGTATATTTAACATATTTTAATGTTTTATTATTAATTTTAATTTACTAATCAAGATATTATTGTTTCCTTATTTACAACATTGAGATATACAGG
This sequence comes from Phylloscopus whistleri, assembly GCA_017589585.1. Classification (NCBI taxonomy): domain Eukaryota; kingdom Metazoa; phylum Chordata; class Aves; order Passeriformes; family Phylloscopidae; genus Phylloscopus; species Phylloscopus whistleri. The sequence continues at coordinate 2,726,197 of JADMLD010001407.1, read as the reverse complement.
ATCAAGTTTTAAGGTAACTGGAGTATTAAGAATATAAAGAAGAAATTTTACCAATCCCCCAAGGATGAAGAAGACCATGAAAAGGCGACCAAGGGTTGTTTTTGCATAAACATCTCCATAGCCAACAGTGGACATTGTAACCATCAGCAAATAAACACATTCCCAATATGTCAGCGGTTGATTATTTTGGAAATTTTCCCATGGATCCCCTGAGTTCTCCACCTACAATGTACAAAAAACACCATATAATGAATTATATTAATTATAATAAACTCTACTTAACCCCGAATTAACTCTACCCATATATGCATGTGCCTGTGTGTTTGTATAGATATATAATTTGGCATATAATATGAACTCTGAATCCTTTCCTGTGATTTATTTTGATCAAATACAGAACCTGACTCTGTGCCAAGTAGAGCACTGCAGTTCTTTTGCCAATATATACAGCCTTGCTACTCAGATCATTAGTGGGAAGTGTCTCTTCCAGGCATCGCTAAATAATGTAACTTACTCATGTAGTTAGGTAAGTTCATTTAATAAAAATTTATTCAAAATATTTTCAGTCTTACTTTTAATGCAATTATACTCCTCAATGGTTTTGCTTTAAAGGATTGAAGCTATGTAGCGATTGAAGACATTACTGGTACATTTAGTGGTATGGTACTACTTTTATAAAAAGCCATCCACTGTTGAGACAAAATCATAAGTTTGTCAGTGGAAAAGGAGTGTGCCATCTAAAACTTGTTCCACAGTAAAAAGTTGGAGTATTCCTGGTGTAGAAGTGCTTTTGTTGAAAAACAAAGGGAAAAAATCCAGATTCCAGAAAACAGCATTCTCTCAGTCTTGCTGTAGTATTTAAGGGGTGTCATGCTCCATTTGTTCAAAAATAGAAAAAGGTACATTTGCCCCAGAGGAGCGTAAAAATACAGCTCTACGCAAATGAGAAACATATCATAAATTAAACCATTCAAAACCTCCGTGCATTTTTGTACGGGCGAACAATAAATGACTGATACAGCAAGCAAAGAAGGAATTTGAACGTGATCCTAGCTGGATGCAGGAGTCGTCAGTGGAACTGCTCCAGCCCGACTCGGGTACCGCTGCGGGCGTTCCCTGGCGAACACCGCCACCTGCTGCTCATCCCGGGGCTCAGGCACGCCCAAAATCCCGCTCACACCTCCCTGAGAGGGGAGAACAAGCCTCAGCTTGGGGGAGCTGGAATTCCTCTTTACTGCACTCCATCGATGGGGTACGGTGCTACCGAGAGCAGCGCGCTGTCAGGAGTAAAGCAGCTCAGAGAGCCCGTGGCCCATGGGAAAAAGTCAATTAAGTGTTCTCAAATGCACTCACCAAATGTATGAACCCAGCTGCTGTCAGCCACGTGCTGATAAATATAGAGCACAGATTCACTAGCTTGATGGAATTACTGGAAATAAACAAAGCAAACAGGAACTTAGACTAGAGTTTGTCACACATTTTTTATAGGTACCTGTATACAACTGCATACTTTAAACTCGAGAACTTGATGATTATTTCCCAAAAGAAACAGACTCCTTAAAAAACTTGTTCAAAAGTTTATGTACAATATGTATTATCTTTCCTTTGGAGAGCTCACATTTTCATAGTTCAGACAGCTTGAAGAGAAAGTTCCAAATGTAAGAGAGCAGAAAGACAAACAGAAACCTTAGCTACATCAGTGGTCAGAAACAAACTAATAGATATAAATAGTACCTTTTCACAGATAATTTGGTTGCCTCTCAGTACACTCACCTCTTCACTTTTCACTGCAATACACTCAGAATTATTCACATGTAAATACATGAAAAATACATGATAGAATTATGATTCCCAAATTAAAGAACTAAGGTATTTTACAGTTCCTGTGCAAAATACTAAGTATTTTTCGTATTATTTTGCTTACATGAACTCCTATGGACCTCTTTATGGAAAATTCACATGCAATTAGAGTATTTTATACTTCAAATTCACATTTTTCTCTAAAAAACTAAAAAAACACTACAATTTAAACCTACCAAAAACTCTGCAAGTACTTTTTAGTCACACTGAGTAGTGTTTTCCCTATTGTAGCCAGAAGTGGTTTTGAAGCAAGGACCTCACTCAGTTCAGCAGAAAAATGCCATGCTTAAAATCTTCTGGAAGAAATACAAATAAAACCTGCTCCCTCTCTTCTCACAGAAGTCACTGTCCTAAGAAGGACAGAAACACAAGGAACTGCAATTCATGTATGACTGTGTTTAAACAATCTTACCCATTCATGGTTTTGAAAATAATTTTAAGAAGGCATAACACCTCAGAAAAAAACCCCACAATTATCCTTAAAGCAATACATTAATAAATATAAAAATGGGGGAAAAAATCACTATCAGTGAAGTAGCAGTAGTAGTTGTGGTAGAATTAATCAATGTTTCTGTTTATAACTACTTTAAGGACGATAAAAATGCATTATTTTCTGAATAAAATTGGGAAAAGAACCTGTAAAATTAACCAGTACAGCTCCTTTAAAATATTTTTTAAAGTTACAGTTAGTGGACATATGGGGGTGCAAGGAATAGAATATGACTGGGTAATACGACAGATGATAAAATGAATATTGCATTCAAAATTAAAATAGTACATCAGCAGTCTTGTCATTAGTGTTCACCAACATCAACATATATTCCCTATTTCTCTCCTTCTTAAACTGTGGTTGATTAAAGTCCCTATTTTCTTAGTGGTAACATTCATTTATAGCACAGGACTCTAACCAGTGGGTTCCTAGATTAAACAAAATCATAGGAGTGATGCCAATGCAAAGCTCCATTATGAAAGGCTGAATATCATCCTTCACCTGAACTTAGAACACGAGATGTTCCTGATAAAAAATTATGTGTCTGTTGGTATCTTCATATTACTGTAATACCCATTAAGAGTAACTATTTACATTGCTTGTTTGGTACGTTTTATTTTTGAAGATTTATTAAACACTGTACTTTGCCTGTCCTCTATGAAATACTCCCTGTGTTTCTGCCAGAGTCTAAATATAGATGAAGGATTAGTCATAAACATTTTCCCCCCTCTTTAAGCTCTTTCCAACATCTGTGCAAAATCCCTTACTGTGAGCCCTGCCTAAGCCCCTGCAGTTGTGGTTGTTTATTTTTTTTTTAATACCAGAAAACAATGAAGGAGAGAAAATTTTCAACTGAAAACTGCAGAATTCCATTTCATAAAACATGGGAACAAAAAATCTTGGGTAAAATACATTTAATTTCAAATTAGGGAAACAAATGGGTCCTTGACAGAGTACAGGCTTTTAAAGTGCCACTGTAAAATTTTGCTTTATCTTACAGAATCTTTTCAAATATATTCAGCTTTTTTTCAGATATTCTAATAATCATTTAACACTTTGCTAGTCTCCTTACTGCCTCTGTTTTTGTACTGTGCAGCTTCTTGCACCGGATTCCACTTTTTGGAATCCCTTCTGCTCACTGTGCAAATAATACGTGTTCCTTTAATCCTCATATCTCAGTCAATAATTCAGGAGTAATTTTCATTTATAGGTTACAGTAAATGTTTTTCTTTACTGGAGAAAAAAGAAAAGGAGGAGAAAACTTCTCTGCAATTGCACTAAACACAGCAGTGCCCAGTATCCCCTATCAGTTTCTCATCTTCTCAGTTATGTGTTATTAATGCCAAATACACTGAAATGCCTAGATAAATCAGTTCCATACCTTTTTCATATAAATACATATCACCTGAAATAGAGAACTTTTCTTTTGTTGAATTTTTTAATAATAAAAAGTACTTTTTTTCCCTACTGTAATTTCAAAACTAGTAATGATATACTGAATTTGCTACTCCAACAATTCAAGTTCCGTCATTGATTCCTCATCTTTAAGTTCACAAAACTCCTAAAATGTTGACAATTTCAATAAAAACTTAAAAGTGGAATGCAAAAAAAATGCTAAAAATATCTTAATTCTAGAAGATTTTTAACCATCCCTGAGCAAAATAATGTTGCAGTAGTGGGTCAAAAGCATATAATACAGTGTAAGACTGAAAACTAATAATAAAGGTTTAAGCCCACAGCATGTAATTGAAATCATCAATTGAATTTAGGGAATTAAAATTTATTTAAATAATACTAGATTTGTTGAGACTACTAGTTTAACAGCTCTAACTTGTACAAAATTATTTTAAAGATTCTCCATGAATCACAAGGGCTCAGTACACTTTTTTTTTTTTTTAGGAAGCAAAATAATTCAGAACCAGAACCTCTCAATTAAAGAGTATTCTGCTACTGTAATAGAAAATGTGTATGCAGCACATGAACTGCAGTTCTGATGATTCTTCAGAGCACAGTGAAAAATACGAAAATTTCTCATTGAAGGTAGCAGTAATAAATGAATTTTCTGGCTCATTGCTTTCTAAAAGCTAAACTCATGCAAGATATTAAAAGAAACCCCAAACACTCACACAATCAAATTTATGTCAGGTGTAACTAGAAATTCTTCTAAAAAATTGCATTCTGTTAATTTGTTTTAATTTGACACATCCATTAAAAAAAATGTTTTGTGAACCCTGCTGACATTCCAAATTATTTAGTTCACTTCAGGTTATTACAAGACAAGAAAGAGAGTAGACATTAATTTCTGTTGCATTACCAGGAACAGAGAGAGACATAAAGAAATGTTTTGAGGCAGTGACAATTTTTCAGTTAAATAAATTATGTTAGTGATGAACTGCTAAGGATGAATTAACTGACAAAACTGAAACACTCATATAAGAAAGTTTTGCTTTACAGGCTTTCACTAATAAACATTTGAGGTTTACAGGTATTTTGGCGGTTGTATAAATAATCACAGAGATGATGATATCTAATATAAGAGTAAATTCTGCACCAGAAAAAGGCTACTTCAATGAACAGGTCAACCTTAAAACAAACCAGCTCTGAGTACCTTGAATGTGATTAATGCACATTTATGGATCTGGAATTTCACAAATCCCCCACTCCTGAAGGGGCTATTAGCTTTTTTCCAGAATCCTTTGAGTTTATGGGGCTTCTCCACTGACTGCCATTTCCTGTGGTAGGGTTGTTCTGCATGTTAAATCTTGTTCTCCTTTCCCATACTGAGCATTCTGAGCTATGGGACTTCATCTTAGATTCTTTGATGTCTTTGTTTGACAGAACTGGCTTCCTTCCAGTAACACAACTAAAGACAGACAGTGTGAGAGTTTTACAGTACAGAGAACAGGTTCAAGGTTAAGGGTTGAAGAAACAGCTGTTTACTCTGAGTGTGTACAAATTTCAGTACCTATTTTACCAGTGCTACAAATTTTCACAGCAAGAAATGGATTTACCTGCATACAAAGCCCTCACAGATCTATAGCAACTGGTGCAGAGGGGAAAGGTTTTCAAAATGGAACTGATTATACAGCAATTATTGGAAGCTGGGTTTAATACTTCCCCTGGAGCATTTTAGAGAATGATGAAAAACAGTATGTCTTGAACTGCAAGGCATGGGAAGGTTTCTCTTTATTTCCTTCAAACTGATCTTTTGTCCAAAATTGTGCTTTTCCTGCACAACTTTCATGTATTAATAGGCCAAAGAACCAGTAATCCAGAAGGTTAATTGGAGTATTTTAATTATTATGTGGAAGAAATACTAAGGATAGTGAACACAATATAAAGATAGCTCAGTGAAATTCTTAATATGTTTTTGATGTGAAAAGTGATGCTCAAAAGAGCTGGAAGAGCCACAATGAGAATTTCTCAAAATACTTTTTAACTGTATTCTTTTGAATGAATTTTGATTTCAGTTTTTTCAAGACACCAGAACATGGACTGATTATATGGAAAGAATCAATGTTTAGTTAGTTCAAAGCTATGTAATTGAACACATAACCTTGCTCGATATTTCAAATATAACAACACATCAATTAAAATGATCACATAGTAAAAGATGCTGTCACTGACAAATCATGCATCAGCAGAAAAGGGTTTAAGAAACAGATAACAAGGAGTAGGGGGTGTTTCCAGAAAAGAAAATCATGTATTATTAGGGCCCCAAAGGTAAGCCATTTACATTCTGTCACCAATGCAACTAAATCAGTATGTAAGAAAAAGTCTTACCTTGTTTTAAGTATATTCAGAAACTGCAAGATTTCTGAAAACTGTATCAGTCTAAGGGCTCTTAAAAATCTTAAACCTGCAGTAAAAGAAAACAAAGTTATAGTAAAGAATAATTCAAATTATAACAGCATTATCACAATGACAGTGATCACTTAAATCAACATAGGTAGCATACAAAATGTCAAATACCTTTGAAATGCTCTTCCATATTTAATTGTTCAAGGATCCTTAACAGGTATTTTTCAAATTGTTTTAAATTTATTCCCCTAATAATGGATTTATCCTACCAGAAAGCCTTAGTTTTTGTAGGAAGTAATGGGAGGAGACACACAGGCTGAAAGCTAAGGGGAAAAAAGCCTCACTGAGGTTTCTGTTGGTAGTTGCAGTGCACATGTCCTTCTCTTTCAGGCTGTCAAAGACACAGGCAGGTCTGAAACATCTCAGTCCTCCAAGCTCCTGCCTTGCTTAGTGAAAAATAACAGATCATGGGCAAGAGATCTGATAACCTGGATAAAGTAGACTGTATATGCCTGATTAAATTTGGTAAATCTTAATGACGTAAAATCTTTTACAGTAATAATGCTCCCTATCTCCACTCTAATTTCAAAAAACTCAAGCAGGAAAACAGAGAAATTACACTTTAAAAATGGCAAATTTACTATAATTCTTTCCATCAGTCTATAACTATAGGAATACATTACATATCAACTATTTCTTAAAAAGTATTTTTACAAAGAAATAGCATTTTTATTTTCAAATCAGATTGCGTGCATAGCAATTCCCAGACAACCACAAAGTCAGTGAGACAAAAAGAGTGTGTGCAAGAGAAACTAATATAGAAGATTAAGGGCTTAAATTATTAAAATAGTCTTATGCTGATAGTAAATGATTTGGCTGCAGATCTTTGGCATATGAATAAAAGTACACTCTGTACTGTACATATGCACAGCTTATAAAATTAAAAGTAAAGCTTGAAGCATAATTTTTATTAGAGAGTACAGCCAGGAGTTACATAAAAGTTGTGTAAGTGGTATTGCAACTGTTACAGGAAAGTCCAGAGCAGCTTCCTCTCATACATTCTCTTTATTGACATCTATTTAACCCAACTCCTGTGCAAGGAACCACTTTTTATTTCTAGAAACGTAGGGAAATACTGATCCCAGCAAATACATAAACCTGGTCACAACTTTCATCATCCCACTGGAATAAGAGGTTCCTCTCAAGCACAAAGGTGCATGTGGCAAGATGTGTTTAAATCAAGAGGTTTTTCCTGCAGTATTCTTGGAAAGTTGTTAAATAAAATATTTGCTCTTATATTTTGCCTTGTTAAGATTCCCAAGTAGTGTTAAAGCACACTCCTGTCTATTATATGGATATAAAGTTTCTTTTTAATTACTGACTGTGGGGAACTCTGAAAATTAATCGCAACTTGCTAAATGGATTCAGGTAAATGAAAAGCAATTAAATGAAGTTTAATAATGCTAAATGTCAGATCCTTCTGCAATTAGAGAATGATAACTTTGGATCATATTGCTGAAACTGTGAGAGACACATCCCTCTGTTTTGCTTCCAGTCGTTCCCACAGTTGCTACTCGTATCCAAAGAGATGTGGTTAGACAGGGAAGGAGAGGACCCTTACTAGCAACCATAAACATTCCAGCTCTTTTCCATCCAGCTGCTTTCCTCACTCCACCCCCTAGGAACTTTTATGAAAAAACGGCTGGGGTGAGAGAAACCCTGCCTCTAAAATGCTCTGCACTGCATCTAAAGCTGATGATAAGACCAAGTCAACCATTGCTATGTTTCAAAAAGAAACCTGAGAAACGTCTAAGTTAGCAATAAAACCTCTATCTCCATAATAAGGGTTAAGATACATCTTAATTGCTAAGATATCAAATGATAGAAGAGAAATACTATGGGTTCAATGTATTTTTTGTGGAAGAAGATCATTATAGATGAAGTCCTGCATTTGCTGCAGCCCACCTAATAAAAAAAAAATAAATTCTTCAGAGAATAGAATTAGAAAACAAAACAAAAAAAAACCCAAACCAAACCAAAACAAACAACAAAAAAACCCCCAACCAAACAAAAAAAAAAACCCCAACAAAGCTAGAGAGTTTGCTTGGGCAGTTTAACTACAAAATAGAAATGGCTTTCAATTATAGAAGCCAAAGGAATTATTACATGGCAAATTATTTCTTTCCAGTATCCTGAAGTTTCCTAAGCACAAACAAATATGCTATTATACTCCTATATGTATTTCATATAAATGTATTTCAAATAATATATTATTTCCTATATGTATTTCATTTTATGTGATTTTCACAAAATCATACAATAGCTTGGGTAGAGAGGAATTGTCAAGGTCATCTTGCCCAACCCCCCCTGCAATGAGCATCAGGTTGCTCAGAGCCTCTGTCCAGTCTGACCTTGAATGTTTCCAAGGCTGAAGCATCTACCAACTCTCTGGGCAACCTGTTCCAGTTTTTCCCTATGTTCATGGTAAAAAAATCCCTTATCTGTACTCTAAACAACTCCCTATTATATTGAAACCATTACCCTTTGTTCTATTGCAGCAGGTTCTGTTAGAAAGTCTGCTCCCTGAAGGTACTGAAAGACCACAACAAGGTCTCCCCAAATCCCTCTTTCCTCCAGGCTGAACACCTCCAACTCTCTCAGCCTTTCCTCCCTAAGAGGTCTTGCATCCCCTTTTTTGTGCTGAGGGCCCCAGAGCTGCAGGTGGGGATCACAAGAACGGAGAAGAGGGCAGAATTTCCTCCCTTGCCCTGCTGCCCACAATGCTTTGGATGCAGCCCAAACACAACTGGCTTTCTGGGCTGCAAATTCCCATTCCTGGCTCACATCCAGCTTTTCATCTGCAAGCACCCCCAAACCCTCTGCAAGGGCTGCTCTCCATCCTTTCCTCACCCAGCCTGTGTTGACACTGGGGACGGCCCCAACCCAGGTGCAGGACCCTGTCCTTGGCCTTGCTGAGCCTTAGGAAGTTCCCACAGAACCACTTCTCAAACTTGTCCAGGTCCTTCGGGATGGCATCCCATCCCCCAGGCACGTCAACTGCACCACTCAGCTTGGTGTGGGTGGGCACACTTATTGAGGGTGCACTCAAACCCACTGTCTCACAACTGAGATGATGTGACCTCTTTCAGGTCAACCACCTCACCAAGAATAGAACGGTTGATGTTCATTTATGCGTCAAAAATAGAAAGCACTAACAAAAACTCCCCCTTTCCCAAAGCTATATATATATATGTTTCACCTATATATACAAATGTGTACAGCTCTCTTTCCTTAGCAATATTTGGCAAGGTGTTTTATACATGCGGAGAATAAGTTCATTTCTTCTTAAATACCTACAAAACCATTTTACATTCAAATGATATAATCAGGAGTTGAGATATGGCAAGTTTCTTATGTATTACAGTGAAGCTCATTCTAATTTTGCACATTTCATGGACCCTGTCCCCCAAAGTTAATTGCAAACTGCTGAACAGAATGCTCAGGAAGTGCTTGCTACTTTCTCTCCATCACGTAACTCATCTTTCCCTTGGCAAAGAGTTTTACATTAGAATTTTCTTTTGGGATCTGACTAGAATTGGATATAATCTGCTACACTACAAATTATACAAAAAATAAGTACCAAAATATTTAATTTACCCAGAAAATCTCTCTAATAAGAGAAAAAATACACAGATAAAAAAAAAGAAGGACTTCTTGAGTTTCTCAGTCTTCCGCCTCTAAATGGAAGACTAAAATACGCTTAGAAATTGGGAGTTTATTTCAGCTGCAATATCCAGGACATAGCTATAATATTCACAGATAGCAAGACCAGGAAAAGCTTTTTGTGATTATAAACCAGATTCCTTAAACAATATGAGACAAAGTCAATAGCTTCTGCCTCTAGTACAATAAACTGAGTTGTAGGTATGATGATTCAAACAAACCTTCAACTCTACCACAGGATTATTTTCTTACTGCAAAAGTATTTCTTTAGCTACTGTGTTGCCTGCGCAGCAGACCGTTTTCAAAACACACTGAAGATGTAAAATATGTATGTAATATTATTTCATATCATGAGGTTCAACCTAAAATCTGTAAAAAATCTAAAAAATGGTCACTAGGAGAGGCTGCATATTGCCAGAAACCCCTGAATCAGTTTTAGAGAAATCAATTATCTGTTCAATAGGAAGTAATATACCATGCTGAACTACCAGGCTACATCTAGAATATAGCAGGAGTATTCTTTTCTGACTCCTTACTAAGGACCCAGCAAAATGGATGGGTTCTTTAGTACAGAACGGTGATCCCGACATCACCAATAAAATATGTGCCAATAGCAATGCAGTAACAATAGAAAATTATTTTATCTATAAAGTTTACAGTAAAGTAAACAGTATTATTCAGAGTTTTATTTGACTTTACAGGCAATAGGGTATTTTTTCCTGTCTGTCAGACAGTTTTGCACCCTCTCTGCTGAAGTGATCCTCTCCACTGGATTAATATACAAGCAACCCAGATTAGCTATAGGTTGCAAACCCCAAACACCCCACTTCCCCCCTGCCCCCCCAAAAAAAGGAAATGTACCATTTTAAATCTTTAAAGGGAAAGGCAAGGAAATCATGACAACTATGCCTACAGGATTTTAACGAGATTCTAATAAATAGAAACAGAAACTGGGATATTTCTTCATTTAACATGAGAGGTCAAATGACAAGAACAGCACCAAGTACTACATTGTTTCTCACCAACACCTTTCTTACTGCCTTAGGCTGTTCGTTTTTTTTTTTTTTTTTTCCTAATAGACAATAGTATATCCAAAATATTGGTGTAAGGGTTCAATCCACAGAGATTCTGTTTACCACTTCTATTCTTGACAAACCATTTATCAGAACAGCATCTTCATCAAACCTTTCAATGGCTACTTCTTCCCTAGATTTCTTCTAAGATCCCATGGTTTACTGAGTCTGAAAAAAACTCCAGAATATGTATTTAGGAGCCTTTTTTGAGACACAGGAGCCTGTTTTGAGACACAGGATGGAGGGATAATTTTTAGGATGCAAAACAATCCCATTTTGAACATCTTCACAGAGTGCAGCAGAGTTATCTGATATCTTACTCCCTGTAGATAGGCTTGAAAATGAAAGCTCTAAGAAAAAAGACAAGAAAAAATAGAATGGGAGGAAAAGGATGTGTCATTCCTTGGAAGCAACCCAGACAAAATATTTTTATACATTTCCCCACCTCTGTTATGCAACAGCACAAGTGGGGAGAACAGCCTGCAGCATGAAAAAAATCAATGCTCAATGACCAGGACAGTGAAACTACAATCAAGTTTAGAATCTACATAGATTGCTTTCAAACAACGCTGTATCAAAGATTCGTTCCTAAATCTCTCTGCTGCACATTCCTTCAACTTGCGATTACATCTTTTAAATAATGACAGCAGTTCCAAACAAAATTTCTTGATAACACCAACACTGCAGAATATTACATTTTTATCCTTCAATAAAGCCTGGATTATTTGATTCTAGGTGGACAATGAACCCCTTTACTGGGGAGACAGGAGTACATTGCAGTCTGTAAGTTTGGTAAAGAATTTTTCCTACAAAGCAACTGAAATGCTGCAGTTATTTAAGTTGAAAAATAGAACATCTTTTTCAGAAGATACAATAATACCAGCACCAGAGACAGAATAACAAACTACAAATCTGAAGAAGAAGTTGAGTTGGACCTTACCCCAGTATGAGCCGACCCTATAACAAGACACCAGGGAGTTTCGCAAAGTACGCTGCTCTTCCTTTTCGGGGGTGTTATGTCCAGGTTTGACACGATATCCATTTTTGAACAATTCTCCATGAGATTTTTTACGCCTTCTAGTACTTTTGTACGTTTCTGTACGAGTGCCCCCAGAAGGGTTGTGGTAGACTAAAATCTTGCTGGGGATCATGCCTGTGTATCTTCAGCTCCAGGAGCACTGCAAGCAAGTACTGTGGTCCAGTCTTCAGTCACAGCATTCACTAACAGTGAAGATGTGATACATTTACCCTTCCTTTTGCTAACTCAGTATCACAGAGAGACAGCTCCTTTAACAGAACTTCTCTTTGGGAGCAGATTTGTTTAACTGGACACAGGATAAAGCTCCTCTTTACCGGTTGTTATCAAAAGATAATTCAGTATAATCTAGCCCATTTCCGTTAGCTTGAAACAAACAGAATGAATTCAAATACAAAACTCAGCTTGACAAAACAGACTAAGAGTATCACAAACTGGATGGACAAAACAAATCACAGAAGCAAGCAGGCAGTGCAGATGCTCCTCTGATCCGTTATGTATTAGAGCTTAAAAGCCATCTTCTATCCGGATATTACCACATAAGCCTCTTTCAGATACATCAAAGAACCACACCCATTGATTCAAAACCCACAAACATGATGCTGTTCACTTGGAATGAACAGGTACACTCACAAAGAATATAGTTCCTATAATATAGTTCATGTACATAAAGGGAATTGCTTACTGTGCATTAGTTTCTTTGGCAAGTTCAAATGTCTGTTTCCCAGTTAAAGCTAGTATGCAGAAGGCAGAGGTCACATAATCAACAAACTCTTACAGGATTTATCCCAGATGAAATTAAAAAACCTCCAACAAATAAACACAACAACCCTTCCTCCAGTCCCAGTTAGTGACAGCTATCTTACTGAAGGAAAAAGAATTCAAAACAAAACAATTTAGCCATCAGGCAAGAGCACGAGGAATAGAGTCCCTAGCTCTCTCAAGCAGACTTGCTCTATGAATATTCACAACACTGGAGTTTTGTTCAGTCAACTACCACCTCATTCAATTAGATAAAGCTCTTCAAATTAAAAGTAATCATGATCTTCCATTACATATGATAGATTTTCTACATGAATTTTCCTGCTTTGAGCATAATAGACAAACTTCATTGTGAAAAGTATCTTCATTTTGGGGAATACGCTTATTGTTCCTTTTTTTCTTTTTCCTTTTTTTCCCCTTTGTTTTTTGGCCTCAGAAGACCCACAAATATACCAATGCCATCTGGAGTACAATGCAAAGCAGACACAAAAATAGGCACCATGTGCTTATATGAAGTACCCAGGATTTCAAAGCATTTTGGAAATGTTATTAAGGGGTGGACTGCCAAATATAAAGGGGATTGTAGGACACGCAAATTTCAAATTATAAATAACATGCAGATAGTGAAGCAAACTACTTCCATGAGTAGTGAAGCAAACTACCTCTTTGCATTGTAACCTTTAACACTACATTCTTACAAACAACCTGGTTACGTTCCCACTGGTCACAACAGTCAAGTTCCACCAGGTCTATAGGGATGGGTTTTATGTCTGCATGCTGACAAACATCCATGATATATCTGTGAGCACTTGAATCATTCCTCTCAAACTGAAAAGATTTGAACAGGGTAGTACTTAGCTGTGTTACTAATCACATCTTGTACAGCTCAAACTGAATGCACGTCCTACTTACTTTTTGCCATATAAGGCACACTATTTTCCTTTCTGTATTTCCTCTTGACTAGTATTATAATCTTGTTATTATCCAATTTTAAACCTATCATTAGTGTACTTCATACTTAGTACAGCAAATGTCTGAGTGTAGAATCCATTTACCTTGAAAGCCTGGAATGTCTCTAAAGGAAAAAAGGACTGAAGTAATAAATAGCAAGAGCCAAGCTGTTTGGTTTACATAACCTATTATTTCGGTTTTAACAATTTGACAGCATTCTTTTAACTCCTCAGCTTCCTGGAATAGCCAGATTTTTATCAATTTTCTTTCTTTTCGGTCAGTGCACTGCTTAATCTGTTGCATACATCAAAATTTGAAAACATAAATTAAATGACACAAACCAGGATTAAATCTAAAATAAACCTGCTCCACAAGTTAAAGAAAAAGTATGTATATAAATTTGAGCAGCAGCAGGATGATGGTATATTGTGCTGAGAAGCATTCTTCAACATCACATCCAGTCACACAAAGCTGCTGGTACTATTTCCTGTGCAGAATTTTCTGCTTTCCAAATGAATATTTTTTTCAGTATTTTGTTCTACAACCCAATTACCCAAGACAGCTTCTTTTTTTCAGTACTATTACAGTTTGCTACCATCTATAATATCGATATATTACTTGGCCAATTTTTTTTTATATCAGATGTAAAATTAGATTGCATAAAATTGCTCTCTGTAGACTAATTTTTCTTTTTGTTATCCAGAAAAATACCTTTTAGGTATTCTAGCTCAGATGAGCATCTGAGTGAAAGTCTGGAGTCCAGCTAAGCACATGAAGGTGGTGCCACCAGTAGAACATCACTGTTTCCTACCTCTGTGAAGGACATGGTCCTTGGCCTCTGGCCTGAGGTAGACCTACAACTCCTAAACCTTGTGTTATCAGCAGTACCTGAAATGTCTGCAGTCTGCTCTGAAGTATTTAATCCAAACTAATCAACAAACAGTCTATTATAAAGAGGCCTAGAATTCCTTTTAACAACCTATTTTGTCTTCAACGAATCCAAGATACTTAGAAGTGAAGTTTTTCATTTTTCTACAGAAGCATACCCTTGAAGGACATCACTCCATGACCCTCCTTGAACTTGTCATAAAAATAGATTTACATACTTATGTAAGTACTGCTATAATTAAATGACAACTTGCTTTCAATGTCCATCCAAATGTGAAGCTATTAAACTTAAATATGCAAGAGAAGAAAGCAAGACTTGTCAGCAGCTAAGCTCCACTTTACCATTGGCTCTGCAGGGACTAGGTACTTGCTATATCATCATGAAGGGAGAGCAAGGGAACATTAGATCCTGCCTTGGAAAACCAATGTAGTGGGTAAAAGTGGGTATCAAATTACTGTAGTGTAAAACACAGGTTAGACGTGGGTGATGGATTTGCTGTGCTCTTATAGGATACTCTTTGCTTACAGTTGTGCTCAAAAGCACAGTCTGTAAAAAACCACAAAACACAAGTAAACCTGCCAAGGAGAAACCTGCTGTAGAGAAAAATAACTGTGTTATATCCTATGACTATTCTCTCCTTGAAAATTCATTTTTAATTTAATTTTCAATAAGTGAACACAGAATTTCCCAATTGCTACCTTTCCTCTCTTTTAAATTGCTACTTCTAAAATGACAATGTAAAAACCATTTGCTGTACACAAAATGGCCCATAAAATTTTCATTGCTGCTATTTCAAAAATGGTAAAAGCATTATTCATAGAAAAGAAAAAATAACCTGCTATGTCTGAATACAAAAACTCTACAGATTCATCAACTACTTTTTAGTACAGCTTTGTAGCAACATTTATGGATTATGACAAAACCAGAATAATGCTCATTCTGCCAAGAATTTACCACTCATTAATATCACTAAATTTTTAGAAGGTAAATTTACAATCCAATCCTGAGTTCCTGAGAAAACACATGTAGCTGCATTATTTTTTTTTTTTTTTGTCTCCTAGTTTCAAAGTCTTAGGCTATTAAACCATTTTCAGAAAGCTTGGCATTAGCAAGGACAAAACCAGTTACTTGATATGTAAAGCATTAACTTTCCTGCTTTACACCATTTCAGGCAACAACTTTGTCATATTCCATAAACCAAGCACAGCTATAGCCAGTAGTAAATGAAGAGCAGATCTTTACATAAAATCAGAGAGTATTATAACTTGTAAACATTCTATATTACAAAAGAAGTATTATCCCACCAAAGTGATGTTGGTGCCATTTCTAACAAAAGGCTGAAACCATGAAGGGGATTCATATTGACCTAGTGGGTAAAAGAGAGTTGAGAAAGCAAAAAAATTTATCCAGCTTTCATTTTTCTATTTTTTTTAATATTACATTTGTGTAATCCTTTCCAGATACTGCAAGTCCATATTCAAAATAGATGGAAACTTATGCCTTTTTTAATTCTTTGATCTAGGGAGAAAAATATTTATTGTACACTTTACTGACGGTACTACTATCGAACTACTACTACAAAATGACCCATGAAGTAAGAGGTTACACCTCAGCAAGCTAACCTTGCAAAGAGGGTTGCACAGAAGGTTGGAAATTTGGGGATTGCTTTCCAAAGTAACCATTACCACTCAATACAAAGAGGCTTCCCTTCCTGAAAAATGACAAGTTAGCATCTTATATAATTTTCCCTGGCATTCATCAGGAACAAATTGCACTAAAATCAGAAATATGCTATTCTGAGAGGCTGTAACCACAGGACAGAACAAATGATAAGAACAAAGGCAAAGGAAGGGCAAAGGCCAGATCTAAAGCCTGACTCATGCTGCAGGAGGGTGATTTTAAAAAAAGACTTGCAATTCTGCCTGTCTTTGCTCCCGTGAGTCACAAGGCACAGGCCATAACTGCCAAAGAAACAATGAGCATACTATGAAATAAGGCTTGAAAAGGAGTCAAGTATTCCACTTCTAATCAACTGGTATGATATAATGCATCCTATTCAGTGAGCCTCTTTAGCCTTCGAGTTGCACAAAGGAAAAAGTTAAAGAATGGATATAAGCAGATACATACAGATTAATTATGAGAAACCAGATATGAAAATGATACACCACAAAATTCTGTATGTGATTATGATCCAGGTGTAAAAAGCATTAATTCTGTTTTCTCACCAGATGGATGACAAATATTCAAAAAATATTTATGCTTGTTCTGGTGAAGCAATAGTCTTTTACTCAGCGTACAGAATAATTCCTTGCACATTGCGTAAATTTATACTGTACCAACAATAAACAGAGTATTTCAGACCAGCTGTAGGATTAAGAATTTAGTCATTAAATTCCACAGAAATGAAAGATTATGGTGTTTTAACTGCTTTTTGCAAACACAGCTGTTGTATAGATCCATACACCACGTTTCAGCATCCCTCATTTCATCCCAATGCAGTACTAAAAAATAGTCTTCACCTCCTCAGTAGTGCATCATGTTTAAATACAAAGTCTGAGAACTGCAAGTGTCAATATATCAGTAAGACTGAGTCAAGAACACTGCCGGTAAAGGAAGCAGCATTTAAAACTCTCTTCAAATTCACATCAGACAGAAATCTGTGATCTGCCTACTAAGAAAATTCTTGCATTTTCAGGTGCACGGAAATGCTTTCCCTAAAGGCTGATGTTACCCAATCAATAAGAGAAGACAGTGAAATTTCTATGCACTATCAGAGTAGATTACAGCCAGTGCCTAGTAAAGTAGGTATCTGAAACTTTCCTAGAAGACTTTGTTCCTCAATTCTATGCATCATTGGCTATCTTCCAATGAATGCAGCATACGTCTTATAGGATCTGCCCCACATGCAATGATATATGATTTTCTCTAGGTTAATTTCCCAGTTAAGAGTGAACACAAAACAATTCAGATGATATTTCCAGATGTCTCTGCTTTTACAGTGCTGATATCTACAATTTGCCCACAACAGGAAGAGAAATGAAGCAACATAGAAAAAACCAAATATGGAATTTAACAGATAATAAAAGCCCAAATCTTACCATTTGCTTCACAAACCATGCCATCTCATTTGAATTTATATTCACAATATTTTACCTGTAAAAACTCAGATGCCACACTATCATGATATATATTGCCTGCACACTAACCACTATGAAAATAACTTTTCTTCAGAGTTAACATTGTCCCAACCACATATTAGCCACTAGGAAACACTTCATTAACCATGCTTTACTGAGTATCTAAATTTCAAATAATGCAATTGCTTTAAAATATACATAAATTATATATCTACAATACAAATTTCAATATTTGCTAATAAAATTATCTGAATTTATTTACTCAGATAATTAACTAATCACTGATGATCGTAATTAAAAACTGAACTTTTATACCTAATACCTACAGCAGCATTAACATACATTGGTAAGAACCCCTCCAGGACTTAGGAGTTTTGGTATTAGGGAAGATGAATGTTGAATACGAAAGATTTGCAAAGGTTGCCTTTTGGGGGGAAAAAAACCCAAATAAACAAAAAAACCACCCCAAAACAAAACAAAAAACCCCACCCAAATATGAATGTTGTGGAAGGTATTCAAACCACATTAGGATTTTATATTTATCCTGCTGTGACTTTTTCTTCTGTGTTCACAACACTGTAATCAATACCTGCTTGAACTTCACTGGCTCTCTTGACTAACTTCAGAGCAAAGCACCCCAGAACAGAATTAAGTAAAATTGAGCAAACTGTTAAAATGTGAAAATAATCCTCACTTCACTTTCAGCACACAGTCAGTGCTCTATCTGTCTATCTGTCTACTAAAAATCCAGCTAGTTTTCAGCTAAAAAAGACCTTCTGCTGGGCTCTGCAGGTATGATCCACAGCCCCAAGTCTAGTGTCAGCTGAAATTACTCCCTATCCTCAAGCAAATGACACTTTGGATGGCCAAGGGGCTACAGTGTGGATGAATGAGACTGGCACTAACTGCTGAGTACACAGTGCTTCAAAAGGCACCAGTGTAGCTTTGTAGTGCACCACGAGCTCACCCATACACAAAAACTCCTTCAGTTTTGTAGGAAAATGTTCCACACGACGTGAGGCTGATCAAAGAAAAACATAATCTGCAATTAGGAAGACAATAAAGCTGACAGATAATTTATACTGAGAAGCAGAGGAACTAGGTGATAATGGAGAACTTAATGGCTGGAGTTTTCAGCACGTCAGAAATCTCAAAAAGCATTTTGCTCTCAGTCATCTGTGCTTGTAAGGGACTACAACAATTTACTTTTGATTATGAAGATTATGGTCACTAGATAGCCCAACTTCCATGCAAAACCTATTCAAATTGAACTTCATACTTAGGATAATATACAGCTGATTCAGTTCAGCTAAACATCCACAAGTGATGCTACAATATTACTGGTTTGAATAAAACCAGCACTCCTTGAAGGATAATGCTTAATATAATGCTTTGTACTAAACCTGTCCATGTAGCACAGTTCCATCTGCTTTACTTTATAAAGGTGATTTTAAAAGATGGCAAAATAATTTCCCTGTATAAATCACCTATAACTGCAACAAGAAAATGGCTTTACAACGGAAGTTTTATAGCAGTTTTACTTAAGTAGCCCTCATTTTTCTAACTTCTAGCACTATTTTTAAATTAAAAGATGCATTATTCTGGTTTTTTATCTACCACCTGTTATATATTTACTAGCAACAAACAAACAAAATTATAAAGTTAAATCGGCTGCTTTTCCAATATTCAGCTTTTGAATCAAAGTTGCATCTGGGGAGATATCACAGGAAAACCTGCTTCTGGTAAATGCCTGTGCATTTTGAAGACAACTTAGGCTTAGATAGCTGAAACCTAAAATACCGAGAAAATGTGGTTTTTTTCACTTCATATCCCTTTATACATATCAAAGCAGAGAAGATCACTAGATAGATTTAGAGAAAAATCTTTAATAAGTATATACAATTTATAAACACAACTTTTTCAAAAACAATTAAAAACTAAATGCCTAAATGAAACAAAAATGCACTCCCAAGTTTAGTAGCAGCTTCTTTAACACTGTTCCAAATTAAAAAGTTCCCTGAACGGAAGAAACTAAGAAAAGCAACAAAAAAGTTCCCAAAGCATGCAGATCTAAAGAACATATAAATCCTGGCCCCTGAGCATCATTAGCTTTATTGGCAAACTTTCTAGCAATCCATTAGGTGAACCACAGCAGTGCAAGTAGCTGTGGAGGAGTCAGTAACTTCAGAAACATTTTTGTGGTGCAGAAATATGTTCTTCATTTTATGGATTGCTCTGTTGTGTTTCTATTTTCATTTAGAATTTGAGATAGTATGACACTAAATACTGTTGAAGGTGATAACAAGGTTAATGAAGGCTAAATGTCTGCAGGTCAGCAGTGAATCAAGTGCAAGCCCTGAATAATGTAAGAATATAAATACAGAAGTACTCGAGAACGTTAAGCATTCAAAAAACTGATGTGAAACAAGTGGCAAAATGTGACAAACTATGAAGGATACTGTTCCCTTGCCTTAAGTCAATATTGTATGAAACTGCCAGCTGGTATAAACATCCTGCAATTCAAAACTTCAGAAAAAGCCTTAAATATTTCAGCTGTAAGAATACTTCCCAAATTTCCCTTCCCTGACTTGCATAGCAAAATACTGCAACTGTAAAGACAGAATAGTGGATAAAGGAATAGATTTTCAGCCATCCAACCATTAATTCTGAAACGTCACTTGAGCAGGAAGGTCAAAATTTAACAGATTCACAGAATATTCTGAGATGGAAGGGACCCACAAGGATCAAGTGCAACTCTTAGGTATGTGGCCCATCCAGGGACTGAACTCACAACCTTGGGGTTACCAGCAGCAGACTCTGACCTGGCTTTTCTCATACTGATACCTGCAGCACTGAAGCACAAGAAGTCATCTTACCTAACCCCAATGGGATTTGGACCTCTCAGGTGACGGTCAAGCAGTGCGTGTAAATAACCATATTAACCAAGTTTCCTCTTTTGAATGCGGAATTATAACAAGAGTGAAAAATCTTCATAAATTCTCTCGACTTTTCTTAGTTTCATATATATAAAGTGGAGTGAAAGAACTGCCAAAAGATTACTGGAAGGATATGAATGATTCAGTTTAAATAAACCTCCAGTCTCAGGTGAGTACCTAAGTTCCATCAGAGCCCTTTGATATGCAGAAAAACCAGGCACAAAAGAACTTTCTCAAGTTTCATATGGAATTCTTAACTTCTAGTCTTTCTAGTGAAAGCCCAGCTATCTCTGCATCAGTTTATATCAATTCCAGTCTCAAGAGGATTTGCTTTTGCTTAATTCAGTCTTGCAAAAAGTCAGGAGGAACACAAATATGCAGTTTGGGGTTTTTAATTACTTAAACTGAATAATGCATCTTTTCTTAATTCCGCATAAGCCCAGACTCACGCACCACAGAGCACACTAGACAACTGGTGCTGAATTAATGAGAACTACACGGACATTGCTATACACTTGGTCCAGGGCTTAGAAGATAAAATAGTTCCTTTGAGCAGTGTTACAGAAATTAGAAATACAAAGTGAGCTAAAGATCAAAAACAGTAACCAGAAATCACAGAACTCATGTTAAAAATGCCAAAATATAAACTGTCATGTTCTAGGTGTAGTTTTGGATTTATGCAGATATCAATTATATTATAAAGTTGCTTGTAAACAACAACCATTCAAAATTCAAAGCTGAGAAAATCCCACTCAGCAACAAACTTACTCAGATTCAAAATATTTTAAAACACAGTCCAAAAAATCAATGAAAGAAGTGATCAGGGGAATAACTACTGGATAATTAGTATAAAGACTAGACTGAATGCCTACAAAGAACTATACGTATTAACATACCATGTGAGAGACAAGGAATGAAATTTTATTTTCAACTGGTCTTTCAGCCGACATAAGATAAGAAACCACCAAAATAGAAAAAAAAATCACTCTAATATCTCATAATATTAAGATAATTCATATTACCATTAAGGAAAGTGTGCAAGTCAGTTACATGCCATATATAGCTCAAGAAAATTTCAAAATCATCTGACTGATGATAATGTGACACTAAAAGAAGCATTTTTACCTGCCCCTCATTCAAGTAAACACAAATGCCAGAAGACTGAATAAATAATTGTGGGTTCCCTCAGCAGTTTGAGGGAATGGGTTCTCTCCTTTTACAGTATTATTCCACATTCCATTAAAGACAAAACTCAGCAGTCCGGCTAGCTTTCATTTAAGCAGAAAAACTTAATTACAGAATCAGAAAGACCACTGAAACCATTAGAGAATCCAAGGGCACTTGTAAAGTAATTAAACTGATAATACAAAGAAGGATAAAAGGAAAATAGTCTGTTTTTTCAGACAACATCCAGTTCTTGGGAACATATTTTAACTGGACAGAAAAGGATCTGGAGAGAAGAAAATTATGTAATATCTTTAAAAAAAACCCACAAAATGTTTGGCTAGTAAAGGAAATTGCAGTGATTTATTTTTCAGCATAAATCCTTTATACTTGCTATTACTATCCTGTTATTATCCTAGAGGGGAATATTATTGAATTAAAAATGAGCGATATTAAAAAGTTTGTTAGAAACTACACAGAATTTAGCAGTCAATCTACATCAGAATAGCATTCTGTGTTTCTCAATCACTAAATTTGGCAGACTTTGATCTTCAACATTTATGGATTGATGTCCAGAAAAAAACATGACATAGAACACCAACCAATGGTAACAAAAGATAATAATAACAAAAGAAATACACATAAAAACAGTTTGGCTTACAGCATGGTATCTGAAAAACATATGCTGAAGAACATTAATAAACCTTTAGAAGTTCTAAATATTATAACCCCGAAAGAACACTACTAGTGTTTCACTGAAGGGAGGGTTGGTTATATGACAAGGAGATCTTACTAGGAATTCAAATTTACTTTACTTTTTTTACATTTCACTTAAATGAAAATACTAATTACATTTACTGTTCACAAAACAAACAAACAAACAAACAACCAGCCAAACAAAAACCAGCAGAATTCAAAAACAATAAAACGTTTATGAAATATGTTAACCAACCACAGACTTACTGCATTGCAAAGACATTCTCATTGTAGTGTTGCAGTGGACATTTCAGTAATGATGGAGAAAAAGCCAAAGTTTCCCATACACATCTTATTTCATAACTTAGAAAAAGCCAATCATGTAACGATTCCATACTTGCCTTCCTAATGTGACTAAGGAGACTGCAAATAAACACTTCTGTTAAGCCAGACATTTCTAAGTCATCATGTCTGGGTAACTTGCACCCAATAGCTTTTAAAACTCTGTGGGCTACTTAGTGTTGGTTTTAGGCAAGTCTGGCACATATAGTTTATAGAAGTTCCAAAAGAAAGTTCATGTTATTTCCACAAGCTTAAAAGAAATAACCATGAGCCGATTAATTAATCTCAGACAAAACCAAGACTTAATTACTACAAAGTAATTAAGTAGTAAAGATAAGTAATTATACTTAAGTATACATTTAGAAAAGCATCATATGCCATTTGCTTTTCCATTAAATGACATGTTTGAGTGACAGAGCTATAAATACTGGTGTCATTTACTCAGCATTGTCATGGCCCTCATTAAATGGACTAAACCCCAGGGAGTCTTAAAATGTATCTGGCAAGTCTTTCCTGGGAGTCTTGTCAGGAATGTGTTCTTGAACTTAAGTTATTTAATGCTTCTATTCATATTCTGCCTAATAATGTTAAACAATGATACCAGAGGATGAAATGCTTGATAATGAAGAGAGTAAGTGAGTGACAAGCAGGGCTTGGAATTGTGTAAAGCAGGATGGCAACAAACTACATGTATTTGTTTGTAGGTAACATTTCCCTGTATTTAACTATAAATTTAGGATTGGATTATTTATTTTCTTCCTCTAAAGATACATTCTTGCTCAGTCAAGTTATAGATGAAAGAGGTCAAACTAGTCCATCCAGCCTGGCAAATAAAGTAGGAAGCACTTTTTGAAGCAGGTATGATATTAACTTTCAACAGCTTCTCAAAATCTAGAAACTAGGAATACTTTTGGGCTAAGCCTGCCACTCATTCACACATGAAAGAAATCAAGATCCTCTCTGCTATCGTTCCTCCCCATCAGAGCAGAATAGAAATCAGAATGTTTTTAGGGTCATTTTTTTCTGTGCAATGTTACATACACTCACAGAGACAGACTGGGGATAGTTGATTTAAATTATCCCACTTGCTTTGGGTTCACAGAGGCAGGGAAGCAAGAACAGTTGCCTTCCCTTAACAGTTTCTATGCATGTCATGACAGATGCTAATTACACTTGAAACTAGTGCTGTCCCTGTGTTTCTGCTCTGCTCCAGTGTCTTTTGGCTACTTGGTCAGTTTTCATCAGTGGAGGAGAGAGGAGAAGGGCATAGTCACAAACGAATGCAACAACATCCATAAAAATCTGTCTTAGATTTCAGCAAATAAATACTTGTTACAAGGTTCCCTTCTGGTCTTAATACTGTAGCAACTCAAATGCCTGCTGTGAGGTAAGTATTAATTTAACTGGGGCCCTATCAAAATATACATTCTCTGTGAAACCTGAACTGATTAAGGTGCCTAGAAAAAAGCAAAAATATTGTCTTCAATATAATGCAAATGTGATACAGTCCATTCAATGACAGATTAATGACAAATCACTAAGCACATTGAGCATTCAAAAGTCTTTTTATTAATTCATTGCTACCAGTTTGAAGGCACCTGAAGTGTAGAAAGAAATGTTACCATACGTAACAGCAGTACACATGCACATATAGATAAAATAAAATTCTTCTAAGAAATTTTAGAGAATTTGGCCTTCATTATAAACAAATAAAAAAATGCATAATGTAAGTAAAATGACAAAAAATACATCAACGCTGTATAAAAGACACTAGTTTTGTACAAAATATTGTAGAATTTGGATGTGCATTCAAAGATTCCACCAATAGATGGCAGAAATGCACAACACTTACAATAAAGTCATTGCAGATGACTGCAAATTTTAGGTGCTAAGCAAGGGAGCTTTGCGACCTGTAGATGCACTGAAATCCAGTAATTGATTGCAAAGTCAAAGTGGTATCCCTACAACAAGTTATTTAGTTGCATCAGTGTAACTAAATTCCTTTAAACTATCTAAGTTTTCCAAAAGGAATAAAGTGTTCTACAGATTCAAATAGGGTTTCAGGTTGAGGTGTTCTGTAGAGATTATGGCAAGAAAGTCGAAACAGCATTAAAATAATGTTGTCTTCATGTACAGATTTTTACCTAAAGCTTCATCTTGAAGAACACTTGCTAGATTGGCAGAAGGTTTCACACTATCACCTTAACCAATCTTAGTAAGACACATCTGCTTTTTCCCCAAAGTCATCTATCTCTCTGCATGGTGGGAAACCAATTTTATTCTCCGATTCACCCAGAAAGCTGAATTTTCACCAGAGTTGTTGGAAACACTCTTCTCAGACCAGGCATTGATACTGAAACCACAATTCTCATCCAGAATTAATTAAAATGTCTGTAACAGGACCTGGACAGAATTTGAGCAACCACTGGAAAAAAGGATCCCCTTCCCTAACTGTGCTAATCACCACCTGAAGAGATTTGTTCTCTATGCTTTGCATGTGTCTATATTTGCATCTGTTGTCTGTCTTCTTTGCCCCACTATGTATCTCAAATTATTTTCTGAAAAAAAAGTCAGCATCAGCAGCAACCTAGACTAAAAGGGATGTCAGGGAATAAGGATGAAGAAAAAAATCTTCATGATAATAGAATTTACTAGGAATCACACTGTTTCTACCATTTGATGTTTGGTACAGTAGAACACAGGAAGCATACAGTCAGGGAAAAGAAGTAAGATTGTTTAAACGGTCTTTTTTATCTTTAATTTCTGATTAATTTCTGATTCAATAATGAGATACTATCAAATTCGTATATTATGTTGTATTAATATCTTTGTATTAATATCACAATCTAAGGCTGATTGTTCCTCATTCACATATTCTTCAAAATGTGAAGCCAAGATTATATTTCTTATGTTAAAACCCCCTCTAACAATACAATCCTGTCAAGGCCATTGAGCCCAATACAGCCAGCTCATAAAATCAGTATTTTCTTTTTCATAAGCATGCAAGTACATGATAAAAGGCATTTCAGTTATTCGAATTGTCTTTGCTACCACAGAAGATAGAATAACAGTTTTAAGTGGTGTGTAAAGTATTGTTAAGTCTTTACTAAATAAAACTGGAAGAAATTCACTTGTTGCAGGACTCTCCAATTTTTCAGACTGCAAGCTATCCAAAAGAAAAAAGTTCTGAATCTGAAACTTAGCTAGGATACTCAGAATATTACCATGCCATTATTTCTCTCATTGCAAATGAGAGAAAAAAAACCCTTTCAGTCTACCTTCACTTAGAGTATAAATAAAATATACAAACTCAGCAATGCACTGAAATAATTTGGTTGAAATTCACTGTCAAAATCACCTGCAGATCATTCTCTCCACTCTGTAGAATCCTGCATCTGGAGAACTTTCCTACTATTATCAGAAAGTTTCTTATACAGAGCTGTGCAAGCAACACATACGATTTTATAAAGTAGAGCTGTAGTTTACGAGCAAGTATCTACACAAATGCTACTGTCTGCAAAACAGTGTTGGAAAAACTTCATGGGGATCTAGATGAAAATGAGCATCCAAAACCACAATGACGTTCATATCTGTACAGGTGTCAAATCAGAACTTAAGAAATTTTTATACGGCATGATAAAGCACTATATCACTGAATTATACAGATTTATTAATTTTTTTCCTATCTATACTTCCCCAATCTTTCAATAATATGTAGCTCTTTCCATATGCCAAATGCATTCTTTTCATGTGCTTCCTTTTCTTATGCTGTCCTGTGCAAGCAAAAATGATAGCACAGAAACCCTTTCTGAAGGATTAACCAAATCTAAAAATTTGGTATTTTGCAGGTTTGAAGTTCTGTTTTGTGTTCAGCTTTACTTCAGACATTGATAATAATGACATTTCTAGAAGCCTTTTGGAAAAGCATAATCTGATCTGTCATTCAATACCAAATGTTGTCTGCAAACTGAAATCTAGGTAGAAGACTAGATTTGAAACAACATCCTTTATGAATAGTGATTCAAAATTTAATTCATATACAGCATTTCCAGGTGGAAATGTATGTTATGAACAGTTGAATACAAAAGAGTAGCAGGGAAAGGAGAAGGCTTCACATACTAAGAGCTACATAACAGGTGAATGACGGCATTTCTGAACTAGCATAAGAAAGAAAAAAGCCACTGGCTGTCCACTACAGTACATGAACAGATGATACATTCAGAGCACGTCCTCTGCTATGCTTCACATCTTTCTGTAAGCACTTACAAAGGCAAAGTTTAATATTTATTTAGGATAGTTCGGTTTCTTTAAAATACTGCTCAAAGTGTGGGTCTATACCAATACTAGTCAGTTAGCTAACCCAGGACAGCTCTTGTAGAATTGGGCAGAGAGCCACACTGGGGACTTGATTTTGCCAACTACTTCAATGAACTCATTACGGCTGACTGACATGAATCAATAATGAAATAAACTGGAAAGACCCTGATGCACAATACGCTCCAGATGGTGCATTTTATTTCAGCTCCTAAATGATAATGAAATCCAAAGCGTACAAAGGAAACCTGCTAAATCATTAAGAAATTCTTAAAATGTGCCAATGTTGAATCATTTTCACATTGCCTAACCTTAAGCACTCTCTACTTGCCTCACTAAAAGGCAAACCTCCCTGCTAATCCTACATACACACGGGGACAACTTGTGCAAAACCCGTAACTTATGTATTCTGAATTCCCCTCAGCAGAAGGGTATCTCTCTCAATTACAATACTTACACAAAAGAAAAAGGCAAAGTAGGCATCTAACCTGAAACTAAATAATATAGTCTAAACATCCTTCCTCCCCCCTACTCACACACACAGTCCTACCACTGTATTACCTCCAAGTATGACCAAAGTATTCGAGCTCTACAGACAATAAATTTGGCCATCTCTGTCAAAATGTAAAGGAATACACAGCGTTCATTAATACACTTTGATGTACTTACTTAAAAATACTTCCATCACAGCTTCTCAAAATACCTTGATGGTCTAAATTAAAGCTATGTTAGGAATCCAAACAATTCACATTTTTGAATTAGTGAATGATTCCACTAAGGATGATTTATCTAAAATAAAAACCCCTCTGGAAGCAGGTGCAAAGCTAAAACATTGTAAATATGTTACTCCTAAGACGACTACATTAAAAAACACATTAGTTTTTAGCCTCAGCAGGTGAGAAATGTCTCAGGAGGATTCCATGAGGAAACGGGCAAAGTGGGGCTATAAACAAGAAATCAAGAAAAAGCAATGGTGTAATTAGGAGTTTTGGAAATCTTTTCAACTCTGTGAGTGCTTAACTCTTCCTGAAAACGGACATAAAACTTATAAAATCTATGCAGCAGAAACTGCTAAATGTGCAAATGCTCTCATTATCCCTGTCAGTACTGTTAGTTGGATTGCTGTGTCACCATGAGTCAGTCAATTACGCAGTCACTTTCATGAAGGGTATTCATTCCAAATAATTATCTCTGCCTCATTTCCCAGAGTTTGTGGTCTTGTTACTTTCTCATTTCATATTCCTTTTCAATGGATTCTGTGATTCTATTTATTCTCTCAGATAGCCTTTATCTCCAAGGATTTCAATCTCAAAGTTTTTGGGAAACTCGGATACATTACATACAAGAGTGAAAATGCATCCCTTTAATTCACATAATGCAAGGAATATGAGATTAATTTATAGCTAGTGAAATCAGCAATTTTCTTTCAAGGATAAGCACATTTTTCACTTACATACCTTCTTTTTAAAATTTATTTCCTATCATAATATGGAACTGTATGACATTTTCTCTTCCAAAAAGCCTTACTTAGTTCTCCATATATGACAGAAGTGATATGTGATAAAGAGAGTAATCATATGAGGATGTGTAGTGATCTTTTCTGGCTGTTTTACTGCTTTCTTCCCTGGCATACTAATAACCACCGATATGGTTATATGACCTTTACTGTGGTTATAAATTTACTGATCTCTTTCCATAAAACAAAAAATCATCAATAATTTTTGTATCTTTGCACTTATATATTAAGATGAAAATATTATGAGACTATTAAAGATCCTCTGGTTTATTTTCTTTTCCGTATGAAACATTTAAGATAACTATTCTCTCCAGTTTTCAGGGACAATGAGTGCCAGTATTTCTGGAGGAATGAACTGCCAAACCGTGAGGTTTCATATGTTGTCTAAAGACATCTCAATCACAAAGTAGGCCATTTTTAGGAAGTTTTCTCTATATAAAAGATCACAAGATTCAACCTTCATTTTTCCTAATGAGACAGCATGTAACACTTCTACAAGAAACTCCATTTGTCACAGTATGGACGTTTTTTGAGTGTCCTATCTATTTCATTTTGTATTCCCTTTTACATGTGGCTTACCTTTTCTAATGCATTCTTAGCAGTCCAACAAAAATATTAAGTGTCTAAATGTATCTCCCAAATCAGTTGCTTCAGTGGATTTAAAATGGCTTAAAAATGAAATGAGAATATATTGGTTTCACTGTTGACAATGATTCATGACAATCCAGTTCAGTGAATGAATGATCTAGATCACCTGTTCAGGTTGCAAGCTGAGACAAATCAAATTTACAGCTTGATAAAGGCAGCCTCCTGTTACACAGTACTCCCAAAATTAAATTCTCCATGTAGAGTAGGAGATAACGAGTTGCAAAAACCTCAGATATAGTATGTGTTTTTTTCTGACAAAATCCACCTTTCTGCTTAAAATTCACTTTGAAAACAACTTTGGTAACATTCTTCTATTTACACAATGACACAAGGTGAAAGAATTCTCCACCCAAATGTGCAAAGCTGAAGTATTTTTATAACAAGCATCTTAAAGGTAAAACAATTGTACTTACCAAGCCAACTTCTGTTTAAATATACTGACACAAACACTGGAGGGACCGTGAAGAAATCTACCACTGAGTTAACTTCTAGCCAAAACCATAGCTTGTCATTGGCTGCTATAAACTGGAAAGGAAAAAAAAAGAGGGGAAGAGATGAAATAATCAGATTATCCTCACACTGATTGAAGATATCTGCTCTAAAATATTCAAGTCAAAAGTTATTGTACTAACTGATGTTTTAGGTCAGTCCAGACAAAACATGTCTCACTGGAAGAAGTCTTTATTGTGCATTTCTTGATAATCACACTGAGATTAAAATGAAAGGTCTAACTAAAGAGATAGATCATCTACATGATCAGTTGTAATATCTGTGCTAAAAATATTTTTCCACATTTATTGACAATGTATTAGTAATATTAGAAAAGTGTAGGCAGTTATAAAGTATTTTGAAGTACATCACTTTTTTCTAGCAGACCAAATATGCTGGTAAAACTCTAATCATGTATTTGCTGCTCACAGATTTCTAAATATAGTGGTTTACAAGGAGTCCCATTATTCTGTGCAGAGGAGATCAGCAGGATGACTCCTACAAGGCATAGTTCGGGACTGCAGCAGCACTTCAGCCTTTTGAACTGAATCACGGATGTGGTCATTTCTCTCTCCTGAACACAGAACAGCCCAGGAAAACTGGCAAGCTTAGATGCCAAGGGCATCATAGTTAAAACTTGCCTATGTGCTTAAATAAGGTCAAACTACTATTCACATTTGATTAATAATTCAATACTAATGAAAACATTTGCTTTATATAAACATTAAATATAAATATATAAATAAAGGGGGAAAACCCAGTGCATCATAAACATATTTAACAGAGCAGTTTTATCTAAGTCTTAAAACTTTGCCTTACACATTTCAAAACAATGCTCATAGTTTTTGCGTTAAAGAAGATATTGTGTTTCTTTCAAAGAAAATGCCATCTCTATTTCAATCAGCATACACAACAGCTGTATTCCCTCCCTGCCCCTTGCTACCAAAGACATGCTACTTACACGCAAGCCGAAGTAGAGTAGGAAGAACACATTGAAAGCCATGTCGATCTGTAATGTGAAATCTTTGTAGAAATTCTGGCAGGATTCTATTGGGCTATTTGAAAGACAAAGAAATCAGAATAAATTGTCAGTATATGAGTTTCTACTCTGTTGAGAATTGTACGTGTTTCATTAAAGACCTTGACTCAGAAATCATGTTTCTGTTTTCCAGTTGTTTACAAGATACAAGCAAGCATTTCAAAGGAATTGTTTCATTCATTCAGTTAGTCATTCATACATTGTTTATATTCACCTGTTCAGGTAATATTTGAAAATTAACATGCAGATACCTTTAGGAGAGGACAAGCAGGAGAATACCTCAGGATTGCTTAACCCCACATTAACCCTTAAAGAACTGACTTCTTTCTAAAGGAGACACACCTATGATACTTTAGGAAGAAACCTAACAAGCACACAGGTACAGTGAAACATTACATGCTTTTAATTTATGTGATAATATAAAACCTTTAACAAAAAATAGTTGCTTAGGAATACATTACCCATTAGCAACCTGGCGTACTTAGTCTTGCAGAATCCCTTGTTTATAAGAAGTTGATTGGATTTTTTTTCTTTTTCTCACTTTTTTTTTTGGTATGGCTATTTAATGTACTTTATGTACAGTACTATGAACTGAGTAGAAAAGCAGCATAGCCCACTGGTAAAATTAAATAACAAAATAAATTGAAGAATTTGAAGCAGTACTCTAAGGGTTAATTTCTGCATGCAGCTTAATTAAAATACCCTTGTGTGTATCAGGCAGCCATTGCAAATTTTAGCTTATTATTTTATGCTCTATTTGACAGTGGGGCAGATCCAAAGCTTACTCTATACAAACTGGTACTTTATAAATATACTTTTATCTAAGGAAGGTGGTAACTTCCGTAAGGATCATCAGTGATTTATTTGTGAGGTTTCTAAAACACATTGTTGAAGCCACAGTCCAATGTTGTAGTCACAGACCAAAGTGAAAATCATGTCCCAATATATGTTGATGTATATACTGTATCTATATAATGTCCCATCATATATACATATATATACACACATATATTGCAAATGATCATGTGTTCATCACAACTGTAATAGAGGGAAACTAGAACGTAGATCATTTGATTATTTGGAGCTCTACAAAACATCTTTTCAGAAAAGCAGAAATTTGTTGGCTTTCTAGATCAAATAAATCACTGAATGTGAATGTAATACCAGTTAGTATAGCAGTAGTTCTGCAGATATAATGCTAGACTGCTCAACAAGCAAGATTCTATGCGTTATGAATGTCAGTTACCTAACTTAAGGCATAAAGGAAATTACCTGGACTACCAGGTCATTACACATGCAGCCAAATTTTCCATTCCTTGTATACATTTCAGGTCAAACAAGTTAATTACAGCATGCTCTCTCCTGTCTCTAGATGCATGAATGTATACAGCAAAATTCTCCTTGATGTACAATAGCTTTATATTTTAAGAAGCTTCAGTGCTATAGAATTTTTTTAAATTGTTTTTCAAAGGCTATTTGAAAAGACATCGAAGTAATGAGACACTTCTGTTATAGTTAAAATAAAATTGATTTACAAGAGCAGACGGGAAGAGAAACCAAATGTTAACATTCACATATAGGACAGCATACTTTACAAACACAATTTTAGCTACAAAAACAGTGAATGTAATCTGACAACCCAACTGGATCATTTTCTGTATGGCACTAATGAGAACAAAGGATTTTGTCAAAATGGGGCAGGCCACACACTGAGTCACACTGGACCCTACCAACAGGAAGTACAGAGGAACAGAGCCAACAGACCTTCACCAACCCTTAATTCCAGGTTAGGTTCCTGCAAAAGCTGGAGAAATTCACTGAAGCTAATGGAATTGCAGAGGCTTATAGCCAGGATAGAGAGCAATTTTTAGTTAAGGTCAGCTAAGGTTGCAGCTAACAGCTGTACTTTCGTGTCACTGTCCTTTAAAAAACCTAGAAGATCTGACAAATTACCTAATGCATAATACATTTTCATTTTATTTTTTTGCAAAACAACACAATGGATGACAATTCTGATTTGTGACTTTTGTTCACCTAATACCAAAACTGCTGTTTCTGCTAGTCATATCCTTTAAACTGCCTTCATTTCAAATATCATCCCTCTCTTTCAATGTTTAAGTTATCTATTTCAAAGACAAACATAGCATCCTTTCATTTTCTATTTCAAATGATGATTTTGTCAGTAGAGCATGACACTGAAGAAATTATTAATTTTTTCAGAGATGGATTACAAAAGACTTTAAACATTCTAAATTAAATTTTCAGTTTGGATTTTTGTTTTGGTTTTCATCAGTAGCTCACATTTGATCTGACAGAAAAATATGGCCACTAATGTTTATCGTTGCACAATTCAGCCTGCTGCAGAAAAGAAGCCAATTTGAAACTCATCCTTACCTCAAGTTTCCCG
The DNA here is from genome assembly GCA_017589585.1 of Phylloscopus whistleri. Classification (NCBI taxonomy): domain Eukaryota; kingdom Metazoa; phylum Chordata; class Aves; order Passeriformes; family Phylloscopidae; genus Phylloscopus; species Phylloscopus whistleri. The sequence continues at coordinate 2,692,924 of JADMLD010001407.1, read as the reverse complement.
AAACCAGAAATGCTATACTTCTTGGTGGAGTACTGGGGTCTCCAGAACTAGTAATAATACTAATAAAACTCCCATATTAAAATCATATAGCAGTTTCTATGGGATTTCACCCCATTATGGCAGCAAAGGTTTCACTTTTAAAGAAGGCAACAGACTATTAGAAACGTTTTTATTCCCCTTCCATTTAAGCATGGTTTCATACATTTATACCACAAAAAGACAGGAGAAGCTATGATAAAGTCAATTAAACATCATACTAGCAATGGCACAAAAGATTTAATATAACTGGATAAAAATTAGAGTAACGATGGAAATCTAAGTGCAATGGGCGCCTCCCCCTAAAAAAGTGGCAGGATCGACATTCCAACAACTGATGTGCACGTGTGGTAAATGAGCCAGCTAGGGAGGGCACCCCATCAGAGCTGGTTTTCTGAACAGAGAAGGACTGGAGGGTGATGTGACAATTGGAGGTTGACTTGGGCACAGCAATCGCAGAATAACAGATTTTGATTCCTGCAGAAATATCGAGGGGGGGGCAGCAGAACTGCTACGTTGGACTCCCAGAGGGCAGGCTTTGGCCTGTTTATGATGCTGGCTGAGAAAGGCTCTTGGGATGCAGTCCTGAAGGGCAAAGGAGTCCAGGAAGGCTGGACACGCTTCAAGAAGGAAATATTAAACACACTGAAGCAGGCCATCCCCACATGTCAAAAGGCACGCTGGCAGGGAAGGCCATCAGCCTTGCTGAATAGAGAACTTTGGCTGGAATTCAGGAATAAGAATGTATCATCTTTGGAAGAAGGGCCAGGCAACTCAGGAGGGCTTCAAATACATTTTGAGGTTATGCAGGGAGAAAATTAGAAGGCCCAAAGCCCAACTAGGAACAAATCTGGTTACCGGCATAAAAGACAATAAAAATATTTCTAGAAATATATTAGCAACAGAAGGAGAACCAAGTAGAATCTCCATCTTTTATTGGATGGGGGGAAACATAGTGACAAAGAATGAGAACTCTGGGGTACTTAATACCTGCTTTGCCTCGGTCTTTAATAGCAAGACCAGCTGTTCTCTGGGTACCCAGCACCCTGAGCTGGAAGAGAGATGGGGAGCAGAACAAAGCCCCCACAATCCACGAGGAAATGCTCAGTGAATACTACACCATTTAGACCCAAATCAAGAGGGCTGCATGGAATCCACCCAAAGATACTGAAGGAATTGGTAGAAGTCTCACCAAGCCACTTTCCACCATTTATCAGCAGAACTGGGTAACTGGAGAGGTCCCACCTCACTGGAAGTTAGGAAATAGGATACGCATCTATAAGAAGGATCAGAAAGAGGATTCATGCAACTACAAGCCTGTCAGCTTGACCTTGGTGCTGAGGAAGTCATGGTGCAGCACATCTTGAGTACCAGCACAGAGCACATGTAGGACACCATGGGATCAGGTCCAGCCCATTTGGATTTACAAAAGGCAGTGCTGCTCGACCAATCTGACCTCCTTCTATTACAAGGTGACTTGCTTGGTAGATGAGGGAAAGGCTGTGGAGGCTGTCTATCTAGACTTTCGTCAAGCTTTTTACACCACTTCCCACAGCATTCTACTGGAGAAACTGGCTGCTCATAGCTTGGACTAGCTGGGTAAAAGACAACCTGGATGGCTGAGCCCAAAGAGTTTAGCAAAAGGAGTCAAATCCACCTGGTGTCTGATCACTAATGGCATTCCCCAGGTCTCAGCTTTGGAGCCAGTGCTGATCTTGATCTTGATGTAAGATCTGGTCAAGGGAATTGAGTGAGTCTTCAGTAAGCTCACAGATGACACCAAGTGCGAGTGTCGATCTACTAGAGGGTAGGAAGTCTCTGCAGAGGGATCTGAACAGGCTGGATCCATGAGCTGAGGCCCATTTTTAGAGCTTCCACAAGGCCAAATGTCTTGTCCTGCACTTAGGTCACAACAACCCCATGCAGTGCTACAGGCTTGGAGAAGAGCAGCTATGATTGTTCACTGAAAAAGGATATGAGGTTGCTGATGAGCAGCCAGCTCACCATTAGCTAGCATGTGTTAAAGCAGCCAAGGAGGCCAAAAGCGCCTGGGCTTGTAACAGCAACAGTGTGGCCAGCAGGATCAGGGAAGGCACCATCCCCGTGTACTTGGCACTGGTGAGGCCACACCTCGAGTGCTGTGTCCAGCTCTGGGCCTCACACTGCAAGACGGTGAGGGGCTGACGAAAGTCCAGAGAAGGGCAACAGCTGGGGAAGGCTGTGGAACATGGGGGCCTGAGGGAGCTGGGATTGTTCAGCCTGGAGAAAAGGAGGCTCAGGAAGGACCTTATCACTCTCTACCACTCCCTAGGGGTTGTAGCAAGGTGGGGATCGACCTCTTCTCGCAAATATAAGCAACAGAACAAGAGGAAGTGACCTAAGTTGTGCCAGGGGAAGGCCAGATTGGATATTAGGAAACAATTTTTCACTGAAACATTTTCACACATTGAAAGAGCCTGCCCAGGGAAGCGGTTGAGTCACCATCCCCAGAGGTATTTAAAAGATGTATAGTTGTGGAACTCAGAGACATGGTTTAGTGGAGAACTTAAAGGTCATTTTTAAAATAAATGATTCTATGACTCTCTAATATTTGTAAGTACTTTGAAAGAGCATCTTTGATTATCTATACAATTTTTACAACAAAACTAGTAGTTATAAAGCCCAGTTGTACAGTTATAATAGGCATAAACTACTTCAATGAGCAAGAGTGGTATTACAAGAGTGGTGACAAAATAATTCCATTTAATTTTACATATACGGGGCAAAATTTTGACAAGGTGTTGCCAGCATCCTTAAAGCTTTGTTGCAATCAACACTGAAGCCAACACTGCACGACACTTTTACCACAAAATGTACAATTTGTCACTTCAATTCAAAAGAATTTACTGCTGTTTAAAGAACTATTTTTGTCAACAGTTTACATCATGTATTTATTACTCTTGCTTATTTTTGGTTGGCTTGAAATGTTTCTAATGCATCAAAATGTTTCTACTGGAATGATTCCTTGAGTAGTCATAAAAAGAGTGGGAGAGAGCAAAAAATGCTTTTTAATTGTTTCTGTGACTATATTAATATCAAAGTTCCCACAGAAGCCTTCATATATTTCCAGGATTTTTGAAATTGCAACAGAGTTGAAAAGAACTTGAGTGGTTTTTACTGTATCATTTCACCACTTGGTAGGAGCTGTAAAGCCCATTGCAAACTTCAGATCAAAGCCATAGTATGAACCAACAACCCCTGTCACAGTGCAGTCACTGCCATTATGACCACACAGAAGTAAGGAGAAGGAGTTCTATGTTCACTCGGACTTTAGACCAGCTTTGTAATCACAGTGACAGCTATCTGGATGATTTTACATAAAATGTTTCCCACAATAATGGGAAAGCTGTTGTACACCCAATTCAGCACTCGAAATAACTATACAATACACATTTTAGAGTTTTCATTCTTCCTAGGCAAGGAAGTGGACCCTTGTATTTTTAGTACATCGTGTCAGACTGCTCCTAATGGGCTTTTGCCTTCTTTTTTCTCTTAAATGACAAGGCATGCTAAGACTAAGATGGGTGCTAATTCTTACCTAAGTATAGTTTTTTGTCAAAAAGGAGAAATGTTCATTTTAAGACATATTAATCTAGTTGCATTTTGTCAAGTGTTTTGAAGATATATATGTAAAACTTCCATAAACCTCTACAGAAGAAACTAATTTCTACTATGACTTCAAGAAAGTTCTGATGTTAATATCTTACTACAGCTGCTAAAACTTCAGGATTTTAAGAAGCTGTTGCAAATTTTAGAAATTCAGAGAGTTTTCCTAATTTACAATTTTAATTTTTGTAAATCTGCTTTCTGAATGGTGGAGGAAAAGCAAAATCCACTACAGAAACAAGGTAAAAATACATTTTAATTCTCAGTATCAATAAAATAAAATAAAATAAAATAAAATATAAAACTTAAAGAATTGATCATATGAAAAATCAGGAAGTTTTTATTTCCTGTATTCATGACAATTTTTAGACTGTATAACAGTACCTTATATGAAAAAACAGTAAAATGTGCACTTTCCATCAGAAAGAATGTCCATTGATTGAAGCAGATTTTAAAATGGAATTACAGCTATGTACAGAATTACCAGTTGATGCTACTAAAACATAAATAACACAAATTAAATAACTAAGAGAAACCACTCAATATTTAGAGTTTCATTAGTATTGCATCATTTGAAGACATTCCACTCACTGCACTTTCAAATTGTATTTCAATGCAATTATTATGTATCAATATGGGCATGAAATTTTCTTTGTTCATAAAACTGCTTAAAGTGGTCTATTTTTTTCAAATTATTTTACTGGAAGCTCCTCTTAAATATCAAATTCCTTCAAGTTTACTTCTAGAGCAAACCAAATTTTATGAAGTCTAGAGTAAAAAATAAATTTTGCAAAAATTGATATAGCAGTGTCTGTTTATACTCCTGTAATACATATTTTGAACAGTACAGCAAAGAAGAAAATTAAGTTGTTTATGGTTAGGCTTTTCAACTCTGTTTCATTGATGTAGTACTAAAGCAAAACAATAGAAAAGTCACATATATCACTTAGTAAAAGCAATTTTTATTCATCACAGAAGAGTTTGCTCCTCGACCGTTTAGTCACACAGCCCAGAAAGGAATAAGCAGTTAAAACCTTCTTTACTGAAACAGACATGAACAAATAGCAAAATAACACAGATGCCTATCAAAAATACACCTCAGGGACAAATACCATAATCAAAACAAATCACCAAGGCTAAATTAGAATCAAGGATGTCAAAAATTTTAAAAGGGACAGAGAGCATAATATACTTTTTCTTACTTCAACTGTCTTCCATTTATTAACCCAGCGAGTCCCACAGAAAGAAAAAAAAATTGTTTTCTTACAGTATCTGTATTCATCTCCGAAACACAAGATGCATGTTAAATGCATCTCAGTTTAGAAAGCCCTTCTTCGAGTCATAGCACCAATAAAGTTTTTGATCGCAAATATCTTTTAAATTACTTCACGCTCTCTCTTGACATGACATGGTGCACCACTGGGGAACTTTTGCTGCCAGCATTTTCAGTTAGTGCTGCAGGAAATGCAGGCAGAGCTAAGTTGGTTTCCTTCCCAAGGAGGGAGGACAGCCAGCTGGATCACTGGAACAAGGCATTGGTGAAGGCAAGGTGAAGATCCACTGTGCCTGTAGGAAAAGTGCCGTGTAATCTGCTGTCACAGCCCTAAGACTTCGGTCCATAAAACTCTGTGGGATCATTACATCACTGCTTAGAGATATTTTTTCTGAGGTTTTGTGCACCTGAAGCTAGTGAGTGAAGGAGGAACAATCCCTTTCTCACCAAATTTCGTAGACAGTTATGGCCTGATAGCTGAGGATGATGTTGTGATCATTTCTTGTATCTTCTTATATTATTTTCATTTAAATCCTATTTGACCGCTCAACCCCTACATCTAAATTCTTAGCTGTTTCTCCTATTCACAAAGAGAGAGGGTGAACTTTCTGCTCCCAAAGTGTTTCACTGTAAGATTCTGGAGCTTCTTGGACTTGGCAAAGTACTCTTCCTTTAATTCTCAATTCTGACTCTCCTTTGCTTAATGAATTAAACCATATTTGTCTTTCCACTCACAAAAACTCCCCAACTTCAGCATGTGATGAAATAATTTTGGATTACACTGTTTTACTGTCTTTGTTTCCATCTCCATTTCTGCAGTCTACACGTGGAGTGGCTTCTCCTCTTCACTTTGACATGCACCTCTAACATTCCTTCTGAAAATACTTTGATGACCGTAGGCTCATACACATTAAGCTGTCTTTGAATTACTTCAATAATCATAATCTTCTTTGTTCAATTTTAAAATAAGTAAAAATATAAATCTGATCAAAATAAAACTGTCAAATAATGTGAAATAAAGCTATCTTCCAAGATTTCTTACATCGTGTTTAACCTACACCTTATAATTTCCAAGTACCCTGCTCTTCAGAAAAAAAAACAAGAACACTTTAAATGCCTGTCCTTACTTTCCTTTCCTAATTTCTATTACTTCCATCTTCTATTATTCTTTAAAGTCTGACAGATCACAACCTGGCATTAGAATATTACCCTTCCATTTCTAACCTAATTAAACAAGTGCATCATGACTCATCTGTTCTACAAATGCTTTCTACAACTAAGTCCCTACCACGCTGGGGAACCTTGACAAGCTCTCAGACTAATCTGGGCTAAAATTAAGAGGTTTCCACATCCTCCTTCAAAAAACATTCCAATATCAGAAGTAAAAAAAAAGCAACAAAACCAGATCAATCAGTATTAAATTGGTAAAACTGTGTCTTTTAGTAAATATTTTTCTCAGAATCAGAGATTTTTTTCTTTTGATTCTTTCACTTCTCTGCATCATGTCATAAAGGACGGGGCTTAAAAGTTTATGTTGTTCTTATTTTTCCCTTTGACCAAAATTTATTTTAAATTTGAAGATATATTTAAATGCTGTGACTTGGCAAATTTTAATGCAAAATTAACTGAGTTTAGAAGCTAAGATAGAAATGGATTTCTAGTGTGAAAGGAAGAGAAGCTCCTAATTTTAACTTCTGTCACATTCACATACAAAACAGGAGGCAAGTTTAGTTGATACAACTGCAGAACAAAGGTCTGCTTTCCTGATGCCCATCTAATGCTACCAAATTTACAGAGCTATTTGCAATTGGCAGCACACCAAGTGACAGTCAAATAACATTGCTAGTAATTATTTTACCTAAATGAACTAGTAAAACTTTGTAAAGTTCATCATAATGCTATCAGATTTCATCTCTCTTTCTCAAGTTCTCCATTAATTTGTAGCACGTCATGCTTCTTCACAGACTCCCTAGTAAAACATAAGCCAATGTTCAGCACTCAAGCAAAAGCAGATTGGGCAAAGCTAATTTCCTCAGCCCAAACACAAAATTATATATCATAACAAAAAACTTTTGCTTATAATTTTAAATTGAACCATTGGGATATATAGAACAAATATGCACTAAAATTGCTCATTCTGAAAAAATCTTAATACTTTCCTCAGGATCTGTGTATATTCACTACTGTCTGCAACATGTGTCTTTTCTAATTTTTCAGACAGAAGTCAAAGGAAGGTCCCTGAAGAACAGCTAAACACCCAGGGACTCAGAGGCATGAGGGAATGGCCTAGAATCCTTCTCCATAACTTCCAAGTTCTTTCAGTAGCATATAAAAGACAGAGCAGGTGCTTTCCTGCAAAATACACCAGTAAGATTTTCATCCTAGGATAACTTAATTTGAAAATCTTTGCTGAGAACCACATAGATAAGCAGAAAGAGCTTATTATTTTATTTTGCGTTACATTCCTTAATTGCTCATCATGAGCTAAGAACACTGGCAACTAAAAATAGCATGACATCAGCTTGACAAAACAATCTTCCTGATGACAAATCAATTCTAGAAAAATGACAGCATGGCAATGACTGGGACCACATTTTTAATTAAATAAAAAGGATTTAATTTTAATAAAAAGGATTTTGTGTGAGACTACTAACATTCTAAACAGAAAAATATGAGTATACTGTTTAAACTAGCCTTACTTTTTTGGACAAATTTTAAAAAGCCACTTCAGTTTTATCTCTTATACTGATTGCATTATGAAAGGATTTGGTTGAACTGCACACCTTATTTACTAAAGTTGATAATCTTGATAATGCCTCTTTTTCATAATATCTTTCTATTACTTCTTGCCTAATTGTTACCTAATAGTTATCAGAGTCTGTCTCAGAGTAACAAGTTGTTGTAGCTGCTTACCTCAGAAAAGAGAAAATAATTGGTGACATGAAAATGCTAGCAACTCATATGAGTACTACTCCCTTTTCCATGTTGACAGTGAATTAACAAATAGAAGTGAATAAAGTTAGTAAGAAGTATATCAGCAGCATAAAACTTTCAATTATAACACACAGATAAATACTGGAGTAGATTCTTTGGGGAGATGGTGAATCTCAGATTTTTAAAACAGCCTGGCTTTTCAGCCTGGCTTATACAGCCCACTTAAAGTCCTTGCATGAATCAATATGATGATCTATATATATTTCTAAAATTTCCTCATCCTGTAGGAGAGGGCCTACAAACCACTGAACTCTTAGATAAGTGTCTGTTTGAATAAATTTACCTATAACTACTCTTACCACGCAGTAAGAGTGAATTCCTGAGATTGCCTGCTCTATTTGTTTGCAGCTGCCACCTCTTAAAATTACCCAACAGTGCTTTTCACATTTGCTATCCACTTTGCCCAGACTCAGTTTTCAACAGCCCACCATCATCATGCACTTCCAGCTCCAACTACTCCTCCATCTCAGTGCCTTTTGTTATTCTCTTTTGTTGATATTGTCATCCAACTTTTAAAATTCTCCCTCATCTGACTGAAAAAATTATTTGAAAAAATACCTCTAATGAACAAAAATTAGAATGTTCTCCATCTATCCTCTTTGATTACAAATTAATGTTTTTTCTTTTCTATATCAGTAAAGAGCTGAGCTCTAATTTTCTGTTTGATATGCATAACTAATTGCTACAGACAATTCTGAATGTACTTTCTATACATTTCTCGCTAGCTTACATACTGTAACTCTAAAAAAAATGTTGTCCTAAGAAATTTAGTCTAATTTCAATCATTCTAACTGAAAACGACAAGAGTACCAGATAAACCAGAATGTAAAAATACTTACAGTTCATTCATCTGTCTGGCCTTTCTAGAATTCCCTCCTGTGATACTGTGATGAAAAATATCTGGCTACTCTCTAGTTTCACTGAGTAAAAATTAACTTCAGCCTAAGGTATATTATTGGACTTTAACAACAGCAAATAACATAAATGAGCAATGAAAGTCAGAAGTATTGCAAAGTGGTAGAAAATTGACATTACATTACTGGATCAGATTCTTTGGCCAGGCTCTTTAATAGCAAGATCCAAATCTATTAGTAACCCTAAAAAACCTAGTCACACAGTGTTAATAGTAATTCTAAAGCAGTCCTAATAGACAGTTAGACCAGGCAGGATATAATTTTTTCTACTTCAAATGAAAGTATAGCATGAATCATTTAAATTCCTTCAAAATCTACACAAAATTAGAAGACTTATTAGTCCCAAATGAATTTTCACAATTTCAGACTCTCCCTCTTGTTCCTCGTGAGGATCTCAGCCTTACCTACCCCATCAGTATAAGTGGTCTTTAAAGCACCCAGTTCAATTAATACCTAAGGTGCATTTAGGGCACCTCAGGTCATGCAGCTCAGCTGCTCTCCTTCCAAGCTGTGAGATGTGTAGTATACCCCTGTAACCTGTCACAAGGACACCCGTATTTGTATACTTGTTACACTTCACTAGCAATACTGAACAGGTAACTTGAAGTAAAAAACCTTCCAACTCCCAAGAGTGACCATTTAGTGTCTTTGATTATACCCTGAGCATCACAGTATAGCTGTTTAAATTCCTCTGCCTTGAACCAATTCTGGGCATAATCAAGGCCACATTCATTCCTAGCATACATTAACACTTATGACAATTCCTTCTACCAGTTTCCCATTTTTTTTTTTAATCTAGACCCCTGAAGAGTCTTTGTTGCATGTACCTCTTTCGAGTGAAACACATTACAGAGTTCCTCCATCCATCAACTCCTCTGCTGAGGTTTAATTTCCACATCTATATAACTGCAATCTAGTAAAAATTTTTCTTCTTAGAAAAGTTTGTGTCACAGCTGTTGCAGCTGTGGGACCTGATGATTTACCACCGCCATCTTAAGTGCAATTACCATATTCTTAAGGCAAAATGCTGACTCTATGAAAGACTCACTGCATAGCCACATTTACTTCCTGAAAGAATAGGAGAAGTTTAAACAAAGAAGAAATTAAAAAAAATACTTCAACTTTTCAGAAAAAAATTAGCCTGAAGCCTGACTGACAGTCTCACCCAGTGCTTTTTCTAAATGGGAAAGGCAAGGCCCTTTTTAGGCAGATTAATGACTATGCCTTTCTTTTTCAGCAGTAACTTTATCTCCATTAAGAAACGGAGTAAGAAATTGCCTACAGCTGTAGCAGTTGCTCAAATCAATTATCAGAAGCCTGTTATAAAAGTACTTTACATCAGTATAAGTAGAGGATTATAGTCCTGTTAAAAATTAATATATAGTGGCCCTTTTTTTCCTAACACCTCTCAAAATGGTTTGCACTGCAACATCCATCACCTTTTTATCCTGGCTGCTGTGCATGAGAGAACAGACTTACACACTGAGCTACTGGAAAGACAAAAGGACTGGTATAATAATCCCACCAGTACTGAGAGTAGGAAGAACTTCATGTTACTGTATAGATATGCATCTGACCTGGTTTAGAGTACTAAAAGAATTTTCCTTCATTTTAAGGGGGAAAAAAAAGTAACTGCCACTACATGGACACTAATATAAAAAAATAAAATCCCAATTAATTCTAAATAACACACATTCTTAGGGAAGCACAGTATCACCCTGTGGGTAGCATGACAACAGTTGTAGAAATTACCTCCCTTTAGTACTACTTTGAATATATATTGTATGTTTTCATTAAGTTACCTGCTTAAAAGTACACACTAAGAGCATATTTTCACTTTATATATACCATTTTCTTTAACGTTTTTCAAGTATCGTAACATTCTATATTATAGGCCCTCAAAGTTAAATTCATACAATCAATAGTACTTATTCATCAAGATGAATATTAATTTGTAATCTGTGCATTAATTCTGAGACCAAAGAGTGCATAAACTCTCTAACTTCTGAGCATACACTAAACTTCTGCACTGATCAACAGCACTAGAAAATTGTGTTCAGACACAATGTTTCAAGTCATTTCCCAGACTGCTGTTTCATCATTTTATCAGGAAAAAATAGGATCAGAATTCAATCATATCTCATACCATGTTGATGAAAGGTTCATTTGAATACATTTAAGAACATATGAATAATAAGTTGCTTATCATGGTCACAATGTCATTTGTACAGGAAATTTCAAGCAGGGTTACAATTCTTCATACAGAATGTCACCATGTGTTTTGCAAATCAATACATTTAAATTATTTTACAAGTTATTTATCATTAAAAACTCCAAAAAACCTGTTGCAGTTAAAATGCATCCCAAATGCTGAATTTCAATAAATTATTATTTACAATCTTACCTCTTTTCACTGTCACCTGCTGCTGAAGCTGTCAGCAGGGAAAGGTTTATCTTTCTGATACTACTGGCAGCACTCAGTCCTTGTCACAACAGGGTAGTTAGTGCATCCTTTCCTCCTCACATCTTGACCACACCAAAATTGTGCATCTAGTTAATAAACTACTGTAATATGCTGGAAATTTTAAATACATAGACCTGATACATATTATGTCCTATTCATTCTATAATAGCTTAACTAAAGTTAGTGATAAGCATAATTTGCATTTGCTCAAATTTTCTAATGTTATGGTTTTGTCTTTGTTTTTAATTCCATTTCATGCACTTAATGCTCTAGACTGCATTCAGTGTATACATCATTATGGTAAGCACATTGGCATGCACAGGCAATACAAGAATAGATTATAATTAATCCCATAGACAACCAAAAAAGGTGAAGTTGCATCATGCAATGAAACCAGCTTGGCCTGGGCTGCCATGCAGAAAAAAACCTACATCAATGAGTCTGCTGTACGGCTCCTAGGTAAGAGTTGATATGAAAGAGGTGAGTTATTTCAGCAATGAAGTCACAGGCTGAGAATGTTTATACTACTGTAAACAAAATACTGTACATAGCACCAGTATTACTCAGGGATGGGGAAGAAGATGCTTGGAAAGAAGGACAAAAAGGATGAGAAAGAAGAGGGAGGAAGAATTATAAATTACAGTCTGAAATCCAATCGGTTCTTTTAAATAAACATTTTGTTATTTCATTCAAAATAATTTCACTTGAGCTTTCAAAGCAAACCTGAATTTTCAGTATTTTGAAGAAAAAAAAAGATGAAATAATGAGATACAGAGCAACTTCAAAATGTCCAACGTGTTCAGTAATTGATGAATAACTAAAGATCACAAACATACAGATATGCAGAGGTGAATTTTTTCAATGCAGTGCACAGGATCCAAAAAACACATGTTTCACTGATTTGAATGCATAATCAACCAAACCAAATGAATATGGACAGTATAAGGGATGCATTGATATGAGTGATTTATTTGGTCACCTTTTGCTGCTTTTCTAGTAAAAGACATCTCTGCCGAATAAAGCAGTGCTTTTTCAGAACTTGTGTTGAATTGCCTTTACCTTACTCACCTTCATAGTTGCACTGAATGTAACAGCGTGACTGGGATTACAGAGTGACCATCTAGCCTGCTCTAAATCATGTACATTAGGCACAGTACTGCATAGACTGATTCTAGAGGGTTCAGAACGACCTAATTGAGCAAATAATTTATTTTATTGCATTATTCACTTGAGGTGCTGCCCTGTGATGACACAAGTATGATTTTGTAACATTGTAACATATTATTTGTTGAACATTACAAAAGGATTTGTTCCATGTTTATCCATAGGTATATTGTTTTCAAGCAATTTTTCTTAATTACACTTAAATGAACATTATCACTCTATTTTTACTATAGTTCCCAAATATATAAACTAGTTGTGCAGGGTAGCAATTCACACAACATCAAAAATAGCTTTAACAAGAAAACTAAATTTTCACTTACTGTATAAGGCTTTTAATAGAATATATTGTTCCATTTGCAATACAATTACTTTTTGTATCTTTTTTAATACACTAGTAGCTTTGTGAAATATTAATCTTTTTAGTGAGTAAGTTGTCAAAGAAATTTGGATCAAAATAAAATCAAATAACTGACAGTAGAAGTAACTTTCTGTCCTCTTGAAATGTCTTAGAATATTTACAGAGAAATTGGTCAACGTATTTTGAATTTCACAGGCAAAAAAAAAAAATTCAAAATTGTTCATTCCAGACATAAAAACTCCAATTGTACTACTCTTACACAGAGAAATTCACTTTCTTTTTCCAGACAAACACTTCTAACCTTTTCACAGGGACAGAAATTACAGTCAAAACTTATATCACTTTCGGCCACTGTGTGTTATTTAACAAAGCTAGTAGAATCTTTCATTAATTGCATACAAAACATGAATATTTTCTTGGGTGTACAGATATGAACTTACAAACTGCTGCAAAGTGCATGCAAATGTTATCACCTGAGAAGAAGGTTACTGTGTCAAGAGTGAATAAAGCACTTCTGACAAAGCCAGAAACCTAATAAACTGTTTAAGGCAAGTAGATAAGGACCCCAAAAATTTAGGAACTCACAGACTTCCAAAGTGTACCATTCAAATAGCTACTGTACAGTCAGTAATAGGAATTCTAGCATACACAGTACATACTATGACATATATGTATGTATCACAGCACAAATGATACATATTATATATGTATACTTTCCCATTGTTGTGGAAATAGAAGAATCTTTCTTACCTAATGTGACAAGCATTGACTCAGCAAAAGATGAAAAGCAGTTCTTAAATTTATTCTTTATAAAATCAATAAACCAGTAATCTTTCATTTAGTTATGCTAGAGAAGTCCTCAAGATTCACATAGAACACAAAGCTGGTCTGAGTTCTACAATCTCATCACTCTGAATATGACCATAACAATGTAAACACAAAAGGAGAAGAATAATTTCTTTGGTATCTGCTACTAATGCAGCAGAGCATGACAGAAGCTACAAATGTAAGGATCTCCAATGATCAGGTTACATTGCAGTTTAATATGCTCTTACTCAACAGTTTATCATCCTGCAAACAGTGACTTTTTGGTATAAAACCAGCTAGTCTTTGGAGAGTCAACTATTACATTCAGCTGTTTTCAGATTGTTGCTAGATCACATGTTAGAAAACAAATCTCATATTAGAAAAGTCTTCCTGCTTCAGCTGGAGAGAGGCTATCGAACTCATTTATTTCCTAACAATCTAAAATAGCAGGAGTTTCTCTCTTTTGGTGTAACCAAAAGATGTAACAAACTTTACACAGTTCATACAAGTCTGTTGCAAATTATAAAACCTAATCATTACGAAGGATACTGTACTTTTTAAAACAAATGACCAGAGCTGTCAAATGTAACTGAATTTCTGGGATATTTAGCCCTGGAGTCAATTCCTTCCAACCCCTCAACATAAAACTCCTTTTAATAAACCAACTACTGGCAAAATTTAGTTTGACAGGGAATCCAATTCCTAGTTCTAGTTTTCTGTTTTGAGGACTTGGTTTCACTTAACCAGGAAAACCAGTTAATAAGTTTAAGACTTATGAACTACTAGACTGAAGATGGGCATAAGCAAGTGTCATGGGTTAAGAATGGTCTAATCAAAAATCATTTTTATTTAATTGGCAGATAGTTTGACCATTCAAAAGTAGGTTACGACTTTTGGGTAATACTCATATAAGCTGAGAGTGTGGGGAGGAGCTCTCTCTTTTTTTTCGGCTGGATCACAGGTAACATCGAGCAGCACAGAGCCTGGCCGGGCTCGGCCCAGGCCCCGCTGCCCCTGGCCGGGCCCGGCCTGGGCCCCCTGAGAGCGCAGCTTGGCTGTGTCTGAGCCTGGGAACAGCAGCAGCGGGGGAGGGGAAGAGAAGCCCCGGCGGCAGCCGCTTCTGTCACCGGGGCCGGGACCGAGGAGTGTTCCACCGTCGCTGCTCCCACCCCCCCCCCCCCCCCCCAGGCGTGGCCCCTGGGAACAGCAGCAGCAGCAGCGGGGAAGGGGAAGAGAAGCCCTGGCAGCTGCAGAATGCTTCTTCCCCCGCCTCCCCGCTTCAGGCCGAAAAGAACAGCGCGGCCTTCAGACTTTTTTAGTTCCCGCTGCAACAAGATCATGTGAGCAGCCCGACAAGCCTGACAAGTTTAACTCTTTCTCTGCTAGCAAATGGATTTCTTCTGAGCACCAGCCTTTCACTGAACGAAAGACAGATACAGTGATTAAACCATAAAGAGACACAGCATAGAGCTGAAGTCAGTGGAAAGAGAGTGAAAAAGATTTTAAAGTAGAGGAGAAAGAGTGGCTGAAAATTCTAGCTGGACTTCTCTGGAACATAAGGACTGAACTGGGTTGTTCCTTTAAACCATGGAAAGATGTGCAATTTGGGGAAGTGATTGTTTTATGTGTAGATTTTTTGAGCAAAAGTATTGTGTGATGGACCGAGTAAAATTGATTTAATGAAGAAAAATCCTTTGCCTTAGATGAGACACCTTTAAAAGGCGACACCCCAATGTTGCAGTGTATTTGAGTACAGAGCCCACGTGCTCAGTATTGAGAATACTGTAAGTGGGTAAGATTGAGTTCTTTGAAGTCCTTGTGGACAAAGTCTCTATTGAAACAAAGAGGCTCCTTTCCTGAAAAATTGGTAAAAGATTATCTTAAAATGGTAAAACTAGCTAAAGTTGCAGGTTATGTCTTTTTATGTTGAGTGTAGAAAAGTGAAAACTTAGAGAGGGAGGGAAAGATGTTTTGAAGGTTCCATTTGTTGTTTTTTTTCTTCCTATTTTCATCCTTTCAGTGTGTGTAAATAAACTATCTTTGTAATTTAAAGATGAGCCTGTTTTGCTTTTTTTTATATTCTCCCAGTCAAGAGAAATATAGAATGTGATGAAACCATCACAGCAAGTTTCTGGAACAACAGGGTGACTGGATTCATACCTATCAACCTGTGGTGATTTGAACAATTACATTGCCACTGCATTTTAGCTACAAAACTAAATGCACTGAAGTTTCAAATTTTCCCTAGGCAGCAAAGCTTAATCAACTCGCATCAGACATTCGTGTTTATGACAGAGAGCTGGTTTAGAGAAAAAGCTTTCTTTCTCTTGAACTAAGAGTGCCTTGAGACAAGCCTTGAGATATCATGCTAAAAGAGTCCACAATGCATGTGCTTAGTCATCCTTTCAGATTCAGAGTAGAGTAACACCAGCCTATCCTGAATTGCTGCAGCTGTTTATTTCACTTCTGTCCTCACCTCAAGCAAGCCCATTCCTTTTCTTTTCCAGAATTCACTCACTTCCCAGCCAGTTTCTCTCAAATAAAGAAAAAAACCCCAAACTGAAACCAAACTGTACTATCTCCCTAATGCTCTAATTCTTCCTATAAACACTGTTCAAGGACCACACAACAATTTGTCCCTGTCTGTCCAGGATTTTCTCTCTAATGTGGTTCTGTACTTGCAGCAGTTCCATGTAAGTGAATTAGCCCAACAAATATTACCAGCTGCTTTGTTAGAGCACAAGCATAAACCTGTGGCATTGCAGAATGTGTGTTTGGGATAAGATGCACAACCACTGTACATGTGTTGATTTTTTTAATTTATGAAATATGCTAAAGGAAAAAAAAATAGAAGATGGAAAGTTTTCCCAAAGTAAACATTGTGAAAGAGAATTAAAAAAAAATAAGCTAAATCATTTCACATTCTCTAGAAGAATAATATCTACACAAACACTTGGCAAGGGTAGAGTGCTGATATAACCAAGGAGCTTTGAGATACTAAATGGAAAAGAAGGACACAGGAAGTGATATCAGAACCCAACAGCTTAACAGCCAGGCCTGGATCTAGCCAAGGGCTTAAGGAAGCTCAGAAAAAAAGGTAAGAACTGTAAGCTATAACTTATTCACATTTGTTTTCTACTAGGACACGGTTTAGTAGGATGCTTTGTTGCTCACTGAAAACTCCATAAGGAGTTTTACTAAATACTCTAAACACTTTTAATCCCAAAGTGCTTGTCTATACAGAAACAAGAAGCAACTATGCTAAATACACTGGAGAACTAGGAAGAGTTGTATCCCAGGACTTCTGGGAAAAGCAAGTGTGGATAATGCAGTAAGGACTGAAATGTAGACTTACTAATCTATCACTGATGAGAAAAAGAACATGTTTCTGTCCAACAACTGCTTATTAGAGAAGCTCACTGCAGTGATCATTAGCCAGTAAATGAACTGGTATGATGGAAGATATGTCAGGATTGTGCTTTATGGAACAGTTGGATCTTTAAGTATTTATTCTAATCTTAGATTAGATCACAGACTTCAAGTTACAAACCATGTATGACAAACTTATCCACAGTATTATTGATGAGCATGTCTGCACCCCCATCATCTTATCACTATTGCAAAGTCCTAGACATACTGGTCTGTGTGTAAAGCAAGCATCTTTGTGGAAACCTGTGTAGGTAGATCTATCTTCTTTATGAGACTGCACAAAGATGCTTTTTAACAAAGCTGTCCAACTTTGTTACCCACAGAACCATCGACCCATTGGTACTGTAAATCTTGATGCACACTGAACAAAATTAATTAGACTGGCCTTAGGAATTCTTGGCAGGCTTCTCTCCATTCCTGCTGCTTCTTCAGATGAACACTGACTGCTAGACTGAATATTCTGTAGTTCATTCAACCTCTTTTAGCAGGTTGCCAAGGCCTTAAGATGGGTTATATTCATCATACACAATGGCAGTAAAATACTGGAGGTTATAAATTATTGCAATTTCACTGACAGACATGCTTTTACACAAAGTCTGATGGTAAACTATGGCCTTATGAAAAACAAGTTGAAAGACGTGCTCCTGACTGATCATGACACTACTTCAGTTCCATACCAGTAAATACACACAATACATATGTGGAAAAACCTCTGTGCTTCCAGAAGTATCAAAGTTTGCAGTTTCACGTATTTTGAAAAACAAGCTCTGTTCAAGAAGTGTTTTTGTTTTGTATGTATACTTCTTCCCTTTCCCAAAAGGTGCTATTATTAACACAGTTATGGACAAAAAAAAGGTATCTAAAACTCCCTCCTGTGACCAATTTTTGAGAAAAACTGAGACAAGTTTTCATGCCAGCATTACCCTTCTGCATGTGCATCAAGGACCACTACAATTAAAAATGTTTAACAATTTAATACTATGCAAATGTATAACTGAAGTGTCATAGATAATTAAATACAAGCACAGCCAAAATAATCTGTGCACCTGCAAAGTATGGAAAGGATAGTTTTTCCTTTGATAAAGACTGGCCACGTGCCATAATTGGTTATGTCATTCTCTCTTACAAATAACATGAGCAGTTATAATGAGCAGCATAATTTTGTTATATCAAAGTGTATATTGTACAGTAATTAAGAATCAAAATATTTGGGGTTTTTTATACAAATGCATCATTTTGGATGAACAGCAAAGACTAAACCCTTCATAAGAAAGAAATTACTGTACTTTTTTACTGTAAAATGGTCTCTGTCTTTAGGATCTATGTATTTAAAAATCTAATCTTTTTCTGCCTAGTCATTTATTTTGAGTGGAACAGGGACAGATATGAAGTTGAAGAGAAACAAATCAAAGACTTAAAGCCAATGTAGTTGTGCAGAGAATAAAATGGGAATACTTACTCTACTTAAAGTGCTTCAATGTTTTTTTCCATTAACTACAGTTCAAGTTCATGATGTTCCTCTAAATTACATTACAGAAATATACATCACCCTAAGTGACTGATATACATTGCTCTAAGTCCTGCAATGCCTTCCAACCTATTGTAGGAAACCACAGGACATTGATGACATGTACTAATGGATGACCTTTTTTGATATTATGTTAGTATAACATTATGAGATTAGCAATCTACAGGATTGACAATTGTCAAGGCCAGTATTTTCTGTGAGGGATTTCTCTCTCCCTTTTTTTTTTTTTTCTTTTTTAATCTGCTTGACAAAGCTCAAATCTGTAGAGCAGTAGGTACAACACACTGCAACTCAATTTTCCTCAGTTCTACTTCTTTTCTTTGTGAGGGGATAGACAACAGTGTCAGAAAGTCTGATGCAGTTTTTATTCACAAGGACACTCCAGCTAGATTGACTTGTATGGAAATTTTCACACATGCTAATAAGATCATAGATATATGGATATGAGTATTTCTGGAAACAAAAAAGTATAGTAAATACTTCATGCATCAGGAGACATGCATGAAAAGTACAAATTCTACATATGATTTAAAATGGACATGTGCTTATCTGAAATACATATTGAAGTAAAATTTGAATTACATTAGAATACAGACAAGTTTAGTCCAAATAAGATTGTAACTGTTCTCTGCATTTTCTCATTCTATGTCAGTAATGATACAAGTGAGTCCAAATATCAATTTTTTGGTCTGAGGAAAAGCCTTATCTTTTCTCTTTTGTTACCTATAGTTCAGATCAACTGTTCTTATCTATACTGAAGCAAGGGTGAAATACTAAATGCAGTATGTCATTGTATGCAGGGGGCATTTTCTGTTCACTTTAAAACAAGTTATCTGTGAGGGCATGAGCAGCACTTCAATAGCAGAATGGAAGTCATTCTCTTTTAGTTCTTGATTCCACAAGCCTAACTGTAGTGTTTTCATTAAGAATTAAACCTGAGCTTACATGCAAATAATACCCAGATGGCATCAAGACTTAAAGATTTAGGAAGGCATTTAATCACTAGTCTTGCCATAAGAAAATTGTGTTTGATACTGTATTTTCAGAACTTTGAAATTAGTAATAAAGTTATTCTTCCTTCCTCAACAAGGTTAAAATTTTTACAGTTGCAACCACCAGTTAGTTTTAAAGAGAGAAAGACTAACTAGGTTTTGTATCTGGTAACTGATTTAACAACAGTGATTCTAGAAAACAGTAGTCAATAAAACTTCAGAAAGAAAAAAGAGAAGCTGAGAAGGCAATGACTGAATCATGTCAGGACATGGCAGCAGTTTGCTGCCATCCTCATGCTGCCTTAATCTAGGATTTAGAGAAGAGGCTGATCTTCAGTATGAATGCACCTGAAAGTTAAATCCAACTTCTACCCAGCTACCAATTTCTTGGAAACCTAAAATCCAAAAGAAAATCTGCGATTCATTTGCCATTTCACATTTCTGAATAAGACATCAGTAGAGAAACTGATATGGAAACACCATTATTCACATTTACTCTTCTGTTTTCTAAGACATCTTAATCATGCAAAGGAACAGACAAGGATAGAGTTCATGAAGAGGTAGCCTGCATTCATTGGGTAGTATTAAAAACATTTCAAAATATGAGTAAAATGTATTAAACATACATTTATGTGGGGTTTTTTTAATCATGAAGAGACTATTTTTGTCACTTTTTCTGTTAAGGTAAAAAGCTCTTATCACAGGTTAATGCGCCTCCTTTTTTCTCCCACCACTACTTAGATTTGTTACAGATGCAATGACTTCAGCTGAAAATGAACTTGTGTCTAAGATGTGTCCCTTCACTTTGAATTCCTTTATGGACTAAGGGACACTATTTTTCCAATGATTCACATGCAGCAAATTACCATAAGATTCATATCATTCTAAGCTAGATTATGTGACTCCTTGAAGGGGAAATGAGTGGCAGGAAGTTGGAGGGAAAATTAGCCTGTACAAAAAAAATGTTGTGATAGCTTTAAGGCCTTTTTAAATATAATAAAACCCCAGAGATTGTGGAAACATATATTAAATCTTGTAATATCTGAACATTAGGCTGCCCTTTGTTGGAAAAAAAAATTGCCTTTGGTGATAGCATGTGGAAATGTACTTGAAGAATCCTTACAGATGGTTTAAACATTTCCTATGAAGCTTAAATTCTTTCCTCTGATATTTTCTCTGCCAGTTACAAATAGATAAGGCTGTCTGACCAAGTCCTGTACAGGAACAAACATGAAGCATACCTTATTCTTAGATGACTCTTCAATTTAACATGACTTTCATTTCTAAGAACAGACATGAAAATGAACAGAAAAGTTTAGAAGAACTTATAACGAAGGCACTGAGGACACGCCCAAATCCTACTGAACATTCATTGCCACAATCCCCACAGGTTTTGGTTCCTTCCCATCTCACATGTGTTTCGGCAAACAAACTGACCAATTCCCAGCTGGAATACTAGCTTCCTTTCATCTCTTGGGAATAAGGACCTAGCTGTGTATGAACTTCATAGAACTACAAGTTGTATTCAGATGGCAGTGCAGACAGTGAGAAAATGAGTCAGTTCTGCTCTCTTCAGCAGAAGGCTGCTCTGCCCATTCCTCAACCCAAAATTCTGGAGAGTGCATAAGCTGTTGAGTAAGAGGAGGCAGAAGATGAACCCAAGTAAACAAGGGAAGTACCACAGACCCCTTCCTATTCCCCACAATATTTTCAAGAAATGATGGGACTAGAGGATAGACTCGTTTCATACCTCTCTCTAAATGCAAGAGAAGTCAATTCCTTTCTCTATTTTATCACACAAGACCCTACTCAGCCTCTGTCATGCTCTCCACAGTGACAGCATGCTACTGCAGGGGTAATACTGTCCTTGTCCCCTGCAGCAAGCAACAACACTTTAGGAAGTGCAGAGGTACAGAGAGGAGATGTGTCTCTATTAATAGTTCTGCCTGAGCTATGATTATGCTTCTCAATACTTGTCTTGTGAAACTGATATCCTGATCAACATATCAGGACAGTGGTACCAGCAGTTAGCACTTCCCAACTCCAGGTTCCCACCTGCTGTTTTTCTTTAGGTTATGACTTTTAATTCTTCACCCAAACCAGTAGTTTGAAAGAGAAATAGGTATTCATCTATTTTAATAAACCACCACTGAATCCCTCTCCTCCTCTACTAAAATATCTTTTCAAGATTTTATTATGATTAGGAAAAAGACTTTAATAAATAGCTATGCACCTGCATGGAATCTTAAGCCACATGCCACGAAGTTAATGCTCTGAATATTAATTTGCTTAGCAGGCCTGCTGTCATGCAGGCACAATGTCGTATTTCCATTGTGTGTTACCACATTTGATTGCATGGAAATGTTTCCTTGGATAAATTTGTTTCTATGCAACTGTTCCTTCATGAAAGGTTTTTTTAAGTACTACATAGGCATTTGTATGTACCTCACAGACTTTGCTTCATACTGTATCACCTACTTGGTATCCTCTGAGAATGCCAAAAAGTATATAACTCCAAAGACTGATTTTCAAGATGTTGAGAAAAAGCAATTTTCAGTGTAATGTCTGCCAATTTTTAGATCTGAAACTCAGAGAATGAAAAACCTGCCTTTAAATAAATGTTGTCACTCTTCCAAATACATTCCATTTCTTCCCTCCCATTTCTGTGATATTTTACCACTAGCCTGTAGCTGTCTGCTTGTTTACTAAAATTTTGGACTTAATTTTCTGTTCTGTTCTTCCTCTAGGCATTCAATCCTGGGGGTGAGGGGTGTTTTTTGTTCGTGCACAGAATAGAGGAAGGCTCCAAACGTTCATCAGGGATCAGCCTTTGTGTGAGGCATACATGATATTAAGTCCACAGACTTATATCTCATGCAGGCAAGTAATTTATTTTCATTTACCTCCTGCCTAAGAGGTTATTTCACTGATTAATCTACACAGGCAGGTTCATTCCTGTCTCTCCAAACCCAATAAAACTGTTAGTGACACTCCTAATCAATACAAAAGAATTCCAATTTAGGTTTCAATATTAGTCACTTACATGTAAAAATTCTCTTTCTCCATAAATCCAAGATTTATATATGTAGCAACAAGAGTCAGAAAACTCCTTTCTGGTGTATTAATGAAACTCAACCATGTATCAGCCATTACTGAGCTTCAAAGCAAAACTTCCAAAAGGCTGTCAGTATTCTGTCTGCTGTTTTACCACTGGCTGGCATCATCCTATCCCAGCACCTTGGTTTCCATTTCCTGACAGATTATTTAGCTGACAAGTACAGGTTTTGCCTACAATGTGAAGTGTCTTGTGCTTGACAGCTCTATTGATTATGATAACTAAGAACAAATAATAAGAACAATCATTTCAGCAATTCTTTTAATAGGGCTTGTCCCTCTCAATAGCAAACATCAGTGAGACAAAATAATTCCTAGCAGTTGGTGCAGACTTTGCTTTGTGTTCTGTAAATTGTCCCCTGACTTTTCAACAAATATTTGAGAAAGACAAGATTTATAAGAATAGACAGTAATGGTCTTTAACCAGCTTTACAAAATAAGCAAAAGGGAATTTTGTCTGATTACCAAGATGACAGTAGGCATTCACTCCACCAGCTTAATCCCACTGACTAATGCAGAGTGCAAAACTGCACAGGTAAGGCCAGGGGGTTTGGGCAGGAGGGGGAGTTGGAAGTGCAGGAGAGCCTTTTTCTGAAGAAGAAAATAATGAAGAAATTCTAATGACTGGAAGTATAAAAATATACCTACATAACTCTATGTATCTGCAAAGAAAACCAGTCTATTAAATATATAAAGTCTCAAAGAAAAGAGGTGTTTTAGTAATTTTTCTGCCTTCCTCACAACTCCTGACAGAATTTTTCAAGATCAAGTAGAATAAAGGAACATACAATGAAAGCCCTCTTGTTAATATATTATATCCAGGTTTCATGCTCTCAACTTTACAGATAGGTAAATATACTGATTCCTAAAATGTTCTAGTGAAACTCAGCTTCATAAATTGGGAGGGGAAGGGAGTAAATATGTTTAATTCTCTGTGTGATCAGAATACATTTATTTGGCATTCAACATAAGCATCACACACAATATTTTTTTTTAATTTGAGCAATCTTCTCTTGCAATTCACAGGCTTCATAATAGCTAGAGGGCAAGTCTAACATTTAAGTGTTGAGAGGAGCTTAACCAAGTTAAAAATCACAGGTTTTTTAAATACACTATAAATGAGTTTAAATGCCATTTATGGCACCAATTAAAATTTTTGTGAGTTAACATGTCTATGTGGAGAAAGGCACATTTGATCAATCTGCTGGCAAATATGTTCATATTTCCACCTCACAACTTGATTTCTACCCCTCCCAAAATACTTGGAGATTACTGTTTTAAATGAGTACTAAACAACCATGACAGTGCTCTGTTGGCAGAGAAAATCATGGTTCTTGTGCCAACTCCCAGGACATCATGTTTATCAGTTATGGCTTTGCAAATTTTCTCACATATAACGCATACAACATCTGAACTACTTCAGAAGAAATTACCAGATTTTTCATTGCAACCAAGTACTACAAGTATTACTATATTAAAGGACTAATGCTTAATACAGATAAGACAAAGCATTGCCTCCTAAAAATAGATTAAAAACCACAGATTCTTGCAAAATCAAGACTCCTAATGTCACACTATAAACTCACCGGGATTCAGTTCTGCCTACTACTCGCTTACCAAGACAAAATCTTGGCGAAATATAGTGTTGGATACAGAGTAAACAGACACTTAAAACATTAATCTTCCTATTTCACTTATGTGAACCCACAGGATCTCATTATTCACAGATCAGCTGGCAGAAACCATTATCCATTAACCTCCTAAAAACTCAATAGAATTTGGGGGTTTTTTTTAGCAATAAGTGCTTACAAAAATGTATACAAAGTTACAGGGCATCATAACTGTCTTGTCTTTACTCATAACTTGTAACCCCCATTTTCCCATCATACTTTCACCAAAGGAATTTTTACACACCTGTTACTGCTAAAAGGAGATGCCTTTGAAGTTATCACACAGCCACAGACGTGCCCAGCTGGCACATTTCTCCATAATCAAATTGTCTAGGAAGAATTGACCATTAATGGGCTCACCTTCTGAACAAGACTCTTAGGCTTATATGGACCAATGAAAATCACTTCTTTTTAAATCTTTTTTCTTGCACATACAAGCTTACTATGAATGCCAAGGAATTTTTATGTATTATCATCTAAAGTAATTATGACTATTTCTTAATGTTAATTTTCATTTGAGTGCAAAGGTCAGTTTTGCCAGCAGAAGCAGGAGCAAAAGCAAATGCAGAGCAAAAGCACCACCAGAGGATGCCCTTGAAAATCAAAGGGTGATCCTCATTAATACGCTTGCAAAACTCTTATTCCAAAACTGGTGTTCACACTTTTGTCAATTTAAGTCCTGCATACTATCTTTTTCTGTCCTGTCCATTTGTCCTTCCCAACTCAAGCATTTTCAGAAGTTAATGAAAAAAGCAAAGAGAAGAAAAAATCAAGTCTACCAGCAAATACTAGTTCAATTTTGGGGAGAGGTGACTAGCGATATCACACTACTGTTTGATGTGGCCTTCAGCCTTTGCTAGTGATAACCCCAACTGTCCTCTAGCCAAAATCTAATTTGCTCTTCCCTCCTGCACAAAAAAAGGAAACTGAGAGAGCTTCTATCAAGAAACACACAGCCTGAGAACACCAGCTTCACTTGGTGGCAGGTGAGACCTACAACTCACAATTACCAGCTGGAGCTGCAACTGTCATCTCAGGAAAATCAGCCAGAAATTCCTGAGCTAACAGCATCTGCTCAAGAGACTGCAATCAGCTGCCAAAAAAATGACATAAAATCATGTGAGTCCCAAATATTTTGAGAGATCTTCCATGTAATAAAATAATCATTACCTGTTAACCTAGAAATCTTGATATTTAAAAAAAAAAAAAAAAAAAAAAGGTGATTTTTTGGGTAATATTTTGGGAATATCACCCAAAATAAGCAAGTTTAGTGATCTTAATTTATTATTGGTCTCATAATCACATCACTTGGGGAAGTAGTGGAGAGACATGTTATTTCTTTCAATTTTCTACTGCTTGTCTTTCTGTTCTGTATACACCTGTATAATGTTTTACTCTGTTTCTGGATTTAGTAAAGAAGAGACTGCTTTTTCATTTTTTGTGCAGCACAAATTAGAAAGGTTTTAAAGGTTAAAATGCACAGGCTTCAGGCTTACCAGTGACAAAAATTGTCTTAAAATCCATTAAATACATTCCGTAAATACAACGACTGTTATTGGAATGATTAACATGATGCATGGATACCGAAGATCTACTTTTTCTATCTGAGATTTTTCCAGACACTATTAGGAAAAATTAGCTCACAGTACTGCTTCTAGTTTTTGCTATTACCTTACAAAGACTACACTTTCTATGATTGTAATTCAAGAACTTTTCTTACACACATATGACCAAAATCTGAACTACGAAGAAATATCTCAGCTACAATATTCAAAACTGCAGTTTTGCTATAGGACAGATAAAATCACCAGGGATAATGCACTTGAGCTCGCCTAGTACTAAACAAAGAAAGAAAGAATTTACTGATATGAAACCCTAAAAGAGAGGACTGATTCTGTAGGTAAGGCAAATGATTAAAAAGCAAATTGGGTTCTTCTCTCTCCAAACCATTCTGTCTGTGCATCTTTCCTCCAGCTAAAAAAAATTGAGTTTATCAGTCTGGGGTTGTTCACTGGGAGTTTTCCTTCCATTTGTTATTCATCTTACTCTAAGCTTGTATCATATTCTGTATATTACCCTCCATTTACCCAAAAGATAATCAACTAGAACCTTGGACTTACAGTGTTTGGAGTAACATAAATACAGCACAGAAGAAAAAACTATTAGTCTTCCCCCTGAATTACCTAGAAAACTTTGGGTTTACATGGAAACCTTTTTATCTTTTGACGTACAGTCCTCAGTTCGCCAAGTTCACAATCTCAGCTTTTCCAATATGAATGCTCGAGCTGAAGAAAACTGAAGTAGACCACAGTTTATTCATAAAATTAATGTAACTACATGACATCTTGGTGAAGGTCTGAATTATTATATATTAGCAGGTGTTCTACCTGCATGAAACCACATTATCATGACACAGAATAGTACACATAAGTAATGATGTGGTAAAAATTACAAGGGAGATTTGCAAGGATAAAAAAAAAAAACAAAAAACAACACAACTGTGCCTGGTTGGTAGCCCACATAAAGGCACTGCCCTTACTTAGAAATTTTACCTACACCTTCAAGGTATGCCCAAAGAAAGAATTAAGAGCAAACTGGAGAGGAAGACAGATTATACCATTTAATATAAAGTTTGGATTGACTGTTTCAAACGAAGCAATTATTTTAAGATGTCCTTGATTTGTGCATACTCCCAAAGTTCATTTTTAACTGCTTTCTGCAACCAAGGCTCCACAGATTCTCTAACAAATCTTAGGCAGAGCGCTCTGGTGCCTCTTGACAAGTTCAGTTTTAAACTGATCACCAGATTTTGAAACAGAAGCTCATTTTTTCCCCCACCTCTCTCAGCTAAAATGACTGGAAGTTGTTGCCAAGCTCTCGGGGAATTTAATCTAGATTTTATTTATTTATTTTCACTACCACTGAGAATTGACTTTCAAATGTCATTCACTCTGAGGTTGTTTTGTGCAAGGCCAGGGCAGGAGGGCCTGGCAGGACACTCTGCTGGGCACCCCAGGAGCGCCATTCCACCAGGGCCATCAGGGCACAGTGAGGAGCTGTGGGGGAACCGGGGCCCAGACCTGGCACCTGCCACCACAATGGCCTGGCCACTGCTGCAAGTGCTGCCAGGGATGGGTCCTGATCCTCAGGGAAATGGAAGGCAGGAGGGACATGTGGGTGGAGCCAGGAGGTCACAACTGAAGCCAGGGGATGGGGCTGGGGCAGCACCTCCGCAGGGCCAAGGTTCTGGGCAGCCTGTCAGGGCCAGCAGCGCCTGTGGGTGCCAGAACAGAATTCCTTCTAGGCTTAAATGTGCCAAGTGAATATTTAACCTTGTGGAAAATTTTAATGGCTGAGAGGCAAAGGGATTTTTTTTGATTGAAATGTTGTCACAGGCTTATGTATAGAATGTTGGCCAGGAGCTGCAAGATTAAAAATTGCTGCTTTTACTTTTAAGTAAATGCTGCAAAGTATTATTTGTGAAATTGATTTCTTAATCTCTCCTCCCCAGTAAGTGCTCTCTGAATTGACTTCCATACTAAAAATTAATTTACAGGGCTTTAAGCAGCGAAAAAAAAGGACAACAAAAACACAACATTATAGCTCTTACATTAAGGACATAAATGAGGTGGAACAAACTCAATATGAGCATTTGTGTTATTTTATTTTTTAATCACTATCAAGTGTTATTTTCCTTTAAAGAAAAAAGTAATTACAAAAATGTGTAACATTAAGATAATGCCATTCCTAAAACACTCCCTATGCATTCTGAAGGCATGGGCAAACATACACCTGTCATTAACACACGTAAAAATGAATAGAACAGTGGGATTGCATTTTCCTGATCCATTCTGTAATAAAAAGTTACCTTGCTCTATTCCAGAGGAAGTCCACAAATACAGCAATACAATTCTCCTGTAGTTTGGACATGAGTTCATTTTTGCAAAATGTAGTTGTACAAATATTAAGAAAGAGTACCCCAAAATTAGAAGACAACAACAATACAAAAGAAAGTAAAGTTAAGATCCTAAATGGTACTTTCATAACAGAACAAAACAACATGAATACATTTAGAATGTATTATTTACATTCTAATGTAAATTAGAATTTACATTAACATAATATTTACATTATTATTTACATTCAGAATAAAATATTATGAACTCAGTTTATGAAAGTCCCAAAATTACTACTAGGCTGCAGAAATTATCATGGTTTTCTTAAGGGAACAATGACAAAACATCATAGGTTCACTGCTTGCTTGCTACACAGAAAATAAAAATTATTTCATAACAAATGCTGGTTCTACATATCTAAATACTAGTGTCAAATTTAGGAAAATTAAAATTTAACACCAAGTTTCAGAAAAACATACAGATTTTCAGCTGTATGTTTTGTTTGTTTTTTTAATTAGCATCTGAGTTGGTGAGTTGTGATAGAATCTTATGTAGGTTAACCTCTAAATAGCAAGCATTGGAATGAAA
Source organism: Phylloscopus whistleri (assembly GCA_017589585.1). Lineage (NCBI taxonomy): Eukaryota > Metazoa > Chordata > Aves > Passeriformes > Phylloscopidae > Phylloscopus > Phylloscopus whistleri. The sequence continues at coordinate 2,664,052 of JADMLD010001407.1, read as the reverse complement.
CCTACAGAAACCAACTTTCTGGCTATGTTTCCTGAAACACCTTCAGCTTTAAGCCCAAAAATAAGTCTGACTTTTAACTACCCACTATTACTAGCATTATCCTACTTTTAGAGTCCAACACATTATTATCAACATCTGCTAGTAGAAATCAGTTACAAAGAGATTAGCCAATGCTTGGGGCATTTTTCTGTTGACTTTTTCCCTTATTAAGATTTTACATACTAGGATTGAACGGAAGCTTGGAGTGTGATATTACATCACAATGACAGCTTACTGTAAGAGGAATAACTGAGTTCTCTTCATAATCACGTTCTTGGTGCCAGCCAGTGAGCTAATGGGACACCTGAAAGCCTCCCTAAGAATGAAAGGACTCACATCGCTGTTATTACAGTAAACAGCTTTGCTACAAATCCAAAGCTTTGATCTTCTCACTGTAAAACATCTGCCCTTAATTCAGCAGTTGAAAATCCTTTGACCCTACACACAAACCTCTCAGTCAACCTTGTCAAGTTACCTATATTTTGACACTCTGCAGAGCCTAACAGAGAATTCCAAGCCTGCCATGTAATACAATCTGAGCTGTTGGCAGCTACAATTGACTTCACATGCCATGTCTTTCTGATCTCTGCTGCTAACAATACTTTGTCAACAGATGTCATCAGATGTAATTGTCAAGAGGAGCCAATGCATGTATTGTTCAGTTCATAGATTTCCTTCCAAAGATATATGGTATGTATATTATGCAGGCAGGCCCATTATAGCCATTCAGACACTGTTAAGTGCGCTGATTGCTCTGTAAGTTTCCTCAGTGTTCACTTTTAAAATAAACTAATGCAATTTGCTTGTTGAAAGGGGTTTGATCAAAAAAAAAAAAAAAAAAAAAAAAGTGTCCCTAAAACTGACTATTGTTCTCTCCTACCTGCCCATGAATAGAACACAATTCTTTGGCAGCTGGAGAAGTTGATTTCTTATATCCCTGGCTAGACTCTTTGGCAGTTTAACTACAGTGTTAACATTAAAGTACCAAGGCTCATGGCAAACTGAGAAATCCCCTATGTGCTACTCTATACCACTTGCACATGTATGAGAAAATGTTCCAGTATGATTTCCAGACCACAAATGCTGAACTTCAAGATAGTGGCTGTTTGCAGAATGAAAACATCTGTGTGCCCTGCCCAAATGGATATCAAATGCATGGAAATTCTGTTTCATTTAAAAAAAAAATATATGCTATCTAATCCTGTTATGAATAGAAATGTCCACAGCTATCTGGTCAGCTGCATTCAGATCAATTGATTTGGTCAGCTGTCTTCTCAGAAATGTAGCAGTACTCTAGTCACATAATAAAAAATATATTCTTACTAGAGCAAAATCATCCACTATTCCCCCACATCAGAATTATTCTGTTCTCCAATACAATGAAAAAATAAAATTTTTAGAGGCTACATCAGACAAAAGGAACAATTCATAAATAAACTCCAGTTTACAGTGTGCTACAATTAATTACTTGCCAATTTTCTGATATAATTTATCAAAAGCAAACAAACAGTTCTGAGAAACTGAGGAACGGTACTTATTTTAAAGAGGTAACTTTTTCATAATTACTTATCTAAATAAAGACTTTTCAGTCCCAAAAGGATTGATCAATATTATTATGAATTATTGAAAAATAAATTGATCTTATTTAAAACTATATACACTTCACATAGAAATGTAAACTTTACATGGCACTGCACAAATAAAAAAGGACTTAAGGAAACTGTCATGTTAAATAATGATTTGGGAATGTGCAGTATTCATGTTTCCATCAGAGATGCTTAAAGAAGTAAAGCAAAAACAAGAACCCTAAGAAAATATGGGGTGTTTTCTTGGTGATTTTTTTTTGTTGTTGTTGCTTTTTTACATATTGAATGAGATTTCAGAAGCCTACAATTTAATTAACCTGTAAGTTACTTCAAGAGATTAAACATATCGCTTTTATATGTAAAAATAATGCTAGCAAATGCTTTTGAATAAAGGGTCACTTAGTTCATATTTAGACAGGTATCATTTTGGAAAGAACAAGAGGCATTAAAAGTAGAACACTCAAAATTACACAGCATGTAAAATAACAAAAATTAAAAAGAACTCAGACCAGTACTTTAGCCAGCAGGCAGATCTACAGTACCATGTTCTCAGTACAAATCTGTTCTCTTTATATATATATATATAATTTCTTATGCTGACAGCTGCTATAAAAATTCTTGTAAAAAGCTCCTAAGTACAGCAGATTTGATTCCCAACTATATTGTTATGCTGCTTATATGAGGAGGGGAGAGACAAAAAGTAACAGCATGAACTTTCAGGTCTTACAGGTCTGAAGAATTTACTTCTATTACTTCTATTCTTGTTACTCATGACAGCACTGAAATTGCATCTGCCAGAGTGATTACACGTTTTTACTGAATTGCTTTAAAGCCGGAGTCTCAAACATGTGTCAGGGTTCACTTAAGGTTCCCATACTTCTTGTAAGTGACCACATCAAAGTTTTTGTTTATAACCAATTTTCTTTTGCTCTGAAATGGTAAATATTCTCCAGTACTAAAAAAGCATAACAGAACAAATTTGATCACTCATGCATGTATGCATTCTAGTCACCAATTAAATATCTTTTGACTGCTTCAAACATTTCTTCACAAAGCTCCAGACAGCTTCAAATTAAACTCAGCTGGGAGAAATGGATTACTGTGATGTGATGCGGGATCACTTTCCTTCATGTGGGAAGTGCTAGAGAACAGTAGGAAAAGCTGGAAAACCAGAAGAAATGTCAGAACATAACATCAGTGAGGCGGTCTGGGAAAGACAGTGACAATGAAAACACTTTATTTGAAAACACTGGGAAATGCTGGGCCAATTTGGGCAATTTGACATTCTACCTTAATCACTACAGCCTGCCTCTCCTGTAACGTACCCTAAATTAAGTGGATCCTTAAGGACAAGGATCTTATCTGATTCCTCAACTCTTTTTACCATTTTTCTTTCCTTTTTCCTGTTACAAAATATGTAGCCCGGGATAACAGGATACACCTGAGAAGTGAAAAATCCAAAGGAAAAAATAGTGCATTACTCTTCGAGGCCTTTCCACCCCATCCCCCTCCCCGTTTTTTTTTGTTTGTTTGTTTGGTTTGGTTTTTTTTGTTTGTTTGTTTTGTTTTGTTTTTTTTTTTTTTTGAAGGTGACAACGCCTTTCACATAAAAAAGTAGTAGAGTTTAAAAGGGGATCCTGCCCAGGTAAGAAACATTATGTTGATTGAAATGTGAGAGCGCAACTTAATAATCTGAACTGGCAAACTCCTGCAAATTTTTGTAGCTGTCTCATAGCTTAGGGGAAAAATACCTACCATGAAATTCAATTGGTTTCTGACCGAAAACCTCAAAGGAAATCAAAGGTTAAGTACTGTCAATGTCATGTAAGACCAAAACTAAATCAGCATTTTTAATAGCTGTCCATTCTCATCACAAGCTGTCAGTTAATTCTTTTTCTAAATCATGTGTAACCTTATACTTAATGCAAGCTACCAGCTAAGGAAACTATCTATCAAGTCCTCTTGCAAATTCTGTGCAAAGATCTTGTGAAAAACAAAGAAATCAATTAGCTAAATAATTAAGCAAAACTGTTTATAACAACCAGCCTCTGTATTATACCTATAAAGGTTAAATTTCCCAATAACCAGCATTTTGGGAGGTTTTGTTTTGCCTGGGAAAAATAAAAGCCTTCTTTAAACCTGGGAAAAAATGTTCCTCTAAAATACCTACTGATTCTTAAGTGTCTGAGCACTCCTAGTTTATAAAGAGTGGAGATCAGACTTCCTCCACTCCTTTCGATATTTTCCTAGCAGAGTCTCTTTCCTTTGGGTTGCCATTAATCCTACCCTGTCTGACATCACCCTCTATGATTTTGGCTAGAGCATAGAGCACTCCAAGAACTAAAGATGAGACATAATCATAGTTTTGGATCTGGATGCTGCAAATCCATCAAGCATATGTATTGGGATCTATGAAGATGACAAATCATTATTGCACTTCTATAAATACATATTCAGCATTTCTATAACAGCAGCAGCACACTGTGGTGCACTAAGCAGCCCCAAGAGATATGGTAACAACTCTAGGTAGTAAAAGAAAATTACCTCAGCTCACTTATCAAAGCTTTTATAAACACTGTAGGTCTGGCAAGATTTTTGTGTCTTCTGACACTACTACTAGATGAGTTTTGTGTAGCCTTGCTATACTGTAAATTCAGTTCAGTAAAGATGAGGACAGCACTGAAGAGAATAATTTAAAAAATTACATCAAAAACTGATTAATTTCAGCCCTGTTTAAATTCACTTAGGAGAATAAGAAGCACAGATTTTTGCTTTATACAATGGTCAATCGACTAGGAAGAACCCAAAAATGTTGCATTACATACTGAATCACTATAACTTTAATGTACAGAACAGGTACAGCCTGTCTATAATATCAACAGTGTCTCTAAGACCTGAAGTCAAAGGACTCCCTAGAGAACTGCGGTAACTGTAATATATACTAAAACTGTATGACAGAAAATATTCTCTATGAAAGAGTACAAATAAATGTACCTAATGAACTCACTTTGTGTATCAGCATGTCAATTTAACACCAATTTCCTAACCTGTCATAGTAACAAGTTTCAAGTGGTAAACAAAGAACTGGTGAGGAGGGTTGCTATTCGTTTCTGGGGTAGTGCAAAGATGTATAATTCTCACACTGACCATACATTAATTAACTGACATAAATATTGACAATTCATAAATTAACAGGCAATATACCACTTAATCCTCTTAAACTGTGATTAATACACATGCATTCCCTTTTAAATAGCTTTTCTTCTCTTACTGTGTGGCCAAACTATGGATGTATGTATTTGTCTGAATACAATGGCTAAACTTCTGCTCTTCCTCCCTGTGTTTATGTGCACCTCTGATAGCTTTGCATTTCTCATACAGAACATGTTAGGGCTTAGCTTGTTTCTATTGCACCTACCATGTTACTGTTGATCTTTCCATTCAACCATCTATTTTTAGACACATGGATTTAAAGAATTTATTTCTGTCCATAAGGTGCTTCTACATGACTGTCTTTGAACTGACTGAATTTATGTTAGAGAATCCCTTACGAGTTACATAATGATCATGTAATGTTTACATCATGATTCCTTCCCCGTGCTGTTCGAGATCAGTTTCAGACTCCACAAGTTCAGGTGGTCTCCCTTTGTGTTAAGAGATATCAGTCTCCTGAATTACACTGAGGTCCAGAGAGAGTTTATTTCATTCCACTAGCATTTGATGTAAAAACCTACATCAGATGCTGAGTGGGGGTTGGAGAAGATCTGGCAGCTGGCATGAGTGGGAGTAAGCAGCCTAAGGACAGTGTGCAAAATGCAGCAATGAATGACACTTCCATTTTTATCAGAAACTGAGCCTGGGTTTGCTAAAGAATCTGATCTGCTGCTTAAAATTGTATTTCTCACCTGCAATTCTTTCTTATTGCTACTTTCAGCACTGCTGTGAATTGAAATTCAATACAAATGGGGCTCATTAATATCTGAAAAAGGAGGGCAAGTTATCACCCTAAAGAGTTTCATAATTCTTGACTGAAGTCTGAATCTGATTTAGAGCTGAGTAGCTCTGAACCCTCTTTGCTTTACTCATGTTCAGTGGCTACCTACAGAACACATGAGATTTTAAGCACACATACACTCGAATCTAGAGAAAAGAGAATATGTATTATATGCTGAAAATCTTAGTATAAGTACCCAATGCAAAAAAAATAGAAACACCACTAGCATCATTAATGTATACTTTGTATTTCAAAAAATGATACTTTAAGTAGAATAACATAGATAGATTTTAGAGACTTATTAAATAAACTTGCTAAAGGGGGAAAAATCTCTACTATGCAAAGATCTGTTTATGCAGTATATAGCATTGGGCCTCTTAGGTGACAATAATCCTCAAATCCTATTGATTAGCATAGAATCAGAACCACAAAATATTCCTTTTGTATTAATGGAAGGAGTTTTGCAGATAATTTTTTTGGTTCTGTGTCTGTGATTAATATAGATAACTAATTAAGGGAATAATATCTTGCAATTCAAAACATTAACACTTAATTATGATGAGCAGATATCAAAGTTACTTGCCTGTTACTACAAGGTCCTCTTGCTTTAGAAGGACCTTTAGTTAATGTCTCTTAAAAACATGAAGAAATAAATATACTTGGCAAAAGCCTACATGTAACTGAGTGCAGATTGCTTTTGCACACATGGGTCTGATCTGAACAATTTCCAGCTAGAGCTGTCTTCTCATTATCTTCTGTATGTAGCAGTTCCCCTCAGGACAGACTGCTGCAATTCCATATTGAAAGTAATTCTTTAGTATAAAAAAAAATTATCAAAGATGTCCCATTTAAAGTAGCTCCATTTCTATTCCTGTTAAGAAAAGTGGTAAAAGACAGAGGGCAATCTACAACATGACCACTGGGGGTCATGCATTTTACACAAATATTACAGTATGGTAAAGTATTTACTGGTTTTTAGTACAAATAATATTTTAGTAGAACTAATTATTTCCAAAGATAAGAACACTCAAATATTAATATTCAGATACATTAAACACCTGTGTTCTCTAATTTTAAATGTTGAATGGGAAAAATTAATACTATATTCTTCAAAGATCTAGTCACAATAATATCAAGAAACTGAAAAAGACAAACACAACATTTAATATCTATACAGAAAAACAAAAATTAAAAATCCCAAGCAACACCTTTCCCAGATTTTCTGTTACTTTTTTAAGGGGACTAAGAGGAAATTGTTACTGCTGGGATGCACATTATGAAAAATGAAACACTGTGAACTCTGATTTACCTACTATGTTTTGCTTCTATCAGATGGTCGACAGTACTTCTAAACACTATACATGGAAGTCTCAATGAAAACAGACCTGAATGCTAACACTGAGAGAAAACCAAACATTTGATCCATTAAACTGTCTGTGCTAAATAAAACCCAATGCAATCCTCAGAAGCATAAATCCTATATACCTGGTTTAACAGTCAACCATAAACGTGACTTAAAAATTGAACTGCTGTTTAAAAATAAAACAAATGTAAAATGCTCACCAAAGATTGAAAAATTTTAAACTGTGAAAATAGATATTAGATACCTGCATCTAATATCTAATTTTTGTACAACTTCAGGAAGTAGCTAGTTTTATCTTACATATAAGCTTTATTTATATACATATTTACACACATTCAGTTAAGAAAATGAAGCATATTATATATGTGGGCTATTTCACTATGAAATTACCAGTCATACACTGACAATAAATAACTTTTATTTAATTTTTTCCAGTGAAACACTAAATGTAGTTACCTACTTGTCAAACAGTAACTGTACAAGCAAACAGGTCACCAGACATACTTACTAAAACTTAATTTTAAAAGTTTAAGATTTTGTCCAGCATAATAGTTTCACTAGATATTCTGGCTGCTAATTTTTGATCAAGAAATCATATGCTTACAGAAAAAGACCAGGCCTCCATTCCAATTTATATTCTAGCTCATCACTAGCTCCAATTTATTACTTTTCATTCTCTCCCAGGCATACTTATTTTCCTATAGGGGCACTAATTACTATTAAGAGCACACAAACAAATTCAGTATCAAGATAATAATACACTTTTTTTAAAAAATCACCTCTCTAAAATGATAGGGTTTATAAACTATACTAACAGACTTACTCCCACATAAGCACAACAAACCTAATGAGCAGTGACATGAACACAAAAACAAGCCCAATCAACTACATACAACCCACAGGCTTAAGACGACTACGCTCTCTCCCATCATCAACATTCCAAAATTACTTTTGCTACAGACTGCTTTTTCTTTTTTTTTTTTTTTTTTTGACTCATCTACAAGCTCTGAAATCTCAACAGGCCTTTTAGACTTGGCAAGATAATTTTTTCCTTTGCCAAAGGAGGAGGAAGTTCATAAAGTAATATCACCAAAAATCAAATGTGGATATTTTATAGTGGGAAGAATCACTCCCTCTTTCTTTACATTTCCTGGCATGCTTGGCATGCTCATTTTCATTGGTTTTAGTCAACTAAGCTGAGCTGCTCATTTTACAAGCAATATTTTTTTTTCTATTTGCTTTATGAGCAAATAATTTCCACCAGGAAAAAAAAAATTAAAAATCAACCTATATCTTCTATATAAGGTATCTTTAACAACAAAAATGATCCAAACACCCCAAATGCTTCTTAAGCTCTTGGTTTAATGATAACAAATAATGCCTCAGCAGCATTACCTCTTTTAATAATTGTTTTCAGAATACTACAATCTCATACTAAATCTCATAAAACCACTAAGCATATCTTTTCATCCACCAAGATACTACTATGCCTTCTAACCCTGTATCATAATCTGCCAATTAATTTAATTTTTGGAAAATTGAGATCACGAGTGACATGAATATGCACCGAGAACAAGTGAAAAAGCAGCAATCTCCATAAAAAGAAACTGTACCTACCTGGCAGGATTCCCCTCTATAAAGTGGAAACTATCTGAAGTTTGATAAAAAAATTAGAAAGGAAGAATCAAAAAGGTTGCTTACTCTGTTTTTAAATTATAAGCCTTGCCGCCACATTTATCACAGTGCCCATCTGTTTACATTTACAGTACTCCAAGACAACATGGAGCAAAATCAGAATTCAGATGTCCTCAAAATACTTTGCTTGGTGTAGTTACAATTTGCCACTGTTTAGAATTAAAGTGAGTGAAAAAAAATTTCATAGAATAAGGATCTAACCAAATGCCACTGAGTGGCTAATTGACAAAGACCTCTTCTTCTGGCACCCATTCAGGACACTGAGTTGCCCTAACCTGTCAACTGTCCTGGGAAGCTCACCTTCAGTAAACGGAATCTTTTGCACACCCCCATGTATGAGCCAATGGCCACAGAAGACAGTTACAAGCTGTAAGTACATACAAAAGTGATAGCCGTATTTGGGATAGCTAAGATGAGGTTCTTATTCACTCTTCTTATCAATGTACCTCGTGTAAATTACACCTTTATAGAAAGTCAAGATCTGTTGTAGATTAATTACTTGAATTTTGATTTTACCTAATTTTGTAGGTGACATGTGCTTGATATTGCTAGACACAGGAAAACTTAAGTCTTGTGTTACTTGATAGAAAAAAAGTAATAGCCATTGCTCGTTTTTCAAAAACCAAGAAGCTTTGGATAATCAAGGTCTCAGACTTATGTGACTAATTATAAGTATTGCATGAGGCAGAAAGTAGAGGATGATTAAAAGTAATCAAACCTCAGAAGAAGAAAACAAATCCCATCAAAATCATGTACAAATTAGTATTTTTGACAAAGAAATGCAAAGTGAAACCAACGGATTAAAAAAGGGGAAGATGGGAGACAGTGCAATATCTGGCAGAACCAATAAACACTGCAGTTTTTCAGGAAATACATGTTTGTCACAGACATTTCTCTCAAGCTACTCTTCAAGAGATCAGAAAAATCTTTTTTCTGTTCCACTTCCTATCATATAATATACTGCAATATAAGAAAGATATTAAGCTATAGAGTCCAAAGGAGGGTAACGAAGATGGTGAAGGGCTTGAAGGGAAGCCATGTGAGGAGCAGCTGAGGTCACTGGGTCTGTTCAGCCTAGACAAGAGGAGATTGAGGGGAAACCTCACTGCAGTTAGAGTTTCTCAGGAGGGAAGAGGAGGGGCAGGGACTGATCTCTGCTCTGTGGTGACAGGACCTGAGGGAACGGCCTGAAGCTGAATCAGGGGAGGTTGAGGTTGGATATCAGGAAATGGTTCTTCACCCAGAGGGTGTTTGGGCACTGGAACAGCTCCCCAGGGCCAGGGTCACAGCACCAGCCTGACAGAGCTTAAGCAGTGCTTGGACAATGCTCTCAGGCATGTAGTGTGATTCTAGGGAATGATTCTGTGAAAGGCCAGGAATTGGATTCGATCTTTGTGGGTCCCTTCCAACACAGCCTAGTATGAGATTCTGTGATTACTCTTTGGAATGCAGTACTTCACGTGACTAGTGTCCCATGGTGCATAGTACTGACAGCAAGATATGGAATACTTTTATACTTCTTTAGAATACATTTTCTTAGTGACAAAAACCAAGGAAAGTCCCAAACCCTCTCCCCCACCCCAAAAACAGGAAGCAATGCCTGATATGCACGCAGTGGCATGAGGAGGAATATAAAATAGACTCCCTACAGTTCCTTGGGAAGTCCCAGCCTTACGAGTGCCTGAGTAATCAGAGGAAGGGAATTTTAGCTTCACTGACTCACATCAAGATGTTCCAGTGATATTTTTTTTTGTTGTTATTCTCATTTTTAATCTAAACATTAAAAAAAAAGGAAACACAATTATTTCTGCATTGATATGAATTCATTTCCTAATTACTGCATACCTTTTTCTATTTTGTGTATTTCATCCAGCAATATCAAACTATAGAAATAAATTAGTCTCACTGTAAGCTCTCACTGCATTACAGAAACTAGGACAGAGAGAAGAGGTTTTCCCCTGTCATACAAGTCATCACTGAATATAATTTGGGATGTAGATCAGTGAATATAAACTGTATTGTTTGGGAAACTTTTGCTGTGTGGGTTGCTTTTTGGGGGGTGGGTTTTTGGCTGTTAGGTTTTTTTTTTTCTCAAAACACTGTTGCTAAGACACAGGGTTGTGAGCAGTGACAGAATATATTTTCCAGGACATAAATGGCAATGAGTCTATATTCCAGTTAAACTACTGAATGCCTTAAGCAGGAGGGAGGTACTTGTATCTGCTTTCCATCAACTTACTATTTTAAACAAAGATGTGTAGGATTACTGGGCTTTGAAATGGAGTTAAAGAATTTTTTTAATGCAATGATACAGTTTTCAGGTAGGTATAGTAGCACTGAAATGCTAATAAAATACAGATGGAATGAATATTTCTCAAAAGAGACTAGAAAATGTAATTATTTAGAAAAATTGATGTCATATGCATTTCTGTAATAGATTTCAACCCCAAAACTTGGATTTATTTTATCCTTTTATCCTTTCTATTTACAGGCTTTTACAAGCAATAACAAACTAATGCTACTGCTGTGAAAATGTCCAGAAGAAACAGAAACACACATTTTTTGTTCTATTCATCAAAGATTTTTTTTCTTAATATTTTGTATTTCACAGGAGCTGTGAGACAAACTGGGAGAACAAAGAGAATATATGAGCCACTACAGCAAAGTACTGTGCTGATCTATGTGCACAGACTATTCAGATCTATTCAAGTTTTAAGAATCCATTTTGGATTATTTCTATACAGACAAAATACACAAAAATACAGTATTATGCAATATATGCTAACCAGCACATATAATATGTGAGCATGAATACAGCTATTGCTGAAGACAGATTTCACCAGTTGGAAAGAAATTAAATTCTGGGCATCAGTTCAAATAATACAAAGCTTCTGCAATGCTAACTGAAGGAAAAGTTTTCTTCATGACTAATAGCATGATATTATTTTTGTGTTGACTAAATGGGCAGCAGTAAAAACAGCACTACATTAATTTTGCCTTTCATAAATAACTATCATGCTTTTCATAAATAGCCAAAGGAAAATAAGAAAATGCAAGCACTCAAAAATCACTGAAAATTTAATGTCCAGTATTACCCAATACGGACTGCAAAATACTTGAACTGAAATATCAGATATAAAATAAAACTACTAAGGAGTTCAGGAAAAAAAAAAAAACACACAAAAAAACCCCAACAACAACCAAAAAACCCTATGCCAAACTGCTGCAATGGTTTAGTCTAAAACCTTGTACTATTTTAAAAAACTGAAAATGAGCTTGTTAAATTAATACAAAAAAGGGGCATTAAAATGTGGTTTTAACATGTCTAGAAATATCTCAAAAAATTAGTGAAAAGATTACTAATGGAAAAAAAAGAGGTAAATGGAAGATAAAAACATTGACATTGAAAGCTAAGACACATTTTTAAAAGCAAGGTAGTTAACCACTGCAAGTAGTTCTCCAGACAAATGAAAAATTTTGTATCACATCACATCTTTAAAATGAAGTCTAAATATCTTTCTGATCAGAAGGTATTTGTTTAAAGCAAAATACTGTATAAACTGTTATATTAAAAAAATACAACAGAATGACCAGAATAGACCCTTTGGCTTAAATTCCAGAACCAGTGCTATTTCACAATCTCATTTAGCCTATTCCCCAGTATACAACCACAGGAATTTAAAAAATGAACTATTTAAGAAATCCTTAACCTAAGTTATCATAATGTCTTCATATACATCTAAGAATTAAATTAAAAATGTGAAATATGTCCTAGTTTTATAATAGATAAGTAATGACCAATAGTGATTTAGGAGGAGTTCAATTTTTAGCTTTATTTCATCTTCATAAAATTTCCCAAACCAATAAATAACAGAATCCATTTCAACTGATGCTTCCTTCATTTAGCATTCACAGTTCAAAGAATATAACTGGTACCCTGTTGCAATTTAATTTTAACTAAGGCAAACCAAGATAATCCTGAAACTACTTTCAGTCTTTTCTATTTTTGCTTTTATTCTACTCCCTTAATTTTATACAAAATGTTTGCAATGATCTACAAGAAAAGTGTAATGCTGTAGAAGTGTAATCTTTCTTTATATAGTGACTGATAATCTGGCTGATACTAAGTTGGTTTTTTTTTTTTAATGTATTGACTTTGATACAACTTTATGAGTCCTATTTCTCACCTGAATTTTATCATATCAAGATAATGCAATTCAATTACACCACATTTCAAATATAAGGTGGGAAAAAACTGAGCTTAAAATTAAGTTATCAAAAGGCTTTGCGAGAATTTAAGTATTAGTATTAGTCAGAAAGATCATTTGCAGTGATGAATGGATAGTCTGTACACAGTAGTATACCAGCTGTTGACACCAGTATCTGCTTCTATCTTTTAAAATCTAACTCACCCATGAGTGTTGTGACTAATATGACTATGAATAGCAAACTAGCCATCAGTTATCTGAGTTCAGACACATTGTCACCTTTTACTCAGAATTAATACCATTTAACAGTATAAATATAAGTAATATCAAAAGACAGTCATGTAATCCATATAATGTTATTCTTATAATTCCATTTTTTCACAGGAACTGATAAGAAACTGAGCCACTTTGGTTGGAAAAATGACCTTTTTCAGCAGAGATGGAGTATAATTAAGAAAACTTTAAATACTTACATGAAACTAGAAAACTTTGTTTTGAGAAAATATTAGACTCAAAATGGTAACAAGAACACATATGGCTGATGCAGTATCTTTTAGGGCTATTAGAATCAGACTTACATTTCTTAAAGAACCTTACAGGTATCACAGTCTCCAGCAAACTCATGCCATTTCCTGAATTTTAAGAATTGATTACTTTATGGATGTTGCAAAGAAACCAGCTTGCATAAAATTCATTATTTCTAATGCTTATCAAAGTACAAAACCTGTGAGGAAAACAAATCTGCAAATCTCTAGGAAAAACCATTGCAGCAATATGGTTTTATGCACCATAAAATTGTTACACTCAAGGGCTGGCCCCCAGTTTTGAGGCCAAATAATTGCCATCAGTACCAGATGAATAAATACTCCACAAGCTAAAAATCTTGCTAAAGCACAGCCTGCTCCACTCCCTGTAATTGCACTGGATTTGATAAAAACTTTATGAACGTTAAAGTGAGCAAGATCTACTACAATGCCACAAATTGCCATTTTAATATTAATCACATTTGTATTTAATTCTTTCTCCTATTGAGGCTTGTATAGGGCATTCTATCACATGTACCTGGTGCTGAGCACAGCTGATTGCTTATCTCTGTTCTCATGTAGCACCATTTCTGTGCCTCACTAATAAAAGGATAACAATATTGTAATGCTCCATTACAGATTTTCTTTTGTACACAGTAATTAGACTTCACAATTCCCTTTGTGAAGGTGGTGTTCTGTCGGGTCTTCGACGATATAAAAAAAAAAAAAAAAAGGACAGGGGTTGGCACAGAAGAAAGGTGGGATAGTGAGTGATGCTTGTTACATTGCACCAGAGATCTATAAAAGACTCAAAATGCTCACAAAGTACCAGGAAGGCAGGAAAGCCTGCAGGTATTCATGTTCATGTATATGGGATTTCCCTTTGCTATTTTTCAGTATTGCTGGATTCCAGCTCTGGTATTTACTGAAGAGAGAAAGCTCTTTTCCTCCTGGTTGCTTAATTAACATGGCACAGTTGGCCCTATGACTCTGTCAGAAATGACACATGCGTCAAAAGTGGAATGGGTGTCCTTGCTGCAAGGAATTCTATTTTTAAGCAGAAATGACTCATCAACTACTGGGGTGTCCCAAAAGCTACAATTTGTCAAGCTGTCAGGAGAAAAGGAAGGGAAAAAAAGCAAAAGAGGTCACATCTTTATTTGTATCTGTAGCTTAAAAAGAAGAGGGGTAAGGCTGATTATACATTCGACTCCACTCTGAAAAGCAGTCTTCTATGCAAGCCATGTTTTGATAACAGCTATAGGTCTGGTATTCTTAAAACCTCGGCTGAGTTATCTCCTTTTTTATATTATATAGATTTGGGAATTTGTCCAGTCCTAAGGAAGAATGCTTCTAGCTCAGTGTGCAGTACTAATCTGTCTACAGGGAAAGAAAGCATGGCACAAAATATTTGCAGATGCATTGTCAGATGCTTTTGGATGAAAACAAAAAATGCAGACGCTCATTTGGAAAGAGGAAAAAACAGTAAGGAAAGGTTCTGACCAATTACACACTGGTGGGGTTTTTGAAAGAATTTGAATTGTAATTTAAGAATATGTTCCCGTAGCAATACTGGAAACAGATCAAGCAACACAGTCTGAGTTTATGAAAACAGAGAAGTGAAACTGAGAAGGCCATAAATGTGATCTATACAGTTTCATTACACAAACTGACCTTCAAATTACTGTGTAGGTGGTGAAAACCAACACAGGGCAGGTTTCCTGAGAACTTGTTCCCAGTAAAAATTACCAGAATCTAAGCTTTTAAATCTAAGGAAATAAATACTAATCTAAATATTTTTTATCCATATTTCTTAAGCCAGATCAAAGTCATTATCCAAAGAATGCGTATGTAAGCATAATGGTGTCAATAAGCTTATTTTATTGATGCTCGACGGAGTGTAAATTATTATCCAGAGACAACAATAATTAGTAAATTGTATTTCATGCTAGCAAGTAAGCTTGTGCTTCAGATGCTGCATAACATGTAGTGCTGCAACACAAATATAATTTTCAAAATGAATATAAATTTAAAAGACTAGAAAACCACAGAAAAGAGAAACTAAGATGTTCTATTACAATTTGTTTTATCCATAGTCAGGGGTAGAATTTTAAAAAGGACATTGGCTCTGGGGTTTTTTAGATAACAGAGATAAATTTTAACACTCTGGTTTCACTGGACTCAGAAACCTGAGTTCATGAAGAGATATGAATTGCATATGGTACCAAAACTAATGCAAGATTTATGCAAGCAGGGCAGCAGAGGATAAACTCCTGAACTTAAAACATCATTTAGAAGTATGGTTTTCTAAACATGCCTGAGTATGCCTGACATCTGCCTTCAGGTGAACCTTCAGGTGAAAGACCTTGCTCTTGCACAAATCCAACTTTGAGATCCCACCCTAGAGAAGCTACTGGAATTCAGAGCAGATGGGAATAATCTTCCCAAAACAGAACTAGAAATCAATGAAGATTGCCAGGAATCAACCAGAAGCAGCTGTCAATTTGTAGTTCTTTTTCAGCCTGATGTTTAACCTGATGCCTTCGGATTTCTCAGTACACAAAAGGAGAAACAATTCATGGGAAAAGAAAGATGCAGTTTGGCACATAGGAGAGCTGAATACCAGTGTTATTCAAATACCCTTTAACAATAGGCACTTGGGTGAGGCAACAATCTGCTACTGCCTTTGTCAAGCCACTGCCTTGCCCCCACCACTTGAAGGAGTTCAGGTATCCCACATGAAGCATACAAACCAAACCACCCCTCAGCAGAGAGAAAAGAATTTGACTCAAAAGCATGTAACACTGATGTGCAAACATACATGTTTAATTTTATTTCTTGCAAACAGCTCCAGAACAAGCAATAAACTCACCTGACATAAATGCCACTTTCTTAAGGTGTCAGAATGGACTTGCAACACAGTAGGGGGAAAGAATTTTCTACCTTGTGGTACTACATATTTGCTGGATTTGTTATTAATTTTCAGACAAGAAATAAAATGCTAGCATCTAACACCAAATTCTCAGAAACATTACTGTATGTCTACACACAGCCTCCAGATTAAAAAAAAAAAAAAACCACCAAAAACAACAAAACAAAACAAACAAACAAACAAACAAAAAAAACCACACCAAAAAACCAAACACAAACCCACGCCAACAAAACACTCACAGATCAGCCACAGTAAATGACCAAAGCTTTATCTAAGTAATCTTTGAACTTTGGCTTTGAACTGCTAAGCAACATATTATGAAAAACAGTTTGCCCTGAGCCAGGATCACATATCTTCCTGGTGCTTGGATCCATTTCAGGCTTCCAAGAGTCTCTGAATTTATAATAATAATCAATAAGAAACTGTGTTACAAAAGATGAAGGTATTAAATACTCATTTTTACCAACAGCATATTTAGGCAAAAAGATATTCCTGTAAGATTGAAATTGTATAAACACCGTTGTCACTCTTGCAGGCTTAGATCTTCAGAGCAACAATGTGGTCTTAATTTCCCTCCTCCCAGGCCACATAGTCAGCTTTACATTGCAGAAGACATAATAAGCAGATATTCCAACATCCCTACCAACCAAAATATCACCAAGTATAACTTGTACAAGCCAAATACCAGTGATGCACGAAATTCCACAATCATGCCATGATTCTCTTTTCCAATACTTCACGACTGTCACAGCTATCAAACTTTCCTAAAGTTCCAAACTAAATCTGCAAAGTCGTAAATTATATAGATTTTATCATTTCTCCGAACACCATAGAGAATGACCTTGGAGTACCATTCCACTCACCTACTGGAACAGTGCCATGTCTGCCCTCTGCCCTCCCTACATCACAGGGAGTGATACTTTAGTGTAAAATCCCGCTTCTTTGAAAAAGCTTTGTAATATAAACATAGCTGACAAGCTATTCAAATTAGACAACATCTAAGTTAGACCTCCATTTCCAATTAATTTCCTCCATTCATCCTTCAAAGAGAGAAACTTGAGAGAGCAGCATGTCTTCCTGTCCTAAAAAGCGCTGTCTTTAAAATGTGCCAGTGATACAGATTTTTGCCCATAGTGAAATCAGATTTCTGTCAATTAACGGGAAACTAGAGAAGGAAAAACTAATGGCCAAATGTTAAAAAAAAAAAAAACAAACCAAAAAAACCCCACACAAACAACAACAACAAAAACATTAGTACATTCCACCTAACCCTTAAAAAAGAAGGATCTGATTCCTGAAATATAGTACTCTCATTTGTCTGAGATGACAAGAATTTAAACCATATAAGAATTGGCTCATGAAAAAGTGAGGACTTAGCTATTTAATCATCGAACTCTTAAGCCTGCTAAGTTCAGTATAAACACATTAATTTAAATGACAGATATTTACTTGAAGGCCTATCTAGCAACATTTTCATACAAATAAAGTCAGTAAGTATCACGGCATGTACTAAGTTTTGCTGTTTCAGATTACTGACTTATTTTTGGAATAAAAATATTATACAAAGTTGAACTTCACTGATTCCTTAGCATAGCATGCAACTGGCTGCAGCTGGAAAGCAGCTTTGCAGAAAATGACCCAAGTCTAGAAGTTCACCGTGAGCCACCCATGGGTCCTTGCAGTAAAGAAGGTCAACAGCATTTTCCAGGCTCTTTTAGGGAATGTGTCTCCAGCATGGAGATGTAGACACAGGGGAGTGAGACCAGTGAAAGGCACAAAGGTGTTAAGGGACTGGAGTCCTGTCATATGAGGAGGGCTCTTTTGTCTGACAAAGGCTCAAAGAATCTTCTCAACACCTATACCTGATGGAGCTTCCTTCAGGTATTAAGAACAGAGCCAAACTCAACTCAGTCATACTCAGTGAGAGGCCAAGAGGAAATCACAGTTACTGAGACCTTTTACAAGGCCTAACACTTCAGAAAAGTAATCCCATTGGGATCCATTGCATCATCAAGGGTTGTGCATCACAATTACTAAGAATTTTTGTAGAACACCAAGGGATAAAAACAGCACCCAAAAATTTCCCCAGAGCTTGATTTGTCAATTATTATGGAAGGAAGTCTATTTTTGTACGCCATTTTATCTGAAAATCATTCACAGTGTTTCTTATTTAATTCATTTGCAACAATTCATTTTCATTATTTAGCAAACACATGGGCACAAACTGTGGGCACTGATTAACAGAAGCTTCATTACAGTGGCTTGTCTAGAGAACTCAGAATATTTCCATACTGCCTAACCATAGATTCTGTACCACTAGCAAAAACCGATTACTTCATTAATGTGATAAACACATACAGAGGAATTCCCTTTATTCATTAATATAATCTCCTAAATAGATTGGAGGAGTTGTTCAGGTAGTGTTTTACAAGTTTTATCTGCATATAATTTGCCAAACTCAAGCTCTCTGAACATATCAGAGAATGAATGAAAACACTGAGCTAAGAGATGGATAGCACATAAATCATGCATCTAATTTTTCAGTATGCCTCACTACATCCAGATCTTTTAATAATTCAAGATAACACCTACAATGATTGGTGGTTAAGGGACAATGTCTAACAACAAAAACCAGGAGACATATAATCATACCTAATCCCTTTGTCCTAGAGAGCCAAGTGCATAGTAACACATGGACAATCATTACCAGGTGGTTTTTTCCCTCCACTGTGGCCTGCTTCTTTTGGTATTTGCCTTATAATAATCATATCACTGCTGTTGCTGGATTTGACTCATAATTAACACCATCTGTGCCTAACAAAGACCTTCAATCATTCTGGTACTCAGCTGCCTGAAGAGGCCATGCATTGACCTGCACCCACCTGGCTTCAACTGTAGCATGCTAATGAAAGCAATGAATCTTAGCTATGGACACTTTCCCAGGAAAATTTGCAGAGCAATGAAGAAAATTAAAGTTCATTGTCACAAAAGAGGCTTTCTTCAGGAAATCACTTTTCAATTTAAGCAGTAATGGTGTACAGTCAGTACCAACTACAAGCAAAGTGAAGATAAAATTAAAATACTTATGACGAAAAATCTTATTTAATGATGGATAGGTTTAAAGAGTATTGACTGAGGCTTTATGAAACACTGATTTTGTGATTTGCTGAGAATCAGCAGTAGAAACAATTGAAGTTACAATTCTGTTATAATACTAAAAACCAAGTCACTTCAAAATAAATACAAGTAATTCACTTACATATTTAAGCTATATTTTATTTGAATCAGAAAACTACACCTATCACTCCCTTTGACAAGTGAGCAGTTCATAAAACTAGGGAATTAAAAGTTTCTTTTTCCCTTTTTTTATGTAAAAAAGAGGTGCAAAGAACACATATAACTGGATTTCCTTCAGCATGGAACAAAATTTATCAGTTCACAGTAATGGCACAGAAACTGATGCAGTGTTAACAAAATTAAAATTAGCGAAATATTAAAACCTTACAATGCCACCAGCTGCAAAGTACTATGGGAGACTTCCCTCCCAAGAATGCAGGCAACAATACTGTTTTAGTCTACTTGCCAAGATACAGACCACTGTAATTTTAGCAATTTCAGCAATGCTAAGCATAATTTTTCAGAATTTCCTTAAACCACATCCCAGAATTTTGTCAACTTCTACATCTCTTAGTCATGCATCATAAAAATCAGTATACATATTAAATCTACTGTGTACTTAGTATGAAGGAATGCTCCTGTAACCACTTAGTGTGGGTTAATGAGTGTACTAAGACAAAGTAGAACTTTATAAACATAATTAAAATATTTTTGCATGAGTAAATTTCACTGTAAGCAGAAAGGCTTGAAACAAAGTTCAGTACAATTTAAGTCCTGCTTACTTAACTCCTAAATACGAAGACTGAAAGGCTACGTAAAATCTGTAGACATTTAAAATACTGGTAAATACATCCTTCAGAGTACAGAATCATGAACTGCACAGGATATCCTCAGCAAAATGATACACCACAGCCCTAAAACTGACTACTTGAGGAAAAAAAAGAAACAATCTTTTATATGTTTTGCAAATCGAAAAGAAAGAATTCATTCAGAAAACCAAACTGTGACCTGAAAACTATAATAAAATCAAAGCTCAAATTGAACTTCTTCTATGAAACGATTTCTGATCCTGTTAGACTCATCTTCATCTTTTATAAATCAGGCCAATGAGATCCACTCAAAATTCAGAGCATTGTTGATTTACAAATGAAATTAAAATTGCTGTTTGCTTGAAGGGCCACGAAACCGAGAAGGAGTCATCAAAATATTCTGCAGATTATTCCAGTCAATATGGAAAAGCTTAATGATTTGTAATGAAAATGAGATTGGTATCTAAAACCACTGGAGTGTTTATGTTTACATAGACTTACTAAACTATTCAGATAAACTTCATACCTCATACATGTCTGTAAAAGGGGTAACACAGCCTACAGAAATGAAAAAGATGTGAATTCTCCTGGGCAGTGACACTGTATCTGTAATAAATTTAAATAAATCATCCTCACCAGGCTGGCAGTATTTTTGTAGAACATTTTGCTGAGCAAAATCAAATGTCTTTCAGAAGACAAAATACAGAAGCAGTAGCAAACAAGCAGGAAAGCCAAACACAGTACACTATCAACAACTTATCCTCAAACGTTCCCATAATAAAAGAGAATTCATAAGGACTTGAAACAAAGGCCTGTTTTTAGGGGGAAAAAAATCTAGTAAAACTTTCCAAGAGAACTTGGTAATGACATTTTTCTCCTTGTGCTGTCACACAGGAAACTTCTCAAACAGAATATATAGATTTCCAATGCATCCTTCCTTCCCAATTTATTCCCATGCAATGGCAAGAAACCAGCATAAATCCTCCAAAACAAGAAACCAGACTTTTCATGTTGCATTGTTTTGTTAAGCAAGTTCTAGTATATTGTCTCTGACATGTTTCCAGCTAAATTGCTGCTAAACAAGTAGACAAAATCACCTAGGATGGAATCAAAAAGTCTTACTGTTAGCATAGGTAAGAAAGAGCGGCTTCACCCTAAATAATAAAGACAAGACCCAAAAAATGAACTCAATGGTACCACAGGAGACAGAAGAAGCAAAAGAAAACTGTCTTCCTGGAGGGAACCACAATCCTTTAAAATAGTCATCCACATACAGAATGAAACACAAAAACAGAATCAATATGTGTCTTTAAGAGTGAACTTTTATGCAGTCAGATATATTTGTGGATACTTTACATATATAATAGAATTTGAACCAAAGAATAATGATGCAGTAGTCAGAATGTCAACAATGAAGTTGCAACCATGACAAAGAGGCTTATTATTTAAAGACATTTAAAGATATCCATCTTATAAAATTATTTGATTAATTGTTTGTGGTGGCTGAAAGTATTTATTTGTGCTCTCTCTCCTGTCATGGCACTGATGATAGGGGTATGGAGATGTGGAGAGTATGTAGGCTATTTTCAGATAGTTTTAGAAACATATAAAGCTTTAAGGAAAGTCACATTTGACTAAGAATAGACACATTTGTGAAAAGCACAAAGGAGATGGATATGAACATAACTGTGCCCATTTTTTTGTGATGAAATATGGTGCAAAATTCTAAGTTTGTACCAGAAACAGAATCAGTATAGAAATAATTTACAGTAACACAAAGCTACTTAATTGGCTCTGCTGAGATGTAGGACTAACTGGTATGGAGGACGCTGAAGCTGCACCATTTTCTGAGCTCAGATCCCTCCAAAGGACATTGCACTGGATGTGCCATTTCATCTGGTACTACTCTGGCAGAGTGTCTGTCAGAGTGATGAACTGGGTAACATAAAAATGCTCTTAGTTTACCCTCCTTTCACAGCCATGACAACCTTCATACCTCAATTCAGCCTTCATACTACAATTAATCATGACACATGCTTGCTTGAAAAAACTCTATGGTCTTTTTACTCTCAGTATCTAATGAAAGAGTGTTGTTTATCCCATCTTTCTTGATGCCCCTTCGGTATGAAGTCATGCAGGATTCCTCTGTGGACATACCATCGTCGCATCTATAAATCTATAGACAGATTAAGGGTCTTGGATGAACAGATCACTGGCAAGATCTATTAGATGACTGCTCACACCAGCAGCCTTCAGCTTTGGATTGAAGACAGTTTTTCTAACCCTCCGCATAAGAACCAGTACCAGGTGAGAGTCTATGGCCCAGGCAGAATAAACCATCTCTGGAATGCATCTTTAAGGGAAAGCACATCCCGGTGCATGTCACCATCTCTCTGGTGAGAGCACTAGAACCCATTTGTCTCCACTGATCCTAGGCAGGCTGCAGTCTCTCAATTGTGTAGCAGTTGTTCCAGCTGCTTTGCTGAGGATATCACAAGCATTCCTCTCACCCTACCTTCATTATTTCCTGTTTGACCAAATTCTCAATGGAATGACTTTTTCCCAGCATGCACTTGTGGATCTTAAATAGACCAATATAACACTGTATTTGATTCTGCATTGTTGAAATGGGCGTCAGGTCAGCAGAATAAAATAAAGCAGAATTTTTCCCCTTTGGGGATATATCTGTGGTGTTTCTAACATGAATTAATCTACTAAGCATTTACAAAAGAAAAACAACACCACAGAAAATACCAAGATGTCTGTGTAGAACTAAACAAGGGTAAGAGGGGAGGAAGGAGGAGAAACTGAGGAAAAAGTGTGCAAGTGCAGTATGCTAACTTCAGGTTTCTGAATTTAAACTGCAGCACAAGTTAAACATTGACTGAAAACCAAAAGAAATGCTCAGTTAAAACACTTGTTGATCAAGTAATCAATATACTGGTAGCAGTACATGGATTAGGTGGCCCAGAGAAAGCTCAAGTGTCCCAGAGACTATCCCATGTTGTCAGCTCTCCTCTCCTTGAGGAAAACAATCAAGGACTCAAGAATGCAGTGCCTAAAATTCATTATATATTCCATTAGTTTCACAAAAAACCATTACCCTGACACATAGCTGTAGTTGAACTGAAATTGAAACATAAGTAGAAAGAGGTTTTAATCTATTCCACACTTTCAATCTGGAAATACCAGACATCCAGAAGCTTTGCCATTGTGCTTTAAAAAGTTTTACAAAGGTCTTCAGAAAGGGACCACCTTACGTACTTCAGTGGTGATGTATTAAGGACAAATTGCTAAAATTAACAGAAACACTCATTGTAATGTCAAGAAGGAAAACCAATTGTCCTCACTTCAAGGGTGCTCAAGACAGAACTTGAGTTTTCCCACCACTTGGCTCCTCTCCACAAAGAGAATCTCTGCCTTAGTTATTTGCATTATACTTGACACATCTACAGCTTCAAACTCACACAATACAGAGCTGGCTGGCATCCACGTATCCAAGAATATCTTTTGCTGGTGCCACCACCTTTCCAAATATCAGGATGTACAGATGTCAACAGTGGAATGTTTGATTTTCTGAGTCACAGAATGACTGTTTTAGCACATAACAACTACCATTACAGACAGTAGGCTCACATGGACCGATTCTGGCATACAATCTTAACTGTTGCAGTAATGGAAAGCCTTAAACTAGTTCAGAGAAAAAACAGTAAGCATGTCAACATAGAACTTTAAATTGCTATTGATTCTGCAGAATATCACTCTCCCAAAAGAATTGTATTCAAGAAAGAACATATTTTTAAGTCCCTTTTTATCTGTTTCTTCTGCGTTAGGCTACCAATCCGCCTGTTATAAAACTAACAGTGTCCAGTTGGATGTGAACACGATATCAGAACATGGTCTGAGTTACCCTTGTTTGTATCAAACCACTACACAGCCTGATGAAACTTTCTATTGCCGGGCCAAAACCACAACACTGTATGATAATGTCAGTGTAAACCTAAGAAATACTGAGATGCTTTGCAGACAAAAGTTCACCTTATCTTGATAGAAACCTACCACTCAGAAGCTGGAAATACAGAGATGCAAGATACAATGCTCGTACTGTCTAACTCATGCAGAGGTTTTCAGAAGCATTCTTATCAGTCTCCCAAGATGCTTTTAACCTCCTCCAAACTGCAATTTTCTGACTAATATTTTTAGCCTGTATTTCTTATCCTAGTCTTGATTTTGAAAGATTTTAAACATGCGTAATGAATATAAAAACTGTGATTTTGCAATAGTATGTATAATCTCAATACACAAAAGTAGTTTCTCCTCTCCATTATACAGATCAAATGTGATTGTGTTCAATTTAGTTTATGTAATTTTTTTTCCCCAATTCTTGAGTTATTTTTGTAGAAGCTGTGCTATTACAAAGTTCTTTGCACTCAGGCGATGAGACCAAGCACTGATTTGAAGTAGATGAATGGAGAAATTCAGAGATGTATAATTGCTGCAGGAAAGGAGAGAAAGGAAAATGTACTCAAATACTCACTTTGATGAATCTATGAAGTATATTACAAGAGCACCAATACTAAGAGCGAAGACTAAGACAACCTACAAAAGAAAAGAAAAGAATAATTATTAAACAACATTAACCATTTATTCTTTTACATACAAAAAAAAAAATCACAAGCTAGTTTAATTTCAGCTCTAATTTTCTTTAGAAAACTACTCCTACTTGAATTTCAAACATTATATGTTATCAAAGAATGCTTTCTTGCACTGAAAAAGAGACAATCTGTCTTCACCAGACCCATCCTTCAGGATTGCTCATTGCTGCATAAACCAAGAGTGACAACAGATTAGCCTGAACTTCCATTTATATACAGGGCTGTGAAACCCACAGGAAAACTCTAAGACAGCACTCCTGTCTGAACTTTCAAACAGTTTAAAGCAATACTTGATGCAGCACATCATGACAGTTACGACTTTTGCTGGCAGTCTTAACTGTTAAAGCTACAGATGAACACTGGAATAAAAATATCTTGGTGCAGTACAGGCTTCAGACCCCTTTCTGAAGCTGCTGTATTATGAACAAGCCTGACTGAGGAGCACGGTGCAAGGGGGACACACACAACCTTTTCATTCTAAGTAGACTTTCTGAAACAATGTAGATGTTTCTCTGCACTCAGCTACCACTCAATGCTGAAAAGGCAGCATCTGAAGAAAGGTATAATAATTATTACATAACCAAACTCTGAGGTTCTGCATGGCCAATATCAAACATGCACATATCCTTCAATGAAATAAACTCATTAATGTACTAATATTGCATAATTACTACTACTTGTTAAAATAACCGTTCAACTGAAAGCTTAAATTATTTTTCCTTACTTTTGTATCTTGCTGACCACATTTTTTACTTTGTGAATGTCTGAAAAAGGTATTTTGCCTGAGTACAAGTATCTGTTGTCTTACCAGATGCATTATCACCTGAACCAGTGAGCTCAGTCCATCAAATTCAAGAACCAAAGCATGAAATGCATTGAAATAACACTTTTACTACCTAAGTCTAATATAACGTTAACATCTAGAGTGTAAATCTTCCTTCATTGTGTTGCAAGGTGAAATAAGCTGTTAAATTTATATATACTTGTAGGAGTGCCACCATCACAGAAATTATAGTACTGAATAGAACTTGTGGATTGTTATCTGGCAATATACCCCAAACTATGATTAGCAGTGATCCCAAAGCCCATTTTTCTCTGAATTAAGATAGTGGGAATCAAATTATTATGCACTGCCCTACCTATTGTAATATTCCAAGCTACACACAATCACAGTTTCAATCTGAGTCTAATCTGCTCCATTATTTATTATCAATCAATTTCAAGGTAAGTCTTTATTTTTATAAAAACAGAATTTTAAAAGTGTCCTGAGAATATAGAGTGTCCTGAGAATATAGAGCTTACAATTTTGGCAAAATTTTTGATTTTTCCAAAACCAGTTCTAAAACCATCTATTCGGCTTTAAATAACTTAAAGTCAAGCATTAGTGGTAATGTTTTACCCTGCATTCTGTGGAATCATTTCTATACTAAAAGCACCCTCAAAACCACTATTAAATATAGGTATCTCTTAAAAAAACTCACAACAATAAAAACCCAAAGCAAACAATCTATAAATAACAAAATGACAATTACTGAGTTTGTTCTGGTCTTCCCTAAATTGCCTGGGGAGATAACGTCTATTTTAGAGACCTTACTATGCTTGAGGAGTGTCACAAATAGACCCATACCCCAAATTCACAGCAACTAGAATGTGAGGGAGGGAAAAGCACATATTTAAGTGAATTACTGCCTTTTTCATTAACTAGGCCATGGCAAGAAGCTTGCTTGCCCTGCTTATTATTTCAATGCATTTGCTAAAACAGTGCAATTGCTACACATCTATTATAGACTCTCTGTACAGAAGGAAAGAATCCTTTAATTTATAATAGCTTGCTGTTTGTTTAAGACTGAGAAATGCGAACTCATATGCTAACATCTATACTGACTAAATACTTACTAACAAATTAAAAATAAACACCAATCTGATTAAAGGAAAGAGCAAGAAACACATGGAGTAGTTGCTGCATATCCCCAAATCTTTCATTAAAAAAAGGAATAGAGAATATCCAGCTCCAGATTCCAACAAAAGTGTAGAATACATTTTTGAGGCAGGAATCAGAGAAACTGCAGGCAAAATCCATCTAAGGAAAATTAAAAACGTTTCGACTGATTCCAAGACGGTCTAGAAGTGCTTTGACTGGAGTCAAAGGAATCCATAATAAATACAAAAAGAAAAAAGAGAAAGAAAAAAAAAGGGGGAGTTTTGATAAGGGTGTAACAGCATAATAACATTGCAGGGAAGCACCAACTCTGAGAAACAGTGTCCCAGTTAAGCTCACCTATCCAAGGCCTAGCCCATGTAACAAAGGGAGAATCCAAGGGGTGGCACTGTTCCCCCTACAACTCCATAACCGCATTATTGAAGAAAAAAGGGAAAACGAAAAGGCTGGTCACATTAGACAGGAGGGCTACAGTAAATAATGAAGAGCCATGTAGGGACTCTAGGGCAGGAACTTCAGTCTCACACCCTGTAACACTTGATTATTCTGTGAACAGAACTCTTTGAAGTTTCAAAGGCAAATTCTTGCTCATACAAGATGAAATTATCCAAACATAATTAATACAAAATAGCATAGAACTCAAGAGGCAAAGCAGAAAATCAAAAAGGAATAATCGTCTCTTTTTAGTTTCCTCCAAAATTAAGTATGAAAATAGGAAGAATGCAGTGAAAAGGAAAAATCTTTCAGAAATCTGTAACCCCTAACACCTCAAGGCATCAGGGAGTTCTTATTTTTTTCTGACAACAATCTGTTCTTTACTGTTCTTCAAAAATGCTTCTTTCAAACTCTTATTCTATGGTTAAATTATTCAACCCAAAGGCTACCATAATGCTTAGAATATACATACTAGGCTGTTTGTTATTAATATTTTTTGAAATTCACTTAGTTTTCATTTCTACAGAATTCACACAGTAAATTCTGTTAGTAAGCTACTCAGTTTTATCAACTATGATTTAAAATAAAATTCCATTTGTTTTTATATTTATAATTAGTTACAGAGAACATAAGTTATTTCCTACAGACATAAAGCTAAAATCTCAATGATCCATTAAACTTCTGTTACACAAAAGTTGGCACTACTAAGATGCCAATAGACTGATGGTTTGCTCTAACTTGAATGAAAACTCTAATTCTTTAAATACAAACTCCAAATGTTCTTTAACCATTAAATAAAATATCCATTGTATTTCTTTTATGGACAGACACAATTTCCTTGTCCAGATTTGTAAGGAATGAAAAACCTTAAAAATCTAAGGACACACCTGCTTTAAATTACATTTCAGAAGTTAGGACATACTTCTAGCTTGGCAATCCCAGGATTAAGATGCAGACCCTAGGAGATGTACCCACATCTGTGAAATTTTTGCAATTTAACAAAACTCTGTGATCTTCTTGACCACAGAAGATCCAGAATGCCTTACTTAAAATTGCTGTCCCACTAACTGACACCCCATATGCAAAGAAAAAAATTCAGAAATCATTCTATATAGGCAAAGCCATAAGTGGTAAGAAATTATGCACTGCAGCTGATACAAACAACTGAGCAATTAATGTATCTTAGATTCATATAAATACAAATTAAGTGCTATTTACTATAAAACAACATAGATGCTTGCTCTAAAAAAATCAGTGTTCTACCTTTTTGTACTGTACTACTTACTTAATTGAGATGTTTTTATTTATACTACCTTTGAATATAAACCAGTGAACTAAAGCAGCTGCTTGACGTCAAACTACAGTATTCAGGTAAGTTCATCCAACAAAATTGCCTTCAGAACTTTGTGATTTGCCCAGACAAATAAAATGTATTCAGATTTTTATAGAAATTAGTAGTAAATTTCTGTTTAGAGGCATTTTTCCCCACTATACCCTGCCTCATAACCAGGAGTAAAGCAGACGAGGATCTCTTAAGTCCATCAACAGGATCTAGGACCATGCTCTAGATGAAGTTGTACACTGACTTTTCTCTGGCATTGCCCTGCCTACAGTCATTCTGCCTTTTCCTTACCTTGCCCCTCCTGGGCCAACATACAATTCACTAAAATGCGCAAGACAAAATATCCACCATCTGCTCTATGAGGTCATGAACTCCCAAGGGGCTCCTAGAACACCATTTACCTCACTCGGGTGTGCTAGATCATATTTCTTATTGATGAAATGCTCTCTTAATATTTTCTAGAACAACTGCATTTAATGCCACTGTTCTTCTCTTTAAAGAAAACTGTCTAAGCATGCACCAATTGTGAGCCACCTTGCAAGAATAAACCATGAAACACAAGCAAACAACAGCTGAAGTGAATAGGAGGAGAAAGATGAAGTGACAAAATAATAAAAAGACTAAACAAGATTCTACCTTGCTCCTGCCAGCAATACTAAATGAAAAGCTCAAAGAAATGGTGAAAATTCATCATTTGCCTTTTATTCAGAAATGCAGGGAAACAGATTATTGCTGTTAATATATTCCCTGTATAAGAGTCATACTTGACAGGACATAATATAATGACCAGGCAGCAGTTATATATGCAGTGATTCTCATGCTAATACAGGCAAAGTGCAAATTCTGCAGCCAGGACCTGCTCTTGGTGACAGGGTACATGCTAACAGCAATGAATCCTAAGGGTTCTGCTTGCTGGGCAGTGTCCTAGCTATTAAATGTGTCTCAGTGACTTAGTGATCCCACCACTTAGCATGCAGAAAAGTCAGGTGGTGAAGGAAAAATAACAAAAAAATTTCATGATCTTCATTTCTACTATTTTTTCCAATCTTTGAATGTCAGCTAGGATTTAACATCCAATTCTAGAAGCAACTAAAGTACCTTCAAGCCAGATGATGAGCAACCGTATCTTTCAGAGAAGTCAGAAAAGGTTCAAGATCACACAACTCTGAAGAGACTTTACTAACTCCTACTTTTGAGTTTGAAGCAATTAAAGCACTAAATCCAAACTTTGCAATTTTTATAGCCACATTAAAAACTTCTCAGAAACCCCAACTTGAAAATGTTTACATGCACGTAATTTCCTTTCAGTTACATTTTCTGATTTTGTTTTTTGTTTACTGTTATTACACAAAAAGGAGTTAACTAAAAAGTTAATTAGCTATTAAATTTTACGGTAACTAATTTAGTCATCAGCACACAATAAAAACAGTATTGTAAACTTTGGCAGCTTTCCGGGATTTTTTGCTACATAAATTTTCCCCTTCAACAAAGCTCATATAGACTCAAATTTTCCAAGAAACGTCTGAATTTATCCAAAAGAGAAGGTGAAGGGGAGTGAGAAACAGCTATCTGATAAACCAGTGGGCAGTAAATTCTCAGTGAACTCCTGTCAGAAAATTCATAGCAAGGATTTAATTTTAAAACCAAAAGGCAGCAAAGTGGCCCGGCATGAGCTCTGATTGATGACCATCAGAAGACTTGGTTATTGTCTCTAGTCCTACCATTCTTGTGGGATGTGACAAGCATATGACTTGACCTCTTCAGGCTTCCAGTTCCCCCTCTTGCTTTCATGTGGCAGGAATACTCCATGCCAACTCATCAGGGCAAGCACTCTCTGCACTAGAGGTGTTTGCAGTGGATCTTGCACAGTTGAGAGCTCTCCTGAGGCCACTTGTGCATTAAAGGGTCTTATTTAAGTAGAGAGGTGTCAATAACTCTAAGATAAACTTTTTGCCAATTTTTTTGGAATTATATTTTTGGTATCACTAAGTTACTACCCAGTATAATAAGGTTTTAATTTATTACTAGAACTAAAATTCTGTATTTCTGGTAAATATATCTTTAAAAATAGAGTTCATATGTAATGCATCTTTTTTAACAGGCTTAAATAACATTGATAAGAAATACAGAAACAACATTTCTGGGAGAGAAAACATACACAGCAGACAAAGAGTTACAAAAAAAATTAGCCACATGCATCAGAGCAGTAATTTGGGTATATCTGAAAGGTACAAATGAAAGCCATGGTAAAGGCCTGAATCACGGTGAGCTTGCCCAACTACTCATGACTGTAATAAGTAACTGATGTAATAGGTCACTGGGTATAGAATATGGAACATCTCTGAATGAAACCACACCAAGGAGAATTAGCAAATTCAGTCTGCCTGACACAAGTTGTGTTTTATTCTCTCTCCAACAAAAGATTCAGCTTTCTTACATAGACTTGAACAGAGCACCTTCCATTTGAACAGACTGCTTATTATAAGGAATGCTGTGAAATCAAAATTAAGGAATTATCAGAGTACACATCAGACTCAGAAATATGAAAAATCAAACCAGAAAGTAAACAACAACCAAAAAAGAGTACCTTTATGTACTTTTCAACATATATTTCCAATCTCATTTGAAGAAAAACTTTTAAAAAGGAAGTATTTTTTGCTGTAATCTGTTCTATACATGTTTCAATATGTATTAACATTTCAGTTTTATTTTGCTTTCTTTTTACAGATTGGGGTTTTTTCTTCAACTCTCTACTGACATATTGACAATAAAATGAAAATTTCTGTTTAATCCAAAAATGTGAAAAGACTGAGATTTTCTAATTAGTGAAAAAATACAAGACAAAAAGTCCCATCTGTTAATGGTGCTCTGTAGCTTGAAGTTAATTAGGTTTGCTGGGAGAGTGCCTGGCAATATGACCAATTAAAATACATGCAACTTTTCCAATTCAGTATCATTAGTCAAAAAAAAAGCAGTACTTTCTATCAAAATGTGTCATATTCTAGAGCTAAGTGGATGGCATTATATGTCTGTAAATACCTGTGCAGGCACATTTGGGGGGCTTTTCTGCTCTCTAATCTAAAAGGTTCTTTGCTCCTGATTACCTAGCAGTCACCCAAACTAAGGTCAAATTCCTCTTTGTATACTGGTAGAAGAATAACTCTCAGAGATTTGCAGTGGATGCGTGACTGGCCCCACAACCACGCTGAGCAGAAGCGTTGGTGGCCATCACCCACCAGCTACTGTGGATATCAATGTTCTCCTTTCCAAGCTCCTCACTGTCCCATTGCAGACCAGGACTGCTAATAAGCCTCTGGAATGTTGATTTAGAGAAACCAGTGATGAACTGTCAATCAGATTCTGCAAAAATGAAAACCAACCAGCTCAGCTGCAAAACCGCACAAAAAGGCCAAAGAACCCAGGGCAGGGTGCCCCTGTCACATCCTGCACAGCACCAGGGCACCACTCCTACTTGTGGCTGATTATTCACAGCCCCAGGCCCATTGTTCAGCCCAAGAAAGCCTCTGGGTGTTGTGTCAGACCTTGAAATGCAGCATGTGGTCATTAATTTTTTCTTTGTTTCTGTGTGACTACGCTTCAGTTGTGACAAAAGGAGGTTTATCTCCACATAAAAAAATTGGAACCAGGTAACTTCAGCTGGAACACTTTGTTCTAACAATACTTTGGCCTACCTCTGGGTAAACAAAGTGATCAAGGGCAGATGAAGAAGCAAGCAGAGACTCCTGCACTCTTTGGTATAGTGCCTACACAAAAAAAAACTCCACCTGTGCATGAAACATCTTGGAAAACACAAAAGTGTACTAATTCTTGGAAAGAATAAAAGACAAGATATCACCCCAAAATCACAATCAAAATCTTTATAATAATTTATAAAATAATCTAACTACATGATGGTGCAACATCTGGGAAATTAATCAACTGAAATCAAATAAATATATTTACCAGTAAAATGTAATGTAGTCATTTGCCAACTCACCCCTGTATCTGGAATACCACAATACAGAACTGAAAAATCAATAAACTGCAAAAAAAAAACCCCAAAAAACTGGAAAACACTGTCTTTTTGACCTAACCAATTGTCTATTTCTTAATTAGCATTTGTTTAAAAAAATAAAAAGTAAATATTAATTAAAAAACCCACAAACAAAACACCAAAAACTAATTTCACAGTTCTTTTCCTTACTTCAATATACTGTACTCCTCATCAGTTACCATCCAGAGTTTGGTAACTGACCACAAAATAGGAAAACATCCAAGAAACTGTCAAAGAAAGACAGAAAACAAAGAACTGTGGTAAAAATACCAGAAAAGAATAATACAGTAAGGTAAACAAAATGCTGCATCTTTAAAATGCTAAAATCAGAAAGATATTTCTGAAGTAAAAGGTTTGAGGTAAGAAAACCAGTCAAACAAGTTCTCAAGAAAAAAATGCAGTTGAAAATGTGGACCTGAGAATTTAGGCCTCCTCCTCCAATTCACAGTGCTTTTTTACAATATTATACATATTAACAGTACTGTTAAAGGGAGCTCAAGCTTTACTGCCATGTCATAAGAAATTACTAAAAGGAAGTGTATTTCTTTGTGAATGAATAACTTTAAGGACTATATTTAATGAAATTATTTACCTTATACATTAAAATTAATACTAGATTGTATGGCAGACAAAAGGAATCCTCACATTCTTCAGTTATTTTGACATTAGTCTGACATGCAACCTACACAACAGACTGTCATGCCAATAAATGTTCAAAGAAGAATTAGAGAAAGAGGTTACTCCCTCTTGCTAAGATTTTATAATGGAATAAATTGGTGAATTTTCAGATTTTGTGTTACTCAGATTTCCTGCTACTATTCCTAAATTTTCAAATAGCAGAACTCCACAAACACAGAAACAAATACCTCCCATTTGAACTGTTTAGGTTCTTAGTCACAAGAACTCACACATACAGCAAAGGCAGATACAGCTGTGGACATATCTGAAAAATTGGAAGCTCTTGGCTGCAGTAAAGCCTAGTTAGATTTCATTCGAGAAAAAGACTGAATCAAGAATGCTGAAACCATTCAGCACACGATAGAGCATTTGAATGCTTGTCAAGGAAGGTACTTAAAACATTATGAAAACAAGACACAGAAGGGAAAAGACTCACTGCTAAATGCATGTGACAGGCTGCAACAAGAGTTTGCTGCTGCAGCACTAACATTACAGCTCTCATCTTCCATTACCTAATGTGGTTTTTTTCTTAAATCTTTTGTAATATAATAAATATAATTTAGCATTTCTATTTCCAGACCAAACATAGTATAACGATTCCTGATACTTGCAAATACAACGGTCAACTTCTACTGTAAGTCTAGAAAACTCTGTAACTGTTTCATAGACTTCTAAAGGGAGATAGGCATCAACACGACTTTTTGAATAGGGACCATTAAACCTTCAGACATTCGCAGGAGGATTTTCAGGAGCTCTCTGCTCTCAAAGCCATGTTGTCTGCTCAGTGATTTAGCACAGCTTAATGTCAACTACATCAGAAGCTTTCTGTGACAATTAACAGAGATATCAAACACAGGACCATCAATGAGCAAAACGAACAAAGGGAACTATGTTACGTAGGAAGGGGGGAAACTTGGCAATAGAGCTAAAGAGCACAGTATTTTTGAAAGTCACCTTTTTAAAGCATCTTTCTCCTCCTTTTTCTCTGCCACTGTTTGTCCTTCAGTCATTTTGCCAAAATTGATAGCTTTGACTGATAGCCACAGGAAAATCTCTCTCATACCAATCTGCTTTGAAAATGGGAAAAATTGACTTTTTTATCACTAGGAATAAATCTAAACCTACTTATTCATCCAACTATACATGAGAATTCGTCAATACAAAAAGTTGCCTTTAATCAGTGTACAAAGGAAAATGATAGAGAGCAAGTCTGAGCATTGTAAATTGTAGCACTCACTAAATTTTAATCATTTTAGTCATTTAGTCTTAAGACGTCTCATAGTTCTAAACAAAGGCATAAACCTCAATACTTTTACAGTGGCTATGACAAAATATAATTCCTATCAGACCTCTCAATTTCCCACAGGAAGAAAAATATAGACAATGCGAGCTCTTTGGGTTTTTAGACTAATTTGAACTGAAAAGCCTGGCAATTAATTATTTGACACAGTCATTGATCATGAGATGTGAGTTTTGCACATAATTAGAAAATAAAATTTAGCAATTTTATTGGAGCAGCTAAACCTCAAGCAGACTGTTCAGGGTTATGGTGATCTTAGTTTATGGGTAAGCACTCGCTCACAGTAAGACAGCCATTTCCAGTGGGCTTTGGAAGTACATGGAACAAATGTTCATACAATGGTTTCTACAACTTGAAAAAACATGAACACATTATTATTTCCTTTCACCTTAGGTAAAATCTGCATAAGCATAATTATATGCTACTATAGGTCAAATCTTGATTCACAGTTTGGTGCAAGACTGCACTGATGTGCAGACCTTGACATTTCAGAGAAAGGCAAGGAAGCCTTTGATGCCATCAGTTACAGGCACTGGTGACTTCCACACTGTAATTGTCAAGGTGATGGAATGTTGTGAATATTGTTAATCTGGAATTATGATTCAACATGACATACCAAATGACAGGAAATTCACAAAAGGTATAAAATGAAATCAGTGATTTGCAACTATCACTAAAGACCAATGCAGAAAACAAATGATGCAGCAAGCAAATGTGAAAGCTATTTTTACAGAATAAACCTTTTCTTGCAGTGAATATTTTTTTCTCAGTGGTAGGATGGAAAGACCAGTTTCTCCGTTAGGATGCAAAGACTGATATATTCAGTCAACCTGCTCCCTGCAGAGGAGCTTTCCTGTTTTGCTATGTACTTATAATTCTAAAACTGAAAGCTTTAATGTGAGCCATTTTTTCTATGTGGTTTGGAGATAAAATAATATAATCATATGGCCAAAGGCTTGCAGAATCACCTTCAAATGTAACTCTAACAGCCTTGTATAGTATCCTTACTTCTAAAAAAATACAGCAGTGACCACTAAATACAGCCTTGAAACCAACTGTTACCTCAGCAGACCTTTTCTCCTGCTAGTGACAACATTGTCAGGTCCTCTAACTTTCACCCTCTGCTGTCATGGTTTTTATTATTCTTTTTATATGACATGAAGAGTTTAATTAAAAAAAAGCAACAACCTTCTCCAAATCCTCCTTTCCTCTGGGTCCACAGTCTTTTCATCTTTATCTGGCTTTGCTAGCCTATAGTATTTCTCACCAGCATCCTCATTTTTCATACAGACATAACCTTGAGGGTAGAGACCCAGGAAATTGCCTGCATTCCCACCTGCTTTATAGGGTCCCTTATAAAGGTCTAAGAACGAAAGACCACTGAGTTTCATTATGGTGTGGTCTTATTCACAGGCATAAGAGAGGGTGGAGAACGAGGAACATCCAGCTTCAGCTTATGTTCTGTCTCGTAAATTATATCACTTGGTACATAACTTTTCCCCTTTTCTGCATGCTTGCTTCAGCCCACAGTCTCTTTCTAAGGCAGTTCTGAAAACCACCAAAAAAACAAAATTGGAAAAACTACCAGGTAATCACACACCCGTCATGGTGAAAGAGATTTATAAGAGATATTACTGCAACTCCGTGTCGTTATGTTAATATGAAGTTTTAGTTCACATTTTAACCTTACAGAATGGGCAGAAGGTGAAAGTACATAATGGGTTTGAAGGTTGGATTTTTTTAAGTATCGCAAGAAAAAACTTGTATTTTGCATGAACTATAAAGAACATCCAGGCGAAAACCTTGTGAATGACAAAGTGGTTTTCTCTGAATAAGTACTGCAGAACCTGGCTGAGATTCTGGTAAGGTAAATTATGCCACTGAAGTGTAAACCCTTCTCTTTCTTCTTTTAATGTGCTTTCCCTCCCTGTCTCCTGAAACTCTACTTACTATTGATCTCCCACAGAGATTCAGTTCTATGCTGCTTTTTTCAAAACACATTTTATTTATAAAAAGGTTACCTTTTAGAATCTATTCTTAAATAGAAAGTTTGAACATCAGATGTCATTGAAATTACCTTTATAACACATGTTTATCTGTAACAAGAGTTTAAATCTTTAGCCTGGGACAAGAAGTTTCTCTCTCCCAACTGTAGGCCCAGCTGCTTTCCTCCACTACAACCAACAACCCCACTTCCCTGATGCTCAGCCTCCCCTAAAGACACTGTTCTTGTCTAGTAAAGGAAAAGTTGGTAGATAAAAGAGAAAGGCGATCAGAGTGACTGAGTGGTCTGTTTTGGTTTTCTATCAAACCGAAATCTCATCAACCCCAGAGTTTTGCCAACGGCCCCTCCTCTGAACCTGTTCACTGCACTTACAGCCCCATGCGCAGGACTAAAAAGTGTGAAAAACCAAGAAAATTATTAAAAGTAGTCCAGCGACACTTAAAAAACGGCAAAAACACTTGAAAAGTGTTTATACCAAATCTGCAAAGGAGAAATATTTATTCTGCAGTGATGACACAACACAACAAAGAACACTATCAAGCCCTAATACTTACAAATAATTTGTTTTCTCAACAACTTGGCTGACATGCTTCCTTCTGACTCTCAGGCAGAGCTGGAAATCAGAGCTTTTAGCATTCGTATTTTCAAACACGAAGTTAAAACTCCTTTTACTGATTGCCTAAAACCTCAGAATGCCTCTCTGATCAATCTTACAACAAAGACCTATGTGAAAGTGTGCCAAGGCAGACTGATGACTCAGAAAGGAAGTCCATGTACTGATTCACTACCATGACTGCCAGCAGCACTGATGCAGTCCTTGGAGATATCTTGCTGAAGCAGTTTCTCAATCAATAGTTTGGTTCTTATCATGGTTACAGGTATATTAGACACCAGGAAGACTAAGCATCCATCCATCTATATATGCTTAAAGAACTGAAGTTGAAGCTGCAGCTATCTCTTAACTAAAAGAACCTGAGTAGGATGTCACTAGTGACAAGACCATGCTGCAGGGCTATTCCACAACATGGGCATGAGGAAAGGCTCTTGTAGATGAGGAGAGACTGTGTTAGAACAGGTGACTCAGAATTTGCACAGACACTCTGCCATAGACAGTGGAGGTATAAGCTGCACAATAACCAAGCAGTTTTATTTTTATACCAGCTCTTCAGTGAATTTGAAGCAAGTGACCACTGTACTAAACAAATAGAGCTCCTGTTTGCATTTTGTTAACTCCAATCACTTTACATAATTTTCCAGAACAAATACCAAGAAATGAAGACTGTTTTAATATATATGATTGTATATGATGAGTAAATCAACTTTTCTTGTGGAAATTTTCAGACAAAACAGTTGTGTTTATCTTTGTTACCACTGTATTGTAAGAAAAAAGCCAATTAATTAAATGATACATCAGTGGAAACTTACTTAGATAACAGTTTCATCAAAGCCAATGGTCTGTAGATACATGATTTTTTTTAAACTTTTATCTGTTTAAAATCCGATTCAGGCATTAAATCCTAGCCTTTGAATGTGAGAACCTTCACTGTTATGACCCTAACTCCTCTCATTTGTGATGTTCTATTTTGTGTAAATAATTGAGCATCCTTGGAAAGGGGAACATGCCACATCTCCCACAACCAAATTAAGTGACAGTCTGCTCCTGTCTCCTTTTAAGCCTGAATGATTGTTTTCAAGAAATATGGTTTGAGATTCTAGTTTCTTTTTAAGTTTTTAGGGTTTTTCTTACATCAGACTATCTCATAGTTTGGTTTGCCTTTTCTTTTTTTTTTTTTTCTTTTTAAATGCCTGCTCTGTTCATTTAACTGTTTTTGGAAATGAGTTCTATTAATGTTTGCCAAAGAAAATATAAGCACTGACATTATGCTGAGGATAGCAAATTATGTAGGACTTCATTTCAACAAAGCAAATTGCAACAAAACTGCCAAAACCCAACAGTGATCCATTACACGTGAAAAGACAGTCAGCTTAAGCTCAGATCCATTTATTATGCAACAAACTAGAGAGTTTAATAATGCTTTCAGTGTAAAGCTTTGATAAGCAGTTGTGCATTCTAAGCAGATTCATGAAAACGATATTATTTAGCCGGTTACCAGGTTTGAATTTTGTGGCTACTTTACAGTTTTATTACATATAACTTCCACTGAAAAAGATTTATTAAGTAAATCCAATTGCTCCAGAAAAAAAACCCCTCTGAGTTTACATTTTAAACGGTGACAAACTATGTAATTCACAGGCTAGTATAATACTTTCACCACTAAGTAACCTTTTTTTCCTGACAATCCAAAAGAGTTTCTGCAAGGAAGAAAGAAAAAAAAAAATGAGGGGATGGAGGAGGAGAAGGGGGTCTATCACAATAGGTCAATGAGTAATGGCTTTAAACTGAAAACTGAATCTGGTTTAGATCAGATACAAGGAAAAACTTCTCTACTTTGATGGTGGTGAGACAAAGGAAAAGGTTTCACAGAGAAGTTGTGGATGCGCCGTCTCTGGAAGCTTGCAAGGTTTGAATGGAAGGCTCTTCTAATGAAAGATGTCCCAGCCCAGGGCAGCATGGATGGAACTAGATGATCTTCAAAGGATCGAGCATTCTCAAGCCATTCTGTGATTCAATGATTATAAAAGTTCATTATTTCCCATTAGTATTAAGATCATGGTAGTAAAAAAAAGCTTTAGTGGGAAAAAAGCTCAAATGGAATTAGCTAGTAAACCTGTCCAAGAGGCAAGACAAAAGCAGTGCAACCAAAGATATAAAACCAGGTGTTTTATTATAGCAACTCTAAATAGCAATTATCATCATAAAGTTAAATAATTTTCATTGGTTTGGGGAGGTTTTTGATTCTTCTTTGAGGGCAATGAGCATATCTTTTTACGGAGAAGTGGGAGTACATGCCACAATTTACTACATTTTCTCTATCTGTATCCAGTTAACTACTGAACACCCTGGGTTTCTGTCAGCCTCTGTAGAATCCGAATGTACAGACAGACTGGGGAATGGTTGAAGAGCAGTGCCATGGAAAGGAACTTGAGGGTCCTGGTCAACAGCCAGTTGAATGTGAGTGAGCAGTGCCCTGGCAGACAGGAGGGGCAAGAACGTCCTGGGGGCATCATGGACAGCTAGGAGGGGATTGTCCCCTCTGCTCTGCACTGGGGCGGCCTCATCTCCAGTGCTGGGGGCAGTTCTGGGCACTAAAACATAAAAAAGACATTGAGCTGTTAGAGAGAGTCCAAAGGAGGCCATGAGGATGGTGAAGGGCCTGAGAGGAAGCCAAAGGAGGAGCAGCTCAGGTCCCTTGGTCTGTTCAGCCTGGACAAGAGGAGACTGAGGTAACCCATTGCAGTTACACCTTCCTCAGGAGGGGAAGAGGATGGGCAGTCCCTGATCTCTGCTCTGTGGTGACAGTGACAGGACCCAAGAGAATGGCCTGAAGCTGTCAGGAAGGTTTAGGTTGGATATTAGAAAAAGGTTCTTCACCAGAGGGTGGCCGGGCACTGGAACAGCTCTTCAAGGCAGTGGTGACAGCACCAGCCTGACAGAGTTCAAAAAATGTTTGGACAGTGGTCTCAGGTTCCTGATGTGACTCTTGAGGTGTCCCTGTGCAGGGCCAGGAGCTGGACTCAATGATCCTTGTGGGTCCAGCCCAACTCAAGATTCTGTGATCCTAATCTACATTTCTCAGTTTCATTATATTGCATTACTTACACAGGACTTTTGAGTATGCAACAAATTGAAATAAAATCCAATAGTCACATTATAAATAGATAAAATACCTGCCTAACAGTGCAGGTATTTCCTGCACTTTCCTTCTGTATTTTCCGTTCCTTCAATGAATAAATAAATCAAAGGTGCACCAAAGTATTGGTAGCAAATTTATGTGTACTCCAGTAGCGCTAGATTTTACACAGAACTACTTTTTTATTATATTTGGGGTTGTTTTTACTTATTTCATGAAAATATTATGAACTATTTTATCTGGGAAGTATAAGTTGTATTTTAAAATATGAACAATTAAAACTGTCTCAATAAAGTACCCTAAAATAATGCGCTACAGCTAGTGCTCCTGCAGTAATAGAAAGGTAAACTAGAACAATAAAACTCTCTCTCTAGTGCAACAAGGCCAGATATTTATGGCTAGTAACAAATTCAAATTTAAGCTTTTTAAAAATGGAGCAAGATTTTCACGTGAATCATCTTCCACTTCAATAATCTTGACACTAAAAAATGCTTGGTGAAGTTCTCTCACCACTTCTTAAAATCAATTATTTTAACAGCAATGAGTCATTTATTAAATAGTTCTCATTTTGTCCAGAAGCTTCTAAACTCTGTGACCAAATGAATGGTCATGTATTCAATGTTCACTCTGTAGTCTCTTGGTGCATACACAAACTAAAAAGAAAAATGTACATTACACAAGTGCATTACTATCCCTTTTTCATAGAAAAAAAAGAGAAACTGTTATTACTCCAATGTCAGAGTGAAGTGTTCTCAGCACATGAATAGCATTTGCTTACATTGACATAGACTGAAAGTACAAAGATTTTACAATCTTAGTTTCATTTATTTTCTATTTGTTCACATGCACAAAATACTGTCTCTAGCAGACTGATGAAAAGCCCATACTTTCATCTTTTTTACAACAGAAACATTTTAATGAACAAAAGCTCCTGCCTTCAACTCAAGCTACTGACGCTGCTTTACTGTGATGCAGAACTCAAAGGACACTCCAAAATATTACTTTCAAGAACACTCTGATATGGTAGTGGAAACCACAAGAATTAAGGGGATTTTGTGTATTTCCAACTCAGACTGTCCATGGCAGTTTAGGGTCTTGATTGCTATAAAACCCCCTAGGGCTTGCATGACGACTGTGGTACTGGGGCAGGGGGGCTCCAGAAGTGAATTCCGTGAGAAGCTGCTGGAAGTTTCCCTATGCTCAGCATTGCTGTTGCTAAGGCTGAGCCCACCAGTAATGATGGGGGCTCTGTGGAGGCTGTGTCTGGGAAAAGGCAGGAAGCAAAGCACAGACAGACCTAAACAAGAAGGAAAAGAATATACCCAGCATATACATTGACTGCAATTTAACTCTAAAATCCCACATCTTAAATTTATCTGTTTATAGCATGCACACTTTCTTCACACTATTTTTTTCACACCATGTGGACTGACAGAGTTGAAAAGTAGGCCATACAAGTTTTGCATGGACAGTGTACTTCAAAAATTGTTCCGGCAAGTTGTTTAAAGAGCCAGGTCCTCTGCTAGTCCTTGTGCAGGAAAATGTGTTTTGAATCTGAGACCTATATGTTTGAACTTCTTATTGGAAGACCACCATTAAGCTTGATTGTGTGAAAACTGAATCTGTTTTGAAAACATACAAACATTTTAAAAAAATATTAGCTTCATACTTATTTTGAATTCTGCTCACTGTACGTGTGACTAAAATTCACTTCAAGTCCTACTTTGAGTCATGAACTTAAGAGAACCTGGATTATCTTTTTTCCTGCACCAAATCAAACTCAGTTTGAACCAACAACAGACACTCAGCCATCTTCATTATCCTATTTTTCAATACGATGACAACTTAATGATCAACAGTATCACAGCTAATATGCATTAGTCAGCTTTTAACGTCACTGCAATAAAGTCGCATAAGCCATGAACTTCAGAGTTCCTTTAGCTGCAATTTCATGGATTGCAGTTTATAATACATCCATGTTTGGGTTTTTTTCACCATACAGAAGCAACCTGCCACTTACAACCAATCAATCAAAATTAAACTTCTTAATCAAATTCCTCCTATTTTTCAGCGAAATTCTATTGCATATAACATATTATATTATGTTTTCACTGATTACTGTATGGGTTCATTGTGTTTTGTATGATTTCTTGAATTTATAATTTGGCAAGGCCTGTAAAACTGAATAATATGATAATAATAAATATAAAACAGATACGGACAATGTTTTAAATTCGAATGCTAAACACAATGGAAATCTGTCAAAATAAGACTCTCGCTCAGAAAATTTAACAGAGCAAGCTCTGGTACACTGGACTCAACTGGTATACACAGAGAGCAAAAAATGACATTTCACAACACTTGTAACACTTTAAAAATGAATGAAAAATATTTCTATTTGTATGCTATTTTTTTTTCCATTTAGGAATAATGACAACCTATTGGCATCATTCAGTTCTGAAAGCTGTTTTAAACCTCAGTTAAAGGCAAATTTTACAGCAGGAAAGTATTGTCCCTTTGCATTCATCAACTTGATAAACTAT
Organism: Phylloscopus whistleri; assembly: GCA_017589585.1. NCBI lineage: Eukaryota > Metazoa > Chordata > Aves > Passeriformes > Phylloscopidae > Phylloscopus > Phylloscopus whistleri. The sequence continues at coordinate 2,621,082 of JADMLD010001407.1, read as the reverse complement.
TCCATCTAGTATTTTTTTTCTTTTAAAACGTACATTTGGCACAACCAAGGTTATGTAAACCTGTATGAATTTTTCTGTATTGTTTGGAATAAAAAAGAAAGTCAAAGTGTTATTTCAACCATTTCAAAAATACATTTGCAATTTACTTTTTATTTCAGAAATTTTTGTATTCTAATAGATAAAAGACACCTGATGAGTAAGAAAATTATTTACTGCTTTGTGCAAAATAAAATAGTATCAAATGCAACTTTAATTGTACCAACTTGTCAGACATCTCAAAAATAACCTGCCTGACATCTATTTCCATCAGTCTCATTATTCTTTACTGTCTCTACTTTGTTTCCAAGTGAAACTGATTATTACTGCTAAAGTATTATCCATCTGGAAATACATCATCTTCTCAAGGGCCTTGATGATTTACTAACAACTAACTTCCTTGGTGAGTTTCCACTTTGCAAAGACACTCATTAAAACTCCCAGGTTTAAATGTTTAGTGTTTTGTTCTCCTAACAAACACTGGAAAGTGCTGTTGGGGGAAGAAAAATAAATAAACCTTCCAAAGTATCTTATGAATAAGTAACAAAACAGGTTTGGCTCATTGTTCTTAGCTCCAATATGGTGCCACAGCATAACAAGGTAATCAATGTATAATTGGTAGCATCAGTAGCAAAAGGATCACTTTGCGTTGTGTGAACACAACCGTCTCTCTTCAGCCTCAGTGTATGCCTTTTTATCTACTTTTTATCTGCATAGTTGCTACAGGGGCAAAGAGAAACTAATTTTGTTTGATTTCATGATTTTTGGAGTGACATTGAAGTTACAAATCCTATGATAGATCCAACTTGAATTTATACTCAACAGCCAACTTTATTCCAATGCAATATCCTTGTCAAGCAGTATCTAACTTTAACATCCACTATCAAATATCTTCCAAACCTTTATAAAACTTTAAAAAGCAAAGACATTTATAGGCATTTACCCCATACCAATATAATTAACTTTTAGCAACCTTTTTGTCCTGTTAAATTACATTCCACAAACTAGAAAAAGGGGCAGCCTATTCTCTATGGTCTCCTCTGTTTGTACATTTTTTATCATCTCCTGTTCTCCTTTCTTTCATTGCCTTACATTGACACACAACTTTTCCACATGTGTTCTCTTCTTCTTGAAAGATTTCTTCTGACTTTTAGGTAATGAGGTTTTGTGCTCCATGTATGTAATCAGTCTAAACAGGTTTGCCTTTGGCATGACAAAGGGCAGGGTCTGATTTAGCCAGTGTGGACGTTCTTAGCTGGCTCCCTCTCCAACCCAGCCTGTTAACTGGCCATAACTGCTCATTGGCAAATGTGCTCGTCCTGCCTTTAATCTCTGTGCAGGGCTGGCTGAACACAAAGTATATATACGGCATGATACTTGGCATTATACAATTATTCAAAGTAGTGGAGGATAAGGATAATTCTATTTCAAGATGAAAAACAAACTTTACATGGAAAAAAAAGGAGAGTATGTTTCCATTAGCTAAAGAAGGTAAAGCAGGTTTTGACAGATACTTGTTTTTCAAGGTATTAAAGTCCAGACTAGTTTAAGACTTACAAGACAAAACTGTATTTTGAATTTTAACCAATCTGTTCACCATGTCCTCTACTGCTTCTAAGATGGATATACACATTCATACAAGCTCTCGGTTCTCTCAAAACCCTGGGGGAAGATTATCACTAATAAAACCTGGCACTTGGTATGTGCTAATATTCAGCTGTACCCAGTAGAATAGCTCTGAAGAAAAAATTCCCTCCAAATAATTTTATTCTTAGAAATAAATAATTTCATAAAATAACTTCAGCTAGGTATCAATCAAACTTTTTCTTCCAGTTTCAGTAAACATCCTGCTCTGGAAGATTTTGATCTCTACTCTCTCTAGACCAAGAGCAAAGTACAACTTGAATTTTTAAATATAACATTGGCAAACAAATGTGGTGATAGATACAGAATCCAGTCTTGTACAAATAATAACCTAGGTAGGACACATCATTTTCAGGATATGTCAATAAACCAGATGCTATCCAAGGCCATATCCAAGCCATCTTCATATAGCGAAGCTACATGAAACTATATGAAGATTGGCAGCTCCATGGCAGCATCATACACAACACACAAACTTCCCAAGAAACCAGATATATTGTCAGGCATCTAATGTATAGTAAGCTCCATCTGCCCTAACTTTATTTCTAGAAGTACCTCATTTGGTTTTCACAGAACTAAGTGTGATACCCCAATAATATTATAATTATAGTTTAAAGAACAAAGCTGATTCACTCTGCCTTGAAAACAACATCTGTGCTGTGTTAATGAACGTGTATCAGAGATGTACAAGTAGCACTCTCTTGGTGTTTTCCAAACTGAGTAATGGCAATGTGGGGGTTTACTGGGTAAACTAAAGGCAACAAGCATTACTCAGCTGCTGAGGTCGTTCACCCTTCTTATGAAATACTACTAACATATAAAATTTCTCATTGAAACAGAACTATTTGGAAAACAGTGTATGAAATTTTAACAGGGTTAGGTGTGCATGTTGCACACAAACCTCTACTCAGCCTACATGAATATCCTAGATGGATGTGAACTGCAAAGTTGTACGGTTTTGTCACCCGAAACACATTAAAGAAACTAATAATTATGACAATATACATGTGATACTGAGAAATAAAATTATTTTAGAAAAACTACAATGCTACAGTATTTACAATTAGCATGCCCTGATACATATCCATATTTCTAAGCACTGTATCATGAATATGTCTTCCAGATTCCAATTCTAGTCACACACTTGTCTTTAGCATTTCTCTGCATTGAAGGCATTTTTTCATCTATGAATGGAAACTCTCAAACTTATTTGCAGGGCTCCTCGATTGACATTATTTTGACTCCAATTTCAATCTGGTTTGGTAATTCATTTTATGGCTTTTAGAAGGAGGTGTGGACATTCTGATTCAATAAGGTGCAATGACTTCCAGAGCAGGAAGAGAACAATTTCCATTTGGTGGCATTCAGTTTGTGTGAGTCCCACCTTCCTTTATTATTTCCCCATTTTTAATCTAACCTTTTTAAAAGAATTTTCTGGTGATTAAAATATTCATATCAATGGCATGCCATGAAATTTTTTTATTTGATATTTATATTTAGTTTAAGACTTTTCAAAAAAACCAACTTTTTAAAAAAATTATATTACAAAAATATTTCATAGTGCAAAGAAGGACATACTCAGAATCAGACCAAATTGTGATTAACTAAAATTATCTAGCTCATGAGATCAACATAGGGATTTACAGCCTTACTTACAAGACGAAGTTTAACAGTACACAAGGTTATGGGATAAGACTTGTTCAACACAATATTCTTAATGAATACACATCCCTCACCTTCTCTGCTTATATCAGAAATATTACTTTTTCCTTTGCTAAAATTTTTGAGAAGGTAGGGATGAGGATTGTCTCTCTTGAGAAGCATTTCTCTTGTACATCCAAAGAAGTGGACAATCACGTATCCTAATTTAAGTTGTTCAGTTTCCAGGCACTTCAGTGAATTTCAATTCATGGGCCATAGAAGAACAGGAAAGAAAACAAGCTTCCAATATGCTAAAAATACTACACATTTCAAATATATTCTAAAAAAATGTAAAATTTATTCGTACCTGCATTTCAAGAAAAAATGAATTCTTGCAGTCTATTACAGAATGGTGACACCAATTTGAATTTCTAAGCCTTTGTTCTTCACTTTTTTTTTTTTTTTTGAGGTTCAGCTAATTAAAAACTTGGCTTTCTTTAAATGAGGTGAAGCTTGTGTTTTTATTCCTTTTTTAGAAGGGTGGTAGAATCCTTGTAGAAATTTTAAAAGTGTAGCCCTATGGACAATATGATGTTGATTCTGTGTTCACTTTAATTGGCATCTCTTTCCTTCTTTGTTCATTCTACAAAATCTCCTGTGTCTTTCTTTTTCCACTCACCCTGCTCTGTTTTTGACTGATTTTTTTTCCTCTGCTTCCAACCCACACTTCATCTCCTGCCAAGGGCATTTTAAGCCATTAATCGCTGTCAGATTTCCATACTCACAACATTTAACCAAATTCAACAACTCATTCATCCATATTACAAAAAAATTAACGAAGGAAAAAAATAGAACTACTTGAGAATAATGGAGAGTGCTAGCTTTCTAGAGTTTGATAATTTTGCTTAGTACATAAATATACTGAAGGGATAAACATGCATTAATCAGGATTGAAATTACCATCTAATCACATTTTTTTTAATTCATTTGCATTAATAGAATCAGAATGCATACAAGAAGGATGACCCAGGAGTGATCACACACTTATTGCATTATGCTTACTTTTCAAACACTACAATATTTGAAAGGCAGAATTTCACCGGAAAACTGAATATCATCCTAACAAGTCCATTGCCAGTCATTAGGAAAAAGACTTCCATAAGAGGTCAGTGCAACACTGGAACAGCTCTCTCCTGAAAACATTATGGAATCCCTGTTCTTGAAGGCTTTCAAGACTCAGTCAAATAAAACCACAGCTGACCTCATCTCTTTGGTAGTTTACTCCTGTTCTGGGAAACATTCTACAAAGTTCTCTCAGCTACATATTAAAATAATCTGTTGTGAAGTCCCTAACTGAAGGGGAACGAGCAGCCCACAATCACAACATCATAGGATATGCTGAGTTGGAAGGGACCCATCAGGATCACCAAGTCCAACTCCTGGCCCTGCACAGGATACCCAAGAATCACACCATGTGCCTGAGAGCATTATCCAAGTTAACCTGAAGAGTAAAAAAAGTTCATCAGCACTATGACATTGCTGAATTTTACAAAATTCTCAAATAAAAAGACATGATAAGCCAAATTGCATAGTCAGGTAAATGCAGAACATTCTTAAATATGATAATGAGAAAAAAAAAGTTAAAAAAAACCCCAAAAATAAAGTAACTACTTTGAAAAAAATAATAAAAAAACCCCAAAAATAAAGTAACTACTTTGAAAAAATAATAAATTAACCAAGCCAGCATATATTTAACATAAATTTGAAATTCAAGACCAAGAAAACAATCAGTAAGAGGAAAGAAAAACTGAGATGACCACTTCATAAAAAAAAAGAACAAGTTCAAACATACTATGAAATAAGCTTATAATAGCTGAAAATTAAGATTTGGAAGTTTTTTTGAAGTATTTTATTATCTCTCTTTCAAGGTCATTATAGTAATGTGGGCAGTTTGCTATGTTCAAAGTGCATGATGTTGCTTATAGAAATGCTCCCTTAAAATCAATGGTTTTGGTAGTTAAAAATGATCACAAACATAAACCTATTTTAATTTAAACAGCCTTTTCAGCTGGAGGCCTTAAGGTCACGGTTAAATTTCTTATAAACAGACCTGGACCAAAATAAGCTGAGATTAAGCAAGACCTTAAAGAGTTACAATTAAAGCATTACCTGCAGAGGATTACAGTAGACAGACAGTCATGTTTCATGCCAAACTATGACCTTTGTCTAACACAAATGTCACATGCATTTAAGAAAGGTGTCTGTGCAAGGTGAACAGCACTCTCTTAACCAGTTTTTCTCTAAAACACATGGATTAGTGTACCTGATTTCCTTCAGTAAGTGCCACATGTAGTCGGGACCTCTACCATGAAACGTTGCAATGCTCCATTCCACTGAATGGAAAGCTGGACTAACACTCAGGACTGCACTTTCCCTTTAATGCATATGTAACTTCTGACATTACTAATGAAGCCTAATTGCACTCGTTAGTCCTATTCAACACTTCCTTTTCAAATTGTTAATTGCAAAAGGCCTCATGCTTTAGTGCAGCATGAAATGAAGCCCACACAAAAGAAAACAATCACCTTCTCTCCACAGTATTAGGTTTTTTGTTCATCTTCCAGCTTTGCTTTTTATTAAGAGGTTGGAGGATGGGATGTAAAGAAATCACAAAACAGATTTAAATATAATAAATGTTTATCTAAATTTAATAGTTTTGCCACCTCTTTGTTGCCTATTGTATCCTGGTAAATGGAATTGGGAAAAAAAGACATTTTGCCACAGATTAACTGCATGATTTTAGAGCATCAGTCTTCTGCTGGAAACAGACACAGAAGAGAAGCAGCAAAATCACCTTGTTTCTAAACAAGTTAATTTATCATGAAAAGGTGCAGAAAAAGAAATCCTTTGATGGCTAATAAGTTAAATAGGGCACAGGCATAAATAAATTATAATGCAAAATACTGGGAAGCCATGGAAGAAGAGACAAAAATGATGTGAAATCACCAGATTTCAGCCAGGCTACAGATCCCCCACTGTATTACAGAAAGAAAAGCTACTACCACTATGAAATCACTTTGAAAAACATTACTTTTTTCTTTTCGTTCCTTTTTTAATAAGGCTGTTGAGAACTTGTAAATTTAAATAGAGATTAAAACTTTTTTTTTTCCTTTGTAAGCTGTTCTGTTTTATACTAATAAGGCCATAGCATTGAAAATCCTTGCAAATTTATCAACCACAACCAGGGCCTGAGAGCACTCCATGGTTTTCTGGCACCACCATTTGTTTCTGAACAAGGGTCCAAAATCTGAATTTTGATTTGTTTAGCTATCATTGCATCTACTCTGGAAAGATTAATTGTGTAGCATCATCTGCCTTACACTGCAGACAAAATGAAAGAACAACTTAGAGAAATACAAGCTGTCAGAACTATCTTGGAGCTTCTAAATACTTTTATTCCATAAATACAGGATTCTGTATGTGTTTTATTTTAATGAGAAGTCAGTAATGCACATAATGCTGAAGCCAAGTTCACCAACATTTTGTTTGCTGTTTCTTCTGTTTCATCCTACTCAAACTTTGCAATAATTATACACTAGTTCATACTTCTGGTATTAGCCCTTACAGGTCAGCAGGAGGTTACCAAGGAGACTGAAATGACAACAGGAGCTGAAAGAATCATCTAAAATAATAAATTTATGTATTTATGGAATGATGCGGTCACTGAAGCACAAAGACACAAAGTGGAGTAATAGAATGTGACTGTCAATTCCCTCCTCTTCCTCTACATTCTAAGTGGAGATCAAGAATACCACTGCCAGAACTGAGGAATAGCAGAATGATGAGCAGAGAGCTGAGAGTCTGTGCAAGTCTAGTATGAAACTACTTTCCTGTTGCATTTCTATTATATTTATTATATACACTACAGAGAAGGACACCTTATCACAGCAAAATAAGCTGAAATAAAGAGAGACATTAAGGGTCACCAAGAAAATTCACCTTGTACAATATCAGAGTTGCTATTTGTATATTATAACATCATAGAAAATATTTGACATGTCAACAATTTCATAAAGCTAAAAAGGAAAACGTATAATCATCCAATAGCCTTCTCCTGACTTGAGTTCTGTCCAGCTGCAAACACTTTTATAGGAAACACTTTATAGGCTTATTAAAGCTTTTACTGCAATGCCATGGTCATGGTAAATCAGCCACCCACATGGGTGTACATATGCAAAACCCAAAGCTGGCATAAGCAGAAGCATTTCCACTAACACCAGTTCTACTGTGCCTACTTTCACTATCATACTTTGGGCTGGAGAGTCCAAAGCTTTAGGAATCTTGTATAATTAAGTGCTGCAACAACATTCTGGTAAGTTGCCAGCATATTCTATCATTACATAGCAAGCAGTGTTTCTTTATCTTCTTGCAGCTCCAGGGACACCACAGTAAATGCGTTCTAAGCAAGACTGTGCTCCATATATTATGAATGTGCATGTACACCAATGGCATTATTTGTTTCTGGCTTTGTCAGGCGGACTTCTCAACAGGATTTCTGCAGATTGCCTGAGTTTAGAACATTACTAGAGAAGATTTATTATTATTATTATTATTATCAGTTGTGGGGAGACAAAAGGAGATGCTGCTGAAGGCAGTCTTCCTCTGACATGTTACAGCTGTGTTAATTATCCTAGAGTGGAAACAGCCTTGCCCTCACAGCCATGGGCATGATAAAGAGTGAGTTAGCTGGGGAGGAGTCAGTTGGAGTCTGCTTGCCACGCTGTGAACACCTAGGGACAGAAGGTTGTGCCAGGGACAGAAAAGGTAAGATATTGTACACAGGACAGACAGGGTTAGGTGGCTGTGCTAGGGACAGGAAGGAGCGATCTAGAACTAAGGAAGAAAGAGAGACAGAGCCAGAGCTGTGTGGAGCTGCTCTTGGGAGTTACAGAGAAAAGGTATATGTTTTTGAATAACAAGGTGCTGATGCTTGAAGCCTTCTGATGATTTTAATGAAGCACCTTAAGTACAGTGTCCATGTTGACAACCACATTTTGACTACGACAATCCGTAATATATATTATTAGTATAAGGCATATATTTTTGTAATAATATTGAGATGATATGAAACTAGTATTTTGCTTAGTACAGTAACAGGTTCAAATTAAAAAAAAAAAAAAAAAAAAAAACCAACAAAAAACCACATACAGCTTTGCAAACTTTTGAAAACCACCTTGGTGTGAGTGCTTTCTCAAGCAGTTATCACAAATGGTAGTTGATTCTCAGTCCTGCTTCAGGAATGAGACTTGAAGCAACATGACCATATTGTCTGAGCAGCTGAATATTATAAACATCTCCTTTATCTCTGCATATTTTTTGCAGACTCGGACAATCTTAGCCTTCAGAGAAACAGAAAACTCACACAATTAATCTCAGCAGCATGGTTGCTTTGGAAATTATTAATTAAGTAAAAAGCACCCATCACTATAATTGGCCTGAAAGAAAAAAAAAATGAAGGTACTGCCTAATTCTATAATCTGATTCCATTAAAATAACAAAATTAATATGGGGGTAGGGATGAATGATGTCCTGATTGCTGAGGGCATGGCCCTGCCTGCCACTCTCCCTTTCCCTACGAGGCAGCCAGCCCTGTTGCTCCCTGGCACAAGCTATTGAGGTGCAATAGGTAAAACAGCAGGTAGAGGTTCTCCACTTAATGGGCACTTAGAGGGGAAAAAAAAACCAAAAAACCCAGATATGCCCCTAATAATCCACAGCCCAGCTCTGAGAGCAAAGGATCCAAATGGAACAGGCAACTCAAAACACTCTAGAAAGTCGTATCTACAACTCCCAACTTCACTGATCAGATAAACTGTGGGTATGAAGACATCTGTTACTTTTTATCTCTAAGGCCTCTCACTGAAGACTTTTTCTGACTAACAGAAGCAAGTTTAACCAGCAGAAAGAGTTATGATGCACGGGCCTTCAAATTATTGGAGTTTAAGCAGATTTTTGGAAAATAAACTTTGTATATTCCCAACTCCTAGAATAAGCTTGACTGAATAACAGAGAATACCAACTGAACAGAAAAAGCAACTGAACCACAGAGCAGGAAAAATACCAAACAAAACAGACCAAAGATTCTGAGCTGCTGAGAAACTTTACTAATTTCTGCTGGACTTCTAGGAACTTAACAACTGGGGAAGCCAAGTGAAATTTGTGCACACACTAAACACTACTTGGGAAGCCTTTCTGCCAGTGATGTCCTCCTGGATGCTGTACAGGTAAGCACTGGCATTTACACAAAACACGGGGAAGACTTCAGTTTGCCTCCTTTTATTTTGCTCTCTTCTACAAGAGGACATATAGAAACAACAGCTACTCTGCAGCCATAAACTGAAAATGTACTGAACAAGACTAACCATAGTAAGTCCTTAACAGAGAAAAAAATATGCTTCAAAAATTTTAACAAAAAAGACCTGAATTTTACACAGTACAAAGCTATTATTAATTTTCTTCAGAATGTGTCCCTTAGGGCACAGATATCCTTTCTGTGTTCCCTTTCTGTTTCTTCTTACCTTTGAGCTACTGAAGGTGTATTTCAATCTTTAAAATGTCACAAGTTAGCCTATGAGTTTATTACATGATCACATGACAGGGACAGCATTAAAAACTGTATTAATTTTACAAATGTACTGTATAGCAAACAAAACTGAGTATTTTCAGATTACCCTTCCCAAATGTACAAGGCTTATGAGTCAGGCATCAATTATTAAAAGACTTTGTTTTAGACCCAAAATCAGAGTTCTTTTTAGTCATCTCCTGGTGTGAATCAGCTACAGACCATGCTTTTAAGCTTGGCCCTGAGGTTCATTAATATATCTTTAACTACCTTTAAGTTTTAAGAAGAAAAAACAAGCCAATATTCTCAAACACATGATAAGAGTGTCATATTTGTAGCACATTTGTGGACAACCTTTTCCACAAATATGTATTTAAGTGAAGCTTTCTTCAATGAAGATTCTGCAATGAAAACAATCATTCATATATCCTGAGGTGCGAATATAATTTTTACATTCATGAAAAATAATTTAAGGTTGACATGGAAAGCTCTAAAATATATGGAGATTATGAAAGGCCAATAAGGATGGATGTACTGACACTTGGAATTTTGGGGGACAACAGAGGAGACAGAAACAACACAGCTATTTTAATACTAATTAGTAACAGAAATTGAATAGTCCTTAATTTTCTTATGAACAGTCAGCATAACCCTTAGGACAACATTTTCCTAATTTTTTCCACAGTAAGCTAATTAAAACATGTGATGCCTCCTTCATTTTTAAAGGGTGCATATTATAACCTTATTTCAAGACATAACTTACAAATTCATTAGCCCAGCTTAATTGTGTAATATGCTTTTTTGCACTATATCTATTCACAGAAACATGGAGGTCAAGGACATGGGATATAAAATAAAATGTATCAAAAAAAATGCAACCAGTTAGCCAAAGTGTCATGCTTTCAACATTACAAATCACAAGACAGTAGAAAAATACTTCAAGGCAAACATTGTGAACAGATAATTCATTTTGTGTACAGAAAAAGAAATGGAATGTGGACAGAACCAAATTTATTTTTCAATACGTAATTCTAAGTACTTGAAAGCTACACAGTTACTTCATCAATATCCAGAAGACTTCTAAAAATCTCTGCATTTACACAAAAAAATGGATTCATTAATGTAATCTGTTCTGACAGCTACAATCAGAGATCTTAAAGCTCTGCAGAAAAAGGACATATTTTTTGTGGTCTGTTTATACATTGTCACTTGCAAAATGTGCCAAGTGTAAACAACTACTGTATTTTAAATAATAAAAAAACAATGACAGTCAGAGAGTTCACAGTGATGTGAGCAATTTTTCCCCGTAACTTCCCAGCCTCAAAAGGTGTTTGGGCTTCTGGCAAATTATCTTCCCCTGCATTGCATACTTGTGATGAAATCCTACTCATTTTTTCCTGTTGCTAACACTTCCTTCCCCCCAGTGAATCTCTTCTCATTACAATCAATTCAGCACTTCTGCTATGACATTTATAAGGTGATTTGTCAACACGGTGACTTGTCTATATAAAAAACAGATGCAAGGTCCCTGACGCCAACCTGATTAATGAGAACAAAGCGTAATGAGAATTTCTAGTGCCTAATGTCACAGCAAGAAACAATAAAAAAACACTGAAGACTCTTCTGGTACAGACTACACCATATTAGAACTGTATGAAATATGGTCTCATTTGTCTAAATCTGTGAACTAGTAACAGAAAAGTAGTTACAAACCATGTCAAACTTCAGCAAAATCAAAACAAAGCAAACAGGCATATACTTTGAACTGATCTACAAAAATGCCAAGCATTTTTACCTCTCCACCCCGAATTTAAACAGATGCTCAGGGGATTTTATTGGCAAAATTTGGCTTACACAACAGGATGGCTGGATGAGGAAAGCAAACTGGACATTTTCTACTGTGAGGAAATGTAGGATACAACAGGGAATGAAGGATGTTCAAACATTGCCATGAAATAAGACACTCAGAAGCAAAACCAAATTTACTGCTTCTTAGTCCCCTTCTGTCAGATTACCAGACATTACCTTGCATATCACAGTAGTAAAACAAGAGTACTCCTGACCTACATTCTTACATCTACTGGAGTTAACTAAACTCTGAAAACTAACTATTTTTGGAAAGTTGCGCTCTGCATACATAGTCACAGAATTATGCAGGAGAAATGCAGAAGTAAAGGAAAAATAGGGTAAAAAAGCAAATCATTCAACAGTAGAATTTACTAGCTGTACTTAAATACTTAGTAGAGGTCAATGATAATACGATAGGAGTAACCTATGTTAAGTGAGCTACTGAACTGTCACGAGACTGACTTTCAGGTTGCTTCTTCAGAAAAGGCTGCATTTTTCCTGAAAAGTGTAGCATCTGGCGCGCTCACTAATTTGATGAAAAGAAATAATGATCTAATGAGACCATGCACTAATTTTACTCAAGTATTTTTTTCCTTTTATCACCTCACTTACTGGCTAAAATCAATATTCAAGTTACTGGCCTAGTTCAATGCTCTGACTTGAGGGAAAAAAAAATAAAAAACATTACAAAATCATATACAAAGATAAACATTGCCGTCCTTTGCTAAGATGGTATATCCCCACTGACTGTGGTCAAAATGCATTTGATCCTGTTCTCACTTTTACCTAAAATGATCAAGACTTTGACCTTAGGAACCTCATTTGTAAACGCTAATAATATATTTATGTTTTAAAAAGACTTTCATTTCTTTAAGGCTCATACTCTTAAGATGTCTCTGGTCATGAGAACAATCAGGAACATGTAAATCAGGCTCTTGCCCTTAAATGGCCACTGAAATGAGCTAGTTACTGTTGCTTTATTCCTGTTTTTCTCATCCCCTCCCCAGTGTGATGGTATTACAAGGAGCAGTTTACCTGTCCAACAAATGTTTCTCTTAGAAATAGAGGTAGGTGCTGCATCACCTCTTTCCTTTAAAAATGTTGTCCAAGCATATTTTGCATCATTATTGCCACAGTCACATACATACACACACCATGTTGTGAGCCATCTCAATACTGAAAAGCTGATAATTCTATCACACACTGTTGGTCAATTAGATGGAAAAACACAGTTTAGAGTCCTTTCTAAAGAAAAGTAAGTGCTAATAACTACATTTTTAAGGGTGAACCTAAGAATAAAACGTAACTTTGTATTCACAAACTGTAAGTATAGTGATATATGAAAGGTATTTCAGACTAAATGTCCTTAAAGATGGACAAAACAAACAAAAAATTAGATGGGGTCATTATGTCAGTGGCAGAAAAAACAAACAGTTAATCCTGAGTGGCACTAGTAACCTGGAAATTATGCCTGTGCTTTTCAGCTATGATGGAAATCTCCACAATGAGTATGCCATCAGTCAGCTGTATTTTTTTTCACTTTATTATTATTGAATAACACAGATGTGGACTTTTTAATTTGTCATCTGACTTAAAAAATAAATTTGGATAGCTGCAGAAATCTGTCTTGATATTGTGCCTACCGTCACATTTCAATGAGATTCCTCAAGGCAAACAAGAACAGGTTGCCTACTGTGACTCAGGCATCTTTTGAATCATACCTGCTATTATAAATTGGCTTGGAGAGCATTATCATATGTTATTTTTTTGTGTTTCTGGAAGTAAGAGCCATTGCTGCTTTCAAATTACGACCTTCTATTGCAAAAAAAAAAAAAAAAATCAAAATATTTTAACAAGTTACACTGTTCCATACATATGGAGATATATGCATATATTTTCTTATTTGAGAAAAATCAATGGAAGAAAAATTTTAGGAGAGCAAAATATAATGGAGAAGGTTTAAACAGTTCCCTCAGAAGGTAATTCTTATAAATTAAGCAGCAGCAGAAAATTCAAATACCCTATCTCTTGCAGTAAACTGAACATCCATTACATGCAAGCTCCATTTAACCGGTACATGTGCCTGGATTTATTAAAAATGCAACACTGTTGGGTTGGAGTTCCTTCAGTCCTATAGCTGTTCCCCATTACAGAGTAACTTTACATATACACCAACAATATAGAAACACACAGAACTAAGAGTACAGTCTTCAACCAAAATATATTCTAAAAGAGGTACCTTAATGATAAGCATACTAATTTAACATACCGTTTTAAATACATTGCTTGAAGTATTTGGATTCTTCCTTAATGGTCTAGAAGCAATTATCATTCATTTTTACAACCAACCTCTATACATGTCTATTAATCTTCAAAAGGGAAGAGCAAGGTAAAATCCCTAGTGACATACAATTCCTTACATTTATTTGCTATACAACCAGAATTTGCACTACTGAAAGTGATGCAGTTCCCAGAATCATACTTTCCTTTTTTATAGTTCTCATCTTTCTTATCATGTTTTCCAAAACAACCTTAGTTCCATGAAATTCTTAGTTGCACTGAAAATTCTTTCACTGATGCAGTCTATGCACCACCTTCTTTTACATCTTCCTGACCTGCCTTGCAAGTTCTGAGGTACAAGTCAGTCAGGGTGTTCAAAAGACAGCAAAAACTTCAAAAATCCTCAAATTACAGCATAAAGTATACTTCCCATAAGTTTTCCTTGCACCCTGCAACACCTGAATTGGTTAACACACTGTTTACATTCAAGATCTCAAGATCTGAATTAAGGGCCCAATGAGCTCAATAGAAATCTTTCTACTCATGTAATTTGGCTTTGGATCAGGTCCTAAATCAACGGAGGTCATTAATTTTTTCTCTTGTTCCTTGCTCTTTCTCTGTCAGTTGCTTCAATTTCACTATGATGCCATTCAAGCATTCACAGAAAATGGACTGACTTTTTATATAGTAGCATTACCAAGACCTGGTAGCCAACAACAATATTCAAGAGTATAGAAATTCACTTTTCAGTACATTCCAGTTAGTGCCACATCTCAGTTCAGTCAGCTAGCACCAATGAGATCATTTTTGGCTCCTTATTTGCAACTTAGTGTTTGGAAATTAACAGTTTTGAACACCATTAAGAATTTCAAATATAGAACAAGTCAGTTTGAAACATCCCTCACTCACTTCAAATATCTCTTAAATCCTGGTTTATAACTGTCAAATTTTAAAAGGCACGGTTATATTCACATGAAAATTATGGCATAGAGAAAAGTGAATTTTATTGAATTTTATTTACTTTCCTGTAAAGGATTTCCTTCTTTTATGCTTTATGTTCTTATCTTTATGTTTTCTTTTTGCCTATCACACCCCATTTATCTGGGTGCTCAAGAACAAAGCAATAGCAACAAAGTACTTCAGAGAATTTGGGAATATTGAATTCAAACTGCACTCTCACTGACCCTCAGAGGGAAAGGTACCTTTAGAATGTGTTTTATCTGGGAACAGAAATTATATAATGCCTTTAAATGCAGTGATAACAACTAAAAAGTTCCTAAAATCTATTCCAAAAAAAAAGTAACTCGGTGATCCTGGAAGTTTCAATAAATCACAAGCAATTAAAACTGTGTGTGAGACAGACGATGGATCTGTCTTCTTTTCAAACCCTGTAAGCTCAGCATTATGCCTTTCTAGGCTCTTTACATGATCCAGAAATAAATCCTGCTATATAGGTTAGAGTGAAACATGAGAGTGCACAGAGAAACATTGCTTTGTGGGAAAGCAATGCACAGAACAGCTTCAGGCTTTAAAAAAGTAATAAATCTGGCCTCCTGCAGATGCTATTCAACTAACTTACCATTTCTGCCCTCGGTGCATCTGTCTGGTTGACTATATACCAAGAAATGTGTTAGGAAGTTCATTATTATCCACTTATCCAAGCTAGTGCTGAGTGGCAAGTATTTCCAGCTAAAAAAAACAGCAAGGGGGAATCCTTGCAAGGGAGCAAGGACAGCTCCCTGATTCTTTCTAAAATATCCTATAATACTGAGGGGTTTAGATTTTGTTTCTATTTCCCTTAGGGGCGACAAGTAGTGAAGATAGTTATTGCTTATGATGATACTTCCAGTATTTCATAGTATTAAGTATGTGACTCAATACAAGAGCAATTTATGATTTCTCCATGAAGCAGAGAAAACAGCAATAACCTGTTGCATACTTCTTTTGAATAACTGTATGGTAATTACACTGGGGATTCAGTATGTTAACAAAGTAGGAAAGCTACTTTAAAACAAAAAGTAAAATACATATTTAATTTTTTTAGGAATACTTGTGAGGCATCACTGCAAAGTAAATTAGTCAGCAAACAATTTAGTCACAAAACAATGAAGAGATTACCCCATGTGCCTGCACATAGGACACTGGCCTGAGGCTTATCTTGTAAGCACAGTAATAATGAGTTTTATTTTTGGGAAGCTATTATATTAAAGAATGTGCATCTTTAGAAACCACGTATATAGTTACTAAGAATTCTGATCACAGACTAGTGGCCTCTCTAAACTAAGCAAACAAATCATTTTGGCTAGATTCCATTTTATATTTAGCACTAGCAAGTTCCAACTTAATTTTGTCTTCCAGACTCCATGTAGTGGGACAGTGCTGCTATAGTGACCAATGCAGGAAAATCATTTTTTTAATCAAACTTTCCCATTACTAACTACTACACTGAATGTGCAGTTACTAAATTCAGCCCAATTAAAAAAAAATAATAATCCAGTGCTAGCTGTCTTACTCAAACAAGTTGCCAGTAGCTCCTATTTAAAACCCTCCCATTTACAGTAGTGAAAATGTAGTGCCTTGAATGATACATGCTGTATCTTCCTCGGTGCTAGTCTTATGCTCCACTTTGACAGGTTAGATTAACAATTTGTGGGTTTAGTACTAAAAATTATCTCCAGTGCTCTCCTGAAGCATCTGATTTGAATGATAACATGATGAAGCGAGGTGGGAGCACACTGACAAGGGGATCACAACATTTTACAGAGAAAAACGAATCCAAAAGAAATAGTCATTTTCTGAACTGTAACAGCTAACTTCCTGAACAAAAATTAGGGACTGTTTCAAAATGAAACTTTTTAAAAGGTTGTCCTGAATTTTAAAGCTACAAAAAGGATTGAAAACTCCCTTCATTTCAAGTATACTAGATAATGCACAGAACTATAGAACTGCAAAGGGTAGAAATTATAAAGTCGAATTGTATTCTGATAAAAAAAAATATATACACACAAAATTATACAAACATACCTACATACATATGAAATTTGACTTCAGTAGAAAAAGGGCTAGGTTTTTCAGAAGAATTTAAAAATTAATAGAGATACTTTAAAAAATAAACAAAAAAGATTTTCATCTACTAGCTCATAAACAACTTTTGCCACCAATAAATTTATAAAGATCTAAAGAAAATGTATTTTTCCCAAATAAATGTGCCAAAAATTGCACAGAAGATTGTTATTCAGTGTGCTGGCAGACTTTTTCAAAGGCCAAGGAAAATTACTTTTACAATTATACTGTTCCCACCATACACTGTGCATCACAGATAAAATTCATCGGAAAAACAAGAAACAAGACTGATTTCCAGAGAAGTTCTACAGAAAATGTTTAATGAAGTGATCTCTTCATGAAAACAGCATTAGGAGAATCCAAAGGGAAACTGAGTTAGAGCAGCAAATGCTAATCACATACATACCCAGATAAGAAACAATTTCAGTATCTAAACAAGTTAGGTGAGTTTGAAGCAGAAATAAATAAAGTTTAGGAGCAATGGCACCCTAATTAGTATTTTCACGTTTAAAGACTTGAAAGTTTTCTTGGTTCTTCTAATATTTATGAGGCTGGTCTTGCCAGCAGTGGTAACGCCACTGTTGCCAGCTCAAGGATTTTTAAAGCTCAGGGCAAGCTAAAAATCTGTCTAGCACAGCCTAAAAATCATTCACACAATAAAAAGTTCAATAAACACTTCATTGCCTCTAGCAATCACCTGCTCTACCTGTATGTGGTAACTAGTAAAAGCCCTACCTTCTTCACTAATCATTATTTATAGATGAAAACAATCTTTGATTTTTAAATCACATGGCCAGTGTATGGAGAAAGTGATTTCCATTAAATCTCATTCACCAAAATCATACTACTGCCTTCACTTGAGGAAATACATTACTCCTTGGAACACAAACTACAAATATTACTATTACATTGGACATGTCTTGATTCTATAAATGGGATACAAAAATTCCAGAAACCTATTGTCAGTTTCTCACATTAATGGAATGAAGGAGGGAGAATGGAAGAATAAAAAAGAGAAATATTTCTTCCCTTTAAGTATTTTAAAGCATCAAGGGGAATTTACTTTATGGTGCTGGCTCAATCATCTCACAATTCCATGCATCACGAACTATAACATGCAAATAATGCTTAGTGGGGGCTTTAAGAGCTATCCATGGCTAATTCTAATTACTTGCATTAAGTGGATACCTAGCCCGTTAAATATCTCCTTGATTTTCTAATTTATTAGAAAATTATTATTATTATTATTCCACATATCCAATTACAAAGTTTATTTTCACTAAGTTTTTGCCTCTTCATACCAGGCAGTATAATTCATTGCATAGCTTGTTACACTCATCTGCCTGCCATTGTGGCATACAGTTCATTGGATGTTTTAGGTTTCCTGTTACGTTTTCTCCAGCATCAAAGACTGCGATGCAATTAAAAGACTCCTAGAACAAGTTCAATCCTTAAGCATAATAAAATCCAAGAAACAAGGGAAGACAGAGCAGTTGAGAGAGAGGAAGAGAGACAACAATATAAAGTAAGCATTTAACACTGTTTTGAAACTCGCAATCAATGTAAAAAGTGAATTGATCTGATGTTAAAAGATACTGGTCATTTTTAATGACTATTTCAAATGAAAAGTTATGGAAGTTAGGTGACACAAAGAGCAAGTTTAAATTGACAGTTTTATTCACTTGATACTATTAAAGTTATTTGGCCTCTACCATTAATTCAATACTTCTGCAAAAAAACCCTAGAATTTTGCTATTTTTAAGGAAAATTGCCACCTAGTATGTCACCTGAAA
The DNA here is from genome assembly GCA_017589585.1 of Phylloscopus whistleri. Lineage (NCBI taxonomy): Eukaryota > Metazoa > Chordata > Aves > Passeriformes > Phylloscopidae > Phylloscopus > Phylloscopus whistleri. Next base: position 2,602,155 of record JADMLD010001407.1, on the reverse strand, counting down.
ATTTTTCACTTGGTTTTCAGGAATGGAGCAAATGAATGATGTCAAAGGAAGCTTTTCTGGTGGATCATAGTGCCCATCTTCAGCTAATCTTGGACTAAGTACTTGTGTTCGAGCTTTTTGCAAGCATCCTCACAAATCATGAAAATTAGCCAGAGATTATTGGAAGCAGCAACTGAGCAGCAGAGTCCTCACGATGCCTACTGTGATATAAGGCCTTCAGTCTTCTTTGCTGTCCATTTCATTTCTCTAAAATTATGTTAACTAAACAAGGAAGAACATGAGTGCAGAACCTCATGAGGCAGTATGATGCCTGCATCTAGCTTCCTGACATTAGGTATGCACACACATTATATACATCACTAGAGACCTTTGTCAATACAACACTGAGTCAAAGTAAACATCTGCAAAGATTTCCTCTTTGTCACAAATTGAAATAAAGTGTCCATACTAACCATGTGCAGAACAGAACAAGCAGCCTAGACTTATTCATGAGTTTTGAATGCCAAGTGTCTCTTTGCACATCATGCAATGAACATCAGACCTATATAATGGAAATGCATGATGTCAGCTGCTGTGTCTGGATGCTGTGAAAGGATGCAAAACATCCTGATGCCATATTTAAATTGACATCACTTACTATATTGGGAGTTTTTGCTGTCTCAGTGGGAGCCTGGGGACTTTTGGGGGACATTGCTGTCAAACCCAGCAGCGAAGATTGCCCTGTGAAGGGAGCCCTGTCAAATTCATTTGCATCTTCCACAGAAATTTCTTCTCCATGTTGCTCATACTTGGAGAATCCATTTGCTTACTTCCGCTCCAAAATCAAATATTTAAGTTGTCAGTCACGTGAAACAAATTTCCTCTACAATTCCTTTCCATCAAATCAAAGTGAAGCTAAATAGTATTGCAATTGCCTCAGTGGTATGTTTCCTGGTTAGAATCAGCACTGAGAGCAACTAATTCCTATTTACAAACAAACAAAAACGTAACAAACAAACAAACAAACAAAAACAACGTAACAAAAACGTAACAAAAAAAACAAACGTAACAAAAAACGTAACAAAAAAACAACGTAACAAAAACGTAACAAAAAAACGTAACAAAAAAACAAACAAACAAAAACGTAAAAGGCTGAGTCTCTGCCACCTCACCATCAGCAAGATACTGACCAGTTCTCCTCAAATGTAGCTTTTCAAAGCAAATTTATACATATATACTTCTGCTTATCAAAAGCTTGGTGATCTCATGCCCGTCAGACTAAAATACATTATACAAGAGATGCTATATACACAGTCCATTCTGACCACAAAATGTTGCTTGCGGCACATTTCTAGACTTTTCAAAATCCACTTGCCAGCTTACTTTGGCTCAAGTAATCTGTGAGGGAAGGGAAATCAGTATGGAAATCAAGATTTCTGTGAGGCTCGTATTGACACAGATGATTTTACAACCATTCCTTTAGCTGCCTTAGCTAAATCCAGGAGAAATGGAAAGAAATGATGGCTCTGCTCCAGAGCCACATGAAAAAATAAATCTAAAAGAATGAGCCAGAAGAATTAGTAACTCCAATTCTATCTTTAATCTCATTGAAAACCATGCTATTAATTGATAATAAAGAATGCCGTACAAATTTTTAGTAGTTTGCTGTCTTAAAACCTGCTTTGAGATTTTTTGATGAATAGATACTTTATTTATACCTATTTGTGGGGGTTTTCTTTGTTGTACGTATTAGAATTCCAGGCTTTATTAGGTTTTACAGACCAAGAAACTAATTAAATCAAATGAAGGGAGTTGTTTTCTGAAAAATAATTTCAGGCTTAGACCCATTAAAAATGACAATTACTATTCTGTAGTCATTGGTTGGATCTCTTACTTCCTGTTTCTATTATTCTTAGATAGTAACTGTAGTGTAAACATGGAAACATGCGTATTTCCTCTTGTAAATGGAACACAATCCCAGCACCCATAAGTGAATTTAGAAATTAACATTCAAGTAACTTATTCTTGTCTGAAGAAACCAGGTTTAAAGTGAATTTAGAAATTAACATTCAAGTAACTTATTCTTGTCTGAAGAAACCAGGTATAAAGTGGTGGGGGAACACTTCAACATATACAGAGAAAAATTCTAACTTACATTGATACTGTGAATCAAACCAAGAAAAAGCTAAGGTTTGTTGTTTGGACATTCCGGATCCTTTGAAACTGTGGTACTTGGCATTATCAGGTGCTTTTAGTCTTTGGCATGATTTACATACCAGAAAAATAGACCTATAGCTAACAATATACTGCACCTAAATCACATAATTAAGAGTTTCCAGTTAGGTACTGCAAGCTCTTCCCAAGCAGTAAAAATTAAGGTCTTTGGTGAAAGTTTCTGGTAGGACCAGTCCTGTCACCTTGTCTTTGGCATGCCTAAGGCTTATAAACCACTTTTAATGGAGCTGTCCAGCATCATTACCTAATAGTCAATTTCCTTTATAAAAACAACATCAAATACCTAATTTTCCATTTCTCACCTGCTTTTTAAGTTAAAATAATTATTTAATCAAGCTTCATGATATATACACACATACCATGTATGTACATGGAAAAACACCTATTCCAAGCAATATAAAACTCATAGCTAGCTGTTTTTTTAAGTACAGATTAAACTCAGGACATCACTGTTTAACTGACTTCTAAAAATGCAGGTTTGTCTGACTGATGAACAGGTGACATGTAATGGTGTCTCCCCTTGAAGAATTGTGACAAAGTGAAAAAAAAATGTATTGTAATGACTGTCAATATCAAACACTCAAGCTGAAAAAATCCAAAAGGCTTCTTCATCCTGCAGCTCAATTAGAGGTATTAATTTGAGAATCCTAGAAATCTCCATTACAGATAGTTTAGTTATGCCTAATTTCTTAGGCAACATTATTTCAAAGACTAATGAATTCATATTAATCAATACCATAGACAGAGCTTGCTTATGCACCCAAGTACTTTTCCAATTACAGGCACAATTACATACTTGGAGATTAAGAAAAGAGTAAGCTGATACTAGGATTCGGTAGAATAGAAGCTTCACTAAAGCCCACTAAAGAGCTAAAAGGTTTGGGGAAAGTGAGTATAAAAGCATCTGAAGTCCCAAACCATCCAAAGTACTGGAAAATCACCCGACATCCTATTACAGAAAAGAAAGATGCTTTATTTCTCTAGAAAGATTGAGAATATTTTTCTCATGCCAAACCACATACTGAAGACAAAGAATATAGCTAATCATAGAATATCTCAAGTTGGAAGGGACTCATAATGTTCATTGAGTCCAACTCCCCGCTCCTCATGAGAATACTTAAAACTAAATCATGTGACTAAGAGCACGACCACTTCCCTGTGGAACATCTTCCAGTGACTGACCACCCTCTCACTGAAGGAGCAAAATCTAATGTCTGTCTGAATTTACCCTGACATAACTTCATTCCATTTCCTTGTGACCTATCACTGATAACCAGAAAAAGGAGATCAGCAACTACCCCTCACCTAGTCTCCCTTGAGGAAGCTGTAGACTGGGATTAAGTCACCCCTCAGCCTTTTCGTCTCCAAGCTGAAGAGACCAAGTGACTTTAGCTGCTCTTCATATACCTGGCCCTTAAGATGTTCCACCATCTTTGTCACACACTTCCTCTGGACATACTGTAGATGCCCTTCTAATACTGAGGCACCCAAAACTGAACTCAAGGTGAGGCCACACAAGCAGAGAGTACAGCAGATCACCTCCCTCAACCAGCCAGAGATGCTGTGCCTAACGTACCTCAGGATACGGTCAGCCCTGCGGCTGCCAGGGAACACAGCTGACCCACATTCAACTTGCCATCCGAACTCCCAGATCTCCTTCCATGGGATGGCTCTCCAGCCTCTCAGCCCCTGCCTTGTATGGGTAACAAGGACTACCCTGTCCCAGGTGTAGAATCCCTCCCTCACTTGCTCTTGCTAAACTGAGAGTTTATAGAGTTGCTTAATATCCAGCTCTTAGTCTATCCAGATCTCTGTAAGGCTCCTCTGCCCTCAAGGGAGTCCACAGCTCCTCTTACTTTAGTACTGTTGGCAAACTCAATGCACATTCAATTCTTGCGTCCAGATAATCTGTAAACAATTGAGCCTGTGCAGCCCCACTGGTGACTGGCCACCACTGACTAGCTCCATGTAACCCCATTTATGGTAACACTGAGCCCAACCCATCAGCAAATTGCCCACTCAACATGTTACAGGCTTGTATAGCTGTATGCTGGACACTTTTCCCAGAAGAATACTGTGAGAGAACATATAAAACATCTTGCTAAAATCCAAAAAATCCATTTCAATAACTAAAATCACGTACACAGTTCTTCCACATCTCAAGCTATGCTATTATTCTCCCAAGAGAATCACAAGAGGATACGGCCTATTGAGGAATTCTGAGAGGTTTTCCTCAAAGCACTTTTCTGACGGTACAAGGAAAGTAATCCTGAACCACATGTTATGACAGTTTTGGCCTCCCTACCCAAATAAAAGCAGCTCCTAGTATGTAACAAGCTTCAAACTGCTCTAATTACAGAGCCAGTTAAGCACATAAGCAAAATACACCTGCAAGGAGATCCTAGAAGCAGATACTGTCAAAGCAATTTAACACATTAAATATTGAACACCCTCCTCATATAGTATTCAATAAGCAGAAGGGTGAACTGTGTATTCTTTTTATGTAGTCTTTTTGTGTTTTTTGTAGATTAACTCTACTTTTCAATGCAAACAAACCAAGAAACAAAAGATAAGTCATTTGTGTATGAATCAAAAAAAAAAAAGCCATCAAGGAGGAACAAAAGTAACTGCACAGAAGACAGTCCTACATTTCAAGTATCTGGCTGTGTAACACTTGCAAAATATTTGATAATGATAAATGGATTCTCATTTCTAAGAGCTGCATGTAACAAAAAAAATTTGAAACATAAAAGAGACCCTAAGGTATTTTAACAAATCTGAAATATATCTCAGAATTAAAAAAAAAATTCAGACATCAAGATGATAATGAAGACTTTTAGGACTGCTTTCTTAATGTGTTTAAATGCCATCTTTAAAAACCTAAACTGAAAGGGAAGTATAAAAGCATTTTATTTAACTGTGTTACCTAGAAAAACCAGTACAATTCTAAATTTCTTAACTTACATGGAGAGATATTTATTATCTTTTAATAATGACAGAACATAAAAAAAACCCACTAGAGAAAAGACTCATACCATATCGGGTCTACACAATGAAAGAAATTACAGTATAAAACTGATGAAAGGTCAGCTGTGGGTAGTTAGCCATCTGCAATGATTTCCCCATACTGAGCTCTAATAAGGCTAGAAAACTCGATCTCTTACAGAGAAGTACTGAGATACACAGGGTGATGATGTGAGTGGAACTGGATAAAGTCATTCCTGCTAGGTTTATCATACAACAAAATATTCCCAAGTGTGTGTAGGTTTTCCACCCAACACTTACACATGGGCGGATTTTCTAATATTTGATCATTTGTCTGGTATTTTAGATGTACAGATAAAACAGAAAGAACCTACTCTGTCCACTCCTACTACATGATCAGATCAATGCTTTGCCTTGGGCTTTGAGCATGAACAGGAACAAAAAGTGAGTCATCCCTAAAGGTGTAGGCTTGGAGCACAGCAGGCTGCCAGCCCGCAGAGATCTGCCTCCACCAGCTGCAGTAGCTTCTTGGAGTTAGAGCACATTTGTCCAGATTGCCATCACTGAAAAAGCAAGTTACTAGAGTTAATGTTCAGTTGTTATTCAGTCCCAAAATAGCACATCCATCTGCTGAAACAAGTGTATAATTACAAGACTATTGTTACATAAGCTATTTATTCCATACTGTTCCCTTGTCATTTTTGGAAGGTGCTAAGCCAAATTCTCTTCTGGGGCTTCCCTTCTATGTAATTTAGATCAACTCATTATTCAAGCCATTATTTTGCTATTAGCAAGCATAAGACACCAAGGGAATGCGTCTAAACTTTCAGGGAGAAACAATTCATCTGCAAAAGGGCCCACTGATCACTATTTCCTGAACCATCCAATTGGAGCCAATCATCTTACAACTCCAACCTACACTGAAAGTCACAGCTTCTGCCTGTGGACCTTCAGAAAGGTCCTCTGAGGTTGAGGACACGGTTAGCTACATGGCTACAAAATTTAATCTAGATGCCAAACTGCCCTATCATCAGGCTTCCTCTTCACAGTTATTTAAGCTTCCAGTTCTTGAATTTTCCTCCTCATTTCTTTTTTGTCATTCTGTCATATGGTAATCTGTGGTGATAGAACTGAGACTACACAATTTCAATCAGTTCTTCTTAGAACTTTTAACCTCACTTGATTGTTTATATTTAAATTTCAATTTAATTGCACGATTTTTTAACAATTCAACTGAAGGTCAGCACTCCAGTATCCCTGTGTCTCCTAGCACCAGTTCAAAACACACATTCTTAGAATGCTGCTTGCCCTCTCCAGTTCTAACAGTGTGCTGAAGTAATCACACAGGAAAATCACACTCCAAATCAGATGTTAATGCAATATGAAACTACCAGAAATTGCTGAGAGAAGTAATCTCAGAGCCAAAGAACAAAATAACTCACAATGAGCAAATGCTTACATGTAACCGAACTTTAGTCACCTATAACGGTGTTGACTTCATAGAAAACTTTGTACTCTTCCACAGCTGAAGTAAACATTAACGAGAAGAAAAAAATATTCTAAAATGATAACAGAAACTACAATTCAGAGACCAGAAAAAGATATGAACTTGTCTATTACTAAATTCTGAAAAAAATCCTTACTGCAGAGGCTTTCGTAATCTAGAGAGTAAAGACTACAAAAAAGTTAGATAACACTAGGTATTATTTTATTATATATATTTAACTACTGAATGCTTATTTCATCAATGACATTAATTAAGATCTGATTTCATCTGTAATTCTGAGTATTGTACTTCAAGCAAGAAGCTGAAGTATTTGAATCCCATAGAAGCTTCTACTGTTAATGCACATTAAGATTTCAATGTCTGCCTAGACAACCAAGAGTTTGTCCCGGTGCTACAAAGCTCCTCACTTGTGCTTCCATGGATTACAGGGCCAAGGCTCAGTAGCTCACAGGCCAGCTAATTTAATTCTTCAACAGAACATCCAATGCTTATTGAGGCTTCATTCTATTTTCATAAGCTATCTCAGGACTCTGACTTCTCTTTGAAAAAGAAAATTTTTAAAACTAAGAAAAAGGCTTAACACAGATTAAAATTAATCATAACAAAATACAGTGTAATGCTTATACCTTTGCCAGCAACACACCATAATAAGGCATTCATTTATTTTCCCTGTTATGGCTGATCATCAGAACAACCTGTATTAAAAATGCTTTTTTTCTAATTTTCATGTTTTCCATGCTTATGTTTGCCACATGAAAAAAGTAATTATTTGTGAACTAAAATTGTTTTCTGATAATAAGAGCTATACTATTATTTAATAAATTTATGGTTGTGTATGTTCCAAAAATAGCTACTCATTTAAAAGAGGAGCTATGAATACAACACAGAAGACTAAATGGACTGAAATCTGCCAAACAGTGGAACAATTCACACGCTATTTCTTCACGAGTATGTACTTGCCTGAGGGCTTTCAATAATGGCAATCACTGAAGTACGTAATGAAGGAAAATTCTACAAGTCAGAGAAGTCTATCATTGTTGGTTTTTCTTCCCATCAAAACAAATGTATTACCATTTGACATCTATAAAGAAATCCGTTATGCTTTACAAGCTAGGGTAAGCCCAGTCTTGCATCTAAATTTTGTGAGGACAAAAGAAGAAATCCAGTAAGCATGATCCTTCCCCCAGGTATGACAACTGTTCCTATGACATTTGACAGAATTAACATTCATTTATATTGCCCATAAAACCATACAATATTAATCAGCTTTTCACAGCCAAAATCCTGTGCCTTACATAAGCATGAAGCATAACACTTGCCTTGAGAAACCACTGTGCTCAATAAACAATGAATCCAGGGAATTCTGTAACATTTTATAAATATCAAATATTACTGGAAGATACATGTAAATATATTTTGATACTTTGAGGCACCAGATCAGGGTAGCTCTATTGACACAACTAAATTAATTTGAAAAAATTCTGTAGGTTGTCAACTTAAGACATTTTTCATTATTTAACTAATAAATTATTAGGAATGTTTTGGTGTTAATGCCTTGCTTGATATAATGAGTGATGTAATAATTTAATGTATGATCCACTCAGTAGTATATCAAATATCAATTAATATGGTAGCATAGCATACCTTGCAGGAAGAAGGGGAGATATGATAAATGTCTTAAATTACAGTTTCCCCAAAACAAATTGATACTAAAGTAGATGTGATGGATTGAAATTCTATGGATTGCATTTAACTCTACTCCCTCTTTCTGAAATGAGGAGAGGCAACTATTTTTCTTCTATAGTCACACAGCAGACATTTTATCAAATTATCTTGGTAATTGAGACATTCCTTACACAAACATTTCCACAGAACTGGAACCAATGGCTAGCTCTAAACCACTGCAAAAAACAAATCTCCTACAAAATGAAAATACACTCTTCTCATTAATATTACTTTTTACCCTTGTCTATACTTTTCCAATAGAACCATGTTTGCAAAAGATTTAAAGCACAGTTTTTGTACCTAATACAAAAGCTTTTATGAAAGCATGTATGCTCTGAATCCAAAAGCATCAGGATAATCCATGCAAACTTCATCCATTACACATTCCATCATAGCGTTCAACAACAGATAACTGAGTTATAAAGAGTGACTATAGACCATAGAGGATCAAGACACATCTACAGCGAATGTCTTAAACACTTCAGTAAAATTAATCTAAAATGCTGAAACATTTGTGTTTCTTGGTTTCAAACATTCTGAGGTCTAATATATTATTGACTCCACAGTATCTGCAGGACTTCTACTCTGTAAGAGCAATTAACCAAATTGCATCAAGTGATCATACAAGAAACATATATGCTATAAAGCAATCACTCCTCTTGGGTCTGAGGTGGATAAAAGCTCTTAAGGTAACATCTTTATTTTTGTGCAGCCTGGATATTAACTATTGCAGATGCATGTTGTTAATATTATAAACCTAAACCCGAGAAAACCATCATTTACACAGCATTCTATCACAGTGATGCTGGAGGATGGGACTGGGGAGTGTCCATATTTAAGTACATATTTAAGTGAAGGAGCATTTTTAGGTGTTTAGGATCCTTTTACTGTTAAGATTATAATTTCACAGACAACATTTGAACAACCTGGAAGGACAAAGGAAAAATAGAGCACAAAGGTTAAATAGCATGAAAATCAAAGTACTTCTGAACAGATACTAAATTGCACTCTTAGAGTTGCATTAATGGGAAAATAATAATTAAGTCTCTGAGAAAATTTTAAGTAATCAACACAAGAAGTTTGTCAAGGCAAAAAAAAATTGTTGGGTAAGGGAGCGAGACAGCCCCCAAGAAGTCATTTACAGCCCTGACATGTTTCTTTCAGTCCTACAGCTTTGCCTTAGCAGGAGCCATTCCATATTAAATTTAAGTATCCTACTTACTTTAAATAGCCCGTTACCATAGTATCAAACCACTAGTTACATGAAATAGCAGGTTCCACAAGGTAGAAATACCAAAACACGCATTTGGGAGGGGGGAAGACACACACAGAGTGGTTAAGTGTCTTGCCCAAGATCACTTACAAAACCCACTCCAAAGGAAGAAAATAAATGTGTCTCACAAATTTCATACTATTATATGTATTTTGAGTGAAAAGGGAAGATCAGTAAACAAATACTGGGGATAGAAACAGATTTTGCTCAATCTTTACATTAAGAGTTGTCCTTCAATGAAAATAATAAAATCAAAAAAAGAGTTTTGACTCCAGGCATCCCAGTATGTGAGAAAAAATTATTAAAAGGAGAAAAACTCTCAGAAAACTGAGATGTTGGTTAAAGTTCAGCCATTTAATAGATGAGGATATGAAAGCAGTGAATTAGAAAAAAATGTGTCCAAAGCCCCATGTAAACAATACATTAATTCAGAAGCCCACCAAAATTTTTCTTTTTTTAAATTTTATTTGGCAGACGTCTCTTGAGCAAGAATGCATACTGGGTCACAAAAAGAAAGATTTGTGCCTTGCTGGTTGCAAATGGAGGAGCAGTGAAAAGACGAAGCATCTACCAATTCAGCATGGATATCTCTCAATGAGTTTGGGAAAAATGTCAGAAAGGACTGAATTATTGTTCTGTCCGTACTTGTTAACAGCAAAGCACTTCAGCTTTTTGCATTAAGATTCCTTTCAAAATTTTCAACTGTCTTTTCCATTTAAATATAAGCTTTTCAGAGCAGAGATTCCTCCTTATTATCACAATTTTCTGACCTTTCTACCTGGCACCAGTCTCAGGCGGGGCTTTTAAGCAGCAACATACTGTCAATGCAGGAGTTAACTGCAACACATCACATATAAACATGCCAGTGATTTGTCTTCAAATTACCTATTTTTCACCATATGAACTAACACACTGAATCAATACAGTATGAATGGGCAATATGAACCATAATGTTTCTCTGACTATTGAATGCATGGCAGCTTGCATTTCTTAACATGCACTTATCAGAGTGATTTATTTTTCTTCATTTAAGTAAAAGTTTCCCCCAGCACTTACAAAGTCTACTTATGTGAGTGAACCTCTGAGAAACGGATCTGAGTGTCTTCTAACTAGGCAAAGGAAATTTAAAAAAGCTACAGGAGTAGATGCTGGACCAGACAAAACCACAAAATACCTTGCTTGCTCTAGTCAATGGGCAGATATTGCCACTGGAATCTGCTGCTGTGTTGTAACAGCTTGAAATGGTGTGAATAAGAAGCTAATTGAAGTATGGAAATTACCTAACCACTCATATTTCAAGTTAGTAAAGTAAGGATCCTGTGGCAGGAAATAAATAGCAATGACACTGATAAGGCTTGAATAAAAGCTTGTTGTGTTTGGATATAGATGTTCCAATGGCAGTAGATCTGGTAGAAGTGTCTGAAGGGACAGATCTCCCAGATGATATTTTTTAAGTGCTTCCCTAATGGGAAAAACACTGCCGTCATATCCATAACCCTCATGATTTTTCGTGACAGAGAACAGACAGATATAAGACCAATCAATCTCCTAAGGCAAGCTGAGAAAACTGGTGATGCAGATCACACTTACATTAGACTAAATATAAAGAGCATCCATATAGAACATCCACAGAAAGTGCTCCTGTAAACCTTAAGAATTTAGCAAGCTAATAAAACATTAATCCTTGTCAAACTTAAATATCTTCTATTTTTAAGAGTTCATTTGGCTGCAAATGGCTGTCATCCCTAATCCAAGTACTGTGCTTGTAGCAGATGTTGCTTTAATAAAGTGATCTGTGCCAGAGATTCTTATAAAACTGCACACAACAGCACAGGATTTACTGCTCCAATGCTCATCCTCTTAGATTTCAGGTTCTGCTCCTCTCAATGGAAACTTTCTATTACGCTGACAAAGGCAGATTTCAAAACACAACAAAGCAGGGTTTGGCAGACCACTGAGGGAATAGTTACAAGGATGAAGTAGTAAAAGGCATGGTCATTGAAATGGGCATGATCCCCAGGGCAGCAGGAATGCATTGCTTCCAACACCAACTTTATGCCAGTTGCTTAGCTATCATGTCAATCACCAAGGAAAAGCAGACCTATTTTGGAACACTTCCCATAATTAAATTCAATTGAAATTAATCAATAATTTCAGTGCCATAATGGATGAGAGGATATCTTTATTCTTTTCTTGAGCCACCAACTGTAATCGGGGCCTTTTTTGTTGTGGTTTTTGATTTGTGGGTTGGGGATTTTCGGAGGGGTTTTTGTACCTTGGTTGTTTGCTTGGTTTTTCTTCCTCTATGAAAGCAGATATAGTGTTTACATACATTTTTAACTGGGACAAATTTTGCAGGGTAGATTATCACCAGCCTTACTTATCTCAAAGCATGGTCAGGCAACCACAAAGCTTCCTATTCCTTCCCAGTTAGATCAAAGCTGTTCACCTTTACATGCAAACTCTAAAAGAATTGAAACAACTGAATTTATTATATATGAACTTCAGAACTATCAGGACAGAGGACATGATACTGAGGTGGTGACTCAGGAGACAAGTGAAAAACAGGACCTTCCTCACAGGAAGTGAAGAACTGGCACAGTGAGTTTCCTAGGTTACATAGGCTGACTATTCATTCATACATAACCTGTATTGAGAAATCAAACACTTGTATTTCCTCAATCTACTACACATCTGAAAGTGCATGTCACGCATTTTGCAAAGATAGGATTAATGACATTTTTGCCAGTGGTGAAATCTCAGGTATCCCTTCAGAGAACATTCTGGAAGAGCACTGGTATTTGGATGTTTACATACAAAGTGAAATTAATCATTTATGCAATATTCGACCTTTAAAAATCAACCAACAAACTGCATAAGCAGCCACACGTGCAAAAATATAAAAATTTCATGCAACTTTTTACAGAATCTTGGAAAAACTAAGGATCTGAAGATTATTCCATCCTACAATTAGAATGCTTGTAATCAATACTGAAAATCAGTCTCACCTGTCATCTAGATTGAATTTCTGAGCACAACCCACAATTTACAGGGAAAACTGAAGATACTAAAAAGTCTATGCACAAGATTAATTTAGAAAACTACTGTAATAATGAAAAAATCCAAGTTTTAGAGGGTTATTATCATTTTAAGTTTAACCAATTTTAAAGCATTTAACAGATTATAAAGAATTCACAGCAATTGCAGCTATAACTCCCCTTCAATACCATACTGCCACAAGAGAAAAAAGAGGAAGCAAGGATATGAGGTGACAGATCGAAAATAAATTAACACTCAAACCCAACATTTCCTACTTTATAAATACTACCTACTTTCTAAGAATATACTAATTTGATGCAACAGCTCAGGTTGTTTGCCTCAGAATTCACATAACAAAATCCAGTTAATCTCCCTTGCCACTTAGTCTGTTATTCTGAATGTCTCTCTCCATGACAGACACTGTTCCTCCCATGATTTTCCTCTTCTTCCTGTCAAGATCATCCTCGACTTTTCTCTTTACATCTCCAGGTGCTCAGCCACATTAAGGTGCAACAATGCCTTCCATCCCTCAAAAGTAAAAAACACCACATCTATCTACTTAACTAAAGGTCAACAATATTCAGAAAAAACGCAGACGTACTGAAACTAAAAAAGAGAATAAGAACATCATCCGTGCTTGCACTATAATGTTTTAAAAAATACTTTAAAATATAAAGCCTAACTTTCATCATGTTGAACTCATGAAGTTTTATCTAGTTTCTTGTGGTATGAGGGGAGAAAAAGAAAGATTGATTTCAAGGGTCAAATATGCTTCCAGTTTCAGAACTAAGTTCCAAGATAATTAATTCTCAATAGGAACTCATTACACTTTGTAAATGAATTCATCTATTCACCATCATTTCAGTGACAAAGGTTCTTGATACATAGATTAAACTCTCAATTGAACCTCCGTTCTATCACCTCGTACTCTCACCTCTCCTCAAATTGAAAATACAAGTCATTCATTTGGAAAACCTATTAGCTCCTTATTAATAGAACAATGACCTTCTGATCAAAATGTCTGTTTTCCTACTCAGTGAAATATTTTGTTCACTTGAATTTACAATAGAGAACTGCCACACTTAACTCTTTGCTGACAGTTTCAGTATTATTTAATTACAATACCTTTACATTTGCATTGCACAATCCACATACACAGTAACATCATTTTAACCAGCAGGTAAAATCAGATGTCTATTAAATATGTAAAGGACCGTGTCATTAACCAGGTTTGCTTAGTGGTCACTTTTGTACCTACACCAGTGATTGCATGTCTGAGAACATCAATGCCTTTAGGACGAATTTTAAGAATAACAGAGGAATACCGAACAATTAAGAATATTTATTCTGTATATTTTTTACCTCAGGCAGCTTCCAGTTGTTTTCTATGTTGGGTCTTTTGTTTTGGGTTTTGGTTGGTTTGTTTGTTTGGTTTTTTTGTTTTGGGGGGGGGGGGGGCGGGGCTTTGTTTGGTTTTTTTTTTGGTGTGTATTTTGTTGGGTTTTTTGTTTTGTTTTGTTTCCACATGCTTTAGATTACTGCTAAATCTTTTTTATAGAAAGAGCACTGATGTTTATAGGTGATGTGATCAGTGCTATTCATAGTATACTGAGAGCACACCACCAATATTTATAGTATCCAGTCTGGCACAGTTTAATCAAGTTTTAGAAGACTCCCTTATGTTTTACACAGAAAAGCCTGTTTGAAGCCCTCTTGGTGGTATTTTAAACTTGTTTCATGCCTTCAACATTGAAATCAGTACAGAAGAGGTCACATTAATCAAAGCAGGTTTGCTCACTCCATGGGCCCTAATCTTGATGTGATTAGAGACAGGAGTTCAAAACCCAGCCCAGTTTCTGAGAACTTTTACACACAAAAGCCTTCTTATCAAGGGTGGTTCTAAAATGCGTCACTATTCATTTTCTGGTTTTGACCTTTTCTTTACACTTCATAAGGGATATTATCTAAAATTCCCAGCTCTTAGGACATTACCCTGATTGACTCCAAAATTAATATCAAGGGTAAGGAAAGGCTGTTCTTCAGGCAGATAATAATTCATTACTGAATTCATTACTGAGAGACTGATAAAGTACTGGAATGGTCTGCCCGGGGAGGTGGTGGAGTCACCATCCCTGGATATGTTTAAAAAAAGACTGGATGTGGCACTTGGTGCCATGGTTTAGTTAAGGTGTTAGGGCACAGATTGGACTCTGTGATCTTGATGATCTTCCAACCTAGTGATTCTGTGATTACTGTGTTCCATGTATTAAGATGCTTGTTGGCAGGCAGATTAACAAAGATATTTCACTTATCTGGCTGTCTGCAAGCAACAACACACTTGCTTCAAACAATGAAATAAAGGTGGAAGAGTGAATATTTCAGGAAACTTGCTTTATTATCACAGAGCTGTTGATACATCTTGTCTTACCAGTATGTTCAGTGCTGCTCAGCATAGTCCTAAACCATTCTCTCCTAACAAGACATTTCAGCAGTTAAAATTTTCATTTCCTGCCTGAGATCTTCAGAAAGCATAGCAATATTAGCATTGCCAAACTTTCACCAAGTTAACTATGATGTCTGCTGATTTGCACACGTATACCACTGTGTCAAGAGTGGAACACTCCTCTTTGGGACCTAATATAGTCATATTGCTAGATTAAATAAAACTACCTTTTCATGACAATAAGAAGACAGATATTCAGAGTTATGTGAACAACTGGCTTTCAGAGAGAGTGCATTTCAGAGAATTGTATTTCCTGAACTTCCACATGCTCTAATGTTCTGACGAACCTCTTTGCATTGTGCCAAACCATTGTCAGCAGCACCAATGATGGGGGACAAATAACCAAGGGATCAAATCGTGGCACTCACTCAATGACAAACACCAATACCAAATTGAACTTGTTCTAAAATAGTGAATACTGCTTCCAACCACAGTTTATGCTGTCATTTTAATGCACTATTTTGTGCATTATACTGCATCTAATTTAGGATCTCTAACATGCTCCTGGCAGGATGATGTTAAAAGACAATCTCACATGAACAAGTAATGAGGGACATTTCCAGATCATATAGAAGCAGTTAATTTATTTTGAGTGATCTGCAAAGAGCTGGTGGTTTAAATCATAAAACCAAACAGAGTAGTCGACAGTCCTTCATTATATAAGCCAAACTAAATCCTGAAATCATAGAAATATGGAATTGTTTCTTTTGTAAGCAATCTGAAAGTGAGAACAGAATGGTTTTTGTGCTGTTAGGAACACTTGCACCAGTTGCAAACAAGCTATTCCTGAACCTGAGCCCAAGGATTTAGATACTGTCAACTATTAGGGCAAAACACTTCCTGTTTAAAATACAAAACTGCAAAACACGGTAAAATGCAGAGTTAGAAATATTGTTGGCCAGTTCCCAAATAAAGTTTTCCACTTGTTTTCAAAAGGATAAGGTCTCTTTAAACCCTCCCTTCCTTGGAGATCCTCATTTTCACTAGTAATTTCAGCTGCCAACTAATCACAAAACCACCTCTGTAAAAACCAGTAAGAAATTATCATACCTATTATTCAGATAGTTTGTTGGCAAGAAGTAATCTAGATTAGTCCTCATAGCCTATGTTTTTTTCGCTGATTTCTTTCATATGCCCTTTTATTCCTGCTTTATCTCATTCTAAACAGGTTGTACACAGACTTAATCTTTCACCAACAAAGACATGAGGCACTACAACAGGAGTGATTTACATTGTTAACTGCTAGTTTCAGTTGCTTGAAAAGTTTAATTGGACACCTCACGAAATCTAGTCAGGTTGTCATAGTTTAAACAATATGAGATGAATTCCCTCTTAGCCTAACAGTATCTTTACTTTTTACACTAATAGAAAAGCTAACGCTATTTTTAAAAAGTACCACTTTAGATAAGACATCTGTCAAACTACCCCTTTCAGTTGGAGGCTCTCTCTTGTTATTCTGGTCTTGGGCACATCAAGATAAAAGTTATACAATGAGAAGAAAGATCTACAAAAAGCATGTCCAAGTGAAACAGAGCACTACTTGCCCTGAACTTTAATTTATTGTCTTTTAAGGGGTTGCCAAGGGTGGGTCCAATGAGTCCTCAGTCGAAGAATAAACAGCACTTACTGAGACGATGCATTACGCCAGTGATAAAGTTTAATTTGAAAAGAATCCAGAAAAGTTCTTACCAAAAACCATTTTTGCAGCCTGCCATAGGAAGTGATAGTACAGTAATGTGTGAGAAAGCATCATTCAAGGGTGCTGAAAGCAAAAGAACTATGGAACTCTTTTTCTGACCTCACAGCTGTCAGAAACAGACAGGATGTGTTGCCTTAAACGACCACAAAATGCCACAAAGGTGCATCCTGTGACCATTATGCTCATCTGTATTCATCTAGAATGGAGTGCATGTGTACATTTTGGGCCATCATGAAGGAGACCAGGCAAGATCTAGGATTTCCTGTCATTTCAAGCTTTAATGTCCAACACTAATGTAAAGTGAGAACTTGTTTGCATTTGAAGTTTGGGTTGTGGGTGGGTTGTGGGGCACTTTGGGGGGGGGGGGTGGTGTACACAACAGTGCCATACTAAATGGAAATTCATGCTCAGGGAATACACATGAAGAAAACTGCCCTGTTTCCTTAGATCACAGTAAACCACACCAGGACAAATGCATAATTTTATAGCTCAAAAATAATAATAATAAAAAAACCAAATCACCATAAACCACAGAAAATATCTCTGGGAGCAATCCTACTTTGGTGCTACAGTCCACAATCACATCCTGATTTGCTTGAAACGCTGGTGTCACCTCTCTCACTAATTTGCAATGTTCATTTTTTGTTTATCTTCCACTACCTATTCCTTCCTTTAGTAAGCAAGTGAAATTAGGGTTCCATATCTTAGAGCTAAAAAATCAATTGCTGATAGAAATCTCTTGGTCTGCTTCTAAATCACATTCTAATATAAGGTATCTGCTGTAGATCAAGACTACTTGAATATATTCAAGAAAGGCCTAAAAGCAAATGAGCCACAGGTGACATTCTGGTCAGGAAGCAAGAAGTTTGAGTTCCTCAAAGGCAAATTGTTAAACATGCTTGGCTTTCTAAATTTCATAACCGAGTTCAGGCCACAAGCTTCAGATACGTTGCACAGATTGAGCTTTGCTATACATACATATATATGGCTCTTTATGGCTCTTGAAATTAAAAAATCCTTAATTAACTAAGCATACTCCACGTGTTATAGATGTGTGTGTAGCATAATGCTGTTTGGGGGCTCTAACTGTTCTAGAATCGTGTCATACTACTCACTGGAAAACCAGAAGATTCTTCAATAATTTATATCATTCGCTTCATAATAGACTGATGCAAATTTTAACTGCAATAACTGGGAACACAAAGTATTGTATCAGTAGAACAGCCCTCTACATGTCTCTGTTTATCAGGTCATGAGTCACCTTGGAATACTAGGTAACCACGCTGCAATTGTTGAAAATTTCCTTCTTGTGTTGCAACCTAACAGAAATTACAGGACAGACAATGGTTACAGTGGGCTAACAACATCTTAGCCAGGTACACTGGCACAGATTTCTCATGCAGGAACTAATGCAGCATTAACTTTTTCATTAGCTACAGCTTTCTGTTCCCACATCATGCCACCCACATGTGGCTGCAGCACACTGCTGCAGCTTCCCCATGAAACACTAAAGCACTTGTGATTCAGTTACTGCCAAAAAAAGTTCTAATGCTGTTTAGATATTATATGAAAACATCAACTTTCAGCTGGATGTTATTTCTAGAAATCCTTGTTTCATAAGAACTTATGGTGGTGTTCCCAAATCCAAACCAATATATTCCACTTGTGTTGAAGCCATGCTATAAAGTAGCTCAGTTTCACTGGCTTTTGTCAGTTTTGAAAACAGGAAAATACTAAGATATTTTTGTTGTTGTTTCTGGAAAAATGATTACAGATTTATTTAATATGGTTTTTCCTGAGGGCCCTAAGTAAACAAGAACCATGACAATGAGCAAACACAACAGCCACACACTATCACAAGATAATGAGGCAACCATGTATACTCTCTGCTAGTTACCAACAGAGACTTCCTATAATTAAATTAAACTAAATGTCAAGTCAGTTAAATCAACATCAATTCCTTGGATTCAGAGATATACACAATTAAGATTTATTTCTATTTATTATAATTCATAATATTTTGTGGAAAGAACTGGATGCAAGCATTAGAAATATAAACAAGGCTAATTAGACTACAGTCAAACTGCATTTAGTAGGACTCTTGTATAAATCCCATACAAACTGTATGGCTGGTTATATTTTTCCATGTTTTGTCTCACAAACTTGTCCAAGGATAGTGGTTTGCTTAGAACATTTTTTTCAAAAACACTGGATAAAACCAGGATTTTTATTGCACAGGAAAACTTCTTGGGTTTTTTTTTTATTTGCCAACCACCTTGGAAAGATTTTAACTGAACTAAACTAAAGCTTAGTTGGAGTCACTTCAACTTGGTAAAAGGTGCTTAACATGAACATAATGTACTGAAGACCGAAGATGAGGGGTATTGGCACACACATACCATTAAAGTCTATCCTCTTTACATCATTGCAATCCACATTTTGCCTGGAGTGAATTTAGATAGGCAATGTTTCTTCTGATTTACAGGAAAAAAAATCTAAAATAATTTATAATTTAGACAATTTGAGATTCTTCTGAATATTTGGGTATGTTAAGACCTGACTACAACGTAAGGTGCAAATGGGTTTTGACATGAGTCTATATTTTAGGGGACAATATCTTCAAAGCTTTTAGGCATATTTTTAAGTTCATGATGTCAAGAATAAATTCTTCTCACTTGAACTTATTTAAGAAAAAGTGGGAAAATGTCTGGTTCCCATGTGCCAACAAGGCAACAATGACTTTTGAAGTAAGAAACTTTCAGCCATTAAACATCATCTTCCACATGGCAGCTGCTTACTTTTCATTCCCATCCAAAAGGTTCTGCCAGCCAGTGAAGGCATTATGAAGAAATATCAACTTCTGCCTAATGTCATGGATATCAGCCATAATTTTCACTTACCAGTGGAAAACTGAGGACAAGCAAGATCAGTCTTTGATGTTGCACAGCACATCAGTGGCGGAGTTTATCCCAGTTTGCAGCCTTAAGCCACAGATATATATTCTTTATACATGTAACATACACATACAGATATCCTTCTAAGATGTTTATATATAGAAAAAGGTTCATATGCAGACACGGTACAGTACCTATTATTTGCCTTTGTGCCTTAAAACAATTAGCTTTGATAATTAAAAGAACTGAGCCCAATTCAGTTTCATCACAGCAAACAGCAAGACCCAGACGAACTCAGCATAATGGGAACACTTTCTACCAACTCAGAAACATAATAAAATTTTAATGCTAATCAGGAATTGAAAACACAATGTGACAGTATAAGCTTTTAATTTAAAAAATCTTCAAATGGGCTTACTTCTAATTCTGCCTTCCTCCTCTAATATTAAAAATGCCAGTAAACAGGCTGATAACACTTACTAATTTTTCAAGCTAGAAGAAGGTGGAATATAGAAGATGGAACCAATACAATGCTCAATATGTTCACAAACTGGAAAATCAATAAGCTGTAATATTTAAAGAGTTTCACTGAAGATGTGAAATCAGACTGGAAAGGATATAAAGCAGCATACTCTCAAAATTGCACAGGATTCTGTAAATTAGTTCAAGCAGGAAGAAACACATGAGCATTTTACATGCTTACAGTATCACTTGCATTCAGTCCAGGAAAATCACCATGGAATTAGGCAAGAGATTACATTTATAGTTTTTAATAAACTCTTTTCAGCTGGAAGGACCATTCCCCTTTTCCTTTACCCAAGAAGGTGACTGGAGCCAAAAACCAAAAGGAGCCAAATGTCACAAAATCTCTTGTGCAATGCCATGAGTCTTGCAAAGGTCTCAGGCTCAATGGGGCTCAGTGATCTGTCAACAGAGCACAATGAATGGGCACATGAACAAGTCCAGAAAAACAAACTTAGACTTTCCTCCCATAACCATCACTTCTTAGTCTTTACTAAGCCATCAAATACTGCCACTCAAACAATCACCTTTGCTCATTACATCCTTCCCACATCCACATCTACTGGAAACAAAGAACAGTATTTCAAATGTCTAAAGGTGTTCAAATTTCCTTTTCAGCCTGGAAAAGTTATCCAGCTTTACCCTTAGCACTTTTTTAGGGAACTTCCTTCCAGAGGCTTCTATATGCAATCAAAAAAGAGAAAGTGTTGGGGGTATTTTAATAGGGATAAAGAACAAAAGAGAAACAGTATCAAAAATTGCATAATGCAGTTTAAAGACCAAAGCAGACAGAAGAATATGGGGACTGACTTGAGAGAGAGAAAAAAAACAAAACAAACCACACAACAACATGAATCAGTACAAGCAAAGGAATGGAATGCTGGAATTTCAGATCATTTTGCTTTTAGAGATTCTAATGTAACTATCTGCATCCAAAGAAGTAATTGAATATGTGGTTAAATAAGCAAATAATACTGCCGCAATACCAGATGGAATCACTCATTTACTTAAAGCATAGAATTTATAAAAAAGGGATTCTTCCACTTTTGGTCAGGTGAACAGACTGACAAACAAATTAGATGTTGAGGAAGAGATCTAACGACATCAGAAGTTTTATACCATCTAAGCTCTATTAGAAAGATAACTTAAAAATTTCCATGCTTTTCCAATCAAAACTAATTCTGTACAATTGAAAACAACAGAATACAAATAAAATAAACCTTAGTGTAGGCAGACAGGTTTTCTCATTATGCACTGTACTAAGCGTACTGGTAAAATTATTTAATTATTTTAGTGGAATCAAAATGTTACAGCTAAAATTTATTCTTTCTAATTCCTAGTTATTAAAGACATTTAGTATTTGCAAGTAAAGGATAAGTTTGAAATATATTTCATTGCAATTTTTAGCCATGGAATTTGAAAAAACTCCTTGTTCTGGTCCCTCCTTGTAAAAATGTTTTCAGCGCATGGGATATCCTTAGAGATTTTAGTAGGCTGCTGAAAAACTGACAAGTTGCCGAGTTTTAGGGTTTTAAATTCCTTTTACTTACCCTGTCAAAGATTTCTGCAATTGCTCAAATTATCATCCTGCCACACAGAATGAGAACAGAACTACTGCTGAACAATAGTTCAGTGTTAAGCATGGTGAAAACTGGAACAAAATACACATATCTAGTGTTCCATAAATTTACTATTCCATTATTGATTCAGAACTCTTAACTCTTCTTTTGCACTTATGCATTAAAATGTTCCACTTGATTAAAAATCACATATTATCTTTTCCAAATTGTCTCCGAGTTCAGGAGATAGACAGTGTGCTGCATAACGATTATACAATGAAAACCATTCTAAAGACTGCATTCATGCTTCATCTGTTATTAAAACTTTAAAGTTGGGTAATGAGCACCACAGAAGTTCTCCATAGAAAAGCTCCCTTTAAAATCTGGTTATGCTCACAATTTGAACAAATTGGAAGTGACCTGCATTTCAAAAAGTTGCAACATTATTAGGATATTTTTTGCACACATACCATTTGTGATGTAATCACAATGTCAGAATTAAACATGACAGAAGAAACGTAAAGGTAAAAAGATGTAAAACCCTGAATCTGCTTAGCAACAAGGTATAGGGAATATATAAATTCCTTAGCCAGCAGATAAAATTCACAGTCTGAGGATTACAGACTCTGCTGCAAGATATTAAATTACAGAATTATCTCCCTAAAGAAGTGTAGATGTTTGATCATCTGGGTGTCTTGAACTGGACCAGATAAGACAGTGTCTAATCAGTCTAGAGGATACAGGCAGGTATGACAGCACAGAGTGATGCTATTATTGCTATCCATATATCAAAACCAAAGAGGCAAATGAGTGATTTAGGTGCCCTAAACAATCTCTGCTTTGTGAAAATTGTTTTTTGTGTTGTTTTACATGTGGTACTATTTTAACTGTGTCCAATATTAATATTTGATCTGGGGTACCATCTGAACACAGGGTGTCAAAAGTAAAAGAGACATTACAAGGCCTTTTTATGACAAAAACCATCACTTAGCAGTTCTTCACCTTAAATCCTTATCTATGAAGGAAAAACCCTCACACAATTCTCTTGTGATAAATGCCAGCAAATTGGAAACATGAATGAAGACAAAACCCTGTCAAGAGACAAATGAAGAATTAAACATCTGAGTATCAGAGCTCTGCTACAAAGCTAACCATCAGACTGCAGAAGTAGATGGCTTTGTTTAATGATTATATCATTAAAAAGGTTTGTTCTGTACAAATAAGAAAGTGATCAAAAAATTTAATTATCATAAAACTTTTTCCAAGAAGGCAAGAATTTCTTCCAAGAGAATGATTATGTTATAGCTCGAAGCTTTCAGGTATTACATGTTGCTGCAATAAATATTCTATGAATGGCTTGGGTTGAAAGGGTCCTCAAAGATCATCAAGTTCTAATTTCCCTGCCATAGGCAGGGACATCTTTGACTAGACCAGGTTGCTCAGAGCCCCATCCAGCCTGGCCATGAACACCTCCAGGGATGGGACACCCACAGCTTTTCTGAGAAACCTGTTCCAGTGCTTCACCATTACTCTTACTTAGCAATGACTAAACAAATACATATGCAACTTTATATATTGAAAAGTATAAGAAGCTACTTAGTAACTCAGTTCAGATGTACAGTTCATAGTTAAAACTTGTTTTCAGAGAACATTTGCAAGTTCTGACTGAAGTTGGTACGTGATTCAACAGGCAGACAAGACCAATATTATTTCTGTCATTATCTTCAATCCCAGTAGGTCACCCGAACAATAATGGAAACAGTAGCCATTAAGTCTCAAAGTCTCTTTTTTCTTTACCAGGTCAGGAGAAGAACCATCCCTACATCAGCCTTGATTCAGTCTTCCTTTTAAGCAGTCAGCAGAAGTCAAATGACATTGTTTTCAATCTCCTTCAAAACAAACCTTGCAGCAAAAGTCTTTCTAGTAAAGAGACATTGTAATTGAGTAAAATATTTTTCAGGTGATGAAGAATGCTACAAAAGGACATTCCTTTCATATTAAAACTAGATTTCAATACCCAGTCCAGAAACTGAAGTTTTGTGTTCTGGAATTCTAGACAAGTGCAGAATCAAGTCCATAGTCTCCAGACCCACGTAAATGCAATACAGAAGGTGACAGCAATTTGCACTTCCACTATATTTAATTCAGCATTAAAATATAATCTGCTAAAAAACAGTGTATAGAAGGATAAAAAAGGGAGCTTTTATGGTAGCGAGATACCCAAGATAACTGCAAAGCAAGCATTATAAGAATCCAAAGCTTCCATCACACACTCATTGTACAGAGCCTCTATCCATCCTATGGTAGGCTTTCCACAACACAGCACAAAACTAACTGTGCAATGGTAGGTCTGAAAACCTGACAGGTAATCTTGGAATTTTTACACTTCATGGTCATAATGAATACTGCTTAAAACCCTTATTTAATTAATATGTTATTTACAAGCATCAAAAAGTTCACTTTAACTTTTCTTCCTGAAGAGTTCAGCAGGATGATGGAGAAAATTAAGGAGTCTACATACATACTGATTTCTGTACTGGCTCACATTCCAAAATGTTTTGGTTTGGTGTTCAAGGTTTTGGGGCTGCTTTTTGTTTTCGTTTGGGGTTTTTGGTGGGCTTTGTTTTTTTCCAACATTTCAGCATACATGTCTTTTTATATATTTCAAAGCCTAAGAAATTAAGCACAGTAAGATTAACAATATATTTTGCTAACCTTATTGGTTTGGTTTTTTTCCCACACTCATGCAACAGAAACAAATTCAACTGTTATGTAATAATATTACTCTTCCAAACAGAGGTAAAACAAGAGTTTCCTAATACAAGCTGACAGAACTGGCCAGGCATGCTATTTAAAGGTAATACTATTTGAAGGCAGGTTACCTCATCTGATAGGACCAGGGAAAAAACCCTCTATAGTAACCTGTCTGCACAATAGAACCCAGGGGATTTCCCCTCACCCAAGTCAACTTCCTGCAAAGACAATCATACAGAAGCCATCTGAGATGCAAAGTAAGCCAGTACTAAATATGCCCCTCTCATTCTTCTGCCTTGAAAGGCTGCTAAGGGTATCACAGATATTATTTCTCAGTGCTAGTTCTTCTCCAAAATAAAAGGAACTCATAAATCCTTTTTCCTTATTACTACAACCAGCCAGAATCACAAAAGAATGGGATATTTCTTCCAAACAGGATAACTTGGCTAAATTGTTCTTACAAACTAAAAATACAGTCTTAAAAAATAGTCCTATGAATAACTGCGGTCATGACTTTCTGAAACTGGTGTCATGTAAGATCATAAAAAGAAAGAAATAAACTACTCAATCAGGCAGAATTGAATCAATATTCACTTCTGATTTTGGCTATTGACTTCCTGGGTAAACTGTCATTACAGAATTTGAGTTTGGCTCTCATATCCTCTTTCCATCTTAATCAAACTGAAAGCTCTCTAGAAAAGCATTTACTCACGTTCTTGTATCTCTGCAGTGCTTAGCCCTGATTTGTGAGAGATGATGAAAATGTTACAGCTTTTATGCATTTGTTTTCTAAACCTAGACAAGGCTTCTTTTAGTGACCTTTTTTTGCCCGCAGGGCCTTAGTAAAACAGTACAAGCTACTAATATAGCTTTCTGTTATATTACTACAGCAAAACCATTCAACGCTTTTTTAGGTAAGATATGATATGATATGATATGACAGTGATATGACAAATGAGTAGTCATAGAATAAATAAATACGTATAAAAACATAAATAAGCACAGCCTTTACATTCCAAGCACAAATGAGATGGATTTATGGTGGAAGAACTTAATTTATTGAAAACCTTTACTCTTGGGCTTTTTCTTTTTTTCTTCAGGTGGTAGATATTTCTGCCTCTTATATGAAATTTCAGCCTGTACATCATGGTTCTGACACTATCTCTGTCTTTCACAAAAAAGAAAAAAGGATTTTATTGCTAGTGTTGAACATGGTACACTCCTTCAAATAAAAACCCAACCTGAGGGTTTGTGTGAAAACTGAAAGAAGAGAAATGGATCACTTTTTCCATGTTAGTATTCAAAAGCTGAGTAATGAAATAGTCTTATCCAATGAATGACTCATACCTCAGAATATCTTACGGGTTAAAAACAATTGGTACTAGATAACTCATTTGCTCTTACAAACAGACTGGAAAGACAACTTTTGTCAAAATAACTGCACCTGTAGCAGGATACCTGTAAGTACAGACCCATCATAGTCTTGAATACTGTACCAGGGGATGGAGGAACTCAAGAATAAATTTTTAAAAAAAAAAGGATTAAAAAAAAGGATAAAGTTAGTGATTCTCAAGTGGAGGTTCAGTGGCCTGTGCTCATCAACCAACTGAACAAAATATAATGGATTACTGTGTTCCATAGATGGTAGCATATAACTAAATAAAATGTTACTGGGAAAAGCCAAAGGTTGCTGGCTCAATCTAAAAGCAGCTTCTGGGTTATGTCTTATATTCACGTAACTCAGACAAGCATTACCACATACCTGCCACAATTTATGTTAACCAACTTCTCTTCTCTGGCATTTTACATGAGTACAAGTTACATTTCCAACCAGACTTAATTGAAATCATTATGTTGTCAAGATATTTCATAATATTACCATTGGATTGATAGTCTTTTCATGTAACTATTTCAAAGTACTTCTCAAAAGAAATGCTTTGCAATTTACTATGTTAATTAAAACATTACCAGATCTATTGATTTTAAAGGAAATGTTGACACTAGTATAATGCTCTCCTTACAAAATGTATTATCTTTTTCACAAGACAGGCTTAGCCTGGCTAAATATGGGGAGCTCTAGCACAGTAAGACAAGAAAAAGCCCTATAATTTCCTTTTCCAACTACCATAAACTAAGCTGAAATGTGCCTCCCATGCAATAACCTTTTTAATTCTAACTGCTACCTCTATTCAGTGAAATACTATGAGACTTCATTGCTGCAATGGTCACACTAAAAACATGGTTTTCTGTAACTACAAAAATAAAATATTTTGAGGAAAGGAAAACAAAATAAAACAAAAAAAAAAAACAAAAAAAAAAAAAAAAAAAAAAAAAAAAAAAAAAAAACAAAAAAAAAAAAAAAAAAAAAAAAAAACCAAAAAAAAACAAAACCCAAGCACTGACGTTTGCATTATAACTTCCCTTGACCTTGCTTTATTAGACAGCAGCATGAAGGCCTCTACATGGCTGCATTAAAATATTTTATGGAAAAATATTACCAATAGACCAATAGATAATGTCATGTAGTAGTAGGAAAGTAGGCATGATTTCAAACAAAACTTATGGTTTTTAACAGTTGTCATAGAACAGTGAATCTGTC
This sequence comes from Phylloscopus whistleri, assembly GCA_017589585.1. Classification (NCBI taxonomy): domain Eukaryota; kingdom Metazoa; phylum Chordata; class Aves; order Passeriformes; family Phylloscopidae; genus Phylloscopus; species Phylloscopus whistleri. Next base: position 2,574,882 of record JADMLD010001407.1, on the reverse strand, counting down.
AACAAATCTAGTAACTTTTTGTTATTTAAATTGCATGAATAAAATTCACCTTTGTTTATTTATTATCAAATATTGATTTATCTATGCCCCATTAAAGGAAATCAGCATTGCAGTAAAGAGAAATGTCCTTAAGACAAAGGCAAAAAAAAAATCAAGTTATCCAATTCAGCATCTAAAGCAGGTGTCTTTGCCTCACTGTAGTGTAAGGAGCAAGTACTGTTTCAAAAGACTAACAAAACCACTAACCAAATCTAATCCTTATACTTTAAAACCTACGCATACAGTTTAAGGAAATTAATATTATAGCTAATCCCTGCTCCCACTGGAATCAGCAGAAGATACACACTATCAGGAGCTTGTGTTTCCTTTGCTGTCTTTTAAGAATATACTTACTGAGGTACAATATGTACTAATAGATACTTGTGTCCTTGGGAATAACTATCACACAGATGCATTTCCGTGTAAGCAGGGGTGTCAACAGACTTTCAGTTCAGCAGGAAGTGCACTATTAGATAACTGTATCAGAAATCAAATTTTCTGAAACTTACTGGTTCACATTCTCTTTCTACAAAAACAGGGAAAAAAAACTGGTTTGTTGATTTCACAGGATTTTATCAAGGAAAAAATGGCAAGGCTTCCATAGGGGGCTACAATTCAGGCTTAGGAAGGAAAATGTAATTCTCTAGTCAAACACATGAGAAAAGACCTCACTGACAAGTTTAAAAGTTTTACTAAAATTTCCAGCATCAGTTTTCCATCTTGAAGTTCACAGACTCAGACTGCAAGTAAGAGCACCGTATCCCAACACAGAAAAGATGTCTAGAAAACTGCAAGTGCTATAGAGAACCATATGAAAACCAGAATGTTCCCAAAATTCAGAAGAGCCTGCTTCAGCCAATTTTTTCCTCAAACTTTAACTGTCACTACCATTAAATTTTAATTTTATGTTCATATCTGGTCCTGCCAAGGGAAAGGCTTGACAGAGTGAGTTTGGACAGAATCTCATTTCTATTCAACAGCATCTGACCTTGAGCCTAGAAATTCCCTAGAGGATTGTGGCAGGAGAGTTTTTCTGTTTTAATTCTAAAGCCTATCCATCTTCCTTTAAGAAAAAAAAAAAAAAATACATAATTAGCTTTACATTACAAATAAGCCTGCACGTGTATTCTCTTTAAATTTCTTGTAGGAAGACAGGTGTCTGTAGTTCTGATAAAGTTTCATTTGGCTCTCTGACAGGAACATGCTCTTCCAAATACGTTATTTTCATCCTCGAATATAGCCATCTACATCTGTCCTCAATTAAACCAGTGTAAATATGGATTGACTGAGCTAACCCCAATAAAATTACACAGTTAAGTACGAGACCAAAACTTGACACAGAAGCTAGAAATTACTTACTTTGTGTTTCAATATGCTTTGAGTCTTACAGTTCCTTAGATTTTCCTCTGAACTCTTTTTTAGCATTTACACTACGTATTTCTGAAACAAACCAGTAAGGAGGGGAAGGTAACTCAAATAACATACTTGTTGACACTTCTGTCAGCTAATTTATGCTTTTTAGACAATTTTGGCATTGCTAGCAAATAAAGGCAAGTATTTTTGTTTTTACAGTTCTTGGAAGTGTAACTGCTTATCACAGCAGACATACTCCTGTCAACTTTTCCTACATGGAGACTTGCTAAGTCAACTGGTTTACCTTTTCTCTAGTCTAAAAAGTAAAAAACATACAAACACAGACCAAATAAATATTCAATAACATTTGCAGCTAGTACTAGTACATTGCAACTACTAAAATTATATGCATTCATAGTTAATGAATGCTACCCAGGTGAAGCTAAATTTTTTATAGATAGCCATTTTCATAACATTAAGCCACCTTTTCACATCTCTCATGCCAAAACTAATCCAGCATAAAAGACCAGAAAACAGGTTCAGGAGGCACTTACTGTATTCCTTTAATGTCTAAACCAGAATTCTTGGACATAATGCTATATTCTGTTAGAGAAATCAAAGGACTTTGTCCTTCATCCACAATAATAAAACCATAGAAAATGTATTATGTTAGGAAATAACAGGCATGTACACAGCTCCCTGGAAGTGTAAGAAGCAAAGGTGCACTGTTTCTTGGAAGCAAAGCACAGTTTTTCCCAAAATACACTTTTTATTGTTTGTTTCAATTTAAGGGTAAAGTATGAGAGACTATACTGCATTTCAGACTAACAGCTCTTGATCTGAAGCAGAATCCTTGAAACGACCATAGAAACCTCCCAATCTGGTACAGTCTGACACATTCAGTACAAAAAGAAAATAAGGTCAAGATTAAAGAAGGACCAAGCATTTTGAATGTTTAAGAATAAAGCTGCTGAACTGATAACAAAACCCATTATTTCCCTCATTTGCAATAAATGATACAACGAACCGCAGAAAATTAGTAGGTTCCTCTTACAGTATTCAAGTTGTATCAGGTGCTATCACATCAAAAGGAACAAAAAAGCATGCCTTAACTTAGTATCAAGTGAATTGGTTGAAATATTCATTAAGAATAATGTAAAAAATTTACATCAAAAAATGCCTAGCAAAATTCTCTCTTACTGGCAACTACATGTTATATCCCTATACAGCCCATGCTGCCATGATTTGCTGACAAAAGGTTGGGAGTCTTAAAATTTGAATCCAACCATGCCAAATAGTGATGCCTAATTTAATGCAAAGAGATCACTTAATAACAAAAACAAACAAATAAACCACCCCCCAAAAAACCCACACAAACCCAACTGCACCAAACCAAACCTAAAACTGTTTCCTCTACACTTTCTGTATTACTGACAAAAGCAATGGACCTTCTCATATAAACACCTAAATAACACTAAAATATCAATACTCATGTCAAGTCAGAAGTTGTTGCAATATTAAAACTTATTTAAAACAAAATGGGAAAGAGGATTCATACATACTCATCACTGTACCTGTAAATGAGACTTAATAGCAGATAATAAAGCTAGTTTCAATTAGCATGCTAATTGTGAAAGTGTTACAAAAATTAAGATTTTTTCATATATTCCTTTTCCTTGAATAATCAAGAAGATGGGTAAAGATTTCAGTACAAGTGCAAGTATCTGATGTCAATATTCTTAGCTACAGGAAGTAAGACAAGACTCAATTCTCAATCCAATGCTTACTTTGTGGCAAACTAAAACTTTCAAGCTTCATCTTATGCTTATTCCTGTAATTCCATAACTGAATTACAGCTAGCTACATAATTTCAGTTTTGTAAAATCAGATTTCATTTTTTTTTTACTCTACAACATACATTCTCTAAGTGAAATAAAAAATCTCACACAAGCAAGATTTTTATTTGCAGAAATAAACCAGTGAGTTTGGATAGGAAATGGAATTGCATCATTAAAAAATCGGTCTTTCATAACAAGAGCCATCAGCTATAAAGGGACCATGAGCAACTAGTGTTGATGCCCAAGGCTTTTTTCAAAAGAGAATACATAGTAAGTCTAATGGACTGGCAAGGAAAAATTCAGATTGCTTATCTGTCTGCACCTATCAGACCTAAGAGAGATTTTTAAAAAAGCAGAAGTGCAGAACAAAAACACTAAGGAAAAGAACCTGTACAGTAAAAAATATTTTGATACATGAGTATACAATCTTCAAATGCATAATATGGAAGTAAAAATCATTCATGTATAGGTATACAAAATTTATACAAAGAGGACATATGCATTTCATAATACTATATTGATTTAACTATATAAGACAGAAATGTGTTTTGGACAAGAAAATACATATTAGAAGAGAAAAAAAACCCATAAACAATTAAATTCCTGATTTCATTACTTTTTAAAAGCTGATTTCAACGCTTTTGACAAGCATGAATAATTAGTCTGAATCCCAGATTGTACAGAAACAAAGGAGGAATACAAGGTTTAGTTGCGCGTTCAAAGTCATGCAAGTTACTGTTATACCTGAGAAAACATCAAACTTCAGCAGTCACATGCTGCAGCTACTGAATTCGCACTGCTCCCAATATTTTTGAAGAGTGACAAAAAATGCTTCTGTCATGGATCATATGATCTATCATGAATTCTCTAGATGGTATTTCAAAGAGAGAAGAGTTTTCTGCCCAGCTAACTCCTCCAAAAGCTTTGAGCCAGTGGCTGATAAGCTTTTCCAGCCTAGAGACACTTAAAATTTTCTATTGTACTTATAAACACCAAACAGCAACTATAAACCTATCATCGGTTGACTTGATTTCCTTAGTTACTTTCCATGGTCATCTGCAACAGCAAATTGAAAACCACCAACGTACCCAAAATAATTTTGTAATATTTACCGTGAGAAAGAGCAAGGCAAATCTGAAAATGTAATCTATAGGGAAATTATTGCAACGTTTTTTTACAGATTGATATATAAAATATCTATGGGTTTCTCCAATACTTTTCTGTTAGCATAATATGCAAACCTTTTATGTTCTACACGCTGATTTACGTTGCTGTTTTGTAATAGGGAAAAAACTTCAGATTCACATCTACTTCATTATTTTTGATATTCTTTTAAGATCCTCTAAGTATAGCACAAAACAGCTTTCAAACCTTGTCTGACCGTGTGCAGCTTGATCACACTCATTGAAGCAGATCAGACATAACAATGACAAAATTTGCTCTGGCAGTGATTGAGAACAAAAAACACAAAGCTGCAGCCTTGAAAAAATAAATTTGAGTAAACTACTTTATTTTTCAAGAAATATCCTGCTGAATTTCTTAAGAGCAGAAGGCTCTGATTTAGCTGGAACAATAGAATTGCCTGTCCAGGTTCTGTTTACATATGCATGGGTGTTAATCTGTAGCATGGAAAAGAAATGGCAGCATGGAACACCATCCAGACAGCCCAATGACACTCACAGCCCACACAGATCAAGTGCCAACTGCCCTGATGCCACACTCTCTAAGGCTGAAGTCAACCTTTCATCATTTTAGTTGGCTAGATTTAAAAATCCAAAACAAAGCATTCAAAGTTGCAAGACTAGACTTACTCCCTCGTCAGAATGAAGAGATTAAAAATAAGGAAAAAAAATAAAATTAAACAGAGGTATTGTCACTTAACTGCAGACAATATACTTGTACTTGTTACCAAGATACATAGCTATACTTTCTTAAGGGACATTCAGCACCTTCAGAATACATGTTACAGGATTAAACACAATGGCTGACAAGAACCAAGAGCTCAGTATTCTGCAGCAGGCTCATGACAGTTTCTCATTTTGTATATCACAACACTCAGATGGCTCACTAAAATCCACTCATCTCTACTGAAGTAATTTTTGCAAGATTTTACTCCTGACAGGCACAAACTAATTTTTTTTTTAACAGTCTGTAGGAGTTACATGTTTTTCAATGAGGGGACTGTGGGTATTTGACAGAACTGGATGGCTTAGTTTGCATGCAGTCTACCCAAGGCAGGATCAGGTTCCACATTTCACTTTTAGTTCCCAAGTGGTATCCCCATTCTAAGCAGTAACAAGTACACTGTGTTTGAAATATTTTTTTAAGTTCAGACCAGAAATAGAGCAAAAATCAGATATTTCCTTTCCCATTCTATATTTACCCTGCCTCAATTAAGTCAGTTTTGTGACCCCCTCTTCACAGTCACAGTTAGCAAATCCACAGCTCTTAAGAAGGCATGGCATTGCATTGAAGAAATTGCCTTTTCAGCCACCTATCCTAGAAAGCTCTGATGAATAGAAGCAGTCTTCACGAGACTGAAAGAGCCACCAGGACTATTTCAAACTTCTGGAAAGTTCTGTCTCTTTCCCTCTTCAAAATACTTCTCCTAGCTTTATCCCAAGATAAAGGAAAGCATCTGCAGGATGAAGATTAACTAGGAAGGAGGAGCAGGATCATTCAAGCAGACAAGGAAGCTTCTCCCTTAAACTCATGGCATTTTCCTGTGGATTTATGGACAGTTCTGAGAGCTTCCTGCTTGTAGGTGAAACACATGGAACAGGCAGTTAATATTCCCTGATTTTTACTTCTAATTGAGAACTTCTCCATCCTAGTTTCTGCCATTAAATTACCTACTCCCTTTTCAGAAAGACAAATACAGTGTTACAACTACTTCAGATTGAACCAAGCCTTCCAAACCTTACCAATACAGACATCACACTTCACAGGAAAAGCTGGACTTTCAGCAGCTTTAGTAGTGAGCTTTGAAGTTGTCTCTGCTGCAGCATTTGAAGCTGAAACTAAGCATTAATTAAAGCAGAGAGGAATCTCCTGTGCCAAAGCAACAAAAATTTAAGGAGCCACATAAAACTACTGACACCAGGAAGGATATGCTGAGAACTTTTCTCAAGAGACCTGTGAATATTCAAGGAAATATCTAAAAACAGTTTCAAAGAGGAAAAAAAAAAAAAAAAAAAAAAAAAAAAAAGAAGGAAAGGGAAACTGATTTTGATAGACAATACTTCGCTGAACATCAAAATGGAGATTTTTCTTTTTACCACAGGTTTAGCAGTTTGTTCCATTTACCCCATGCCTCAAAACAAGTAACTGTTAACAGCTGTACAAAAATATACACAGGATTTTCTTCAAAAATATTCATTATCACATCAGTGTTTTGATTACAGACATAATTTTTTCAAATATCCTAAACACAATTTAAAAAAAAATTAAAATCCCAATATCATCAGAGCAGGCCTTCACATGGGAACAGCACAAATGCCTTAGGGGGAGCCATCTGTCTCCTCTAGTGAGTGTTGTAAACATGCAAAATTGTGTTTGTCTCTTTTGTTCAATACCTGGCTATTGTCAGTGGCCCATAGGTGGAAGGTAAATTTCCCCTGTACCACACTCCTATCATGAGGATCAACACAGCATTACCAGCAGGCACTTTTCTGTATTTACACAATTTCATTCTAGATTTATGTAAGAAACAAGTAGCAAAAACTTTCCCTTACTTGTGTTTGATGTGCATACACAGCAATACAGGTTATTAAGTATGATAGTCTTACAACAATTTTCAACAATGAAGACTTGTAAAACAGAAGTTTACCTAAACCAGTTCTGCCATCTGACTAGCAACCATGTTCTTGACTTTCTCCAAATAATCACACCATTCAAAACTTGACACATTATTTTAAAATGTGTTTGCTTGTCTTCATTTTAATGACAAAATGCCATGGATACCTTAATTTAGACAAGAAAGGAAGTGGTACTTGCAAAAAATGTTAGCAGAAGATATTTATTCCCACTGTAGGAAAAGCTTCATGATTTTAAATTCTGTTAGAATGGTTTCTGCAAGCATGGTCAACCATCTAGAGGTCACAAAAGTCGCTGCAGCACAGCCCAAAGTCTGGAGGTAACTTTACAGTAGGTAACTTCCATAGCAGCAGCTACAACCTGACTGAAAATAATGTAGACCAGGCTACAGTGAGATCTGACTTACAAAAAGGAGGCCTATAAAAATTAGGAATTTTAATTCAGATAAATTGCTTGTGTGATGTATACACTAGTTTTCTATTCTTCCACCTCCTGAGCTAAGAATTCAAATGCAGTGTTTTAAGTCCAGTTTTGAGTATATTTCATATCATTTCTTTACAAAATGTACTGTTTATTCTTCTCTTGATTTCACCAGTACATGTACCTTATGATAACCTAACCCATTCTTCACATAGCAGTACTTAAAACTGGTAACACTGAGTAGAAAAAATACTGTTTATGTTTGATTAGTCATATAATTCATGAACAACCTCAGAGAAAAGAAAGTTTAAGATTAGCATATGTTAATCATGGAATATGCTGAATTTGAAGGGATGCATCAGGATCATTGTGTCCAACTCCTGGTCCTGCACAGGACACCCCAAGAATTACCACGTGCCTGAGAGCATTGTCCAAAATACAGTAAGAAAAAAAAATACTAAAAGCAAGCTGGTGGTGAAAGAATTTAAATCAGCCACCTCTATTCCCATATTACAGTATCATAGCTGGTAAAAAATTGCTTTCTTGGTCCTAAATATCACCTCATATGGAAAAGTTAGCATGCTCTTATTTTTATTATTTTAGTTTAACCACTATATTATTTCTTTAAGTACAAGATGCACTTGTACTTAAAATTACAGCAGTTTCCCAAAAATACAAAGCACACTGACAATCATAAATGCTACATCTATATGTAGCACCTACATGCACAACTTAATGCTGCCATTTTAAAGACATATGTGCAATTGAAGAACTTTCTCACAAGACTCTGGGCAAAAGCCCAGCCTTTGATCCAGAACAAAAAAAAAGCTGCAAAAACCCCCTTGCTACTGTCAATAATAAATAAATATTCAGAAAATGCATAACTGGAACTTAAACTAGCTGCAGTTACCATAGAAACAAACAAGACTTACTCAACACTTCCTACTCTATTCCATTATCATTATCTCATGAACTTACATGGAGAACATTGTTCCTATTCCTATGGAAACCCTGGAAATAGCCCACATCATTGTCACAGATTCAGGCAATCTAGAACTCATCTCTTGGATGCATTTATGTGCCACCAAGGCCTATGAAAGACTAAAAATAACTAAATGGACAAAATTCATTTCTCAAGAGAGATAAGCAGAATCTAAACCATTCCCTGTCAGCAGTAGGTAGGTAAGCACCAAACACTGACAAGCAGTTGATAATAATCTCTGAACATCTGCAATGATCAGATCTGTGCATTTACACTGACACACTGCAAGGTACATTCTCAGCTGTTTGGGCACTGTCTTTTCACAAATGCCCTAACTTGGGAAGACTCTGCCCTTTCATCCTTATGTCATTTCTCTTACTTGTTGGCCATGATGAGAAAAAGGGAACTTTTATACAAATGTAATAGTATATAATCTAAAATTCATATGTAATTCTTTCCATCTCCAAGAACTAAAGTAACTAAGAAAAACAGCAACAAACAAAACAAAAACATAACATTAAAAAAACAAAGGAGAGAAAAAAAAAAAAAAAAAGAGGGGTGGGCCACAAACAAAACCACACCATACCATTCAGGGCAGACAACATCTTGTGCTTCCTGCCTATGGACAGTCACATCTAGAAGCTGAGAAAGACCTTCCCTTTCTCCTCTAAGTTCAGAAACCTGGAACAGAGCTAAAGGGAAGATATGGCACTATTTATTTCTTGCCTAGCTAGGGGATTCTTTGAGTCCCACCAAACTTTGCTTAATTATCTAAAAAAATTGTCATGTCAGAGCCAATAGACTGCAAAACAAATTCCTTTATCAAAGAATGCATGTGCTTCACTGCTGAAAAACTAATGTCAAATTTGGACTTGTAAAAGGCTTGGAATACTATGAGTGTGAAAGACTAAAACACTGGAGCATGCATTCAATTTCTATTCTCTAGTCAATATAATTTTATTCTAAAGTAAATCCTATGAAGATTAACTGCATCCTAAGAACATTACACATGCTTGGAACAAAAAAAAAGTATGTTAATTTCACAAGATTGGTTACAGGACATTTCCAGGATGAGAGGGTCCAAATTGAAAGAAAAAGAAAGAAAATTTATGAGAGCTTTGCTTATCCTTGAGAAAACTTATTAAGCTTCATATTTAAATTCTGAGATGTTGCATACTCATATTTGCTCAAGGTTTCTCTTCCTGCTTTGGATACATAGTGAAATAGCTGATACTGTCAAGAACACTGTCAAAAATGTCTATGTATACCAACTGCACCTGCTTCTCCAATTTCTTATCTGTCAAATACCAAACTATCCTTTGAGCTCCTATTCTCATTGAAGTAATGAGACAACAGTCACCTCTTTGGAAATAGGAAGAAATCTCACAATTTCTATACTGCTAAATTTCACTATGGCAGCTAGACAACTATTACTTATCACCAGAGGTTGTGGGGATTTTTCCCCTCAACATTAAAAGAATGAGTTCTCTGATTCAGAAAAGAAAAAAAGTAAATAAAAAGCAAAAACAAATCTAGCTGTGAAAAATATTGGGAAAAAAAAAAAAAAGAAGAAAACAAAACAAACCAAAACACACAGGCAAACAAAACCAAAAAGCATATAAAATACCTACATATATTTCCCAGGAAAATTTACTATAAATACTTATATAATTAAAGATCGAGTGGTTTTCCCCAGACGAGTAGTGAGGCCCTCTACCATTTTTAATAGTTCTTCAGAAGTCCAGTCAAGGGTCTACAGCTTTCCATAGATTGAACTCTGTCAAATTCAACAACATATATATTACTTTCCTCTGTATATCAAACACTCCATCTAATTAAGGAAATCTTTTTCTTCTTACTTAAATGATATAATTTCAGGAAGCAAAAATCAGTTCATAAACATGTTTAATTTCCCACATCTTGAGATTAATTATGAATGTGTCTGATTCTTCCTCTTCGTCTGAGAAACCCACCTCAGAAATCTGACACTTCCATCATCTACAGCATTTTACAGCACTTCAAAGTAAATCAGTATTTATCCAAACAGATTTTAAGTAAACTGTTACCTTACTGTTATTTATATTTATACCACTCAACATCAAATACAGACAGAATTGCATGGGTTCAATTAGTCTGTTCTTAAATCATGTGCTTATGCAATTTCACGTGGACACATTCTAAAATTGTATGTCAAATTCCCACCTACATTGTTCAAGAGCAAAAGTCACATATTCAAAGATTGTGGCACCAGAACATTATGTTTCAGTCGTGCTTCTCAAAACTTAATTATGAGGAAAAAAGGAAGTTCTGGCCACACAACTGTAGGCACCATGCTTAGCCAGCTGCACTACTTCAAAAAACAAAAACAGTTTCTAACAGTAGGACATTCTGCATCTCCTTATACAAATCTCTTCCTCCAAAGCCTGCCCTTCAGATGAAACTGGGTAATGTGAATATGTCTTTGTGCCTAAACCACTTATGAAATGTCAAGAATAGAATTTAGCTGCTAAAGCAGTAAGAATGTCTATTTCTATTTCAGTACTTTACTATATTCACAAACTACTGAAACAATTCAGTATTAGTACACCCCGTGCACATGACACTTTTACATCTCTTACACACAAGAATTACAGGCTAGAAAACACTCAGCTGACATAATGGTGAAATGCTTTGAAAATTCAATAGTTTTAACTATTTAAAATCTCCCATTCTCATTTCCCGTGATGCTCCCAACAACAACAAAGTTTTAACTTCTCTTTGTTTAGTCTTTAATTGTAATTTTCCTTCTAATGAATGGAACAGGAGGAGAGGAGATGACAAATATGGTTTTTTCCAACATCATTTCAGGTCCAGAACCTGTCTTTCCCTTACAATCACCAGTGAATTAAACATTTTTAAGAAAACTAGTGTGGAGGGGAACGATCTCTATCAAAGACTTCGGTGTTTGTCTGTGAATGGATTAAACAGTTTAACTAATTGTCTCCAATGACCCAGACCATAAATAACAAGTAACATCCCTTACTTTCCAGCAGATGCACTAAAACGCATTTTTTGTAAATGAAATTTTTTTGTAAATTTTGTGATTTTGTAAATTATATTGGAAAAAAGTATCTTCTGACTTAAAATTTTTCAAGTCGTTCTATGGCTACAATGTTGCCTAAGGCCCTCAAGTCTGCATCTGTTGTATAAATAGAAATATTTTATTTCACTAGAGAATTGTACAAATGGTCCAATCTTGTACTACACTACAAAGTTATAACCTTTAAACAGGTATGTTGTCTTTTATTTTCCATACTGTTGGCCTTTATCTTCTTCACCTGCAGGTAGCCATAAGGTTTAAAAATTAAAGAGGTAATTATGGGAGCACCCACTGTTTAAATATTTGTTTCAATATTCACAAAGCACCTGGACAAACTAATATAATAAATTAAAAAGCTGTTTTGTAAGGTTACTAAGAAGAAATAAAACCTAGATCAGACATGTCAAAGATATGGTGACAGAACCCAGAAGAGAGAGTTCCACAAAGCAGCCCTTTTAGATTCCACAAACTTGACATTCCACTAAGATTCATTGTGAAGAAAATGCCTGCCCAGGTAAGAATAATGATGGGAGCTTTTCCCATGAGCAGAAAACACAAATAAGCTTCTACTTTACACTGATGTGTGTTCCACACTGCACTAACTTGTCTCCACTTCCCAAATACACCCAGGCAGCAGTTCCACAATAGCCTTAAGGTGATCATGCTGAACTGAAGTCCAGTTGTAACTCTTTTCCCAAGTCCATCTTCATTGGACTCTTTCTAAACTCTTTTTTATAAATATTGGCTGTAGAAGATTAACTTTAATTTAAACTCTCTATGCTGTAAAAGTGTAGTATAATTTTTTAGCTGCAGATATACAATTTTGATTTCAGAGAACTGTGAAATCACCAATTCTTCCTTCTTCAGGGGAAAAAACAAATTCTGCATTTCAATTCAGAAATATAGTAGCTTGCAGGAACAGCCTGTATTAAACTACTAGTAACCCATGATTAATTCCTAATATTTTCAAACAATACACTTCAACATAAATATTGATTTGATTTTGCTATATACTGTATCTAAAAATAATGAAAATATTACCCTCAAGCATTAATTTTCATTGAAACAATTAACCTTTAGCAAATATTCTCAGAAAGTAACATTTAAATGACCAGCCAAATGTTCCATTCTGGAAATGATCCTCCATAAATTAAATCCTGTCAATTCAAATACTGAATTTGACAAGTGCTATATTAAAATAAATGCACCTTGTTTTCTAAACTGACCAAAATTAACTAAGAGGTTCCATGCATCTCTACTTATTTCTCAGATGGTTAGGTATATTGATAAACCCAGATGTGCACAATATGTGCTGTTATATCTTGACAAGACTACAAATATACTCTCAGAAATAACCTAACCCAATGACATTGGCCAGCTGGTCCCTTATAAAATGGAATGGTACACTCTAAAAGAACCCCCAAAGAAATAAATTATGTCAAGAACAGAGTTAAGTTCTCCCACTGTATTGAAGTAAAATGTATTTTATATTATGTATATTAGGTTTTGGTCCCCATTGGTTTGTATCTGTGTTCACATATAGCCAAATAAAATCAACACAGGGCAATTTCCAACTGCAGAGGTGGGAGCTTGGGACTCTGGATTTGGGGATTTCTAGCCTTGATGCTTACATTGGAACTAGAAGCATGACTTGAAGTTTTTTCGTTTTAAATGCTAAAGATGCCAGGAAACATGCAACATGCCATTTTTTAGAAGACAATCACTAAAAGACTGTCAATATGGCAGCTGCACATGGAAGACGTAATGCTAAAAGCAGCAAGGGAACACACTTTCCAGCTATTGACAAAAGTCAGCAACTAACATTAAAAAAAAGTGAAGAATCATATTTTTAGTAAAAAATAATCAAAATACTCTTCTTGCAGAACCAAACAATGCAGTGGCCATTAAGTCACCTCAACTTTTTGCTGTAGACTTGATTAAGAAGTGCAATCTCTTTTCTTTTTGTTCATTCCCTCCCCCATCCAAATAATTACTCTAAAGCCCAAAACTGACTCACCCTAAAATATCTCCTAACCAAAGTAAAAAAAGACACAAATCCCTTTTCAGTTTAACCCAAACTAGTTACAAAGTTTCACTGGGATTCTCTGAAGTTTTAAATGGGATTTTAGCTTCTGATTTTTAAGTATGTACATTCTAAAAAGAAAACTAATCAAAATTACATAGTAGACACTTTTTACTGCAGTGTTCAGTACAGAAAACCTTTACATTTTAGTATTTAACAGTGTTCTAAAGCAAATTATGTTCAAATAAAGTGGAAATCTAAGAAGTTTTTTTTCCCCTTTAAACCACATATCATCATCTGTCTCCATTTGATATGTAACTGCTAACAGGTTTGAAGGATTTCTACGCCAATAAATAAAAATATGAAGAGAATATAAAATCATTATCAGTCTATTGAATATATCACAAATCTCATTGTATAGCCAATTCAATCTTGTCTTTGCTTTACAGTTCTGACCTCTCTACATTTGTAACACTGGGTTTACTTTCCAAGTTTGCTTCCGTTCTTCCAAGCACAATTTTACTTTCAGATAAAATTGATCTATAGTTTTAACACCTAATATGAAATTAATAAATTCGCTGTTTGTAGTTCAAAATCATGGGGCTAGAGTAGTGAAATAGGCTGGGGAGTGGACTGGCAGTCAGTTTTTCTTATTTGCTTTCTCTGCCTCTCTCTTGCAGTGGGAATTAGTCTGCTGTTTTACAGAGAAAATTTGGATTGACTCAGTGCTGATGCAACAAACCAATCAAAAATCCTCCGCTAATGCTGGGACACAGTGCTTCTTTAAAAAGTTCTTTAAAATAAAAACATAGGAAATCACAGAAAACTTACAAGTACTCTGCCAGTCAATGTCTGGGCAGATATCATGACTCCTGCCCAATCCTTCACAGACGTCATCCATCCCACTTCTGCTGCCACATTCTCCTCTTTTTCATCTGTTGGTTTGCAGGCTCCATCTGCCTGTGTATCTCCACCACCATTGATCTTCTGGGCCTCCTGCAAGTAAGTATTTGGGTTAGTTAACGTCTAGCAATTTGACAGTGAAAGCCAGTATATAGGTAGGGCTAAGAACTGCTATAAAAACCAGAAAATCTGTCTTCCTGGATCCCTGGCTAGGTGAAATTAAGAACCTACTTGGCCACATCTCTTTAGAAATAAGAGAAATAGAAATGTTCCGTGAGGTACCAGACTAATTAGATAATAACACTGTCCTTGATACTACATCTTCAAAACATATACTTAACACCAAATATACTATATGTTCCTTCGTTACAAGCAACATAATTGACAACAGCTCTGTATGCAATTATAGTTACATATAAATGCATTTGTTAGGCATACACTGAAAGACCTTTTGATGTATCAGTACAAAATAATACATACTAGGTGTGAACATAATTTGAGTACAATTTTAATTTCCTATCACTAGAATTAATTATCTGAGTAAACCTCCACTGAGAAGCACGATGTAACAAGACAGCAATTATCAAGTGTGAGGGGAACAAAATCCATCATAAAGCATCTGCAGGGAGCTGCCACGCTATCAGTGAACCTGTTTCAATGAAAGTGTTTAATATATCACAGGCATTATTCTGTCAGCTAGTGGCTCTCACAGAATGAGAGCTAGAAACTAGAGCCTCAGCTGCATCAAGCTCACTGATGAGTCACACGCACTGGAATTCATATCAGTCTCTCATGGACGCTGCAGCAAGGATGTCGTGCTCTGTAACTGCCTGCGATGTGCTACCGTCATGGGTACTGCACAAACATCAAAGGAAACAGGAAAAGTCAGTGTGGATTGTACAGTGTTTAAATCATAGCACATGCAAAGTATCAGACTGTGCCATGAGCATGCCTTTGGTGACAGCATAATACTAATGACTTCCTGAACAGTTGACAAGTTATGCTAAACAAAAACAGGAGAGGCAGCAAAATTCAGTGCTGAAGCAAGTCCAGAGCACTAGATCTGCATTAGTGTTCCAAGCACTCTACACAGACCAACAGCTTGAAAGATCTTGTTTATAGATTACTTGTCTGTAGGCCACTAAGCAGGAAATCAATTGCCATTAATCCCCTTTGGAATATCTATTATACCAGCAAAGATACTTGATGCTGGTTATGAGACTATTACTATAGTAGAAATACAAACCTGTGATAGTCAAACCTCATAGCTGTGAGACAGCCTTAAGGACACAGCTGGACATAAGGATACAGGCACTACCTGAGAGTGGCACTGAAATAATAAAGTAAACTAATAAATTTCATTGCATCTGTCTGCAAAGAACAGCAGAACAATGCTAAAAATGTAATATGGAGACAAACAGTTGTTTTTAGAGAAGCTCAACATTGCAACTTAATTGGCTAATCAGATTCTTTTTTGTCTATTAGTTTCCCTCTCAGAAAGCAGGCTCCATGTTCTTACTAGTGATTACAGCACAGTGTGATGTTACTATATTGATGATAACAAATTATTCAGAGTTACAACAGTAATTCACTACACTTCCCAAGCAAATAACGCAACAGAAGTTTAAAATTACTTTGTATTTGCATAACTGGACCTCATTCACTGACAAATTTGGACACAGTGAATCAGATGTTTTGCACTCAGCATTGAAAGACATATCCTGTGCTGCACACGCACAGAGCACAACCTACAGAAATGAGCTCACTGCAGAGGACAGCAATGTACGACATGGAGCGAGGCATTTCCAGCAGAGCAACGCTTGGCTGGAGCCAACTGGTGACCCAAAGCATCACAAAGCCATAGAGATCAGCCCCAAAGAAATGCCTTCACCACCATGAGGGTTTCGATTATAAACCAGGAAAGAGAAAACTAGGCTCTATACTCCAAACAATATTGAAGCTTAGGCAACCTAGACAACTCCAAGGCCTCAGTGGTCCTAGCCACTGTCCCCAGGATCTCCCCTGACTCTGACACCCAGGACACCATTTCAGCCCCATCAGGGCTCCCACAGCCTTGTCCTTCCCAGCCTTGGTGGACCCACAGCCAGTTCCTTGCTCAACCCCCAGGCTGCTGTCCCAGGCTGGCCCCAAAAAGGCTCCAGGCCAAGGCCTTGTCCTGCCCTCCCGGCCAGGGCGCTGGGCAGGCCCCTGGCCCATGGGAGCCCCACAGTCCAGACAGCTACAGACTGCTAAAACACCATACATGACATTTCTTCCCTCTTCCCACAAGCTTCTCTGCCTTTTGTAACTGCTAGAACTTGTCTTTCAGATGTGTAAGATTCACACACCAGATTTTGCTCCATGGTCCTCCTCTACGTTGCACAGTGCGTTTTCATACTCTGTGTACAAGCTTATACTGAATGAATTTAAGTGGTTTTCATAGTAAAGGAGTATAATTATCTCTTCCTCTCAGATAAGAAACTGAGGTGGCGACTAGGTGTCTAACTCAGTCACTAGACTCCTGGCAGAGTCAGGATGAAACAGTCTTTTTTGATCTTTTCACCCAGCAACCCTTGTTTAAAAGTGCACGAATACACGCCTTGGTAAAAAAAACACGCACAACCACAGACCTTGCTATAGAAAGCCACAGAACTACAGATCACTAAACAAAAAGCTGAATGAAAAAGTCAATTTTATGTTAGTGAACTTGTAAGTATTGTCAGAAACTTGTTTTATTGTGTACATGCTCCTTACCCTCAGTCTTCTTGTCAATAGATGTGATTGCTCATAAAATATAAAAATAATTTAAAATTTCCTAGCACTCAATGAAATAGTAGGCAATTTACTTAATTGAAGGAGAAAGGTAGCTTTTATATTTTGAAAAGGTTTTCATAACCTACAGTTCTTTTGCTGTATTGACTTTTGGTTGCCAATAGAATAGAGCAGTAAAACATGACAAACCTATTCAGTATTTGATTCTCTAAAGGTATTAAAGTCTGTAATGCATTTGAATGGCTACATTTCTGTATTTATACTACTCATTTCACCTCTATTAAAATCTCCCACCATATTATTTCTTAATTAAAATTTAAGTAAAACAAATCATCCCCTGCCAAGTATGATTTGGAACAGAATCTCATGATTAGCCTAGCTCTTGCCATTATTGTAGCTATAATTAATATGCAGATTAGTTTCTGTTATGTAATATTTGTATTCAGTTGGGATATTTTATATTTTTTATCTGCATGGCAAGCTTTTTATCTTACTTAATTGGCAGTTAAGTATTAGGAAAAGTTTATCCCCAAGTCATTATACAATTATGCAGAGATCACTAAAGGAGGTTTAAAGGCTGCTTTTTTTTTAATACTGAACACAAAATTCAGTCCTGTTATTAAGTGTATAGTCTTGTTCCATGGCTATTTCCTCATCTCAAAGCACTGAGTAACCAATACCAACACCTGAAAAAGGTGCTTAAGATAATAATGTGACAGTGACGATAGTTGCTTAATTATTTACATGTTCAATATTACAAATAAGGAATCTTTACGCACTGTGCTAACCAGTTTTCATTATTTTAATTACTTGATGACAGGAACACGCAGGTAGATTAAGTGAGAAGCAGTATATTGTGAAATACATATTTCCTGAACTTAATGACTAAATGGAAAAGAGCATGATGAGACGGTGCGTACAGGAATCAGTACTCAGTGTTCTACCAATGGCTTGACACAGACCTGAAACAGAAACTTCAATGGTTTGTCTTCTATTTTCAGCAATAAATATTGATTTAGATTACATAAATTCTGGGGTTCTTGAACACAGTCACCTTAAGGAAAAAGAACTCAAGAGGCAAAATTCACTCAAAAACTGTTAACAGTTTTCAAAATACAGTCCTATCTGTTCCATTTCACTTCTAAAACAGCTATACAAACATCAAACCACTGCATAGATGCTTCATCCAACAACTCAGGACAACAGAAAATAAAATTAGAAAATTATTATGAAACCTTAAAACATCACCTAAGCATAATCTGTATTTTTAAAAACACAGGACGCCATGAAGGCAACCTGGAAAGTACTCTCTGGTGTATGGTACTGAAAAATCTTGGTATCTTGTTAACATATGTTGAAAAACATATGAAAAAGGCAGTCAATGTGAGGGGAAAGACCTGGGTTAAAGAATGGTGAAACAAAGAAAAGGATTTGATAATCCCATTTATCTAACACATAACTAGCTGAATATCACACAAAAACTCATTATCACCTGTAATGAGATACAGAGCATTGAGTCGTGCCCACATCACTCAAGAGAAAGTAGTATGCTCAATTTAAGCAAATATTTAAAAATAGTAACATCAATGAGGCAAACACAGTATTGGCCTTTGAACTCTACCCTAGATAATATGAGATGAGAAAGGACCTGTTAGAATGGCAGCTGCTCCTAGTTTAAAGCATGTGTAGTAATAAAATAAGAAAATATAGTCTGGAGCAGTTAGGAAAGGGCTGCTTTAGATAATTCCAGCAAACAGCAACTTTATCTCTATTAACCGCCCTTCAAATAACAGCATTGCATTCCTAGAGCCTGGCATTTTATGAAATGTTTTATATCACATCAAAAACACTATGATAATGCCATTCTTACAAATTAGGTATGTATATTTATGTTCCTTTCCTTTTCATTCATCTGTTTCCCCAAAGCCACCAAGAGGTGCTATGTGAAGAGGAATAATTTTGCATATGAGACTATTTCTCCTTTCTCTTGGGCAAATGTCTAAAACATTGTGTTTAAAATTATTAGACTTCTATAAATAATTTAATTCCATGTCCTTCAATAAACTCATATTGATATCTCCAAATAGGGGTCTTAAATTTATATAAAACCATAATATTATGCTGCATTCTCTGAAGCTGGGCAATGTACGGTGAATGTTAAGACTTCCGGTACCTACTGAATATACTGCCATGGCAGAAGCCTTCTGTCAGATATAGTTACTATTCATAGTCTCCATCTTAATCGTTACTAAGTACCAGTTCATCCAGTGCTAAAACCAAGCAAAACAAAAAATGCCTGCAGCTGTTCACCTGTTCTAGTGCAGTTTAGGAAACACAAGTTTTCACTGGAATATTAATAGACAAAACAAATGGCCATGTGAGAAATGAACAGCTCTATGGAGACTTCCAAACCTCTTACAGGAGTCAGACTTGTAGGAAAGAGAAAGCAAAGGCTAAACTAACTAAATGTGAGGTAAGAGGTACTTTTTAAACTGGCCTATCCACAGCATTTCTTTGCATATTAGGTTACACTGACGCCAATTATCATACTGTAGCTACGGTTTGACTTGCTTCGAAGGATTAATTATTGATACCCAGACAAACATCATTCCTTTCACTGAATAAAAGAACCAGAATGATCTGTGGAAAAACATGGCTGATGAGATAACACAGCATTTTGCTCTCATAAAATATTTACAAGCCATATAAATTTGGTGTTTGCAAATTTGGAAGAGTAGGAAAAATAAGTCAAAAAAAGAACACAAAGGTGTTCTTATTAGTTTAAGACTGAGATGTTATACTCTGTTTTCTGCATTCCCACGGGATTTCTGAGAAGCATCTTGCCAGTCCCTTCTAACAACCAGAGCCTTACTTTCTGTGCTGACCACAAAAAAACCTTTTTTTTTCCTCTTCTTGCAGTAACCAGCTTCTCTGTAGCATTTGTACACACCTTCAGTAATCCTCACAGATTTCATGTTCTGTGCCCTTCATACTTCTGGTACAGGTTACTTGTATAAAATTCCCTTTTCACATCATTGCTTTGACTGACAAAAATTGCTGCAGTAGAGGAATTAATTCTAAAACCTTGACCTATGAGACAAGAGAAACTAGACTAGTAAAACACAGTGTTCCACCCATGATTCCACAAATAGTACAACAGTCTGTCAAATGGAGGGTTCCTGGGTATGGTTCTCACTTAAGAATATGAAACAGCAGACACCTACGTTATCTGAAATCTGAAGAAAGCACAAAAAGCATTTCAAAGATTAAAAATTTCTAGAAATTAATGGAAGTGTATAACGTAACACTTTCATTGATGTGAAACACTATTTTCAAATAACTTAAAAACTGCCTGGCAGATTTCCATACCAGCCTAAGAATTGAGAGGCAGGCTGGACGTCCCTGTTCTGTCATCAAATTTTGAAAGTCCTAAGCCACACTGTCTAATCTCTCCTTGTCTTCACCCTGCAGCAATAAAACAAGAGCAACAACAGTTTCTGTTGCATAGGGAGCTTATAAAGATAAATATATGTAGGATTTTAAGTGTCTCGGTATTACACAAAGGCAGACAATGCAGGCATAATCAAAGTGAAATCACAAATTAAGACACACTAAAAACCTACTGGTAAAGATTGTTAGACTAGTTACATAAGACAATTAAACATATTAAGACAGATGTGTAAAAGAGAAGCAATTAAGAACTCCAGACAACATACTGAAATGAAAAAGGACAAAGTCATTGCAAACTTACACACATTCAAATAGACAAAAGGTGCTTTTCGAAAACATTGTTAGTTCAATTTAGTAGGAGTTTGTATCAATAGTTATGTAAGCCTTCACTATAAGTTAAGAAGTTTGGGTGAAAATTTTCATGTAAATTTTTTGATACAAGTAAGATAAAGTTTTCTTTTGTAGCTTCTGATTGTGTATCAGCACACTGTTAGAAATAAGTAGCCTCTGAACTTGTCACAAGACTACATAACAAGTGAACTTACTGTCTACAATATATAAGTAAATAAAAAAATAGGACAAATCAGTGATGTACAGGTTAAAAGTATTCACTGAAAATATTTCACAAAATGTCAAACTAATCCCTAGCCTGTAAATTTATTTTCCTTTTTTATAGTTAACAGAGCATTTCTTATTAATTTCTTCTACAGAGACCAAATTATTATCACATTAAAATAGTCTCTGAAGGCCCTTTCAATTATAAAATAGCAGACAAGAGGGCAAACAAGCATTTCACTTTATTAATGGGGGCACTAAATTTAAATGAAATGACACATTTCATTATTCTTTGGTCCCTACACACCAAAGAAATATGTACATTAAGCAAACCAGACAATTACCATGTAAGGCATTAGTATTTAACTGTATTTTCTGTGGTTCAATGTTTATATTAAGATCATTCTTTCAAAATACATTTTTAGAAGTCCTTTAAAGTAGATTAGCCCGAATTATGATAGAAACTAAACTTGCAAAAATATATGAAGCAATTTTAGAGGGGACAGAGTTATTGAAAATATAGAAACGGGCTCCTTAATAGAAAAGCATAGAGAAGGACAGAAAGGTGCATGCATTTTCTGTTATCCTCCTGTTTTGTTTCCTCCTACCTAACAGAAGGCAAATCAAAGTAAGCATACAATTGAAAATAAAATTGATACAGACACTGCCATGACATGAAAACTGCCAAACTACCTATATCCTATTGAGTGAGAAATATCTGTCACAGATGACAAAACACTTCCAATATTTATCCAAGAGTCTCAAAGTGCTTCACAAATGGGAGAAAACAGTCTCAAAAATGAGAAAAAAGTAAGAAACAGTGGGGAAATTACCTAACTTGTTTATCTTGATTACAGGAAGTACTCAAGTTGATTGCTTGTAATTTTGTTGTTGTTAACATTAAGTAATATGCAGTTCCAAGATATTTAGTCATTACCTCTTGGCACTTTTTCTTCTACCATGAAAGGTAGAAAGATAGAAAAATAACACATTTAATTTCTTCTAATTTTAAGAGAAGTATTACTAGCAAATCTTTTCTGATCTACAGGATCTAGATTACAAGAGTAGTTTCCACAAAGTAACTGTGTGATAAGAACCAGCAGTAAGAAATCTAATGAAATAACTATTCACTGCCAGGAATAGTCAAATAAGACATTAAAATGTTCCAAAAGTAGAAAGTTTATTTCACTAAACGTTATACTCAGGCACCATTTACAAAATCAGGATCATACTGCCTTGTCAGTGCAGTCAAACTTCACAGTATATTTTCAGTTGTTTTTCTCCATCCTGCTGAATCACTGAAGGGAAGTTTGTACCTATCAGCAAACAGACTGTTTTCATTCACTGCATTAACTTCATAATCCTCTCTTGCATGTGCTATCAGAGGTATCCAAGAGAAGGAGACCCAGACTGAACTGCAGAAGACATTTTCCCCCCTTGTTTGTGAAATACAGATTTCAAGGGGCGAGCAAGGCAGCTAGCACCTGTGACTAAAACTCATGCTCAAAATCACATTTCTATTGCCCAAACATCACAAAGAATCCATGGATTAGGAAAGGCAGTGGCCAGCTTAAAGGACAAAGCACAAGGTACTATACCTACTCCAAAACAGGAATTTTGCTCCTTACCTAAAAGGAATCAACCACTCATTTCCTTAGCTGAAAGAAAAGGTTTTTACCTCAAAAACTTGCTGACAGGAATTTGAGAACTTCATTTGACTCAAACATTTTCACATGAAAAGGACAGATCTAAACACTTGCATTTTCTTTATATGTAAAATAGCAATGGGAATATTGGCAATCTTCAATGCTGAGCCTCAAATAGAATTTATTTGCATATACATTTTTGCAAATAGATTTATGATTTTTCAGGTTTTAAAGATTACAGCATAAAAGTTGAAGGAGAAAGGCAGTGGGAAAAAATATCCGAGAGACTCACAAATATAACAGGTTGGTAATGTCATAAAACACACGTATAACAATAATTTGAAGAATGCCAGAGAAGCCTTCTATCATCTGCCAAATTCGATAAAAGAGTAATCTCTAAGGCATGTTTGATTCGAGGGTAGTATATAACATTTATTCTCATTGTATTCAAATCGTGAAGGAAAGCACAACAAATTAAAAGCTGCTCTCTGCAGGATGTAAAGCTGTACCTAAGCCTATCCTGATGCAGGAAAGTAAGCTCCAGTATGCAGCACATAAATATTTGAAGAGCAGTAGGTCAGCCAATAAGTAATTAAAACTATTTACTAGTACACAACACTTCTCACTCAGATTGGAGTGCCAAGCAGCTTCCAGACTGCAAGAACTTGGTGCAGGGGGGAGTCAGAGAGCACACAAATGTGCAGGAATCTGGAACAAAGATATACAGCTCTACTTCTCAAAATATTGAAAATGCACATCTACCTGTCAACTGTTTAAACAATTACTTTGAAATAATTATATTAGACTCAGCATTTCCCTCTAAAAGACCAGTTACCTCACATTGTAAGAAATTTAAGTGCTATTATTTAATCAAGTAGATGTGACTTTACTTATTACCCACTGCTATGGAAGCAATTTTATATGATGTGAATCTCATGATTCCCTTGCAGATAAGTAAACAGCAGACACAAGTTTTTAACCTACAAGGAATTTTTTTTTTCTTTCAGGTTGAATTTCTTTTAGGTAGCTTATATTACTTTGGTTCACTTCCTAGACACTAACTACCAAATTATCCAATATCAACACCTGCAGACTACAAATACAGCATCTGATATATTTATGGTACAAGGAAACACACACAGTGGTCCAAATTTACAGATACTGACTGAAATCTACAGGAGAGAGAAGAGCACTAATAAATTTCTGTCTGATTTGCATATTACATCTCCATTAAATGTTACTTACTCACTATAGAATGAGAACAAGCCCAGTGAATTGTCTTTGACTTTCTTAACTTCATCACCTTAAATAACAGGAATAACTTAAAGCAGTGCAGAGATCATCTCCTATTCTTCTGTGCAGTGATGCACTGCTAGGAATTGATGCATGACTCTGACATTGAACATTGCCTTTTTAAACAATCAGAAGTTGGACTAGTGGAAAATAAAGACACCTGGTGACCATTCCTGGCTCTCATAATGCATCCTGTTCAAAGCAGGATTGAATCTGCCTGTACCAAAACTCATAGGTGAAGCTCCTACTCTGATAGGTCATTTTCTAAAGGAAAATAGCAACTCTTTGAAGCTCCTTAGAGGCCTGAATGCTCAGAAGCAGCCCTGGCAGAGTTGCACTAGCAGCAGAGGGCCAGTGATGTGCTTAAAGGCAGTCATTGTTCAATCTCATGAGTCTGCAGTTTTTGGTTTCAGAATTTATCAAACCAGCAGATACAGCATACGTTACAAAAATATGTTACCTCTGAACACCGACTCTGCCTATAAATTATGCATGACACAGCAGGTAGTTATTGTCACCTGAGCAGAAAAGGTAATGAACAGAGCTGAGAGGATAGGTCAATTTAAATTTCTAGCTCTTTTTATAAGATTAAATAAGAAGAAATTAAAGAATTATTATTGTTAAATCATCAACAAGTACTGAGATTTAATTTGCTTGACCTTCATCAGAGGAGAAGTTGACAATAACAGATAATAAAGTTAAGGCTACTATGGAAATTTCAATCTTGAATGTCGTTTGTTTGTATCTTGCAATAATATGGTAATGTGATAATGTTTTTACGGGGCCTAGAACTCCAATTTTTTTTTAATTTCATATTAACTATTTTGAAAAAGCGTTTGCAGCAGCATAAAGATTGAACAGTTCATCAAAGCAGACTGTCACACTTGACACTATTCACAAGATGTGTTTTACTGAACCTACTCATCAGCTTGAAACTTAAAGAGACTTTCTCCATTTACTGTGCTGCATAATTACCTCACACAGCTTTTCAAGATGCAGGTGCCCCCTCCCATATTTTATCTGTCAAAGAGATTCACTGACAATCCTATGCAAGTATCACATGACATTAAAAATTTCACCTTAACTACTTCTTAAAGAAGAAAGGGCTTAATTAAGCCTTAGTAAAGAAAAAAAAAAAAAAGTAATGATTCATACATCAGTAATTCACATCTTCCAAATATCTGATTCTAGCTTATTCAGCAACAAGGCACTGAAGTAATACATGTAACTAGGGGATGTATTTGAGAAATAAATAATATCTCTGCATTTCAGATTCAGCTGAAGGAAATTGGGGGTGGGGGGAAGACATGAACTCTAAGATCAGCTCTTTTTTTTGAGTTTAAAAGTATGGCTTTTATCCTCTGAAGCAGTTTAAAAGGAAAACGGGATCTGCAGATTACAAAAGCAGAAGTCTTATGTATCATGAATCCCACTTTGTCTGCAGATCTACAACTCTAAGAAAAGGATTCAAGGATGCTTTTCTTCCTGGTCACTTTCTAAGTCCTCACTGGTATCATGGGATGCAGCATGCATAATTCAAACGCTTCAATTTACTAACATCTGTAAAGTGCCCAATAAACTAAAAGTGATGTGTAGTTTTTACTTGACACCCACACTGGCAACCACCATTGCCTAGAAGCATCTAGTGCCCTCACCCCAGGTTGCAAAAGATTTCTGCTGAATAAAATGAACTTCCTGTGAAGGAAGCGTCTTCCTTAAGACTAACTCATGTATCAGATTTTAATACTGTGGTGTTTAAAGAAAACTTGACCTCAAATATATTTTAAAGGGCTCTCCATGGAAACAAAGTCTCCTTGCTATTGATTGGGTCAACAGAAAGAGCAGTGAAAATTCAAATGGAAAACTGTTACTTTGATTCACTTTTCACTTTTTATGGCACTTAAAATTGATGAAACAATTCTATTTCCTCCAAAAATCCATACTATTACCTACAAAATTAAGTTGGAATCCCTCAAATCCACAGAAATCTATTCCTACACTGATTTCTTGTCATAGGGATAACCACAGAAAGTAACAGAAAACTAAAAGCCAACTCCAATTTCTACAAATATTTTATAAAGTAAAGCATGCTTTACACAAAGTTCTAAGCAATTACACACAAAGGCTAGCGGTGGAAAAACCCTACACAGAGCAAAACAGTAAAAGAGGTATTTTCTATCAGCCTTTTTTCCTATAGCTATTCACTTCATCCATCACACACACCAACAAATCTACACAACTCCATTGCTTCTACAGGTCACAAAGTGATCTTTGTGAACCACTATTTAAGTACACACCACCTCATCAATTCTCCTGCTCTGTGATCTCCAGCAATATCTTTGCAGATATAAATGCAGTCTCCTTATCTCTCAACTGATTTATGAAAACAGATACAACTGAAATAAAGAGAGAAACACTGGGCCTTCATACTCCACTCTCACCAGAAAGGTCCTGTGTATGTTTCCCATTACAATCAGCCACAGCAGCCATCAGCATATGAAAGCAAACCCTGTGAAAGTCCCTAATGTATTTTTTTAAGCATAATACCCGTCAGAAAAGGAAAAAATAGAGTTGGATTTTCTACAAGGGCTGTCAGGCACTGGCACAGGTTGCCCAGAGACATTCTGGTTGTCCCATCTCTGGAAGTGCTCAAGACCAGGTTGGATAGAGCTTTGAACAATCTGGTCTATTGGAAAGTGTCCCTGTCCATTGCAGGGAGATTGGAACGAGATGATCTTTAATCCAATCTAAAGCCCCTTCCAATCCAAACCATTCTGTGATACGATTCTACAATTTTGTTATCCACCTCTCTTGATAGCACCATCTCACAGGGATTATAACCTAGAAAAAGGGGTTGTAAAGATTGTGGAGCATCATGTAAAACTAAGTTCACAATGATAGCACTCTGTCCAGAACTATGGAAGTGCAGTATAAAGCTAGCATTTCTTCTGCCAGGGTCTGAGTTGAAGGCAAGGTGAATATGAACAGTCTGTCCTGGCAACTAAAGGGACATTTATCCTAACACAGCAGGGATTGAGTAAAGAGCCTCTGAGCTTGCAATTAGTTCAGTAGAAGGGGTCTGGTGACAAAGAAGAGTATGTTGAAAAAAAAGATTTATCATCTAAGCCATTTTTTCAGGAGATAGAGAGGCATCATCCTTCTCAATTGTTTTTACTTTCTCTTTGCTTCATTTGGGAATGGGGGTTTTGAGGTTTCCTTCCCCTCCACTCCCTTCAAACATACCACTTTGTCATTTCATGTCTGCAAATTTGGCCTAAAGTCTCCAATTCTTTCAGAGCACCTTCTACTGTTATCATCAATTGTGGTGGTACTGAGTTGTGAAATATGATCAGCATCTGCACACACACTCTGGATGAAACCCTGCCACAACCTTCTAGGGTGACAACAGATGTTTTTGTTAATTCTCATGTCTCACAGGAGCCAATACTAACCCAGGGAAAGAGTCAAAAACTGAAAGTAACACTGACAGCTGGAATAATACTCTGGTCTACTGGCCACCATTTAACCAAATAATTCACCATTTAACCAAATAATTCATCATAGGGGTAAACACACCAAACTACCAAAATAGTTGCACAGCCTTTCACCATGCCAGAAAGATTATTTTGCTACAACAAAGCAAAAACACAATTCTAATGAAAAAATATCATTAGGCTGAGTATAAACCCAGTAGTGAGTGTGACTGTACTGTAACTGGGATGATGGAATAATAAAAGCTACCAGATAGAGTAATGAAGCTCCAGAAGGAGGATGAAAGTTCATTGTTTTGAGCGCTTAACTGTAAAAGGAAGCATATGGGAATTGCTGCAACAAAAGACAGTCTCAAATATGGCAGGAAGAATGGAGGAAAACAGAATTAATCAAGCCCCACAAATTTATACTTGAACTAGGGCAAGTTTCCCATCATAAGAGAGATTCTTAACTGCATTACATGAGTCACTTCATCTTGTAGGAAAAGGGGTATGAATACAAATCTTGTTCCTGGCAACCAAATTAGTGCAAAGGCCACACTGACAACTCATATCAAGAAAAGGGCCAATTTCTTGCAAAGACTATACAAAGCTGTTGACAATTAATTCTAGTTTATTAGAATAGAACTTTGAGAGTTTGCTTCCTCCTGTCCTAAGACACCCAGCATCCCAGTAATGGTGGCATCGCTGCCTTGCTGTGCTCCAGACCCTGGAGCTCAGAAGAATGTTTCATTTCATTACTCAGAGATCTAGCAACAGTGAGATTTAATAAGGTGATCATCAATCATCTAAAAAAATACATTTTTAAAAATGTATGGGTTTCTGCTGTGCTCTGCACTCCCCATAATCAGAGTGTTCTGCTGGAATCTAAGTGGGAGAAATTTTCCATCAGCACAGGCATATCAATTATGAGAATGTCAGCCCTGCTGGATGCCAAATCCAAACTGTTGTTAGGTAGGCTGTTTATGAGATGGCTGGAGCAAAACAGTAGAAAAGTATAAAAATAAATTGAATACCTAACAGAGAAAAAGTATTGACAGAATTATATACTTGAACATAAATCCTAACTCTAACAAAATTCTTCCTTCGTTCCCTCTGTGTAAGTTTGGGGTTTTTTGGTTCTTGTTTGTTTTACAATTAACTCACTCTCTTCCATACACACACTCTCTCTACAGGACACTCTCTAGGCTTAAGACAAGATTTCTAGCATAGAAACATTAGAAACTTGAACTGAGTTGCTTGAGAGACAAAAGAGCTGTTTGAGGGCCTCTCCACTTATTAGCCTACACTAAAATCCATGTTGTGACAAAACTATCTCAGAAAATAGATTTGTTCATGCTATCAGTATTTTTCCCAAATGTACTCAAACATCCAAAAAATGTCACCTCTGACATCTCTGAATCTTTCACAAACTCCTCCAAATCTGTAATATGTGGAGAAGTCCCTTTAGATGAAAAAATGATGGCTTCCACTTTTATGAGCACATGCAGACTTATCTCTAGAGCATAGGGACAATACTACTTCCTCTTCTATGTCTTTGCAAAAATAGCTTGTAGAGCATTATCAACAGATGCCCCAAATGGTCTAATCAAAGTTATAGGCCTGATTACTAGAAGATACAGGGTAGCAACTTAGTTACTGACAGAACAGCACCAGCAGGATTTTGGCTGGTTATCTTGGTTGTTTTTGCTTGGTGTTTTTTTTTTTTTGTTTTGTTTTGTTTTGGTTTTTTTTGTTTGTTTGTTTTTTGTTTTGTTTTGTTTTGTTTTTTTGTTGTTTTTTTTTTTAACTTCCAGAAATGCCAAGTCAGTGACCTAAACAATAAAGGTGTACTGATTCATAAGCATCAATATGGACCTGGGCCAGAAACTATAAACACACATTCCTGCTGGGACAGGACAAAGCATATGGCTCTATAAATTATTCCATATGGTGGTTTGGGTTTTGGGGGTTTTTTTGTTGTTGTTGTTGTTGTTGGTTGTTGCTTTGTGGTCTTTTGTTTGTTTGTTTTTTGCTGGGGTGTTGGCTTGGAGGGGGGTTTTTTGGTGTTTGGTTTTGCTTTTTTTTCTATTATTATTTTTGGTTGCTTGGTTGTTTTGGGGTTTTTTTTCAGTCAGCCATGTACAGTAGAAGAAGACGCACAGTCTATTTTCTGGGTGCAAATGAAGTGACAGAAGAATATCTGCCATGATTAAAAGAAAGAGTTAAGGACTGATACCTCTCTCCTGTTTCTCTAACAGAAATAAAGGTAAACTTTTTCTTCTTAGCTTGGGTAAATCTGTTTCCCTTGCAACTCAAGTCCCCATAATTCCCTTTATCTTGACTACTGTGCCATGACTCCTCCTCCACTTATCGGTAATCTAAAACTACAAGCTATGGTTCATGTATTGCCTCACCTGTATTGATTCACACTCTAGGACCTTATAGACATTTTTAACATGCAATATTAATGTTAAGTGTTCAATTAAGTAAGAAAAATTTTACACAGAACAGCATTGATGATTACTTCATATACAAAGTTTTAATTCTGATTTTACCAGAAATACACACGTATTTTAGCTTCTAAATTAAAAAACAAAACACGTTCCATAGGCTTCTAATTAGCAAATATCTACTATTAACAAGATTTGCTTGTTCCACTGGAAAGTTTCTGCTCACTATAGCAGAGCTGCAAATAGGAAAACTAGTTTTAACATCACTTTCTCCCTTTTTTTAGCAATACCAAGAAAAACGCAACAGGTTTGCCTAGTTATATTTGTTTCTAGCATGAAAATATATCTGCTTTGGGTTAAGGTCGCTTCCAACCCAAACCACTCTGTGATTCTGTGAAAAAATTATTTCAGAAGAAAAACGATACTACAGTCAAAACGGGTAACAATTTAAGACTTCTGTTACATTGAACTTTCTTCCGGATCAAAGCAAAAAAATTATCACATTCTAAACACTTTCATGTCTGAGTCAAAGGGAGCAAAAAAGGTTATTTCACAAGTAGAAGCTCATCAATTTGTAATTAGAAGCATTATTCACTGCCTCCTTGCTGAATACTCTCTTAAAATTGCACCAGCATACACACCAATTTACATGCACAAACCCACCAAAATACACACAGGCAATTCACATGTACAAAAATACACAAATACCATTCAGAAACAATTTTTATTTTTAAATTAGTCATGCTTCATTTCTTTCTTAACTGAAACCAATAAAAAAACCCCCAACTAATTATGATCTAGCATCAGCAGAATCTGTTACTTTACTTTGGTTTAGTCAGCTGAATGGGGTTTGGATTTAGTTGTTCAAAATGCAAAGGAAAACATTTAAGAATTTATGTTCAAATAAATAAGACTTCAGTACGATCAATGCAAAACCAAAAAAGTTTCTTTCCTACTTAAAACCAATTTTACTACATAATATCAAGACTTCTCATAGCTCTTAGCAGTCTTGCACTTAGCCCTCTACTTTAGATCATTCCTTCTCCAGGTAGAAACCAGTAATCAGAACAACTGGACATTCTTTTGTGATAAATCTGATCTTTGGTTTGATTTTTGGAATAGGTGGAAGCACTCATTCTTTGAGAAATGCCATCATGCCTACACAAGAACACAGTCTCCTGGCAGCATCAATGGACACTGGGAAGCTCTGCTGAAGGGTCAGTACCACCCGCAGTTACCATCACACCATCCAGCCCCTGCAGCTCCACTTGGGCACAGGGATTTGAGGCTCAGGGTAAGCAGAACAACAAACTAAAATTACTAAGCAAGTAATGCAATCTTTCGTGCCAGAGGGATGAGAAAAATCAGGATTCTGTAACATTATTAACAGGAATGGGAACAGTAGCCTTGGGATTCAGAAACATACGTATTAATCAATGCAGACCGTTTTCTCTAATCTCTTAGGACAGGTTGTTCTCATCTGAGCTGCCTCATTTTGTACGTGCTAATTTCATTTAACTTTTCTAAGCACAGAAAACAGAGTGATCTGTAGGCAAAACAAGTTTAAAGACATACTACAGTGTTTCAATTAAAGTTTAGTTTTCTGTATGTGGAAAGTTCATTCAGGCCAAATAAAAGTAGTCATTTGCTAATTCATCATAGGTCACATAACTGTAGAAAATAAATAACAGTACAATTTAGACTTTCTTGCATAAATAAAAATGCAACATAAAATATAAATGATAAATATAAATTAAGTCTAATTTCATTTTCTGTGTCAATTAAGATGTATATACACACGTTCAACCTTACCTAGGAATAAAAACTACTACAAATATTTCACTGATGTGCACAAAAATCCAAATTGTAACATCACATTGTAAAGGAAAACATACAACTGAAAATGTAACAGAAATAAAATTTACTATTTCCTCATATACGCTGAGGAAAGGATAAGCAAAAATATAGCAATATATAAGAAAATAGTTATATTTTGAAAAATAACTGTTTTACTTTTGCTACTCTGTAGCAAACACCTTGAAACTAACAAGAGTTCACTCAGAATCAGACCTGGATGCTGTCAGACGAGTAATAAACAAAAAAGTGTCTACATATTATAGCATTCCCCCTCAAACTGAAATTACTGTACTAATCTGAATACCAAAAATCCCTCATTTTCATTCAGTTGCTTCTCTCAAAACACTGATTCTGTAAAATTGGAACTTCTTTTTGCACACAGCAATTCCTAACAGAATTTGTGAGTTCTACTCCACTCTACCACCAAGGAACATTTGGAGACCAGAGAGGTAAAAAGCTAAGGGACAAAGTGCCTTTATCAAAAGTGGAGTAGAATTTTAGAACTTAAGGTGACAGCCTGACAAACTCAACTCGTTTGCACACTTGAGACTGATTAGTTACATGGTCTCAAAGTGAAAAGTTTTCATACTGTGGAAATCAGATTACGGGTTTTAAGCTATAGCACTAATAAAAGGAATAGCCTTCCTCTCTCATGTGGTGCACGTAAGCAGAATCTTTTGCCTTGCTAAATAAACCACACACAAACAAACTAAATTCTGAGAAATCTTTTCTGCTTCCTTTAGGTCATTTTTCAAAATTACCTCATGTTACTTGGTGTACACATAAAATGCCTTACTTATAATCTGGATCCTTTGATAATTTCCTTTTCTAATTAGTTTCCATTGGGCTAGAAAACATAGTACTTCTCAGGACAGTAAATTTAGCCCATGCCCTCATTTTTCTCCCTTTCACTAAATAGAAGGGGTCATCACAAAATCCAAGCTAGTTCCTAACCAAGTTTTGGCAGTGCTTTTAAAGACTGAATCTCATCATAAGATCCCTTGCAACAAAGTTGCCATTTAGAAGGCACACTGTCAATTTAATTCTTTGATTAACTGGTTGTGTTTGCCACCAGCAACTCAATCTTGGAATATTATAAAATAAGAGCAGATGGACAGCTCCCAAATACAGAAGTTCATAAACCAGGAAGGTAGCTTTATCCACATGTCCTAGTCTTCTAGGCCCAAGAAAACACTGTTCTTGTTATAAGAAGATCCATTTTCACCTGAATAATGTTTTTTAAGGTAAGTGTACCTGAAATAGTCTCAGTCAAAAAAGAAACTGCTACTTCAGTTGATGTTTAACAAATTCCTGCACACTGCAGTTGGAATCAACCTGGATTCCTGCCTGCCATACGAAGGACAATACTTGATTCTTCTTCTATTCAATGAACTGATATTACAGCCTGTAAAGAAAATAATTTCAGCCTATGGATAATAGAAAGAAAACTTCATATTCCAAATGTAATTTTATTTTTTCATATAGAGGTTTAGGAAACAGATACCAATAATTCAGAATTAAATACAGAGTACTCCAATACTTCAGAGACTCATAAGTATGACAGCAACATCTCATCCACTGGCTGAGAACTATACAAAATAGTTTGTGTTTTATTATTTTTGGTAGCCCAGAAAGTAAGACATGAACATTAGACTAAAGATAATCAGAACAGGCTGCTATGATTCCTGAATAGTCAGAGCTCAACTTATGCCTCAGCTTTGTTAAAACAGAGCATTCAACAAGCTAAACTATCACTGTTAACCAGTACTGCACCCAGTTAAGCACAATCATCACTGGAATGCAAGCACAAAGGGGGTATGTCCAGTCCTTAATATAATGCCAAGGAAACATGACACCACACAATACAAAAATTTCCTTGAGCATTTTTAAGCATTACTCTAGAGTTCAAGTGGCAGCAAAAAGTTCTTTAACAGCCATGTAGTTAAAAGCAACAAATAAAAAGCTACATGGAAATTTTCCAACAGCCTTTTGATAGCAATTCATTTAATATTTAGAGGCAACACTTTTGAAATGTAGGTTTCTAAAACAGAGAAGGCTGTTCCTCAAGCTCTACTACTGAGTACTTTCACATTTCTTAAATCAACACACCATGGGAAACACCAAATGAACACCAAATTACATATGTCTTTAAATTCTTATTGCATCAGTTAGGAGTCATTACAATTTAAATGCACATAAACATGATTTTTATTTTTCTTAATTTTTTGGGCTTTAGGGTTCTTTGGCTGGCTTTCTGTTTATTTGCAGGTTTGGGGAGTTGTTTTTGTTTGGGGTTTTTTTGCTTCTGATTAACATAAGAATACAATGTATCTATATCAGACTGAACTCAGACGCTGAGATTTGGTTCACTGAAGTCAAATAGTACTCATTCAATACTTGATTAATGAATAAAAGCATTTTCTTTGGGGTTTTCTGTTGTTGCTTTTGTTGATTTCCTTCTCCTTTGCAGCTAGCATTGCTGTTCCACTTAATGACAGCTACTCTGTTGTAAGACAAATTATATATAAAAACACTGAGGAGGCATTTTAATACATTTTTTTTAGACACCAAACAACTTGTTTGAATTTCATTCTTTAAAATGACACAAGAGATTTCCACAATATACAGAATTCTCTCCCAGATTAGTTTTATTTTCTTCTGGCATTTTCAAAACACACTTCCAAATTTTACTTCATATCTGTATTTGTTAACCATAAAGTCAACAACATACAGCTCAGAGATCATAAAAATCAAGGAGTATTAATTCTTCAGCCTTTTTTACTCTTTTTTCTATAGGAAAGAGTAATTATACTATTTTAGAACAGTGATAATGATTCTACTTAATTTTCCCTCTAATGAGCAATTCAGCGACCTACTGTGAAACAAACAAACAAGCAAGCAAGAACCCAGCCAAGTGCACCTATTCCTGAAAGTTCACTCTTCTATAATTAGCTGTACCTTGAATTCCTTCTGAATATATTTCCACATCAAGGAACATTTCCGTAGTAAAATATGTACATACAAAATTTTTGTTACCATTTTAAATTGTCCCAACAACTGTGACAAATTACTATATGCATCATACAATGTAGGTACAGTTGTTAAACTATCACTTGACTAAGAGCTTAAAAATCTACCAGAACAATTCTCATCTCCGTGAACAAAGTGCAATCAGAATTATTTCAATAGGAACATAAGCTAAAGGTTAGAGGAAGCTTCACCTGAAAAATAGTGAAAGTGAAGTATAGTACAGAGAGTATAGTGATGTGAAAATAAGTACTCATCTACCAGAAAAAAAAAAAAATTTCTTATTTAGTCTTACATAAAGAAATTATGGAAATCCTTCATGAAGGACGAGCAAAAAACCCAAGATGGGAACAACTGGATTGTACTGATTAAGCAATACCATGTTTTCCCTCCACTTTTACTTTCCTTAGGTAACAGATTTCCTATGATAACTTAATGCAGACGTATAGAAAAGGAGGGAGAATTATACATGCCAGCCTTGTTATATTCTTCTATATGCAGCTAGTCTTGGCTACCATTTGCAAAAGAATATTTGGCTATGTTTATCTTTGATATGAAGCCATTTATTATGCTCTTAATCCGTAAAAGGGAATTTATTTATTTAGATTATTGACAATAACGTCTGGCCTTGGTTTAACTACTCAAAAGGAAAAAGCAGGGCAAACAAACCCTCATAAAGAAAGTAAATGCTTTGAATCACTACAGCTAAAAGGATTACAGTCACTTGTCACAACAGACAAATACAAGTTTTGTATCAAAAATTACGAGTTACACACATGGCTAT
Source organism: Phylloscopus whistleri (assembly GCA_017589585.1). NCBI lineage: Eukaryota > Metazoa > Chordata > Aves > Passeriformes > Phylloscopidae > Phylloscopus > Phylloscopus whistleri. The sequence continues at coordinate 2,539,122 of JADMLD010001407.1, read as the reverse complement.
GTCAAAGAATATCCCTCTTGTATGATCAAGTTTACAGGTAGAAGAAAAAGAGCTAAAGAAGAAAAATAAAAACTTAGAAGAAAGCTAGTGACTTAAAGCCTATGAACAAAATCTAGCCTTGTGCACATTTGTGTTTTGATTATTGCAACATTTGCTTTACTGTAACATCTTGGGGAAAAAAGATACAGAATGGAAATACCTATACTTGATTACTTTAAGAAGTCACATTACAAGTGCATTAAATCTGGTGCTCCTTTTTATTTCATTTGCTTCATATGTTCCTTTTTAAAATTGCCTTGAGAGACAACATCGGGGAGGCAGTCTCTAACCCTGTCTTTTAACAGGCTGAAATAGAAAGTGTAATTCTGTAATTGAGGGACAGCTGGCTGTTACCATGATATGCCAAATGAAGATCCTTTCCACTGGAATTTGTGGCTGTCACTGATTATAGGTTAAACTCCCAGAATTAAAACCCCATTCATAAGGATTTGAAAGGCAGAGCTTAAGACTTGCCTTCCATATGTGCCTCTTCTCACAGAACAGTGGATGCTACTTTGTAACTGCCCAACAGAGCAAACAAACAGCACAAAAACATGGCTACAGGGAACATCTTTAAACTATAAATAAACAGTATTAACTGAGATCCACTGCATGCTGTGCACCTTATTACAGTCTTGCAAAATGACTGTGCCTGGAAAAAAGCTGAAAGCCTTAAGATTTCCTTACTTATATATAACATTTGAGTTATACAATGATTTCTTAGACAATTTTTATGCCACAGACTATAATTTACAGATGCCACATCTATAAATGGTTCTGCAATTAAAAAAAAAAAAAAGGCATTTTCTTTACCCATCATTGCAATTTTCTGTTGATTTAATTTTATTAGGAGGCATAAAAATCATAAAGAACTCAAACTGTGGTTTTTAACATATATTGATACTTTATAAAATCCAACACTACATAAGAAGAGCATATTTGTAGTTCACAAATGTAAATGATCATAAACTGTGCTCCCACTTCTTAAAGGCACTAAAATCCAATCCTGACCTACATGCACTGCTCATGAGCTTCAGTCTTAAACACAGAACTAAATTTCTGAATGGTTCTCGCTAATCTCTACACCCACAAATAAAGATCTATACTGGAGTACAAACTTCCAACTGATATTAACAGGAGTTAACCTGTTTTAGTCTGCAAAACTGAACCACATGTTTACCATTCACTACAGATGCTCCATGCACCATACTGCCCACCAAAGTTACAAGGCTGAGTTGCTGCTGCAGGCTAGAATAATACTTTTTCAGCAAATGAGTTTCGTTTACAGCCTTTGCTGCTCGGTGAGTTAAAAACCATCAAGTTTGGAGCTGAAAGTGCAATAGAATCAGTGGATAAACTGTGGATCTGTGCAGCTAATTGTTTCGCTTTTGGCTATGGCATATGTATTACTTGATTGCCAATTTCACGCTCTGATACTGCTTCTTTATAGCAGCAGATGAAACTGAAGCTCAAGTACTCTGTTCAAAGAGACTAATAAATATGTATTCCGCCCCTCTGCAATGTTTGACACACTCCTCACCCATTGTTATGCTTCCCTTTTATGAAGTGCAAAACAGGTCCCCATTTTAGCTCTTACTCTTACCCCTGTCAAACCCAATTTATATATGCTCTTGGCTTAATCAGTATGCCAAAAGGAATTTTAATTTTCCTGTTTACAGAAACCCTCTTATAATTTGTTGTGTCTGTAGAGTATTTAGATTTGAGGTGTCATGCAATTCTAAAAAAAATGCAACAGAAGAACAGCAGCACATTTCTCTGCAGATGGAGAAATAAGCACTGAAGAAAATGTGCATGACTGAAGTTGCCAATTAAGGTTGACATTCAGACTCTTTCTAGGAGCAGCAAGTACTGCTACTGTAGTTAATTTAGACCTACCTGGCTCTAGGAACTGCCTGAGATGAAGATACAGCTCTATAGGACAGCCTAAGAAGGTGCCTGAGAAAACTAAAGCTTTGGCTGGTCCCTGTGTTATTAGAACCCAGGGAAGTCAAAGCAAAGTTTCTAATGTTACCTTTAAAGGAAGTCAAAGGAGACAAAATGTATTGAAATCTATCAAATTCAGGATAATTACAAAATAGTGGATCAGACAATAACGATAATAAAAAATGAATGGTTGTGAAATCAAGAAAAAATGGATGTGGATCAAGAAGAAATTAAACCAAAAAGCGAGTCTAAGGAGATAAAACCTACTGGTTTAATTGAAATATGTTTTTATCATCACTGAACTATCTCCAGAATATTTTTATTTTCATATTCTAATATGTTCTTACATCACCTATATACAAGGAACTACCTATAATATTTTCGCTGTCAAAGAACCTAAAACTTCTGTATTCCAGTATTTTTAAAATGGAAGTGTCTCTACTGCTTTTTTCCCTTGGGTTTTTTTTTTAGATTGTTTTATTCTTAAGGAGGAGAGCTTTCTGCATAATTAAGGAGCGTATCTAATAGCTCGAGTAAACAGGAGATGCAAAATGAGAAACAAAAATTGGGAGAACCGAGGCACTCCAGGGCTTGGAACAAGTAAGTGTTTCCTATGCTCACATACAAAACCTAAGTGGAAAAAAAAAAAAAACCAACTCACTAGTGTATGCAAACTTGCAAGTTCATACTAATTTGTGAATTTAGCAAGCATATATATATGTGTATACACATACACACACATGCATTCATATATATAGAAACAAAAACACACACGACAGGCACACAGTTTTAGATCCTGGGCAACACAAATCTGGTTTCCTATAGAACACATCTTCATCATTGCCTAGCAACCAGAGCTATTTTTATGTCAAACTGTAATAGTTCAACATTTCAGCTGTCTTTATGGAGATTTGGGGGTGGGAGAGATCACTTAAATCCCATCTCTTCCCATTTGTCCCTCCAATACTCTGACATTTGAACTTTATAAACCCAAAAATCACTCATTCACAGAAGTCAAGTTAGGACAATTTCGCCACATAAAGCACAAGTTGGAGGAAAATCCTGAGTGGCAGAAAAGGACACGTAAGCAAACACTTTTCATCCCACAGATCGATATGGTTCACTGTAATTTTTATTTCTTATTTTCAGAACTCTCTATAGGTTCCGATGCACTCATGCAGCTAATACTGCCTAATAATGCGTAGCACAACTGGTTCTTATTTTAAGGGCTAAGTCATAAAACTACAGTCTTGAACATAAAAAAGCACTTTACTGCACACTATAAACTGCTGTATTGCATTTTAATTACAAAATTCACCAGAAGAAACGAATGAATACTAATGCCCTGGGATTGTGTACATGAAGTTAACCGAAACTGAAATTCCCTTACAAGAATGGTAACAAGTATGACGGAGGAGGAGATGGGAGTTTAAAGCAAATAACAGATATACTACTTGCCCGAAATCAAAACCTGTTTCTGCCTACAAATAAATAAAAGCTAGATATGCTGAAAATACCATCCTTGCATATATGTAAGGAAGATAAAGAAAGATGAGGTATCAAAAGACTTGGTCTTGCACGTTCAAACTGGCTGGGCTATCATGAAGATACTACTGCCCCTCTTGCACATCAGACTTTTATACCTTTTTATCGTGTCATATGGTTTACTTTCTGAAAATCAGAATCAATTCTAATTGAAAGACAAAATTCTGATGCATCCACATAGCACCAGAAGGTAAAATGATGTCCCTATGGCAATTCTCTGACAAAAAATAACAACGGCTCTTCACACTACATAATCTCAAAATGCACAAGATTGAAATCTCTGAGAGAAAGATGAACCAAAATACAGCTTTTACCTACAATTTTGCACAAATAACACATGGATTCAAGAATCCTACATAAACCTGCACTCAAACACTCTCCTGGCAAGTTTTCTGCTTCCCACCAAATAATATGCTTTAATCACAGTGTACAACTGCCTTCTGTACTGTCCTCAGGTAAGGATATGAAAACTAACTAAATAAGAAGTCAGAAATTCCCCTCACATATGCCTTATTCCTGCTTTAGGAACAAGAAAACAGGAGCAAAAGGGAGTTCAGACATTTCCCAAAGACACTGACTTTAGGGCAACTGTGAATTCCAATGCTGGGTTTCCAAGAGGGAAAACTACCTAAATGGCAATAAGATGTGCTACACTTCAAAAATAGGAGTGGTTAGAAGATTGCACAGAACAGAATAAAGAAAATTTTACTTAATTCCTTCCTTTCTTTTCAGTATGCTTGGAGATAAAATAAAAGCAACTGCAGCGGTTTCTGAGCTACGTAATGTACCAAGTAACCATTACAAAGAAACTAACCAAATCTTTGTTTATTTAAATATTATGGAGGTCTGTAAAGCTGCTTTTCTTTGTAGAGGTTTTCCCAGAAACAGGTTTAGGTAAGGTAGCTTTTCTCAGCTGTTCTTTTTGGAATTCTAATTCTTTCTATGGTGTTTCCAGGAAAGTACTGGTTGATGGAAAACACAGCTGAAGCCTAAGAACCACCTTCATAGACTTAGAAAAAGTCCATGAATCTACATAAAAGAAAAAAAAAAAAAAAAAAAGAGTGTAGTATGATCCTTTAGAAATTCCTTTCTGCCACCCAGGGTGGGTTGGTGCTAGCCTCAAAGTTTTTAATCAATATTAATACAGCATTCTCTAAAATAAGTAGATGGTTTAAAATAATGTATTCCTGATGCTCATAAAAATCACCCATAAAAAAAAAACCAGTGGAGAAATACAATTCAAAGACTACAACAAGAAGCCAAAGAACACTTAGACAAATAAATTCCAAGTAGAATTTCAGTTGGCATAGGCAAGACAAATGTCTCATGCTACACAGCAGGCAGTATTGGATTTTCTTTCCTAAACTGAAAAACTATCAAACATAATGTGAACCAACTGTGTTTGGGATCTCCAAGCACAATCAGGGCTTTGAAAATTGACACAATTTAAAGTTATAATGGTATATAATACTTGTCCTTCACAAACTTAAGAGTTTTAAAACCACAAAATACACAAAGAAGCAATAGCCGCAGAAAGTGTAAATCCCTTCAAGGAAGAAAATTATCACAACTGACAGGTAGTTCACATCCAAACATTCTCCATTCACTAGCATGTTACTTCCTCCAGCTATTGCTTTATTAGCAAAATTATCATAGAAAGTTGGAACTTTTTATTAGTTAGTCCACTGTTACACTACTTGCTTTTTTCTTCTGTTATCTCAAGGAGTTCAGATCTTTAAAAGGTGCCACTTCTACAATGCATATACATTGCTACATGTGTATTGAGAACATTTGAAATTTCCCACATAGAGGCATAGAAGTCTAATGATATAACAAAGTTCTTTTCCTGGCTCAGATGCTGTATGGTTATGAAATACCTCCTAACATAAAGGTTCACTTTAGCAGCTCTGAGAATTATAATTGCAATTATTATTATCTTTTATATTAGCTCTGTTCTTCCAACAGTCATCAAAAAAAAGATAGAATGTCCTCAAACCACATCATTATTTGCCAAAGATATGTCCCAGTTTTCAGTATACTCAAGTTTAGATTTCTGGCATTACATACATTTTCTAGATTATTATGTGTGTGGCAATAGCAGCATAAATGAGGAGTAATGCAAATAAAATTTTAAAAGAAAAAATAAGCACATACAGCAGTAGTCCTGGTTTTTCATATACAACAGTCTTTACAAGTCAAGTGAGTAAAGTTCAAACAGTTTTATATCAGGCCTCAATTATCTTAATTTAAAAAAAAATAACACCACCAGTAACAAGGAATAACTGCATTATTTGTTTGTTTGGGTTTTTTTTTTTCTTGTACTCCTCATGTGTCCCCCTTGGAGGTACCCCATCCCAGTCTAGCTGGGCAATGAAATGATAATTCATTCTTCACAGGTAACATTAAGGAGTGTAGTCCTTGCTTGTAGAATTTACCAATAAATATAGCTGTGTGTCTCATTCTTAAACCTGGCTATCAATGTGATTCAATGAAGAAAGAGGACTATTCGATTAATTTATATTAAAAATTATTAGCTTCAACATAAACTAAATAAACCAAACAACATTGTATGATTATTGCATTTGAAATCTTTAAAAACCACCATAATTAAAAAACCAAATAGTATCTACACATTTAAACATATTTTTCTAATGCTGCTCCTGCAGTCATTCAAGGCTGTGTTCAAGCCTGTGCAGTCTATGAAAAGTAGGTCAGGCATGTAATCTCATTCATGTAATTCTGGTTTTGTCTATCCATTCAGCTTTCATTCTTTTGTGGCTTCAACCCAAGGAAACGTTATTTCAAGGAACAAATAGGAACTGCAGTTTGATTTTTTTTTTTTTCATTCTGTATGACTGACTTAAGAAAAAGCCAACTTAAGCCCAAGAGATGCAAGATGAGCTTCACAGTATAGACAGGTTTCTGAATAAGAATAAAAATACATGGTTCTACCTGCTAGAAGAGAGAAAGAGAAAGGATGCTAAGAAAGATTACAATACTTCTCTCAAAACCATGCAGCTACACTGCAGCAGCAGGGGCAGACTGCCACATCTTCAGTCACAGTTTTCCCCAGGAGAACTGGTAATGAGCAATACCTGTCAATTGGTGGTATAGGATTTGTTTTCTAAGTATTTAACAGAAATAAAAAAGTAAAATAATAATTCAAAGCCACTTTGCTATGATGAAAAGTTAGATCATGGCATCATCTTCTACACAGTTAACTTTGCCCATGTTCTTGCAATTAACTTTGCCCATGTTCTTGCAATTCTATGCAAATTATATCATTTATGTCAAGTACCCAGAAAATATGCCTGGGTATGAAAAAAAATGTAAACTATTATGTCCCTTTCACTGTAATTTACAGTGCATAGCACAAACGAAAACTTTCGTTATTGTTTTTCATACTTCAAACACGTAAATTACCACTCAATTCAGAAATGCAACACGTAAAAGGCTTTTTGATGAGGCTTCATTAGGGAACATTTAACACATATTTAAGTAAATTACACAACTAAAGACAAACCACAATATGTTATATGGGTCACCCATCACAAAACAAAAACTCCATTTAGCACTTACTGGCTTTTCAAATTTGGTAGCTTATGAAACACTTTTTTCCCATTATTTCTAAACAAAACTCTCTGAAGGATGGTTGAGAGCTGCTGCCAGACAGGCCAAAAATAAAAACCTACCAAAAAACCCACTCACACCCAACTTCACACATCCAGCTTCCACCATGTGTTCTCACAGACTAATATTTGATTTAGAACACAGTTTACTTTTGGCAACTGCCCTCCCCAAAAGGATCAAGAAGGCATGCATTTTTCTTCTTCATTTATTGTTTCACAAACAAATTAACAAAAAAGCTTTATATTTTGGATCAGAAGTCTTGGGCAAAATGGAGAATATTATAGAAGTGGAATATTTTAAAATCATTTCATGAGACTCATCACCCCAGGGGACTGAGGGGATTTTTCACCTGCTTATTTTTCTAACATAAGCTTGCTCTCCCACAGGAAGAAAAATAAATTCTTATTTCAGGATTTCTAGTAATCAACATAAGACATTCAAACAAAGCCTTTTTTGATTTTAGAAATAATTACTAGGAAAAGATGCAAAGATCTTTGCCTTTAATGCATAGAAACCCTATCAAGTGCACTAACTTCACTAGAATTCTATTCCGTGTGTGTTAATACATCAGCTTGCACATCTCCCGACTGCCTTCCTCACAAACAGAACTATATTGAAGGAGTTTTCCAGTTTCAAAGCTGTCACCATTTATCTATGTATGTATCAGAAGAACCTTGTTTTCAAGCTCTAGGGCATTTCCCAGCTGTTTCCAGCAGAATGGCCTGAAGATCCTTCTGAGGTGCAGTTATTTTATTGCCAGGTAAAACTGACACTGCGTAGAGACTGAATCAAACTCAAAAGCAGCTCAGAACTAATGGTGAATGAAGCACACAAGTGCTTGACAGCATCATTACTGCTTTCTCTGTTCAAAGGAATTCAAAACTTCATGGTTTTTTAGCTAAGATTACCTTGTTATCAGATAAAATTTGAAGATAACAAAACCAAACTTCAGAAGACTTCCAAGATTATAGACTTGGTTAGTTACAGAGTTCTACTTTTTATTGCCACAGAATCAATATCAGCTGAAGTTGTAAAAACAATTACCGTTAATGGTTCATATTAAAGTTACGAGGTGTCAATTGGTAATGGCTTAAGTAGAATAGATTTTTTCCAGAAATGGAAAAAGCTAAGCATATACCTTCTGGGGGGGAAAAGGAGTTCAAGAGGTAGGAAATTGTTAATCAGTTATGAGGTTGGGGGGGGGGGGTGGGGGGGTGGTTAGTTTGTTTCATTTTTGTTATTTTAAATTACAAATATTTGTTTCACCTCTCTTGGGTGAAAGAGAAAAGACCTTCAGAAAAAAATGTTCAAAACCATCCACTGGCTGAAAGAATTACTTAGGAAGTAAGAGGAAAAGATCACAAATTTATGTTTCCAGTTGATTTGCCTCAAGTATCTAAAGATTTGATAACGTCACAAGGCAAAAGACATCATCTATCATGGAAGACATTCTGACAGTGGGATATGGGAACCTAAGATGAAACAGCTCTCTTAGTGACCAAGGGAGAATTAGTCTTTCAAAACTAGCCTAGAAATTCTGTTACAAAACAGAACACAGAAATAATCCTTCCTACCATTTTGAAGGTTGATATAGATGAAAAAAATTATTCTAGGCTATGCCCAAAGGAAAAATGTTACTACACTTACGCAGAATAAATCTGCACCACCACAGCAGCTAAATAGTTAGAAGTGTAAATGAGATTTCTGAAATCTTGAAGTAGTACACAAGCTTATGAAGTGATAAATGAAACACTGCTGAATTTCTAAGCACAGGCATTAACCCAGAATTATAGGTTAATTTCATGTATTACAAGACAGGGAAAAAATATTATTAGCAGCAGTGAAAACATATTCACATTACGAAACGCAATCACAAATTTCATGGAAGTTAATTTCTGGTCACCTTGCTCTAATACTTCTAACTACAGAATAATTTAAGTACGTGTCAGAATAAATAAAATAACAGTGCTCATTCACCAAGCAGCATGTGGATCTGCATTGTCCACATAAACAAGGGCAAACGGCAAACAGGAAAGCAAGTCAGGAGAGATTTAATTGGCATCCAACTGAGCTCTTGGCTCCTGTGATTCAGAAGCTCTAAAAATCATTTTTTCTTCCATATAAATATTTCAAGGGAGACAGGATCAAAGCCCCTTCCATTTTGTAGGTATCTCGCAGCTTTCATCCAACCTAACTATAAAAATAGTTAGAAATTATATTCTGAAATGGCAGCCAGGATAAATCTTCCTTAGCAAAGGGCTAGGACTGGAACCGTCTAATCCAATTAGAGACACCTGGTGATATGACTGGCACTCTCCAGAGTGCCATCCAAAACGGCAAACATCCAGCAGAGACAAATTAGGATACACAACAGAGAAATGGGAATTTTTAGAGGCTCAGATGTTGAAGTAAGATCTCAAATGGCAAGTACTCAATATTTCACTGTTCTCTCCCTCCCTGTCCCCTCAGCCTAAATTCATCAAGGAATTTCAAGAAAACAGATTCCTGCAAAACTATTCTTGCACAGGAACAAAAACGGATGTGGAATATTGCCTTTGCACTGAGCACCCCATGTAGACATATCCATGAGTTTCTCTACTTTTTTGTATTCCTCAGTTCATCAGCAACTCCTGTGTTCTATTTCTATGTAATTCTTAGTCACAGATGGATTGCTTCTGTGACATGCTACCTGTCTGCTAGAGAGAAGTAGCTTCACTTGCTAATCAGAGCTCCAGTACAAGATCTTTTTTCAGAAAACTGAGAAGCAATAATACAACTGGATAAATACACAGATTTTCTGACTTTAATGGATTTTCTTCATCCAGCTTCAGTTAAAACAGCAAGTTCCCCACTGAAGCATTAGGACAAGTTGGGTTTAGTTGAGCCAACATGATAGAAAATAGTAAGATACTAAGTAACTTATTTTCTAAACAACAACAACAACAACAACAACAACAAAGAAAAAAAAAAAAAGAAAAAAAAAAAAAAAAGGAAAAAGAATTTGCCTCCAGCCACAGAAAAACAGATGGTCAAACTAGTTATGAGGACCAAACCTTTCTGTTGCCTTAGAAAGGTAGTCAGGATGACATGTATTTGAGCTATTCTTGCTTTTTGTTTTTGTTACCAGCACATGTAGGTCAATACAGAATGCTGGGAAGCACTCCTTACTTTGTGATGAGTGAAATAATGCTACAGATATGTCAAACCTACTTGCCTATACCATGGCTGCCTGCAGAATCATAAAAGCCTCTACCTGTTTTCTGTTTTCTGTTACATTTAACGGGGTTTTTTTACATAGGAACTATTGCATCGATTATGTTCAAAGAAAGAGGTATTTTGATTTCTTCACTCCCATTAAAATTCACACAGAACTGAGAACAATTCACTAAACATCAGGTTAACTAATAGTAGAAATAATTTATTACTACAGAAAGGGGCAAATTCAGGCATTAAGCTTTCAGTATTGGTAGGCTTTGCAGGTTTTTATGTCATGTCCTATCAGTGTTAGCATGATGTGCACCATTTACTTACACAGATTAGCTGGATCTAATTTAAAAAAATAATAATTATACATTGATTTTGAAAATTACTTTTCAAGTCACTGAGCACAGTGGAAGTACACAACAGTATAGATTTTATGAGGATTAAAGGAAGCAATGGAAGTTATAAACTAGAATGACAAAAACTATCTAGAGAAATGCATGAGTTCCCTTCAGAGTCTAAATGAAACAATAGTGGAAATTAATTCTGCTGTAAATATGTACTGTTATAATCAAAATTGCCATTAGCACTGCGACAGCACTGTCACTTTGCATATAAAACGAGATTTATTTTATTACATCTCCATGCAGGAACTGAAATGCTATGTAACTTCATAATGGCCAAGTCCCTCCCTTGATGTCTATGTTCAGATCTTTTCTTAATGCTTAGCCATTTATGGCCAGCAGAAGGTTAAAGAGTTCTCCAGCAACGGTCAGCATTTTCAGGCAATAACACTTAGAAGATTGCTGACGCTTAACATCTCCAAATAAACAGTAATTTTGACTTGCAGGGGATCAGTTACATGAAGTAACTGGAACTAAGGCTACTCTTAGCCTTAAGAAACCACTTTCAGTATGCCAAAGTGAAAACCATATGAAAATAATGTTTCAAAAGCTTAATATATGAAAGATGCCAAGTTCACCAAGTTCAGCCTATCTTGCCTGCTCACCAATGTCCCATTAGGCACAATTTTTATGTGAAAACCATGTCTGGGGACTGAGCTCAAAGACAAAACTGACTTGGGAGTTCAGCAATTAAGCTCAAAAAAAGACACATAAACTATTTTTCTTGCCCAGCCACCCAACTGGTACAGTGAGAGGTTGTGAAACTCTAGCTAGTAGGAAGGATTCTGACCAGCCTGGAGTGGAACATAACCTCCTCCTCACAGAAGGCACAATAGTTAGTGTTAGTAAGGAAAAGAAAGTACAATGTCCATAGATTACGTGTCTCTTGCCTTCTTCTCATGCTCTCCATTGGGCGACTGGATTAGAAACTGTGTTCTAAGGGATAGCACAGATGAAGCATGTTTTGCTAAACACAGTACTAAATAGGGAGCTATTGGTAAGTTTAATTTGGCTACTGATAAAAATGAGGTAGTACCATCCTGGGAATCAACTTAATTTTCCTGGCTTTTCTTCTCATTATCAGTTCTAGTCTCCTAATACCACAAACCACAATTAAGTTTAGTACAGCAGTTCTTTAGGTCTCATAACAATTCTTACCAGTTACTTTCTAGTATATTTTTAGTAAAGTTGTTTTAGGCTCACTTTTTCTAAAGTTTTATTAACTTTCCACTAGAAAAAAATCAAAGCAGTTAACCAAAGTTTTATTTTACTTCATATGGAGTATTTAAAAACATAGACATGACTCAAGCATTTTTAGTATATTTAAATATTTCAAGAAACAAAATCACGAAAATCAGGATAAATCCTAAAAATGTGCAATTGGAATGGTATGCTGTAGCAACCTGATCCCAAAAGGGCCTCAAAGAATAATTTGGAAGTTTAAAACCAACTTACTTTTCATTCATTAAGGTTTCACATTCTCTTTAGCAAAAGAGATATTTACTAAATACTTTTAAAGGTTAGTAGTACCAAAGGAAAACAACTGCTTTGTAATTGAATATGCAATAAGACACGGACTTGCTGAACAAGAAAACACTGATTCTCTGCCCATACTTCCGTTTGCAAATCTGGCCCAGCATGAACAGCCACTGACTTGCTCCTGCACTGACTCTCCTAAAAATCATTCTTCACAAAAGTTATCACACTGTCATCATTACAGTACAGAGGCAGGAAGAAAAAAAGAACATCAGAAAAGGAAATGAAGTAAGGAAAAAAGAGTGGAGCAATCAAAATACATTGGCAGTGTCCCCAGAAAGACTGGTGGAGAGCGGCTGCATCCTGCTAACACCTGGAAATCCCTGCCCAGGAATGGCCACTGGCAGGCTGCCAGCTGCTGCCAGCCAGCAGCACCACTGTCAGGAATGCAGTTCCTTCCCATCCTCACATCACATTCTGTGATGCAATGTTTTCCCAAACCACATAGGGGAGGTAGAAAAAATGGTTTGTTATGAAACTATTCAGGTCACTTTTTAAATGGGACTTGTCCTCTCGTGGAGCACTTCATTAAAATCATTCAGTAACAGTAAAAAACAAAACCCAACCAACAACACCCCCCCCCCCCCCAAAAAAAACCAACAACAACAACAAACAAACTGGTTATGAAATATAAAAAGCCAGAAGCATAGACTGCATATCTTAGTAAAGTCAAAAGATGGTTACTGGTAATAAATAAGAATTAGGCCAAGTCTTAGAATTTTTTTTCCTTTCTGTAGTATATGAGATTCAAGTAACCACAAAGTAACATATACCCTCTGATCAATATTTATCCCCTCCTGACATGGATTTAGCTTTCAGAAACTTCTCTACATTTGAGAATTTCTGAACCACTCATCATACTAGTCCTTAAATACAGTATATTAATTAAAAATAAAAAAAAAACTTTAATCTATGCATTATTAACAATGGTTTCATTGTTTTCAGGCTCATTAGAAAGAAAATTCACTTCCTCATCCTTCCTTTTAAAGTGAGTTTAGCTGTGTTCAGAGCTGAGCACAGTGAATCAGTGAGTGAATTGGGTTCCTTCCTCAGTTCTGGCTTCTGACAGCACAGTAATCACAGCATCCTTACTGCCAGCCACTCAGTATCTTTGTCATCTATCTTATCTTTAGCTGCCAGTCAAGGAGAGAATGGGAACATAAAGCATCATGATGTAGTAACCCAGATAAAACTTATCAGTGATTTAAATTACACCAAAAAAGACAAAAAACCACCCAGGGAGATAAAATTTCCTTAAGAGGCCTCTTCGTAGTAAATGGCATCATCTTTCAAACTTACCAAAATCATTCTATAAAGACTTCCAAAGGACAATCTACTGTTAAAAGGAGATTAAGAGCTTTATTTAAGTTTGCATTTCACATCAGGGATATAAAAAGTCTCCTGTACAAATGCCATTCATGCAGTCTACTGTAGATGCAAATTAACTTGTTCTAAGAACTCGTTATCAGATAACTATTTGGAGGAGCAAATTGGAAGCACTGTTTCCATTATCAATTGCTTGTCCAAATACCAGATAAATTCTATTTCTGGAGACCATTAGGAAAGGCCTCTGCTACAGTGTGACTCTAGAGTTCCTCACTGCTTTTTCCTTATAGAACTGCAAGACCACAGAATCACTCAATTGCAAAGGAGCCCCCAACCCATCAGGATTCCCCCAGTGCCAACCAAGAAGTCTGTGACACCACAGAGGTTTGACTGAGGTCTCTCATGCCCAATATCATACTGTAACAACTAGATTTTCTCATCTCTCTTGTTTTGCTTTCTACAAGAATAAAATTAAATAATACTAAAAGCTCAAAAACCACTTAAACTGTGTAAGTAACAGATGCATGACTAGGGAAAACTACTTCCTTCAGAGATATTAAATATCAGGGACTATTTCAAACAAGTCTCTCTCAAACTCCAGCAGGCTGGAAAATCAAATAAGCAGGAAATACTGTAATCAAATTTCAGTTAAATAATATTTGGGTTGCAGAGTTCAAGAAAATTTGGACATGGAAGTTCACAGAAAAAGCGCTGGTGAGTACGACCCCGCGAATAAATGGTGCTCTGTATGACCCATCTTCCTCACTCTGGAGTTCCATTCAGTTTTACCTCTTTGGTACACAGCCTCAAGGATTTTTAGTAGCTCAGGATGAATCTTGTAGAACTGAAAATTAAAAGTCAATAATGACAGATTTTATGGTCTGCTTTACTGCTAACACCACTTTGAGTTAAACCAACAGTCAGCTGCTCTGAAAACTTAGTTTTCTTCTTGTAAACCAGGTAAATCTTCACCCTTTAAGATCCCTATGCACACATCTTTAGCGGTTTGGGGTTTTCCTAGTAACAGAACAAGAAAACAAGCTTTCATCCTCCTGTACTAATTTCATTGAATGTTTCACTTAGAGGGAAAAGCTCTGGAGCACAGAGGTCAGGCAGTGAGTTCTTTCAGCATTTCTCTGCAGAGACTACACAGCACAAGAAGAATGGTAACAATAATACACAAATACACACCAGAACCCAACTGCTTCCTCTCCTTCATCCTTTAGTGTGTGCTCATATTTTTATATGCACCCCAAAGATTTTCACATCTTCTCAGATGCTGAAATTTCTTTTTCATAGGCATTAAACAAAAAAACACAGCAAGAATATCACCCTTACACAACATGTAAAGAGAGCTCTAAAATCTGAATTCTAAGTACCCTGTGGGAAACATTGCTGGAGCATGAACATTCATTAATTATAAAAACTGATTAAACTTTTCCTTCTTAAAGCCTTAAGGTTATTTTCAGATTCTGCCTTCCCAGAACTGGGTCACCTTCATGCCCTGCCCCCCACCCCCTCCTCCCCAATACATAATTTACTAGCATTAATTACCTTAATTTAAAATAAATTCAAATAAGCAGAGCTGGAGGAAAAGTATTCCAGCAATATGAGGACTGCCTCTAGAAAGATCAAGGGGATCAGAAGCAAGCAGGAAACAAACTAAACCCTTTCTTCTTAAATATCAAACAGAAACCCGTATGGACTTTCAGGACAGAAACTACAAAGCTGACTACTAGCTACACTCACTACTTTCTTGCCAATTGCCTTACTAAAAAACTTTGACAAAGTTTGCCAGTACACAGGGCAATAGTACACCGTGAACAAAAGATACTGTAAAAATGATCCCTCCGAGTTTGGGCATAATTCTTAAAGTAGAGGGTGAAGAGCAGCCCATCCTATGACCTCCCCTGAGAAGGGGAGTGTTTGAGACACAGACAGAAAGGAGCTTTTTTGCCTATTTCTCTAATCAAAATTGTGAACACAAGAGAGAATTATAAAAGAATAAGAAGCTGGTAAGAAAGAAACCAGCAGCTGAAAAGCCACTGCCAAGAACTGAGGTCTAAAAACAAAATAAAACTTAAAAATATTTCTATGCAGCCAACATGGGAACAAGTTCAGAACTTCCATTTGTCTGTAACTTTGAGAAGGTATTTC
The DNA here is from genome assembly GCA_017589585.1 of Phylloscopus whistleri. Taxonomy (NCBI): domain Eukaryota; kingdom Metazoa; phylum Chordata; class Aves; order Passeriformes; family Phylloscopidae; genus Phylloscopus; species Phylloscopus whistleri. The sequence goes on along the minus strand of JADMLD010001407.1, from coordinate 2,523,340 downwards.
TCAATACAAGACAGAGAAAAGGGGAAAAGTGACAGTATTAAGGACTATGGAAAAATGGAGACAATTCTGCCAGTGATGAGCAATTAATAGAACAAGGGAGTGCAATCATACCAAAACTATTTCCTAATTAAAATAATTACATTAGCTGGCCTTTAAGGAGATTTATTTATAGTAAGTGTGACAAGCTATTAAGGATTCAATTTAGATCAGAAGTCTCAAATTATGTCTTTAGGTATGGGGTGGAAGCGAGCTGCTGTCAAGCAAAATAACTCAGAATAATTTGTCTTCGGCAAGGGACATAACTGGAATTATTCTGCTAAGATCAGAATTCAAATAACTATGGACACACGTAGACTGCAAAGTGTGATTTCTACAGTCAAAAAACTTCTGAAATAGTTGTCAAATGACATTTGATTTGTAGGAATTCTATCATAAGTTTTCTTACACAAAGACTTTCAAAATTCTTATTTTGTCTTTTTTAAACCAATTTATATCTAGTATATACTAAAATCTACAAGATTCTCATGACTGTATTTTTCCTATATTTAAATATTGCTGAAGACATTTGGAGCCTCCCACCTCTAATCTCCCTATGCAGATCCTATGAGCTGTCAAAATAGCCAGAACCAGCATATTAAAGACTGAAAGCTCCACACCCATCTATCTAAAAGGCACAGAACTTTAGAGTCGAATAAGGAAGGAAAAATCATTAAAAATTCCTAAAAATCTTTCTATGTTATCTAATTTTCATCACCAAATGTAGCAGAACTGCTGTCTAGAGTGGCAGATAAAGATCAAACAATAGGCATGCCCAAGTCAGATTGTGAAATCAATAGTTTGGACTTGCTCTTTCTAAATTCAAATTTTCTGTTGGAAACACAAGATGCTTCTCCTGCCATGCACATTGCTCATCAAGTTAGTCCTAAAGAATAAATACCCTTTGTATTGGACAGAAAAATCTCATGGAACTAGATCAGAGGGACTGAAGGTACACTAAGAGCACACTAAGAGCTTATTGCCAACAACACTCAGCAGAAAAGCTCATTTATGTCACTCAGAGCTGGCAGCCTACAGACACATAATGCAACTACTGCAACCCATACAACAAGACATTGATTTTTTTTTTATTAATTACTTTAATCATGCTTTAAGAGGTAGAGCAATATGCTAAAAGATAATGCATATTATGAACTCAAGGAGAAGTAATTTCACTGGCATTTTTAAACTCAGCTGTTGTCATCAGTATTTCTTATCCAGCAAGAGCTTTTTCTTATTAGATTTCCAATGCTCATCTGCTCCCTAATCCTAAACCCTTGCCTCCAGATACCGAAGACAACTTGATTCACCTTTCTGATCCCATTCCATTCCAAAGATGCTGCTATTTCCAAGGAGCAATCTTTTCCTCTGTAAGCCCTGATCATCATCTCACTCCAAGAGCTGATATACATTTTTCTTCTACCCCACAGTTATCTACAGTGATTTTTTGATCAACTTAATTTTTATTTGACATATTAATAATCCTGCGTATGTCAGGACTCCCTTGAGCAAGGAGGGAAACTTGTTTGCTGCCATGGACAACAAAATAGGGTTCTGGTGACAGCAAGACTAAATGAGAGAATCTAGAACCCTGAACTTGTTGGAATCACATGGAGTGCAACTGTCTTGGTTTGTGCCCTCGTGCCCCACGTTGGGCGCCAAAATCTGTCTTGGTTTGGAAAGACAGGTATCTGCCAGGGAAACTGGGGTTTCCCTTAGAATAGAGAATGTAACCCCTCACCCCCCCGCCAAATTATAATTTTACAATTAAGGGCTCTCAGGCAAAGATTTGGGAATAGGAATAACAGTTCTTTACTAGGAATATCAATAATACAAATGTGGTAGAAAAAACAAAACCACCCCACTAAACCAGCAAACAAACAATCAACAATTTTGAAAAGCCCTGACAGAGTCAGCTACAACCTGATGCCTTGCTGGTCAGGACGTTGGTAGCAGTCTAAAAGTCCTCCTGGGGTGGCAGATGTGGTTCTGTTGGAGTGGAGATGATCCTGTAGCCAAAAGGGTCCAGAGGTGGTGAGAGGGAGTCCGGTGATGGTGAGAAGGGTCTTGTCGTCTTCTAGTAATTGGGTGAAGCAAGAGGCGTTCCTCTTCCAGAGTCCCAGTTTTATCCAGGTAGGAATGGTTGGCTCCCCCCACTGGGTGGAGCATCTCACAATAGAATGATGGAATGTGAATGTACTATTTTGGGGAGGGTAAGTTTTTTTTTGGGATGTGTGGTTTTAGGGGTGCAATAGGATGATGGAATGTGAATGTACTATCTTGGGGAGGGTAAGTTTTGGGATGTGTGCTTTTAGGCGTGTTTAAATGGTCCATTAGCAGAAAAAAGATAAGAAACAATGCCCTACCTGGTTTTAACAGTTGGGCCATTATCAAAAGGCACCCGCCCCACTCCTTCCAGAGTAAACAAGAGATAAAACAAAACAGCTCCCCAACTGCTTTCAGCAGATGAAAATAGAATACACATCCTAGGTTCCACAACCCAAGACAGCAACATACTGCTTAATTAATTGACAATTAATACATATCATCCTCCAAAGGAGACAAAAGTGCCATAAGCCACTAAAAATTCAAAAGTTTGCTTTGCAGTTCAGAATGGAAAGGCCACATAGTGCTTACAAGAAACTTTTCCTTCCTTTTTTATTCACTGGATGCAGTTGGCTTTCAAAACCCCTCATTTATCACAGAAGAAGAAATTGGACAGAAATGACAATACCCATAGAGCTGAAAAGGTTTTAAGTTTCTTTATGATCTTTATGAAAAACAAAGGAAAACCAAAGAAAACACCCCACAACATTGTTTCAGTTAACTACTTATTAAGTAGATGGAATTGGTAACTAGACAAATCTGACAAATTCACCACTGGATCAGGCAGCAGTAAGACGTGCAGCCAAAGCTGCTTCAAGGAGCCCAAACTTTCAACTGCCTCTAGTATCTGTTCTGAAAACATTACCATCTGAATTCCAGCCATTACCTCCTTTTAAAGCAGTTGGGTATGTTACCTTAGCTTGGCCTGTCAGGCATTTGCTGTTTTCCCCTTTTATGATGTAAGCAACTTCCATGTGATGAAACATGTCAGGCAAGACGATAACAGTCCTATCCCATGTAAACCAATACCAAAAAGCTGACACTAACTTTTATCACATTATCTGCAGAACTGTTACCTAATAAGCCTAAGGGTGAACTAGATTTAGCTCTCAGCAGTTTTCAAACGTACCTTAGTCTATGAAAAATACATACAGAAGGATTGAGAAAGTAATTTCTACGAGCAGGAGTTATGGTTCTGACAGCTTTAATATGGAACTCAACCGAACAGCAACAAGCCATTCCATATAAGTCATTCAAAAACCTATGCTTGGTGATATAGTCTCTGAAGGTATATGCTAGATTTAAACTAATTATGAAATAGGTAAAACTTCCTAAATATCTATATTTAACTTTTTAAATACATGACAAACCAATAATCCTTTTAAGGTGGATACATGTCCTCAGTTTTATCGTTCCACAGCACTGTTACACTTTAAAGGATTCACCACACACTTCATATAGCTATTAGTGCACCACTGTCATGAAATTACCTCCACCTCAATTAGCAGTCTGCTAACCTTATATTAAACACACACACCTGTATGTGTGTATACAAAATAATGTCATCAGTTCTTGAATTTTAAAGTATTCAATAATTAGATAGCACATATCCTAAAATGAAATATTTTTAAATTGTATGTAATAGCCCCTCCTCAAGTAATGTAATTTTTTTTTGCACATTGCTTTTCAAATACTACTAGTGAAAACAAGAACAGTAGCAATGACCTCCACTGACAGATTTCAGCTCTAATTTAAATTGATCTGATCCAAGAAAGAGGGGAAGAACATGCATGTCCTCAACAACTTACATCAGAAAGACAGAGCTCTGCATTTACTATGACACTCCAAAAGCACTTTATCCTACAGCACTGGAATGAATTCTTAAGTTGCTCCATTTTATTTAATCAAAGCAAAGAATTCATTCTAGATTTGTTCAGTTCATTCATCAGACTGAATTAAATTTTTGATAAGCCATTGTTAAATTTTTCATAACATAACGACCTGAACTTTAATAGGCCCTTCACTTGCTTCTCCTTTGTCTTCCAAATTTCCATGCTGTGAGGCACAGTGAAGGGCCTAGGAACTGGAGAACACAAGCAGGAAGAACTGGAGAAGACAAGCATGAGCTTTTTTAAAATACAGAATATCAGAACAGCGACAAAGCTTCAGAGATTAAGCATGAATACTCACAAAGCAGTAAGCCAGCACATGTTATATTCCTATTAGAACCAAAATATTGTAACCAGGAAACAAACTTTTGCGAGAGCCTATCCAGATTTAATTCTGCAAGTCTATCGCTCAAAACTCCAGATATAAAAAAATTCTTCTCTTACCTAGAATCCCACCAAAGACAGTACCAAAATATCTTGAGAATCCATTTCTACAGACATGTTTGTATGAAATGCTTATTCCATCAAGACTAAGTATTTAGGAAAACTATCTTGGTTTTTCAGAACTTTCTTCACAAAACAACCTTCTATCCTTTGTCTTCTACTGTTTCAGCTGTACATTTTATGAAAAATCCTCAGTCTTTATTCCTGAGACACCCTTGATCACACCAACTGCACTCAAACTCAGAGTTCCTGACTCCTGGTAGCCCCATCAACCAAATCCCTACTACAAAGCCAGCTCAGCTTCAATTTATTACAGGTAAGTTAATATGGTATGAAAAAACTCAAGTCAATTGATAGATGGCAACCAAAAGTAAATAAAAAGCAAATAGTCTCCCGACTCGAATTACTTTTTCTCACATGGGACATTTGTTGGAGCTACTCCCAAAACAGACATCTTATCTGGCATCAGGAAGAAGCAGTAGAGCTAAGTACCTGATTTTTTCTGATGAGTTTCCAGAACTAGTCTCCACGCAGCTTTTATTCTAATTAATTTGCCCAAGTACTCAAAAAGCACTTGGGGGTTTGATTTTTTTTTTTTTTTTTTTTAATTCACACAGTCAGCAGAGATTTACATTTTATTCTCTTTTAAATTTTCCACTGTATTAATGATATATCAAAAAAACTTTTAACTCCAGCTCCCAAAAAATCTTTCACAGAATCACCCAGGCTGGCAGGCACCTCAAAATATCACCTTGTCCAAACTCCTGCTCAAGATAGGGAAAATACTGAATTCAAAATTTCAAATTCAGGATGTTTTGGACTTTGACCAAGCAGGTCTTTGAACATTGCTCTCTGCCCTGAATGATGTTCCCTCTCTGCCTCTCCAGATGTTCTTGTCAGAAGATACAGAGGTATATGCAGTAGATTTTGACTGCTTTATCAAGTAGGAAGTTATTTACACAATCATTTTTTTATGCTGACTCAGTTTATCACAGAGCTAATAAGGGGATCCCCTTATGTCTGTAGTTTGTGCTCTTCTGTATTCATTTTAAAAATTAATAGTAAGAGAAATAGTATTTCACTGGCTTAGGCTGTTAATGGGATTCAAAATGTAGTCTCTGCACAAAAAAACCACAAACTCTAAGTCCCTAAAAAAAAAACCCAAAACCCAGAAGACAACAGCAGACAAACACTGAAAACAATTCCAAAAGCAACAAGAGAAGGCAAAGAAAACTAAAGACTCCACCCACAATTCAGCTACTCTTGCAAACATCTTGCACCTCATAAGAAAGTATGAAGGACCTGTTTTTTTCTGAGGCTCAAGAACAGAACGACAGAATAAAGTAAAATAGATTTTACTAAGTTTTTTTCAAAAGATATCCTGCAAAAGAGTCTTATCATTTGTTATACACAGAGTATTTTCCACTTCAACAGCTAGGTGTATCTGTAAGCAATGTCCTTCCTAACACTGCCTGCATCCATTAGAAGTGTCCAGCAAATCTTTCTCAACACTCTCAAGAAGGAACTAAAAAACATCCTCAGGTGATGATGGAGAGATTAAGGCTTGGAACAGTGGCTGCAATGACACTCTGAGACTCAGCAGCATTTTCACTGGGACACTCTGTGGTTTGCACACCACTGTCAGATAAGGCTGATGCTGTTTGGTACACCCAGGAAAAAAACAGAAGAGCATAGCAATGGCTCAGATTTACACAGTTTTAATCCCATATAAATCCACAATAGGCCCCATGCCTGTTGGTTCTTATTGGTTGGCTCCAGGCTTCCCAAGGCATGTAGCCAGTAGGAAACATTAGACAAAAGGACTTAGGTGGAATTAGATGGCATTTAGGCTGGCGAATCTGGGCCACACCATGCTATCCCTTTTCTGAATGCCCTGAACACTGCCAGGGTATTTTGACCAACAAATAAGTAACAGATAGATTACTGGGAAAGAACTACATCCAAGTCATGCATTGTACTGTTCTTAGCACATACAATCAATAAAAATTTTCAATTTGGTTTCTCCAAAAGCAATGGGTTTATAGAAGTTCATGCCCTGTGGTCCAGTGGGAAATGAAGGAAACATCCAGTTCACAAACTGTTTTTTTCATCGTTGATTTAGCCTGTGTGTAACAACATAAAAAACTGCTGATCTGTGACATTCAGCTCGAGTTTCTGCTCTACTTTTTTGTTTAAATAAGGGAGACTACTGAGAAACGTAATACCTTATTTTTGAAAGCCTCTATCACACTCCATAGTAGAGATGCTGTTGTTTTGCACAGCATTATATCAACTGAACTACAGGAAAAGGAGTTTAAAATTATAAAACCAAAGCCACATCATAAACATGTGATGAAATATTTCTGTGACAAGTTTATTGTGTTACTTGCAGAGGAAGTATCAGCAGCCTTTGCTAACCTACCACAACTCTGGGATTGGAATTATTTAAATCAGAGCAAGTATTAATGGCCACTGATACCATTACGTCTACACCGTGTTGCACTTTTGCAGAGACTTATTTGCAAGGCAGAGATAAGTTACCTATTATTTTCCCCATACAGATTATCCAGTTTAAAAGTCAAGAACACAAGTTCCTTTTAAGAACATTGAAACAATACTAAAAACAAAACACATAGCTTTGAACAGACAGCACAAGTGTAAGAAATTTTCCATAAATTACCTGTCCTTAATCCATTGACAGAAACATCAAAGCAGCATCAGTGATATTGAATATACCTCCTAACTGGCCTGCACATATCAATACCAAACTTAAACCTTTAGTTTATACAGAAACAAACAGATTAATTTTACTTCTTGAGATAAAGCAGAAATCTTACATATGGCAAAGCTCCAGAACCTCAACACTAATCCTCAGGTCTCAAAAATAGAGCATACTGAAATATAGTGCATTAAAAACCAGGAAATCCAACTGAAGTAAATATACATTTTGAAGATCTCAGCTGATGTCACCTACTTCTTATTTCTTGAATATAGCTCTAGTTTTACAAGTTAAGAACTATAACCTCTCCTTTGACCAAATTCCCCACACGGTGGAAAAGATAAAGTTTACAAAACCAATAGTAGACTTGACTAAAACTCTGAATGTGCATCCCTGATATATGGATATTTATTTATAAATTATATACATCTATTGCAAATAAAGGAACACAGACCATACACAAGAAACCTCATAAAGAGACTGGGGATTTAGAGAATGGTTAGAATTATAAATGAAAGGGGACAGGGAAACTTCCGTTGGTTTTAGGCTTAGAACATGGTTTTTCTGTGTCTTCCTCAACAACAGGAGTCATTTGAAGGGGACATACTATAAACTGACAGAGACTTTAACCTTTCAGTCATCGGTATTAATGATTAGCTTGAGCTATTAAGTAGCTTGAGATATTTAATAAATCTCTACAGCTAATCACTCCAGGCCATAAAGAACAATAGGCTCTTTTGCTGCAAACCTCTGTGGAAAGGCCAAGAGCCAGGGGAATGAGGAAATGTAAGGATCTTCACAGAGCCCTCTTTACAGTACAGCCTCTTGTTCTCACAAAGGACAAGTTAAGTTGCATTTTCCTTTGCAATATACATTTTGTAGTCTACCAGAAGCCACTCCTGCTAATGCCAAGTCAGGCAGATTTCATAGCAAATAGATCACTTAAATGAGAACTGCACATTTGAAGAAAGTGCATGGCATGCACTAATCCATTAAGTGTAAGTGGCCTTTGCTAACACTGTTTAATTTTCTAGAGACAAGACAGGACACAGAGCAAGGCAGGCTGTGTGCTTTGCACTTAGCAAGAAATGGATACCATCAATCAACAGTGGCTACATCCTTCTTTTTAATCACTCCAAGTAGCTGGGACATCAGAAATAGCACAAAGTGAAAGAGTTAGAGAGGTGGGAGAGGAATCACAGTATCACATTGTTGAAAACATCAGCTTTTTGTTTCAGAAAAAAAAAAAAACAACAACCCTCCTCAACCCTCACACCAGGAACAAAAGGATCTGTGGCCACAGCACAAAGTGCATCAGTAGTGACCACCACATGACTTTTATGACTTTTCTAACTGGTAAAGGACTGAATTTCCACCCTTTTGCATTTACCTTGTTAGATTAATGGTCCCCTCAATGGTTATACTAAATAAATAAAAATACCCCAAACCAAACTAAATTTCAGATTCCAACAGAGTATTTAAAAAGCATCACCTGAGCTTTAGTGCATTGGAAAACCATCACCTACAAACAGAAGTACAGGAAGACCATGTGTTCCAGTTGGAAAACATAGTTGGTACTTTGTGACTGACACATGGGATATTCTCACACACACACCAGTAGCACTTACATTAAATCTACAAAAAAAAAAAAAAAAAACCTGATGTAAAACATTTTCTACCTCTGCTTCTCAATGAAATTCATACAGTATGTTTTCTCAAGATGTTTCAAATTTATATACAGACAACACCAAGATGAGAGCAGTCTCAGCCCTAGAGAGAATTAGCTACAGACAGAATAAACAGATCATTGTACTGTCTCAAAATACAGCTGAACCTCTCGCACCCTAGGCATAGAAAACACTCCAAAAAAGTCACAAATGAAAATACAGCTATGGTGACATCTTTAGTTACACCAGGAACTGCAGCTTGTGTAGGTCCTGCAATAAATCGGTGCTGAACCTTACCAGTTGTTTTTTTTCCTATGGAAGGTTGTTCAAATGCAGGCAAATTACCTTTCTTTATTACTTCTAAAGTAGGGTTTTTTTTCTATTGGTATTTTTAAGCAAAATTGCATTGAATAGAAAAGTATGCTATATGTAAACATCATTCAAATTCTGGATACTGGATTTTTCAACCAGACTTTGGTTTTACAGTTCTGTTATTACACAGAAAAATGCTGCCTTATATTAAATACTCAAGTTTACCATGATTAGCAGAAACATGATAATCACAAAAATATGACAATAGTATATATAAGAAATATTTAAAATAGCATTTAAAATCTTGGTACGTACAGAAAAAATTGTGCCTGGTGGCACGCTAAAACATGATCAGGGCTGTCGTTATTGTTATTGCAGGGCTGTGGTTGTGTGCTCAATGTAGCTCTAACAACGTACCCACAGGCTTAGACATACTGGTTTTGGCTAAAACAGTTATAGGCAGCCAAGTAGAAATCACTCCAGAAGTTAAAATAAATCAGTAATTAAGTGACACTTTTCAGAAATATAATTTTAGTTCTCATTTCCTTTTTTCCTAAATACTTTCTGGGCTGTTATTTTGAGATGGCTATTAACCGCTAGGTTATTTTTAATGCCCTGCATGTGACAGATGTCTCTGGAAGAAAAGGCAGCTGAAGGACAACAAACTCCTTCTCCAGGATGGGTTTTACATTCAGTGTTACTGTAAGGATCAACCCCAAAAATGCTCAAATAAACTCAGACACTGGCAACTAACATAAAAAGAATTATTTACGACCACCTTTTTCTTTCTAAAGCAAGCCTCCACCTGCAGGATGCTTAGCCTCAGAGAAGGAAACACATCTGACCAGGTTGGAAATGCTTAGGAGTGGGATCTGATTTGGAATTGAGACAGGGAGCAAGGAAACTGGAGCTAAAGGGTATCCTACAGAGAAATCTGTAATTGCTTTTGGTTCTAGTGTCATTAAAGTGACAAGAGGGACCACCACACAGGCTCTCAAGTCAGCAGTTTCCTGAGCAGGTTGCTAGACACCAAGCAATTGCTATGGAAAAGTGAGGAAAAGGGAGAGGAGAGAAAAACAGGTACAGAAAAGTCTCTGTCGTAGAAGAGACTTAAAACAGTAGTAAATGAGTTATTCATTACAGTCTGAGCCACTGTAAGAATTAAAAATTCTTCAATAATGCAGTATCAAACTGGGTCTACAAGACGTATACATCTCTGAAGACACCAGATAAATTCAGCACCAAAAAGATGCGATCAGACAGGAACAACGCAGCCCATCTCTTTGATCCAGAAAAAAAATAAAAAAAAAAATAGATCATTCTAGATTAAATAGTAGATTCTTTACTGAAATGCTTAAAAGAGAAGTAACAGGCAGCCTTGTGGGGTTGAGACAGAAGATCCCATTCTCTGAGTCAACATTTGGGCCTGGTAAGAACTTGGGCTTGAAATCTTCCATTACATACTAAGGAGTATGTTTGCACAACTATGTGGAAGCTCATCCTTCTCTGAAAAGATTCCTCCCTGCACCAACACCACTACACTTTTCCCTAAGTCACATTCGGGTCACAATTAAAGGATAGCTAAGATGTGATGAAAAGCACAGTCCATCACTACTTTCTTTCAAGTAGGTTACATCAGTCCTTCTGGATGTTACTGAGGCAGAATGTACAACGACAGGTGCCAGAGAAATCCATCTGTACTCCTTGGAAGTGCCAAAACACACAGAACTGGAAAATGTTGCTGCAGACATTCTCAGGTCCAAAATAACTGCAAAAGATGAAGTAAACCACCAGCCAAGGAATCTAGTAATTTATGGCAGTAATTCTGTTCTTGTCCCAATTAGAAATAAAAGGCAAAGGTTTCTAATACCAGGCTTAGTAGCCTGAGTATTTTTAGACCAACATTTGAAATAGACAAGTTTGGTATTATTACAGTTGCTTTTCCTATGGATATTGCACAGAAAGTCACATTAGGGGAGAGACAAGACAGACAGAAGTTCCAAATTTCTCTTGGATCCAAATATACTAAAGAGATCAGAGACTTACTATCAAAATAAAAATGAATCTGTAAGCACTTCCTTAGAAATTAGTCCTGCTTTCAATTCTGATCAGACATAACTAATTCAATGCCAGTTTCCTGTGGATCAGTTTGACTTAGCTGACTGATGTAAAACAGTGCAAAATTGAGGTATTTATATACCTGGAACTTGAAAGATTAGAAACCATAGCACCGCCCACATCAAGAATAATGGGAGGAGGAGCTTGCTGAGCCTTCAAGCTAGATTTGCTATCAGCCTGCTAAACATATTAGAAATTATTAGACATTTATGCCCTTATTGAGAGTTTAGTGACTTCTCCGTGATTAAGAGCACTAAGTTTTTGCAACTGTGTACAGTATTGTAAAAAAGCAGTTTTGTCTGGATTAATATAAAAACTAGAAGGTGGCAGCCTGTATATATTTCATCAGCACACAACAAACAATCTTGCATGAACCCTAAGATATAACAAAACGGTAAAATTGAAGGCTTGGCAATGTAGACTAGCATTCAAGACAAAATTAGAATTAGATTTTTGTCTAAAGCAAGCTACCTTACTTTTTCAGCACTTAAATACTTCTTCTTTTGAATTCTAGTTATAATTCAGTTATGAATTCTATGTACAATTCACCTTAGTTTTGGAATCTCTAATTAGAATGGCAGACACAGGTGGAAGAACACGATTTAAATCCTAATGAATCTTCAGATCAGTTGAGGCTCTGTTAAAAGACAGATTTATAAGAAGGTATGGAAAGTCTCTTATTCATTGAGACTAAAATATAAATAATATCTTTTTTACATAATTTTCTCATTTGAAGTGAAAGAGAGAAATAAACACGTGACCACCTATCACAAATTTTTGAATTTCAGTTCAGCTTGGCATGATGTCCTTTAGCAAACTTGTGCATCTTTGTAGTCAAGACATTATCTGTTTACTTACTAATTTTATAGATTTTTTTTAAAAAACAGATTAATCTGGTTGTACTATAACACAATAAATCACTGGTGAGCAAGCAAAAATTTCCCATTTATATAATGCTTTGAAGCCAGAAATGGCTAGACAATGTGTCCTCAAGATGACACAACAGGGAAATAGCTTCCTTGGTAAGGATACTCACATGATGTAAAACTCACAGAGTCACAATGCACAATGAGTTTTTTATTTTGGGATAGCCTCAAGGATATGACAAGCAAATTAAAGCTGTTTCTACTTTGCTCCCTCACATATCTTTTATTTCTTCTTCCTCATGCAAGACTATGAAATTAATTGCTGCCACAATTTTGACCTAGTAGAATTTCTATCTTTAGTTCAGCAGGACCTAAATATTATCTCCAGATCTCAGAACACTATAAATAATTCCTGCTATTTCTTACCTGCCATCAAAAACTATGGAAGACTCTCAGAGGTTTTGTATAGCCCTCATTGGAAAGTCATTCCTCCCTCTGCTGAAATTCAGCCTCACAGTAATAACTGTTCACATTGCAAGGCTTAGGACAATCTGAAGTTTTAAATAATCTTCTCTAGCCCCTCTTCCTCCCGCCCCTTAAAATCTCAAATGATTTCATCTTTTTCTGTCATTTCAGCAGTACCTTGGGCCCTTCCTTATTTCCGTCCTTTACACTTAATTCAGTTCTCTGTTAAACAAGTGAAATTTTTCACTGTTGGCCAAAATTCAAATCTACGATTATTCCCCAAGACCTGAAGCCGAAACTTCCCTCAATTTAAATTGTCCTTTTCAGCTTAGAAAAAAGACAGAATACATTTTATAATACAAAAACATATCAAGCAAGTACAAAAGAATTTTCCTGTGTGTGTACTTGTTGATTTCCTTCACAGAACTACCATTACAATAATTGTTTTATTTTTTAAACGAACTTCATGCAAGAGAAGACTGCCTTAAAATGCCTTAAGCTTTTTCTTAAATAAAGTACTTATTGCCTAATACAATGGAACTCAGTATATTTTTCCAGGAGATCTGAAGTTAGCAACAAAATACAGACCAATTAAACATAGGACCACAATAAATGCACTTCAGGGAAAGGATACTACACTGAAAAAGGCCTGCAAAGGTTTTGCTTTAGTGTATCTATCCATGGAAACACATCCTTGTTTTTCACTTCAGGACTGTACTTTTGGTTCTTCAGTCAGGGGAGCATTTTGTTTTATGGGACAAGGGAAGTACGGGAAATGCAAAATTATCTAAGGCGTTAAAGCAGCTTAAAAGCATCTAATGCCATAAGCTGCTTTCAATGCCTTCGATCTCTTTAAAGGAGGAGGAGGACCAAAAAAACACACAAGCAAAAAGTAATTCTGAAGGAAAAGAAGAAACCTTGGTGAAATAGTAGTTCAGGAGGCATATATAAACGATATAAACTTTCAAGGAGGACATTTGTAATATTTGGGGGCAAAGACATGAAAACTCAAGACTGGCTTTCAGGAAGATACAGTGGTGGAGTTGATGCTATCAAGTGCATAATTTACCCTTGGGATGAATGGCTTTGGCTCTGGACTAGCTTTGGACAGATGTTTCTAACAATGTACCTGAAAAGGGAGAGGTGCAGGGAAGCAGAATGGGCAGCCAAATCCAACAACAGAATGGCTGCAAGCACAAGCACATACAGCAAGGCACCTCAATGCACAAACACAAGGACAAGTCTGCCCATGGACCTTCCAGGGCAAGGCCCTTCCACACTGACAAAAACTGATCTTTTAGCATAATGTTACTGAGTTGCCAGATTCGGTATCAAGCACAGGCAGAGGAAAGGCATTTCCTTGAATTATTACACATATTTAACTGCCACCACTAACATTCTCAGTTGTGGTTTTACCTAATGTCTAGATAAAATGGTTAATCTTGGCAAAAAATGTCAGACAATATTAATATCTTGATGAGGTGATGTAATATTAGGAATAAATTTATCTTGCAGTTACAGTTTTCTAAGCAATAAAAATACTCCAGCCTTAGAAATTTACTGGAGAGCAGCTAGCATTGCACAGTCTGCATGTTAGAACTGCACTGATAGCCTCTATTTTATTTCTCACCACTTAGGAAACACTGGAAATTAAAATACTGCCCAAATACTGTTAAGGTGTTACAAAACAGGTCTTTCCTTAGTTCCTGGAAAAAGAAACAACAACCCCTGCTCTTTTTAAATACCATTTTAAATTATTTTACAGGTAGATTCTGCTGCATTGGTAGACCTGAGCAGAGCCTCATTACCAAATAAGAATGTTACTCTGTATTCCATGCCATCAATCACTCAAAACCTACTACACAAACAAGATATAGGTTGGGAATTTTCTATCAGGAATCTAGATTGAAGGGCCTTCGACAGCTTCTGAAATCGGGCCTTGAACTGCTCTCAGATATCTGCTTACCACTCATCACCCAACTTGCATTACTGACAAGATTTTGGGGCTCAACCATCCCAGTTCTCTGTACTTTATACAGATAGATCAAATAAACCACATGGTGTCACAGGTATGGAATTTGGAGCAACCAGTATTTCTGGTGCCTGTAATTAAATAACTGATGGACATTGGCTTGTGTAAACACTTACAAACACAAATTACCCAGCACGGGACAAAACAGGAACTTGAAACACCAGGGGAACCAAGACAACTCTTCAGGTTGTGCTGAGCCCTTAAATGCCTTGAAATTCACGTTAAGCCAGAACTAGAGAAGACATTTTGAGGACCCTCCTCAAGATTAGAAGCAAAGTAGTTGACTGAAGAAGATAAAACTCTCCCTTGTTCTCAGTGCACTCTTACCTTGTAATCACTACAAGAGTAGTAGCATGGTTATTTTTCCAAAGGACTGCAGCACTGAAATCCACACTTCCCCTGTTCCAACCCTGCTCATAAAGATTTGCTTACTTATTGTTCCATGACCATGTGAAAGCCAAAAGTCCTATACCAGGCTACATGTAAGACCATGGCAACTGTATATTGCCCAACACACAGCTTAGCTGCAGGGGACATTCACCTTTCAGAATAAAACTTAAAAAGATGTTCAAGTCTCCCAGTCCAATGAAACCAAAATAGCACTTCAGGTGTTTTTCTGTATCACTGTTACAGTTAATCTAAACAGTCAAAATAGTAGTAGCAATTCCCATTAGGAGGCAGCTTCAAAGGCACGCAGGGCTGATGGGTCTACTCACCACCCAAAATCTATTCTGTTCTAACACAGTATCACAAGAAGACAACTTGTTTAAAACTTTGGGAAATTTTAGCACAATTAGTCCAGAAGGAGATTGTTTAATTTGCTTTTTAAAAACACTGCCCCAACTTCTAAATTATGCTGGAATGTTTTCCTAGCTCAGTAAATCTTCTTCTGTCTGTTACTTCTGCAGTTATTGCACATCGTTCATTGACTAGCTCTCCAGTGACCTTTTTCACTTTTCATATTTCCAGAGTCAAAGCACTTCAAGATTATTGCAAAGTCAAACCAGTGAAATGTGGTTATTTTTATACTTGTATTGAGTGGGTCATTACTATCTGACATTTGGAGAACAATTAAGGACACACAGCCACAGTAATTTTTCCTAATTAGAACAGTATCTGTACAGTCTGAGATGACTTCTTCCAAGCTTGAAACTGAAATCTGCTCCTTCAATGAAAAAGTTGTTTCCTCTACCTGAAACTCACAGACCAAACCTATTACTCTGCTAGACTGCTGGAACTGAATACATTTATACCTATAAAAACAGCAAGAAAGCATTTTTGAAGTGAAAAGGTATTTTGATGACTCAGGAAAAAAAATGCTTAGAAAAAAGGGCAGGCATAAATTATACAAGGTCAGTGCTGGGAGACTTGATTTTTACTTCTCTGGAAACCAATATTTACCTACCTGAACAATCAGAAGTGAAATCATTATTCATTATGATAAAATTACTACTATGAAGAATCATTATTGCCATAATAAACATTTTCTTTAAAAGGGTAGCTCCAATTCAAATAAACCATTTCAGCTCATCTTTAAATTGAGGAATATGGAAAAATACCTGGTTTTAAGGCCACAGAAATACTTGTTGAAATTCACACCAGCAGCATGACCTAAAGGTCTAAAGGCAGAAAAGTAAACAAATTCAACCCCTAAAAACAGCATCAACATCACAATTTTGTGTTTTTATTTTTTCAGCTGAAAAAATGTGGAAAGAAGGACATCATCTTCTTTGCTCACTTCCGATTCCAAACACCACTAAAATGCCACAGTTTCTAAGCTGTACTAAGAAAAAGTTCCAGTAATGCTTCATTTTTCACCATCTGATGCCACCCACTGATAAGAAGCACAGAGACATGGAAATCAATAGGCAACGCTCACTGAAGCAGTGGGGGTTCAGATGTGCTTTACAGTGGATAAACTCTGTGCCCCAGGTAAGAGAAACCCTGCCCTCAACTGCACCTCGTCAAGAATTTCTACTAAAATACAAATATATCAACCATTCCTGGAACTATTATTTGCTCAGTCCACACCAGTGCTGAAGGCTCACACCACCAGCCATTCTGGATGCCACCTTCCCAAGCAGTAATGATTTCTGGTTTGTGTGGCATGACCTCACCACCCTTTAAAAAGCTCTGCTTCAGAAGACCAGAAAAATATTTCAGAAAATGGCTTAATAACAACACAAAATTCTTACAGAATCTAATTTTGGGGGGAAAAAAAAAATTCTAGAGCTTTTAGCTTCATGCTTTCCCCCCACTCTGTACTGCTCAATCATTAGCATATTCATATTTTCGGGATCGTGCTATCAAAATCTACATAACAGAGATGAACTCCCTCACACAGCAAATACGTGTGAACATCTCTTAGCAACAACCGGTCATGAGCCAGCAAGGAAACTTAACAGTGATCCCACTTAAAACATCCTACTTATGCATACCAAATGATAATGCCATCAGTAAAAATCCAAACTGTTCACTAAAGCAGCATTCTCCTGAATGCTTGAAATTAAATCTTCCCCACAGAAGCCAGACACCAGAAGGAGTTGTGCTTTGTCCTTGACAGCTATTCCAAGAACACTTGCAAGGGAACAGTAACGTGTGCTTCTGTCCCCAACTGCTTCAGTTCCAAAATTCACATTCAGGGACTGCTTAAAATTCACTATGCACAGAATGGGCCTACATTACCATCACCAGAGAAATAAAAAAAAGAGAAAAAGGGAAAATATTAACAGTTTTCTGTCTTACTCAACCATGTGGAAAAATAATTTTGCCAGTCTAATACAGGTACCAATCACCACAGCAACAAAAATCAGACTTAGCAACTGGCCTCTACAAGGTCTGAAAAATACGAGCAAGCCTGATGTCAGTGGCCTAACTGTATGTGTAATAGCAATATCATTATGATATTGAGGGTTTTTTAGTCAGGCTAACTACATCCTCTCCTCCAACTGAATGGAGGGTGCCATTAAGTTATATTAAAAATCTCATCTCCTACTAAGTCTATTCCCTTCTCTTTCCTGCCCTATAAGGCCTTTACAGGTAATCAGAGCAATACTTAGAGGTGTAGCTGCTCTTCTTTGCCATCATAATGTTCATTGCTTCGAGGAAGGTGAACCTCTAAAAAGTCAAGTCGCATTTACATGCTGGCAGATGAACTGGATGAGTTATTATTCCATGCACACACTTTGTTTTCTGGTATTTTTATTGGCCAGAAGGCTCAGCTCCTCATGGCCCTGAGAGTTACCAGGGGGTAACAAAAACCCCCAGTGCTTTTTCATTTTACTATATGCTTAGAACATGCAGCTTTATGCAACATACTTCTCAAAGGGCTGCTATACCTTAGATAACAGGCAATAAAGCATTCACAAATCTATTTGGGGTAGAAGGGAAGAGAACACTGTCATTAAGCATAAATCAAGAAGAGGTAAGTGAACTAGTTCAGAAAGATGGATAGAAATAAAGCCTGACCTGACTCTCTGTGGAAATACACAGACCACACTAAGAGAAGAGGGACCAGAATTAACTTCACAAGAGTGAGCTTCCCCCAAACAAGGTAACAAAAAAAGACAAAAGCCAAAGGTGCTGTGTTGAGGAAGTGAAATGTAATGGAAAAAACAGCAACACGGCAAGTAATGCCTTCATTAAATTCAGTCCATTTTCTTGAAATACTTCTTTAAGGAAAGCAGTGAGTTCCAATTGATTGGAAGAACCCAAAGAAGGACAGTAACTGCTTGTTAGCAAACAAACTGCTTCTTAGTAAAAAAGACTGAAGAATACTTTCAAAGTAGTTTTTGAATAGAACTTTCATCTCAAAGAAATGGATCTCCGCATTCCCGGAAAATGTATGTGTTACAGTTCTTAGGAAAATGCAATAAATACTTTCTTTAATGCAGCAGTTAGTGCTTCCATTAAGTGAAAAAACTCAATCTGTCTCAGGTCATTACATTTGCTGTAACATCTAACATCTTCTGAAGTATTCCTCTATCCCCGTGCTTTTGTCAGCTTTTATTCGACCTTAAGTCAAAAACAGATCTGCATTTTTCATCTTGAATCCTTCAATACACACAGACTTGTTTGAATTACAATAGTTTCACTGAAAATTATGTTGCCATTCAGCTAGCTGTGACAGAAATAACTGTCTGAATTACTATCTAGGGAAAGCAGCCCTCCACTAAACTTAAGACCATTATCTCTGCTAGATACTTTATTCAAAATCATCCAGCTTCAGTGTGGGTTGTATAGCTTCATCGCTTTTTTTGTACTAGCATATCTTATATTGAGTAAAAAGGAAACTATTCTTAAATATTCAATACAAAATGATCAAAACGTTTCGTAGCTTATCACTTCAATCCTTTCATATTCATTTTAAGCATATACCCTGTAGAAGTCTCCGAAATTGTAAATAGTAGTTCTAAAAATATTACTTGGTAGGTTTTGATAGCTGTTATCAGGCATTAAACTACTCAACAGAGAAGTTATAAGCCATTCGCCTTCATATATTGTACACTTGTACATTACTCATACCTCAGGAACACGTAAGTCCTTAGCTGATTTCTCACTGATGGCTTAAGCAAAGTATTTGTTTGTTGGAGAGTTGACTAGGACAAGTTATTGTCCAAGTGGGATTCTGTGAAGCCGTATGTCAATAACTTGGGAGTTTCAATCAAATGCTCTAAGTAATACACTCAGAATTAATGGAGTCTCTGTGAATAACTCAAGACAAAGCAGTAACTGTATGTTGAATGGCAAGAAAGTGAAATTTACAGCTACATGGAAGAAAAATTACTTCAATTACTTTAAACATCTTTTAAAATTTTTAAAGAAAATGAAAACATGTTTCTGATCTGATTTTAAGATTTACTTCACAAAGTAGTATTTTGCTGCCATTCTACTAGTTTCCAAGAACTCTAACAGGCAATTATGAAAACAACCTTGAGATGGAAAACAGCATGAGGCTGCACTTTGTTGGAATCCCAATTTCAAGTTCCTACACCTTGCATGGAACTTTACAAATAAATTTATTACAGCAGGCTTATGTTTTTAACTTTTAGCATATCTAAGATCAACTAGTAGTTCAAGTGAAGCAAGCCTACAAAGCACACTACCAGTGCTTCCCACTGGTGGGAGCAGGGTGTTGGGCAGTACCTTGGGGCACCAACAACACAAACAGGGTTTTAAGAATTCAGAAGGCATAAATGTCCTGCCTAACTGCACAAGCAAGTCACAGGTTGTGTCACTAGGTGACAGCTTCTAGGATAAGACTGACAAGGTCTCAGCAGTGCAGAGCAGTCACAGTTCCCAACATCTCCCAGATCGTCCCACAGCCAAACAGGGACACTTGTTGAGAGAGAAGTCAGTACCAAATATACAAAGGTAATGACTACCCCTCAAAATTACAATGTAAAAATAAAATTAAAAGCACTGACAGAATGGCAGTAGGAATATGCCATCTATATTGCATCTTATGATTGATTTCATGCCCATGTGAAATGGAAAAAGTAAACATGCGCCTTTTCTGAATTATGCTGGCCCATTTTTGTGGCATAAAGCTACATTATTAGCAATCCTCTGGAAAGAGGAATTTGCTTTTAAGGCTGAAAGAGGACTTACTAAGACTGAATCACCTATCTGCTGATCAGGTATTTTGGCAACCACTGGAAACTAAAGATGGTAACTGACACCACAGACAGAGGCTGGCCACCACCAGTACAGTGTTCCACAAGATTTCAAAGAGCTTCCACTTAAAGTCTGTCACAATGCCAAAAGCACAGTATGTTCATAAATTGCAACAGAAAATATACAGAAAGAAACTGGGTTAAACCCAGATGAATACTTCCAGTTAAAATTCCTCTACCAACAGTCTGAAGTAATAAAATTCTGCAATTAATTTATTCTGTTCTTAACAATTAAAAATGTTTAAGATGCATAATCTAATAGAATACAGTCAGAGAACAAGGCAGAAGCCCCTCTCTGCCGATACAAGTAATCATGTATGCCATTTGTTGTTATGCAGCTGAACTGACTCAAAGTTCTGCATTAGCCCTCACATTGCAGCCCCTTTTACACAGAATTCCCAGCTTGAGTCTACTCCCACAGTGCAGTGAGCACGCCATGAAGTGGCTGTGAATCACAGATGGTGCCAGCAGAGATCTCTCCATTCTCATCCTTAGTCATTCTGCAGGCAGGGAAATGCTCTGGCTGCAGAGCCCCCACCTCCCGCAGCTTCAGCAGCAGCAGCAGCTCGACTCTGCTTTGCCACAGACAATCAGCATACCTGCCACTGCCTGGCTCTTTAGCCTGGAGACGTGTTCTGTGTTCACTGCACACTAAATCCCTCGTGCACTGCTGACACCGCAGCACTTTGTAAAACCTACAGATTAAGCCACTTATCCCCTGCCTCGGTCTGCAAGGCAGTTCTCATTCACAGGTGAACTCTGTGCACACATCAAGGGCACAGCGTGAATTAATAATGTGCCACACCTGGTCACACGTCAGGTTTACTCCCTTGTAACTATTTCTGCAGGTGGTATTTTTAAGGACCATGGAAAGAATTATATAAGAAAATAGAATCAGAAGTTTCACTCTCTAAAAGTGGCAGGATGAAATATTTCAGCATACCTAACATTCAACCCTTTAAAGCAGCCATTTGACAATACAGAAGCAGAAAGTATTTGATACCATTAGCACATGGTTCCATCTGTTGTAAAACTTAATCCTGCAAAAGTCTGATGTTACTTCTATATTGTGCTGAAGAAACAATTTATTGGTCTCTTGGCCAGCAGCACTATAGGAAACATCCTGTTCTTCCTTCCTTTTTATGATTAATTCCCTACACATCCAAAGGAAGTCAGAAGCACTAGTTTAGCCAACTAGAAATATCAAGTATCTTTACCAGAAATGAGGATAAATATTCCCATGGCACAGCAAAGTGCAAAGCAGTGGTCAACATAACGGCTGAACAGGGGAAAAACAAAACCCTACAAAGTACTTAACTAGCTTAGTGTTAAAAGAGGCCTGGAATACAGTGCTGAGACAACAGCAGTATCTGTATGACAGACCTCTGGCCACTAAAATCAACACTGACTGCAACATATAAAAGCAGAGTCCCTAGGAGAACTTGCTAGGGAAGGATCTGTTGTGAAGCAGCAAAGGAGCTTGGGCAGCACAGTCAGTGGTGAGTACAGAGCACAGCTGTGCAGTACAACTGCATCTGCTTTGCAGCTGCCCTGCCAGCAGAGCATACCAATAGCCCAGAAGGCTACAGCATTTCTGTTGTAGATGTGACCTACATACAGAAATCTCATCTTGCAAGTCTTGTCTGCAATACCAATATGCATTATTCAGAGCATAGCCAAACTTCCTCGTGTTCTCAGAAAACTCAGAATCAGCTTTGCTATGGCTATGGCTATGTGCCTCCTCCTCCTTTCACTTGTGCAGAATCGATGTTTAGCCATGGTGAAAGCTGTCAAGGGGCTGGTACATGCACACAGAAAAAGTTAAATTTAGTAAAAATGTAAAGCCAGTTCTGCTACACTACAATACAAAATTAACACCCGTTCCTCCAAGGAGAAAATGTGCTTCCTCTTGCTTTCCTTCAGCCTCCACCCATACCTGTCTCCCTAGACTGCTGATGTTGTCACGTGGCTGTGATTTTCAGCAGGAATGGGCAATGGTTTGCTGAACTGTATATCTGAACTCAGTATGATTAGCTGAGACTGAATTTTGAGTATCTACATAGAGTAGATACATGCACGTGCATACACAATATAGCATGTCTGTGTATACACACACAAATATGGTACAGAAGAAACACTAATTTGCTCTCAAGAGTTGCTTGATGAGTGGAAACAGTAATCCAGGGTTATCTGAAATGTGTTAGCACTGTCAGAAATAGCAGAGTTTATAACAAATATGAAGACTTGCAATGCTTATTTCACCCTTTCTTTCTTTCTATCTCATCATGAAGTATTTTAAGCTTCGGGGGAAAGAAATCAAGGCAATTTGAGGCAAGTCCTAACTAACACCTTGGTACTGGCTACTGAACAGCTCATTATCATGAAACATGATATTTTTGCATTTATAAGAATTAAAAAGTTTAAGGACCATCTCTGCAAACAAACATATCAAAAAGGAAATATTTTTATTATCTTGGCAACATCAGAAAGAGTGGAAAAAACCCAACCCCACGACACTAGCAGTTATTATCTATTGAAAGTTTATGATCTGAGGACAATACAACTAGAAATGAATTAAAGACAAAAATAGTCATGATCAGCCAAAACAAAAAAAAAAAAAGGCATCACAGTTCTCTTCCATTTACACTTTTCTCAAAAGTTTGACACTGAGTAGTAACAGGATATTCCTAGACTTCCTGAGTTTTAACTTCAATGGCTTTTATTTCTGCATAAACTGAAATACTGGCCACTGTTCCTAAGCACTGTTTTCTTAGTAAAAAAATGTAGCAGCATAAAACTACACAGACACATTCAAAACTGGACTTTGCATAAAAGGCTCCTTGAAAAGAAGTTTTTTATTAGAGGCATTCACATTTACCACTTGGTAGATGTTATAAACCAGACAAATATTAGATAGTATTTAAGTGAGAATTGGCAATATTACAGCATTTAAATTATAAATTAATTATCTGAATCTAATTCAGATTGGTGTGTGCACACTCACCTAAGCACCACAGGCAACTGCAATTCTGTAAAAGAATATATTGCCTCCTACATGCAAACTGCAGCTCAGCACACCAGCAGCCTAAGGGAATAACAGTGTACCATGCCTAGTTTTCTCTTGAAAGCCAGTAACCACAGACAAAATAAACTTTAAAAGCAATGTTAGAGAAAAGCAGGTATTTTTATCTATTTTCCCTTGTCATACAGTTTCTCTTTAGGACAATTAACCCACACACAACCATGAGATCAAAATTGGAGCAACTACTTTTTTTCCAACTAGTGTCTATCACATAAAAACAGCTCATGCACATCCCAAAGTCTCAAATTTAAAAGTGAGCTAAAAATGCCTTTTTTTTTCTCTCTCTCTTTTTCCCCAGGCTCTTTAACCACAACCTACACTGAGTAAGATGAAGTCACCAGCACACAGTATCCCACCTTCTGTATCTCCTGAGCAACTGGTTCTCCAGGACTCAAAGAGATACAGGAAAAAGAAGGGTTGAGAGGAAGAAGAGAGAATAAGGAGGCAGCACCTCAACATCAAGAGATCTCTGCCATGGTGCCATACAAACCAGACAATTATATTTATGGCTGAAGCAGGCTCACAACGTAAGCTACTGTCCATGACCACTGTCTGCAGAACTCACAGACAGCCTGTAATTGGCATCTATTCTCAGCCACACAGAGCAAATACCAAGTTATTTTGAGACAGTTAAAACAAAACAAGAAGTCAACAACTAAAAAAACTTGCACCATTTAACATTTTCCTATGGGCCGGGAAAACAAAACCATTTATAAATTTTCTTTCCCTGTTTATTTCTCTCCCTTTACTAAATATTTTACTAAATCCTCAGGCAAGGTCTATGCCTACAAAAATTACTAGACATGCAGGCTACTCTTCGTGCTCTTTCCTGCTCTGTGTCCTAGAGGGAGAAATACTTATTATTATGCTGTTCTCCTTAGAGCAAAAACACTGCTGGAGGCAGAAATACTACATCAGCTGTGGAAACTGGTGTGTGCAGCAGGTCTACACATAATTTTCCTTGAGCAGCACAAATGCTCAGAAAAATCTCAACCAAGTGGCTTTGGAAGGAAATTGTATTTACTAACGGTCTAATATGTCTAAATATTTTGCTTTTGAGCTTTTGTTTACTTATTTTAAAAAAGGAAAGGGATGAAAAGTCAATCTCATTCACTAGCAGCTACTTGTAGCACAAGGCTGGGCAAAACCCCTCCTTCAAGCGAACAAGAAAAGAAATTTTCACTCTTCTCAAATCAAAATCAGGCCTTTTATCCTGGATCTTGCTTATTCTCAACCAGTGTCTTCACAGGAGTTTTGTTGCGTCACAAAAAGGAATACAAACACAATACAGAAAAACAGAAGATGCCATCAAAAAAACCTGTCAGCCTCTGTCCACTCAATTTGTAACTGACAGAGTGTTAAGAAAAATAAGTGGTCCATACAAGTTTCAAACTTCAAGTTACTGGTGAAGAGAGAATGAGATTAAACAAATAAGGAAAAATTCAGAGTACAATTTGCATGTCTGAGCAGGATGACAGTTATGCAGCCCAACAGCCCACATCATTCATTCGGATGTGTGAAATACCCTGTGGAGAGGTTTGAATCTTAAAGTAGTTCTCTCAAAGAAATGGATGAAATAGTGCATGATAAACCAACTTGTCAGGAATCCTTTTACAGCTATTCCAACTGGAAATAAGCAGCCCTCTCAAGGAACAGCAAAAGAAAAATAGTTATGTCTGATATGCTTTGTCTCTAAGCCAGAAGAAACTAGTCTGAAAAGCCTATTTACAATCTTTAAGGCATGTATTAATGCAAAGGGACAGGGAAAGATTCTTTGCAACTGCTGAGAACTAACTACACAGGAGAGAAAAACGTAATAGTATTTCCATGAGAAATAAAAAGGCCAACAGTAAAAACTTGGCGTTCTTAATTGCCCCAAGGGAAAAGGTATTACAACTTTTTCCAAAGGGATTTCAGTATGCTATATAATAAAGCAGAATAAAATATTCTCATACCTAAACTTAAGGAAATGAAATGCGTTCTCAATTTAATATGGACCTAAGATTTTTTTTTATATATAGACCATAGCCTATTTTTCTCTTATGTGAACAAGCCACTGTATGGTAACTTATACATAATTGGACTTTGTTGTGGATACAACATTTTGATATGAAGTTTCCTGTTTCAATTAAATGCAGTAGAATTATCCAAGTGAAGACTGATGGCTTAGTCAATTATTAAGGTTTGGACAAACAGTTCCTGTTGATAACGATAACAATAACAAAAGAATAAGCATTAGCCAAGGAACTGAACATTTCAGCAAATTACTATACTCATTAAACATAAGAGCCAGCAAAAAGCCAACATCTGGCTTTTGGTATATAGAGTCTCCCTCTGATATCACTGTCACTTCCACGGATTTAAGGTGATATCTGGTGCTGACTGAAAACCCATCTTTAAGCTACCAAAGATTTCTGTGAAATCAGCACTTTGGAAAGCTCTGGAGCAGACTTATAATCAGGATATAGTTTGTAAACACTGCTAAGGACTCCTTATTAACACCAGGACTGTATTTGATGCCCAGGTTAACTCCACTCTGCCCTCTCCGGATTCATTTAAGTGGAGGAGGTAAGAGAAAGTGATAAAAGAGGAAGTGAAGAGCCAAACCAAGGCACTGCCTCTCCTCTGGTCCCTCAGCCCAGCAGGCCAGAGATGCTGCAGCTCCTCTGCACAAGGAGCACAGGCAGCTCTGTCAGACCATGCTGGCTTTACTTTCATTCTGAAATCCGTAAACAATATTTCCCCATAGTGTTCTGAATGCTCAGTAGAGGTCTCAGTTTGGAGAGGAAAAACTATGCCTTGTTCCCTTTTCCATTCTGAGCTAATCTCTGCCTGCCTGGTTATACTCAACCATGCTGGATTTCCAGCTACCAACACGCTGTGTCTCCCCACGCTGAGGGCTGTCCCTCAGGCAACTTCAATATCTTTAAACATTTCCTAAACCCAGTTTTTTTGCAGGGCACTTTTGTTACACATTAAACATGCGTCACATCTTATCAGCAGTACCTTTCGTGGCCATCTCCTGTTTTCAGAGGAATAGAAGAGGGAGAAAAAATATCAACCATCAGCTAAAGCTGTGAATACGCAGTACAAATCCAATTTGAATTTTTCTTCTTACGAACTGAAAGCCATTTAAAAACAGATCCTTACTACATTAAAAAGACTTTTCTTCCATCGAGATGCTGACAAGTGAGGCACATAACTGTTGTAAATCCTAAGCTAGAGGCTTCCTCAGAAAAAGCAGTAAATAAAAAATAGGGAGCTGCTGCCTATAGATAGGACAGAATGTAAGTAACTCTGTGGTGTGGAAATGATAAATATTAAAGTATACAGCATGGTTAAAAGAGAAAAAAATACTCTTCAAATATCAAAGCTAATGAGGATTTTATCCTTAGTCTCATAGTTTTTATTTTCAATATTAAAATCTGAACTTGTATGAATACACACAGTATAAAGTGTGCAATGCTTGTTTCTGCTGTTGGAAACTGATCAGGTCGATCATACATATATTAACTTACAAAGTCAAACTCCCTCTTTCAGCCAACAGTCCTGCAGTTCTGTAAACAGTTTTTAAACTATGAATAATAACTTTGCTATGAATAGATTTCTCTTCACTGTGCTCTTCACAACTCAGAGGAGCAGAAAATTCTCCAAATGGTCATACTGCCCAAGGTGAAGAAAAGAGGTCTGAGGGAACAAAGACTTGAGTTGTTATATTGCACTGAAATGTTCCTCCCCTGTGCTTAACCCAGCCTTTTATATACACACAGGAAGCCAAAGAACTAAATTTTCTGGGTCTTTTTCCATCAATTAAAAAGGACCTTCTTGTAAAAATCGCTCTAATTTCACTCTATTCTGGCTTGCTGAGAATTTCCTTCCATCCCAACTTGTTACCCCATCCCGTTCTTCCCTTTTATGCATCATCCCCTGTCCCTTCCAGGAATTTATCTTTTGATGGGCCATTGCGGCTGCATTTTATACTCTCTTCCCTTCCCCCCTCTCACCTTCCCAACTGCAAGACTACATTCTACTATTATAATTTAATGTCTGGACTGTTATGGCATAATTTACTGAAACACTACTGTAATTTCACTGTATTTCATAGCTAAAGTACATTTGAGCCTCTAACTTAGAACATGCTTCTAGAGCCCTATAACTTGCCACTCATACCTGGTCTATCAGCTGTGTGGTCAAAGAAAAACAGGGAGTGCATGAGAGACTATAAAATCTCTCCTTGTGTCCTATAAAATCTCTCTTACCTTGTATTTGCAAGGTATCTTAAAGTATACAATACATAAAAATTGTGACAGAAGAGCAGAAGACTTATAAACTAATTCAGCAAGAATTCCTCTGGTAATCTACACACCCAAAAATAAATGAGATGCTGTTCTTAAAAAAAATAAAAAATAAAAATAAAAAAAAAAATAAATTTTCACAATTCAATTTGTGACACACAAGTTTTATGTAAGACATCAGAATTGACCTAGAGTGCAAAACAATTATTTTACCAGTTTTATTACACTGTTTATCCAGCACAGAAAATTAGGTCAGACTCTACCACCTGGATATGTCAACTAACAAAGCCAGAAAATGTGTAACTCAGTCTGATAGTGTTCAGAGTTATTTTTTGCGTGTGTTACATGAAACAGATACAGTGGGAGATAATTTCAGAACTCTCTGTGGCACCTACTCTGTCAGGTACTTCAAGTGCTATTTATTGAGACTCCAACAACTCCTTTTTTACCTAAATTTTAAAGATCTTTTCCATACCTCTCAACATTTAATGAAGTCTATTGCTATACAGAGACTTCTGAAACAGACAGCCAGCATGAAGTTTATTTATCTGTGCCAAACCTGCAATTTAATAAAGAAATGTGCTAAGTCACCAGGAGATTTGAAAGGACTAAACCCTTTTTATTCCCCAGATGGCATTACTGGTCAGCTGTGTTCTCTCTGTTAGCCCCATTATCTTAGACTGCCAAGTCTACAAAACCTTCCTTAACAAACTTTCTGGCTAGCTAGCACTCACTAGTTTCAGTAATAGCCAAAGGACAACAGTTGAAAACAAGACCAGAAGTGAAAATGGACATGCTGTAGCACAGCAACTGACATGCAGAAAACAAAATATCAAGGAGAAATATCTGGTAGGGTTGACCACTAAGGAAGGAATCTACCTCAGGGATTTAGAAACAGTTCAGCATCCATCTCCATGAAACTGATCAGGAGACAAGAACAGTTCAAAATTAGCTTTTTAACTTTTTTCCTAAATAAATAAAGAAAACGGTATTGAAGCTGCAATCACAGATGGAAACTTTCATAAATGCCATGTTCAGAGAAACTCTGAAAAACCACAGGAATTGTCCAGAATGTTGGAATTTGAAAAGAATAAAGGCACATGTGGGCATGAGGGGAGGTGACATCTGAACAGACCTGGAGAGTCAGGTCTCCAAGACTGCAAGCACAGATCCACTGCCAAAGTAATAAATTCACCTTAAAAATGTTTAATAAACTAAGTCTATCAGCATTTTATATAACTTGAACTACCAAAAGTTACTACTGTAGTTATACTACAGTATACTAAGATGTAGTTATACTAAAGATGAAATAGTTCATGAATAGTAGCAAGACAAAGGGAAGTACATTAAATCTACCAAAAAAAGTACCAACAACTTTTCTTGTAACTTTCAGAGCAGAAAACAAAATTCTCTGACATACATGGCTTTATGCTAAAGACTCTACGTATTTAGAAAGTCAATTCTCTTCTGTTATCCAGGCAACCTATGGCTCATTTACATGTGTGCATGAATAGAAATACACAAATATGGTTAATGTACACTAGCCAAAATTCAAATGTGACATCTAACAGGCCCAAATAACAGCTGTCATCACTATGACAGCTTAGACTGTTTTTTAAGGCTTTTTTTAATACATCCTAGGAGCCTTTCCTAAGCCCTTAAATGGCTTTTAAGCCACCAGTTAAATGTTTTGAGGAAAATAAATATGTTTAATGCTTTTACTGAATCAAAACATCATCTGCGCCAACCCCTGGAAACAACCAACCTGCTTATTACAGAAATCAATTCTTACAGAGACATAAACCACCATTGCAGTTCTAAACCACAGGGTAAAACCCCCACCAATATAAAGGTGTGATGTATTTTAAAGATACGGTGTATCTTAATGATCACTCTTACTACAAGAACAGTAAGTATGTATTTATCACCAGTATTCTACTACCTTGAAGAAAATAAAGCTGCCTCTTAGGAAAAAGTCATCCTCATAAGGGTCAACACTAATGCTTCAACAAAGGGTGCACTGTAATGTGCATGTAGCTGTTCTATGAGAGCACCATAGAAATCTCAACCATGTTTAAAAGCTTTTTCATAATAAAGAAGAGACATTATAACACCTATGAAACCTTGTCATGTACCACAGAGCTACAGTGTATTTACTCTCACTTCAGGAATGGATCCACCACGCAGACCAGAGCACAAAAATGGAGAAGAGTCATAATTAGTAACAACTTGAAATTAAATTTCTGCAGAAGTGAGACTCCTAAGAGACTCAGCTTTGGCCCAGTCTGTTACCTTTTACCACTGACTTCAAGAAAATCCAAATTAGGTCAAGTCCATAAAATTTGAATTGTCAACATGGAAATTTCTTTTACTAAACTTACTTTCTTTTCTAATCAGTCCTGTATTTATAAAGTTCTCTATACTCTCAATGTGTTGCTGCTACTTCCTTCTTTCAGTGGATTTCTGCAATTCAAATTATGACAGAGCAAGTTGCTTGGGAGTTGCAACAAATTTTCAAATGAGAATCTCACATGATCAAATACTAAGGCAGGCCAGACCCTTTTCACCAAGAGTAGTGAAATGCAGTTCCCAAAACCCTTGGCTTCGATTCTGGGAACACTGTGAAGAGCAGTAACTTCCAAGTCTCCTCTATTATGCTGGCTTTCTCATTTCCTAATATACCAGTATCTTCTAAGCAGCCTGAAAGTGAAAACAAAAGAATATGCCATGCACCATCACAGTTTAGCAGGGGGATGTGTTAAAGGCACCATGAACTGAGGCTGAACCCCCTGCAGCTACCAGGGGCGCTCCCAAGGACCAGCCAAGGACATTTTCAGCAGGGTTTGGTCTCTAACTGCAGCAGCAGTGAGAACTACACTAATATCAGGGCACCTCCAAGGTATCATCTTCTGCATGTTCTGTTCTTTAGCTCCCAGCATGTGCACATTTTCACTTCTAACACCTTACTTATAACTGAATGAGAATTTTTTATTTCGGTTGACATTATTTGCCTCTTGCAAGTTTTTCCTCGATGACATTTACTCGTTTTTCATTAGATACTTAAATGTTTGGTCTGTCTGGCACCACTGCTGATGGGCAGTTGAAAAAAATAAGAGAATAGTAGCAACAGTCCTTGGTTTTTTTTATCCTCAATTTCCATTTTATTTTCATATGTTGTGGTTTCACCCCAGTCAGCAAGTAGGTGCCATGCAGACACTTGCTCACACACCTCTCTCTCCTACAGTGGGATGGGGAGGAGAATTGGAAAAACAAAGAAGGAAAAGATAATGATGATAATAATAATAGCAGTGAGAGGGGCAATAACAAAGAGAAGGGAGACAGGAGAGAGTAATAAAGAGAAGTGATACACATGACCATTGCTCACACATGCCAACCAGTGCCCAGCCTGGCTCGCAGCTGCAACTGGCACGTCCCAGCCAACTCCCCCCGGTTTATACACTGAGCACGATGCTCCATGCTAAAGAATATTCCTCTGGCCACTTTGGGTCAGCTGTCCTGGCTCCGCTCCCTCCCAAACTCTTGTGCACCTCCTTGGTGGCAGAGCAGGGAAAACTTAAATTAAGCACCACTGAGCAACAACTAAAACATTATTAGTGTGGTATCAACATTATTCTCCTACTAAGTCCAGCACACAACACTGCAACAACTACAAGGAAGAAAATTAACTCTATCCCAGCCAAAATCAGGACACCATACTACTTTCCAATTCAAGAGTCAAACAGGAGCTCTAAATCTGACCTAACTCACTGTACAAGTTCTAGTGTTGCTCTTCTCAGTGACATTTAGAATTGTGAAGGGAGTGCTGTCCTTTACAAAGGACCTACTAGATTAACACAGACTTTTTTTCTTTTAATTTTTAATTTATGACTAACTTGGTCAAACAAAATAAATGACAATTTCTCCAGACTCACAGGCCTCTTTGCAGAAATGACTAATAACTGCTGCTATTAAAGGAGCTAACAGAGAAAGCATTATCCAAGGTCAGGAGATTGTTCTAGCAGATTTTAAAACCTCAACATACGTAAGCTCTGCAAGCAAATTTTAAAAATTACTCCCTGTTCTAGACATGTATCTGTGCAACTTTATTTATCCAAGACAGATGTTCTCATTACAAAATAAATGTCTTGTTGTTCAGTTCTTACACAGTCTGCTTTTGTCAAAACATTTAAAACAGCCCAGGAAGAGTGAGGTTAATTCCACTGTACTTTTATGAATCTAAAGTAACATTTTACTCTTACTGTAGGTAATAGTTAACCATCTAAATGAATATTTTTTCAGAACCTTGCTCTTAACTTCTTTGATTCTGCCAGACTCCAGCATCTCTAGTAACCTTCCACCTGCCACCTTCACAGGCTAAGAGGAACTGCTTAAGGCCAAGATTTTGTTTTCCTGAAAGCCACTCAAAACAGGTATAGGCTCAGTGTAGTATTTCCCACCTCATGATAAAAGACACTCAATTCACAGTTTCTACACCTCTCCCTTTGCATGTAGATTTGCAAAATATATCTTAAAATTATTTCACTGGTGCTTACTAGAACTCCATCCTTGATATTTTTTTAATAAATAAATTCACTATTATTATTATGATGATGATTATTCCCCTTTCTTCACTTGTGTGTTATTCTATCTTTCAGTTGTTTGCAGGATCCTTATTTCCCAGAGTCTGTTCAAGAGTTGAAACCAAAGAAAATTCAACTCAAATGATGTAAGTTTCTCAGAAACACTGAAATAAACATGAAACCCACTCTAATGCCATCTCCCAGCTCTGCAACAGAACAGAAACTTTTTTTTTTCATCAGGACCTCCAAAAACAAAAGGTACAGGGTGGAATCATCATCTTTGTCAATGTGCCTACAATAGAATAAACCCTCAAAATGTTAATTTGGCCAGACAGATGGATCTTAACTTCTACTACAAAAGAGCAGGATCCTTCTTCACTAGACAAGATTTCATCTCAACACTGTCTCAGTGTATCATTATCTGGACCAGTTTGTCCCCTTTTCTCAGGTTTTTAAATGACATAAAATGATTAATTGAGGGCTTTTATATTCTTTCATATTCAACTGGAATGTGCTGCAAGTGTAATTTGTGCAAAGATAAAGGAGACAGGATATTAAAAGAGATTTATAAAGACTGATTATGAATATTGTGTATCAGATATACACCTTGAGGTAACAAATAGTAAGACAGGTAGCAGCTATTCCAAATCATGCTACTGTCACAGATACAGTGTGAGGATGTATTAAGTTAAAGTATAGATCAGCCACAAGCACAAAATGCATCTGATGCCCACTGTTTTGTCACTAAATTAGTCACCAGCAATTCCTCTTGCAATGCTTCTGAAGTTTTCCACACCATGGTATATTTTCAGAGCTTTCTGAGTCATTGGGCCTGGAAGGAGACACTCCCAAGCACATTATCTCCCTGAAAAAATGTCACACTGAACAGTACTTACCATTATAAAGTACATGCTTCCTAGTGAAACCCAAACACTGCTTCAGAGGCAGAAGCCAAGAGGAAGGGGGGGGGGGGGGAAGGAAGGGAAAATAAGTCCCTCAGCCATAGCAAAATTTAAATATGACAGCACAGATTTCTGTTGCTACTTTCAATACAGTTCAATGCATGCCTCTGTAGCACATTTTCAGCAAATTCCAGAAGTACCAATTAAGCTATTTCATTTCTATTATTGTTCAGCTGATACAAACTGGAAGCTGGCATTTGGGCTAGATTATATCACCTTTGGCCACGCTAAGTAATATCTCATCTCTGAATAGTTTCATTTAATGTAATGTACTTAATGAGTGCTTAAACAAGAGTTAAAGCATCATTCAAAGACAGGAAGAGTATGAAACAAAACTTCTGACTCTTAGTTGAGGCATTTTTGTGTGGCAATTGCAAATCTGCTCTGAGTGCCCTGAAAGTTGCTTTATTCTCCTCAAGGAAAGCAGGTGGTCCAGTAAAACCGGTTATTAAGAAGTGGTGCAACTTCAAGAGGAAAAAAGTAATGATGACTGTAAGAGTGAAATGGAAGGTGCACTAGATACTTCCACCACTCAATAACCCATTCCTGTTATTCATTACAGATCTGACAAATTATATGTTAGTATTCTGCAAACTGGTAAGAACACATGGTAAAGTTATACACACAGGCTGCAAAATCCAACCATTTAACTGGAATAGTCAAAGAAAAGTCTCTGCATTCACACATGGACAAGAATTCACAAGTGTTTATACAGTAAATACACTAAGTGAAAAAAGGCACATCCACAAAATTTTCCATTCAAAACCTTTAAGTATTTCTTATCAATCCCTAAACAAATAAAATTCTGTACATTTGGCTGCAATTGGTTCAGTTTATCTTTTTATTTCAGCTAGTTTATAGACATCACTTTGTTATTAATCCCATTTAAAGATACCATTCTTTTGCTTCCACGAAGCAACTGTGAGCTGATTCTTACGTGAGTGAGATATGTTAATGCCCAAGACAAATATGTTTTAGTATTCTTAATTTCCTAAATATTATGCATACTATCAGTAAAAAACATAATTCATATTCAACACCACATTCAAGTTCTAATATTCTCATGCAAGACAAAATATCTTCTCCTCAAAGGCCATAAATAATTTTTCTTGCAACACAACCATTCCCACCAGTCTGCCATTCAAATATCAATCGAGTATAAAACCAAAAGCCTTGAAAGAATCACCAAATATCACTACAGTCAGATCTCTAAAGCACATCATTTAACCTAACAGAAAAAAAACAACAGAGAATCTCTCCACTCAGTGCTTTTCTGAGGGAAGCTGTCATAGCAGGGATGAGTCATGCTGGTTTATCAGAGATGTTCCAGATCAGGCCATCTCCATTTTGGTAGAGCTTAAAGGATTTTCAATAGGCATTTGAATACTTTATAGCAAATGTATTAATGTAAACTAGCTTAAATTGACATTAGAGTAGAGCTAAGCTGTCACACTACTGGAAACAGAACAGGAAAGCATGATAAGCAATGTGAGGGAATTTTCTATCGGTAGGCCAGAAAAACTGAAGAATGGAAATGTATATTAACAGCATGGGTACTAGTATACTTCATGATAATAATAATAAAAAAAAAAAAAAAAAAAAAAAGCTCTTTGGGCTTTTGAAGTGAACTATGAGAGTCAGAAAAACTATCCTCTCTTTTCTTTATATGTAACATTTCTTATATAGGTTTCCATCAACAAGCTTGTACACTTAATTATTTGGGGGCAGGGGTGAGTTGCCTGTATTTTTCCTTTCTATCTGAGGTTCAAAACTGGAACTAGAAATCAGACTTCCTTCATGACATAAGGACAACGTAAAACAAAACTAAGATGTTGCCAAGGCTAAAAAGACAAACAAAGACAAGCCCAATCAGCAAGTGAGCAAGGATGTCCCTTTCCACAATTAATTTCCTTTGATTATGATTCCTATTTTTCTTTCCTGCTTATGACTCATTTACCTGGATGAGTCTACGTGCCAAATCAGGCTTTGCTACAGTGTGAATGTGCTCATTTCCTCCTTTCTGGAATTCTGCATACATTGTTATGGTTTCTGCTCTGTGTCCTATAAAGTCACACATTTATTCACAGTATACATGGAAAAAAACAGTTGTAGTCACTGCTTTATTAAAACAGCCCAAACCCTATGAAAAGAAAAAGAAGCTTGGCTTTGCATACTGTTGTGTAGTCAGGGGGATGGTGGCAGAAACAAACAGGAATTGACAAAATGCAGGATGACAGCCTCCCACCTCAAGAAAGCCGCCACTGACCTTTGAGATGCTTCAAGTGGTTAATTGCATCTTGGCAGTACTGTAAGTCTCTGAAAGGCTCCATGAAGTTTCTGATTCTAAACTACTTCCAAATGAGTAAATTCACGTTCATGCTGTTGGAAGCACAGGCAAGTGCATCTGGAATGCTTCCTAGCAAAGTGCTACAAGTTGGTCTCTTCATGCAGCAACCAAATGATTTAGACCTGAGCAACTCTCCTACCCATCAATACTAGTTATTGATGCCTCCCTATGCATGTATGTCAGTGAGAAGAAAAATGTCTGCTGAGGACATCATGAGTAACAGCTGGCAAAAAAGCTCAGCAATTCTTTTCAAATGCTATTCCATAGGCCATGTGTAACCATGGAAAACACTGCAGAACAAACAACAAGATCCTGATTATTTTTAAGGAGCGCATCCTTCGCCTTTCTACCGTTATTTGTTGCACCAACTTGAATTTTTTACATTAATACAAAGCACACAAGCCAATGCTGTTTTGATAAGGAAAGGAACACAGCTGTAGATAACAAAGGGAACATCAGAGGTAAACACTTCCACAGGTAAATGAGAAAAGTAAACTTCAGTGATAAATTTGCACAGACAGTGGGAGTAAAATGCTCATTATAGTAGTTTCAACAGCTGCCAATCCTTGTCAGTGAGAAAGTTTAACCTTAAAAAGAGATTTCAAAACAATGTATTCTGCTGACTATCACAGCATTCATCAAGCAAAGGCAGTGCAGCTCTAGATGTACATATTGTGATCAGAGGGACAATTGGTGCTAAGCCCAAAACAAGACAGTGGTTCACAGAATGGACAGGAAAAACTGACCTCTGAACTTAGAATTAAACCATTCTGGGTCATACATCATCCATAAAGATTATTATACTAATTAACAAATCAATACTTATATTACAGAGCACTATCACCAGAAGAACTTTTCTCCAGGTATATTTAGGAAGTGTTACCTGCATAAGTATATAATTTTATGCCTGTTCCTATTATGAACTGCTGTCCTCAGTTATCTTGGGTTGCAAATTTTTTTTAATGTGCGAGTGCACTAAATATAAACAACAACAAATATCTCACACAGTGTGAAAAACAGCTTTTTTTTTTTCCATTACTGTATGGTAGGATCTCTTATTCTGAACTGCATCCATGACTTTGATTTCAATACCATTATGCTACAAGGAGTTCACAGAAGAATTTGTGGTTTTTTTCATGCTTCTATAAAAGCACTGTCCATACAATCAGTGCAATACAGAAACATCAGAATGTAGCATTCAGTTACTCTGGAAAAGAAACCATCTGTTAATACACAGATCAAGTTCAAAAATATGGCAATTGAGTAAATATTCGTACACATAACATCGTAATAAAAGGCCTCTGCCCTAAACTGGAGGAAAGAACTGTCCTGATGTAGTATTCCTAACATAGTATTTTCTTCCCATGTCTGCAAACTCCTTTGTGGAGACTGTCACATTATGACACCGTTTGTTTGAATTGTTCCTGAAAAGAAAATATTCAAACTACAACATCAACTCTTCAACACAAGTCACTCTTAGCATACAGCATAATGTCTAAAAAGCCCCATGCTTGCCAATCTCTTGACAGAAACACTGGATCACACAAGGAACATGATTATCCTGCTGGAGTCACCCTCGCACCCTTTTGAGGTGACCAGGGGCTTCACTGGCACCATGAAGGAGTTCCTGAGTTCCATCTGCTCCTCATCCCACAGCACATGGCCAGAGAACAACCACCGTGGCACTGTGGTGACTCAAGCTACCAGGCAGAACACTTGCAACCACAAAAATCAGTATTTCTTTCTGTTGAGGGTTAATTGAAATTGTTTTGAGAGAAAGAATTAATATAACATACACAACAAATCATTTACCACACTTCCACGTTCCTGTAGGTCAGTAAATTTTGGCAAATCACTCCTGACTTCACACTAAAATTAGATTTGTACCAGAACCCAGTATCTATCCCTTGTCAAGTCTGTCAGACACCAAATAAACCTCCCTGACAGGCTTTTTCCCCCCACAAAATTTCCCCCAAAGCAGCAGCCTGCAGAAGTCAAAGCATTTTTACTAATCAAATTAAAGACATGATGTTGCAAAACAATGCAACTAGCTTTTCTAAAGATTTCTATAAATTCCAGATGACTCCCTGACCTTTTCTTACATTTCCAACCAATTATGTTTTTTCTTTGTCAGCTAAGGTTTTACCCTAGGACAGACAACTTCAAACATATTTTCTTTTATACAGCATCTTCCATCCTGATTACATTGTGGCACTATGTTGACTTCATCCGTCCCCTTCTGATGAACATTTATGAGAAAAAATAAGGTTTCATATTGATTTCTGGTTTTTCTTTTTTTTTTATATCCACCTTGACTAAGTAAGCTCTCACATTTTTCACACCTGAACTGCAAAGTATCGTGTTCTATCTCCTTGCTTTGCCACAAGGCACTTCAGCCATCTCTCTCTGTTATTTCCCATTTTCAAGAATTTTCCTTACAGCAACACAAATAACATTTCATTAATTTGTACAAGCTAATACCTGCTGAAATCATAATGGCAGTAAATAAATCAGCCTTTTTAGCACGCTAAATAATTTCAAAAACATAGGATTGCAAAATCCTTGCCCAAGATGACAGAAACAAAACACCTAAGATTTCCTTTAAGGATCACCCCACTATGATGGCATTACCAGATCAGGGCAAACCTGCTTCCTCATATCATCAATCTTACATTCACCTCCCTTGTTCTACAGCAGACACAGCAGAAGCCGGCAGAGCTCTCTAATTTGATTTCTGCACAAATTCTCTGCCAACTAGATATGAAAATTGAGTTTAACTCAAAATCCCATGGGCTACTCTGGAGAAAAGAAAAATGCATGTAGATTATTACATATTCATGTCATAACTACAGACAAGCACTTGCTTCATAGTAGACTACATTTAGAGGGTTGAGGGGATACCATACTATTTCCCTTTATTAGTAAAAACTATTTATGTTCACACACTGCCTAAATGTTTATGATTTCAGAATGTTGCCCAAGATGCCTTTTTCATCATCTGTTTTCCATTAAATTCAAAAGCATTGTTTTTAGACCTTCGTTAGTTGTTGCTGGGTTTAGGTAAGAGCTGTGTATGTTTTGTTTTGTTGGTAGTTCCTGAGGGAAGGGGGTGTGTTTAATTAGGTTTCACTGTCCACTCCTTGCAGAGCCACCTCTGTTTATAAAATTTCAGCACTTTGAACTTCTCTGTTGAAGTGAATTTAGACTTCTGTGATAAAGACCTTATTTTTTAAACCTGATGAGCTACTCAACTGAAAAATATGTATACACACAACACATATACATACAAAGAGAAACTTATGTTCGTGACCTAAGTGAAAAAAATTCAGGTTGATTTTCCTGACTTTGCTCTCATCAGGACAGGCAATACACAGGCTAACCCAACTTCTTCTGACCCGTTAACAAGACCTCCTTTTTCCACACACATTATGTATTCCACACTAATTAAGAAAGAAAGTTAAGCTGCACTCTGTGTAAGGCAGTCTGCTTGCCTTGAGAATAGGAGCTGCACTGCATCTCCTCTCCAATCAATAATCCATAAACTGGGGTTGAATGTGCAGGCTGCTTGCCAGTCAGCTGTAGCTGAGATCTCGTCTAAGCCTTTCCTTTCCTTTCAATCAGCTCTGCCCAAAGGAAACATTTCAGATGAATAAAACAAAACCCCAGGACTTTCAGTACTCTAGTTTGTCATCTATTCCCCTGCAAACCAACATTTTTCACATGTAGTGAACCTAGATTTCAATAAATCCTGGAAAAACCCCTGTGTAAAGACTGCTTTTGTCCAGCCTTCCATTAGAAATGTGCAGGTTCACCAGGAAATGTAAACCACACGTAGCACCTTGTGTGAAAGTTTAGGTTTTATTTTCAAAACAATTAAACCTCTGCAGGTTTATGTATTTGCAACCTTTCAACTTTACAGGTATTCATTAAATATACAATGCACACACAAAAGATTTCTGTATGCAAATTTCTGTGCCTTCAAATTTACATTAAAATTTAATTTACCACTGCACAGGCAAATTCAGAAAGCATCACCTCAGCATACTTGGGTTTTAAACTCTGGCACCCCTGAAGCTATTATACTTGGCTTTAATTAACTATTCAGGCTAGTGAAACCTTTTCCAACTACCTCAGAATTTACAGACAAGTATGTGGAAGCTGTATTTTATTTTTTAATAGAGTCAGTAGAAAAACCTAAAAAGGAGTGGAATGGTATCCTATTGATGATAAAAATTATGAAAGAATCCAGAAAAGTATACTACTGAAAGCACAAAGATGTACACCTATAGCTCCCATACCAACAAATCTCTTCAACACAAGATTTCATTGGGAGATGGAAGTGTGTGTGTGTACACACAAGGCATTACATAGTAATGGCTTGAATTGTAATGGATACTGGATCTTTCTAATTTACCTTGAGATAAGAAAAGGAGATGGGTGGGAAGCAGTCTTACAAGTCTTCGCTTTAAATTTTTAATTAAAAAAAAGTTTCAGCTACAGTGACAAAATTAAATCAACCTATGAATTTAAATTGCTTGTTAGATCATGTGCTACGGTAAATTTAACATCTGAAAAACTGGTTCATTTCAGGGTTTTAAATTCACTCAGAGAATTTCAGTGAAGCAGTTTTTTTGGAGGGATTCTTGCTTTCATTTAGCCATGCACCCCAGGTTAGAAAACAAAGTTGGCTTGCAGATTTTTTTAGTCTATTTTAATACACTTCAAGCAACTAGCAGAGAAGTAGTATGATATAATTTCAAGTTTCTAAATGTATCATGGTACTAAGATCAAATTTAATTTTAAAAGAAAATGCAGAAAGAATATGAAAGGGCAGAACACAAGTTTTCTTGAGATTTACAGCCTGTGAGATACCTACTAGATTTACAAAATTAACTTTTGCATGTAACTCATCTCCCTCCTGGTCTAGCACTCCTACCTCAACAGTAATTCTAGCTTATCTGTCATTACTCAATTTGTAACTTTGGAAACATAAATAAGTGCAGATTATCACCACCTGTTTCTGTGGAAGTCCTGCCATGGGTGCTCGTTAGTTTTAGTTCCCATTCCCTCCCCACACCTCCAGCTAAAACCTGAAATGTAGTACTCTGCAAGAAGACTGAAGATCCAGCATGCCCAACTCTTGGCATGCTTTTCAGCAATCAAGAATGTCATACATTTGGAGGGCAGCATTATAGCCTCTCCATCAGGTTGTGTCATATTGTATTAAAGGTATACAAGTGGTAGCCTGTGGGGTTTTTGTTTGGTGTTTGGGTTTTTTTTTTGGTGGGTGGTTTTTTTGTGTGTTTTTTGGGGGTTTTTTGTGGTTTTTTTTTTTTGTTGTTGTTGTTGTTGTTGTTGTTTTGTTTTGGTTTTTTTTGTTGTTTTTTTTTTTAAGAGGCCAATTCCTGGTCTAATGGTGAAAAAAAATAGAAGTCAGTTTTTACACAAAGAAAAAGGGAAAGTTTTCAATTAAAATAGGCTTCAAGGAGCAATCCATGCAATTATTTTATTTTTTTCCCAAAGTGAAATATCTTAGAAGAAAATCATACATTCCCTGTCACCTCCAGTCTCTTGCAAGCTCAACCTGTGACAGAATGTTTCCATTTTAAATGGAAATACTGTGGGGTTATGGGAATCAGGGATCTCCCAACCTTCTCAGATCTCAAGACACCCTGCAGATATTTAAAGCTGCACTGAGAATAGTATCCTAAAGGGATGATTTGGATTGTAATATAAATGCATAGCAGGATGCACATCTCCATGAGGCAAACAGCTAAGCCTGTCAACATCTGCTGCAGAGAACCTGACTATGGGTAAGAAGCTCCACAGATGCACTTGCCACAGGACGTAAATTAAAAGAATTAAAATTCATAGGGCACAATACAAGACTAAAAAATAAAGGAAGAGGGACAGCATTAAATCTAGGAGAAGAGATCAGGTTTTACATTTTTCCAAATGAGTTCATGCTCATAATTCTAAAGCACTTGCCACCAAACAAGTCATACATACTGCTGGCAGACAGACATTGCCTTTGGGACACAAACTTCTATTTTTGATTTCTAGGGCATTGTTCTATCCAGTGTGCAGACAACGAGGGGGAAATTCCTTAAATGAAGCCCTACAGAAGACTAAAGCCATTCAGCACTGAAGTCATCTCTGGCTGCAGCAAGAAAGAGACAACGCATTTTTATGAGAGATAAATCAATTGCCTGCACAAGAGCTGAAGGTAATCAGCTGCTTTTACAAACCTCCCCATCACACCCCAGTCATTTTGCTGTATTTTACATAGTGAAATCATGATGCAATTTTGCTGCTGTGGTGGCACGGCATGTAACGATACCTGGTCTGTAATTAGACATGATGCAGCAACTGTGTAGGTAACAGGGCCAGTGTGGATGATGTAGCATTGTACCATCATTCACAGTTACTCAAAATATACCTGGTGAGAGAGACCAATGCCCCTTTAAACTGGAGCTAACCCAGGAACAGTAATTTAGAATATTTTGTTCACTGATCAACAACTTATTTCCAAAGTAATGATTAAAGAGACTATGCTGGGACAGCTCAGCCCTTACTTATATCCCCATTAAC
Source organism: Phylloscopus whistleri (assembly GCA_017589585.1). Classification (NCBI taxonomy): domain Eukaryota; kingdom Metazoa; phylum Chordata; class Aves; order Passeriformes; family Phylloscopidae; genus Phylloscopus; species Phylloscopus whistleri. Next base: position 2,481,154 of record JADMLD010001407.1, on the reverse strand, counting down.
ATGTGTCATTTAGAAGAGATGCTGAAATCCAGGGCAAAGGAGGAAAAAAAACAACCAAAACCAAACCAGCTGTTAAACGACACAGTGTCATTGAAAAACAAGTGTACAGCCTCCCCCCAGAGGAGGCCTTATCTGTGCAGGGCAGCACCTGCTCCCCTGGGCAGGACAGTGCCCTGCCTGGGCCAAGGGCAGCTGCAGATTTCCCGGGAAGGGAACAGCACTGGGGTCCGGGAAGCGCTCCCCGCACACGGGCACCAAGGGCGGCTTCACCTGGCAGGAAAGCTCCAGCCCCTCCTCAGCCCACTGAGCCGAAAACCTCACGTGGTGAGAAGCGTCTCTCGCCACAGGAACGCTGTGAAATGTTTTTGAATGTTTCCAGTTCCAAGTGGCATTTCTGGAGCAGCCAGCTGCTGGGAGGAAAACGACTACACCTGTGACTCAGATACAGACAGCCCAATGCCACGCCAAGGAAATCTGAAGCCCAAGCAAGTATTTTTTCAGTTAAAACACCTCCAAACAACATCTCAACTCGTTTACAAAACAGACAGCTCCTCTTCTTATTTCTATTTTAATGTATAGGAACAGTATATTTTCCTCTACCAACTTAAGGACTTTATGTAATAAAGCTTTGAATAAAATCAGAGTAATGTTTCATTATCTGCTGTAAATAACAAATGATTTACTACCTCAGAGCTTTTACTGAACACTGGTCTACTAAAAACTCAGGCATAGAGCCAAATTCTGGATTTGTGAATATGCATGTGCCTCTCACCAACCTCAGTGTGAGCCACGTGAATGAATCTCTAAGTTGGAGTTGGCTCTAATTCATGTTTTAAGCCTAATGAACTGGTAATAATCAAATTATTTGCTCCATTTTTGTCTTGTATATTTAATAAGACATAGTAACAACAAGATTAGGTAAAAGAAATGCAAAACAAACAAAAAAAGCTACTCACTGATATTCAGTATCTCTGGTAAAGTCAAAGGACGAGACAAATTTTGGATAGAAAAGCACCCCAGAAATCAGGTTATTGATTTTTTTTCTTTTATATTTTCTGGTTTGTGCTGGATATAATTTAAACTGTGTATTTATTGCATATAAGAATAAGATAATATAAGCCAATTCAATTTGCTTCATTTGAGTTTTGTTTTACTCATTATGCAGCAAAAGAAAAAAACCAAACTATTAGAGGAGTATCCCATCAGCCAAAAGAATCAGGGCAGAACAGTGAGAGGGATTGACAGATAGTAAAAATAGCAGGGAGAGTAGAAAAGAAGAATGAGGATCAGATGGAAAAAGAGCTACATGTCCAGTGCAAAGGAGAAGCAGAATAGCAGGTAGCAGATGCAACCTGACTCTCTGAACAAAGGACATGAGACTGAATTGCTCATACTGTTGCTGCATCACAGCTTGACTTCAGATATTTTGTATTTGCACGCACACACCCCTAACAGGACAGCTACACTGCCAGAAGCTGCCACAGAAACCAGTTTTAAGTATGGAACTGGACTCCTGGGATACAGGCTGTGGTCTCAATTATGACTGCACACTCACTGTTCCACAAGGATGGAACCCCACCTATATTCCTTAGTTCTAATATCAGATCTGTGTTTCATTAAATAGTTTCAACAAGACTCAATATCGTGGCTTAGCAAACCTACTATGCTTGTTATTTGCTTATTCTTTGTTAAAGGAAATGAACATGTCTTTGATTTATTGCAGCTCTTGTAATAAATCTGACACTGCTGCACTACTGCCATCCACACTCACCTCAACTGGTAGCTTCAAATCACTGCCATTGATCTCTAAATAAATATATTTTAAATCATTCCCCATTTAATGCCCCCTTGAGGAAGTCTTGACCCATATAAACACAATTATTTCTGATTAATTTATAGAAATTAATTTAATTGAATAAGTAATGAGTTTCTTTTCCCAGCTGGGTAGGAAAACTAAAACAAAATATGCATGTATCCCTTAAGAAGATGCAATGAAATTAAAATACTTATAAACTAGGGACTTCTTATTTTTGTGTATATGGTGGAAAGTAATTTTGCAAAAACTAATGCACTTATGTATTTCTCATATGATACCAGAAAAAATCGGCACATGACATTACTGCTACAAGAAAACATTTAAGTGAAGATCATTAGGACAAGATCCAGGATCAGTCCAGCCTCTAAGACAGAGCTCAATCACCCTTTCTTGAAAGCAAAACAGTGCAAGACCAACCAAGTGGCATATTCCTTCCTCACCAGCACCAAAGGCAGTTGTGTTTCCCATCACTGCTTCCAATAATTTCAAGTGGCTCTTCCAACATGGACCTAAGCACTCTCTTCCTTTCTTTCAACAGTACTTGACAGCTGAGGCAAATATAACTGAACTGATATTTGGCTGCTTCCATGAATTCTACTTCAGGGCTATATTTATAAAAGTGAACTTGCTGGAAGTTGCTAAAAGGATAAAAACTACTATAGCAATGCTTCAATATAACTAAAACAAACAGGCAAAAGATAGACATCTGCTGCAGCAGATGGGGAAAAGGAAAGGACACGACCCATTTGCCAGCCTCGTTTTCTAATTGATCCACTCCTGGTTGTTTCTCAAGTTGAAACAAGCCTCCACATTCTGACTAAAGTGTTATAATTGGCTCTCTAAGTCTGCTTCTTAGGGGAAGGCAAGGTCCCTCTTCACCACAATTTATCTTGATTGGTCTTCCTGCTGTGAGCATCCCTAATTTCTATCTCTCCAGCTGTGTCCCTGCTTCCCCCTCCTACTCCTGAAGCTTGTTCTACCTGAACAAGTTCATTGCTCTCAGGGAAGAAGAGTCATCCCTCCCCTCAAAGGGGCTGTTTGATCTGACCCAGACTATCAAAGGCTGCACTGTACAAAAAGATTTTCTGACCACTTGCCAGACAAAGCTCCCCAACAACTCGTAACATCCACGTAGTAAATAGTAAATAGACATATCAATATACCTACTACCATGGGGACTTGACTGAAGACACCAGCATGGACAGCTCTCCTTCAGCAAGCCTGACTGATGCCAAATGGTGAGAAAGTCCCACATCCCCCCTCAGGAGGATATGCATCTCGTTAACTTTAAATCATCTATGCCAAGTACTGATGGGAGCATAAGTGTGACAGCCAGGAGTTCCACATGGGCTCAAAAACTTGCCTAAAACAAGTGCCTAGGCCAAGCAGAGCTCTGTGTTGCCCTAGCTACATCGCTGTCATAACTCAGGCTGTCTAGTTTAAAGTTAGTAACACTGTCCCCACAGCTCCAGGCCCACCTGCAACTGCAGCAAAGGAAGGCAATCTGATTATTCAGAACACACAGGTCTCCCATGAGGAGTAATATTCACAGGGTCTACAGAAAAACACAGCTCAGTACCTCCTTTCCTCCCCACCCAGCTGCCAAAGCAGCAGGCATTTCCTTACAAACGCCCTACTGAATTTCTAAAGATGGTGTGCATGTATAAATAGAAGTGGTTTGGCATGATGAGATCGCAGGGAGCAAAACTGCCTCACTTCAATTTGCAACACTGAAGAGCAGCAGTCTAACTTTAGGTCAGAGATCTGAGTTCGAAATTGCTTCCAAACGATGGAGGACATACTCACTCTTGAGTATCTTACAAACTTACAAAATAATTAGAAATTGTGACGGATTTTCTGCAAAAGCAGAGCAAGGCAGCTCATTCCCAAGGGTCAGAAGATGCTGGCTGCCTGTCTTCCATTAAGGAAAATTACTTCATCAGGCCCAGAGTTATTTTTGTAACCTGTAACATCCATTTCAGGTTATTATCTGGCCCATAGATCTAGGTCCCTTTTACTGATATTGATTAATTCTACCCATCTTCAAAAACTTTATTTAAATTCTTAAAGGGAAAAGAAAAAAGCATTTTTCTGGAGGTCTTCATGATATTAAAGGGCTTAAAGGGCTTTCCTTATTTTGAAACACCCTATATTTACATAGAATCCTGAGGATAAAGATCACTAGCACACACTACAGACAATTACGCAGTAGCACAAAGAGAATCTATTAGAACCATGTGCTCAAAAGCATCACTTTCTGTACCATTACAATGCATAAACCAGAGAGACCCAGACAGTGACTAGTACTGCTCATAAACACTATTCCCAGCACTAAAAAATCAAATTCTATTAGGAGAAGCAAATAAGTGGCTAGGACACCAAAACACTGACATCCCACTTCATTGACTGGTAATTTTATCTTTGATCCAACAGCAGTGCATAAGCTGAAATCCTCCAGCAAACTCCATTATGGTAAACAACCAGTGGTATTCTCTGAAGAATACCACTGGGGGATGCTAATATTTTTCAAAAGTTAGTGAGAGGGGAATTCTGTCTGAAAACACAGAGCTGGACCTGCTGATCATTACAGCTGAGAACCTCCAAACCTAAAAAATCTGTGCAGCACGAACAGTACAGGCTGAAAAGTGGGCCCCACGCTGCACTAGCAGAGATGGATGCACCTCTCAGCTGTACTCATGCAGAGCCATGTCTCTTCCCTTAGCCCTTTTGTGTTTGAAAGCACAATCCCCTATTCATTTTCCCTGTACACATTTGCATTACATGTTTCGTAATACAGGATGCTGAAACATAGCCAATATTTACACAGGTTTTATTTCTGCTCCTGCAGAACAGGCACTGATAAGCTACTTTTTATTTCAGGTTTTGTTACTTGTAATTTCACACAGTGCAGATAAAACTAATCTATATGTCATGCAAGGAGCTAGGCCAGATAACAAGAAAAAACCATTAGCTATTCCAGTGACAGCATTATGTAAGTATTTGATGATGCATGTTATTGCCTCAGCTGGGCTCCTGCCACACGAGTAAATACTCCTGTTTCAGGTGATCTGTGCAAAAGGCACCAAAGATTTGGGGATGGACCTGCACTAGAATGTACAGCAAGCCTACTGCAGTGATTAGCTGATACTATGTGGGTACTTATCTTGCTAGTCAAGGACACCTCTTCCACAACAGGTAAGCATGATGCAGCCAAGACAGCAGGCACAGAAAACATAACACAACCTCTTATCCAGAATCTCCCAGAAACTGAAGTGAAAGGAGGTACAACCACCACAGTCCCAGCTGAGGTTCACTATGTCACACTCGATATCACAAGGCAGGTCTGAAGATGGCAAGAATCAAATTACTACTTTTCACTCACTAAGCTTGAATGTTCCAGCTTTGCCCCAAGAGAATTTTCTAGCTTGTTGTAAGTATCAAAGTGGCATATAATCAAAACCAGTTTTGTATCTACACAATCCCATTTCTGCCTTTTAAAAGCCTTCCTACTTTGACTTCAAGACATTTGCACTTAAAAATCTCATTCCTAACTCTTTTCAATACTTTTTAAATATTCATGTCTTTTTAGTCACTCTATTGTCAGCACTCTATGCTCAAATTCCAGCAGCAGAAGCTACATGTTTGCCACACTGCATGCTCCAGTCATTTTTGGCAAAGAGAATTTTTACTGTTTTTACAATCTAACAAAGCAGACTTGGCACTCTTTCAATACACACCTCCATCTTTTATTATCAGTAGGCCTCTGGTAGCAACTAAGTTAATTTGGACAGCAACCTTCTCCAGCAGAGTCAATTCTAGACAGGGATAAGGCAGACAAATTGCACTGGACAGCAAACACATGGGAGCAGGAAAACAGTCATGACTGACTGCTCGATCCTGCAAAGCCAGGCTGCCTCTGCCCACCACTGCTGTGACCAAGAGGCTCAAGTACAGAGGGCAGCAGTGACTTCTGAGAGCCACGAAGGAGGAGCCACTGTTTCATCCTGTTCTTTTGCCATCACTGCTAGCCCACTCTTACCTGTCCTTTCTACCTCTTCTATCTTCATCCCTGGCACAAACCACCAAGTCCTGGTCCGTCTCTGGTGTTTCACCCCAGGACATCAAGAAAAAGCCCCAAATCACAGCACCAGTGGCAGGATTCAGGTACTGTCTCTTCTCCCCACCCTGGGCTCTCAAAGATTTTATATTTATCTTCTTTCTTTTTTCTTTCCCCTTAGCTTATTCTTTTTCAAAGAAGTCCACTCCAAAACCCAAAGTGGCCTCAACACACCAGTTTTCTGCCATCCCACTGTCCTTCCTGCTGATATGTTCCTTTGTGGTATGTGCCTATTCCAATTGATCTGCAAATCACTCAAAGACATTTAATATTAATTTTTTGTGTACCAATTAGACTATGACTTCGTAACTCAAACAAAAATGTTGATGCTATAAGATTACATGCAAGTACACATATATACATATAAATGTATAGTCATACTTATTTTAGCTTAAATGGAATGACAATGCAAGTAAAGATGTTTTTAAATTTATGTTCTTAATAGCAGCAGTTTTGGCTTTCTAGATTACCTCCCTTTTTGATCCAGATCAGCCTTTCCCTTTTTTGCCACTAAGATGATCTTAACTTTGAGTTTGTGGTAATGTAATGATTGGTAAGAAGCACAAAGAAGCCCCTAGAAGTGATCTTGAAGAATGGCATCTCTGACCTCATTAATAGTCTCCTGATATTCAGGCATTAGCATTTCTTTAACTGTTCTAATGTTACCAGCTGCTGGTGGTTGTTGGCTCTTGGGAAGGTTGGCACTGCTGCTATGATAGTGTTATGCTAATGGTGGATGCATTTTTTGACAAGTTTTTATAATTGCAAGCATTTCCATTACAATATATTAGCTAAAACCAAGTCCAGAATACCATTCTAACAAATATACTTCATGAAGTAGGTTTTGGTAAAAATGTAATTTCAACTATCTGTAATTTCTGTCCATTAGATATGGGACTGATAATGTCAGCTGAATCCCTCCATGATACCTGATCAGGAAAGAGCAAAAGCTGTCAGGGCAGTTTTTGACTGGCAGATAACTATGCTAGGGAAGTGAGCCCTGAGCAAGCACCAATTACTGAGATGGAGGCTTCAACTCTCAAAACACAATGCAACGGGATGCACTTGACAGACAACTGGGAATCCTGCTCTTTAATGAACCCTGATCTTCCACTCAATGCAAGAACTAGGCCAAACCCATCATGAAAATATGCTTGGTATCAACAGCTATAGGGAAGAGACCAGCTTCAGAACAGATAATCTATCCTATTCTCAATAAAACAAAGCACTTCAAAAATACCCCACAGTGAAAATTCAGAATCTCACTGCATGTCCCATGGTAGCTGCTCAGGTACAGTCTTGTGCTGACCAGAGATATTTCACTTCCAGGGCAATCAGTCACATCAAATGAAGGATTCTTAGGAACAAACTGAAGGCAACCAGGGCAGCACAAATGTTTTTCTTCAGCCACGCTGTAGTAAAACTTCCCTTCCATAGTCACTCCACCAGTGACAGTGGACCTGACATGTCTTTGCAATAATAGGAGAAAGCTATAAATTAAGAGAATGCCACTTCAATTGTTTTTTGTAATTGCATATTATAATCTAAAGGAGCTTGATGACCTAGATCATCCAGTCTGACCATCTTACCTTCTGCACTGAAAGTCACCCTAGGACACCAGGTTATTGTATTCAGCAGCCTTTAAGACATGATTACGTGGAAGTCTCTGGTTTAATTAACAACAGCAACAACTCTTTATTACTTCCAGGGGAAGAAGAAAAAAAAAATGCAGGGCTTCAACACAGGAACATTAGCCAAAAGATCTAAAATGTATTTTGGAGAAGCTGTCAGCATTGCCCTACTCTGCTTCACACAGCAACCTGCAGAAAATCAGCCAAGTAGTATTAACAGAATCTGTTCCAGAGCTTTAAATAAATTAACCAGCACATTATAGACCATTCTTCCAAGGCTGACAGTGCCCAGTGCTGCAAGCATACAGGATAACCCTCATCCACAACCAGGCCTTTGGCAGCACAGCCATTAACTGAGCGGCACCTCACTTTTCATAAAGCAGCAACCTGCTTTTCTCTGATTGACGCCAAGGTAAGCCATTTTGAGGTGAGGAAATTCTGATAAAGTCTTTGTTTTACAAGCATGCATTTTCTTTTCTTACATTACATAGGTTACTCACATTCACACCTGTTTTTTCATAAGCCTCTCAGAAGTACAAATCTTTCATGCATTTTGTACTTCATGTGCATATTACAAAGCATGTTCTTAGCAACAGGGATGTAGACTGTTGCATCAAACTGCTTATATTGCTTTAAGTGCATTTAGCCCAACTATATTCTTAGCTCTATTAAATTTTTAAATGTTAAAAAGACATTTTATGCACATGAGACACAGTTAAACTGTGTAATTTTCACATCCTTAACTAGAGTCACATGCCAGGGTGGCCATAAACTTCATATTGTATTCTCTTTGTTGGGTCAGTGAGGGGTTTACTCATTCTGAATCATGATTTCATTATTGTTTCACTGTTTTCATTAAATTCGGGATGAAATGCTAGCTGGACTAACACCAATGACCTGCAGGTATCTCCAAAAACACTATGAAGGTACTTTTAATAACTATGGTTACATTAAAGCCAAGAATGAAAAGACATTTCATGGCAGCACCAGTAAATGAACAATGAACTCCAGTGCCAAGATGTACTGAGAGAAACAGCATTCCCAGTGAAATAAGAGAAGTCAGGGATGGCATTTGTACTGGCAGCTATCCTATTTATAGCATCCTGAATTAGGATATTGGGGAGTTATATTTTGAATAAAACTAAACTAAACCATTAGAGTTAAAAAGCACAAAACTGAACACTGCTAATTGAAATGAGCTTCAAATGAACCTTGGATTCCACATTTTACCTGAAACTGCTAGATAAAATGGCTCTTTCTTTTGAATTCATAAAATCCTTCACATCTCTTGCATCACTCATTCTCTTAGATCTACAACACTAACGAAAAAGCACTAGATGCACTACATGCTCTACAAAAACATGATTTGACCCCTTTTAAACATTATCAGAATTAAATTATCAGTTCAAATCAGCAGCAATAAGTGAGAATCGTTATCTGGCATCTGCCACTTAGTAGCCTGTGATATATACAGGTAGTTTTACTATGCTCCTAGACTGAAATATGCCAAAAAAAAGAAGTTTCACATAAATGGCAATACTTCTTCCAGTACATTGCCAGTACTTTCACCTGTGTTAAAGCCCACACAGGAACACAGAATCGCAAAATCCCCTTTGCTGAAGCAAACAACTCCCAGCACTTCTCTTAAAAAGAAACAGATGCTAATTTCAGAGTTCTAGGTGTTAATAAAATGTCAACACGTCAGGCTATTAACAAGCCCATTTTCCCTTTGAGCTACATGTATGTCTTGCCACATAAAAAATGTGTGTCATGGCTTGTTTAGGCTTCTTTTAGCTAGAGTTTATGGAAAAAAGGAATGTAAACATATACTCACAGTTATTCATGATGAGTTTTCACCTGCACCAACTTTGAAAAAAAGTTTTTCTATCAGTTAACCTGTGCACAGAAGCACAGCTGAAGGCTTTTAGGCTGCAATCCCAATTCACTGCAAAGTGACTGGGTGGGGGAAAATCACTAAACAAAAATTAACTCTCTATGTCATTGAAAAGGTAAAGAATGAAAGAAAAATTCCGCTTCACATGAGGTTTTATTAGAAATAACACTTTTCCAACTGTGTGTATATATATATATATATATAGAGGTATATAAAGGCTTCTATCTATATATAAAGTCACAAATCTCACACATAACTCTGTTACTTTTTTCTTTCCACTTAAAGAAAATAAATTTTCTTTGATATATACATCTGGAGATCTATTACACAGTCATTTTAAAAGGTAGCAGGCATTTAAAGCAGGTTTTTTAAAATTAAAAAAAGGTTGTGATGATGGAAAAACAAGATGTGAGGGAAAGATACAAGTGTGATTTTGGGGGGTATTTTTTTAAAAGAAAAAACACAAATTGTCTTTATTCTGTACAGCTACGCTTTAAAAAGCAAATAGAAATAATGTTTTTCTTCAGCTTTCTCTCCTCAACAACATTCAAAAGATGTGTAAGTATGGTATTATAAAACTCTATTTCAGAAGAAGCTAAGCACACTTAATAGGATTAGATCTTGCTATTACAAAAACGAATACCCTGCACACTACTTTTTATGTAAGTAAAGCAGATACAGATATATGATATATATATATATATATAAGCAAGTTATAAAGTCAGCATGTAAACATGAGCATAGATAAATGCAAGCATATCTATGTGTGTGAGCTATGCTCCTATCACCTCCCTGGAAGAAACACCTACTTAAAGGTCACTACTCAAATATTAAGAGCAGCTGAAACAAAAATTCTGCACTTGCAGCACCACTTTAAGGAAGTGAATAGTAAAGGAATTCTATTCCTCTCCCATATCCTCATTTTGCCACAAACAGTTGCTGAGACAGGGAGAGCAGTTCCACTTGTTCTAAAGTGCAACCCACTTGCCAGGCATGAGACAAGCCAGAAACTCTCTACTAATCATTTTGGCTGAGTGTTTCAAACAGGAATCAGCTTACACAAGCTCACCGGTGCTGAAAGAGCTGGAATCACTCCCCAGCTGCCTCTGAAACAGGTGACTCTCAAGATGAAAGAGGTTTCCATCCAAGTGATGCCAAGCCATTCCTGGCACATTGCACACATACAAGAGAGTCACCACTACTGTCATGTAGATATTAAATTCACACTGATTGGAACATATGCCACATGTCTGGCCAAAGCACAGCACGCCTCATGAGAGCATCTTCTCAGCTCCCCACAGCCTGCATACATGACACCCCCACTGAGCAGCTCAAGTCCAAAGGTCATCACCCTGAACTCCCCCTGGAACAGGGCAGGACATTAACAGCCCAAACACCACGTTACATGTCTCTAAGAATATCAGAAACCCTTCTGTACAACAACAAGGACTCCTCACTGCCGGAGTCACTGGTCTTAGAAAGCATTTTGAAAATTCTTCATCATCCTTCCATCACAAATTTCTGGATATTCCTCAAGTCCTTGCATTCTCCACTGTACTCCAGGAACAATCCCCAAGATCAGAAAAAAAAAGCACCTTTCCTAATGAGCATCTTGCTCTTGAAAGAAGATTCATTCTGGTCAGATTGCAGCTGTTCCTTTTCTTTGGGTTTTCTTTTTCATTAAGAAACAGTATATGGACATGTAAACATCACTTTCTTTGAACTCATTTCCTGCTGGAAAAGCTCAGTTAGTTAACAACATCCTTTATTTTAAGGGCAATTTCACTTTCTCATCATACAAATGCTCCAAGACAACGCTCCAAAAACATGGAAGCATTTGTCTTGTCTCCAAGACAAATGCTGTCTAGAGTGCACATTTGCTAATAATTGCTAATTGTATAGTAATTTCATTTAATAAGGTCTATTCAATTTTAACAGTAACAATAAAATTTTAACAATAATTAATATACAATGTTTAATGTTTCACATACCCAAGACCATGCACCATACCATAAGGTAAACCCTAGTTTCTTTTACCTAACTTCCATTAGCACCCCATAGGAAAGTTCTCTTGGAAACTGAAACGAGCATCAATATTGCCTCTCAATAGTCCATTATGTTTGCAAATTAAAAATTTGTTAACCACCATGAAGAAAGATTTCAGAGACGAAGCAGTCCTCTTATGGGCCACGCCTTATTAGCACTAGAAGATGGCCACTGAACGGGACAGGTGAGAAGCAGTAATACTGTGGAGGGAACACAGGTGCCCTATGAAGCACAGAGGAGAACTGAGGAAGCTGGAGGTACACAGTTATCTGCCCAAATCCAACGTTACTTAGGAAATTCTTGCACCAAGTCTCTTTTACTTTGATACAGACTAATGTGAGAATTACATCAGCCTTTATATTTATCACCACATGTACAACGTTTTTGTCAATCTTAGGCTAACATTTCATAGAGAAAAAAAATCGGGTAACAATTTTTTTTAACTTACTCCACTGAATGAAGAGATAAAACATCGAACCTGAGGGTTTTTATCCTCCCCTCTTCAAAATGTCACTAAATCAACCACAGCATCTTAGACACCAAAAATCCCAAATTAGTTTACACACTTCAAGTGCCATCCATTTGTAGAAAAGCCTTCTACAAGGAAGAACCTGGCCAGATAAAAATAATACCTGAAAAAAAAAAAATCTTACAAATTAAAGAGCAAAAACCTGAGTCTCTTAGAAATACATTTTCTTGCAGCTAGACAGAAAAAAATCAGGTTTAAAATATTGGTCCAGAACCTTACAGTGTGTTCTACAGAGGTGCTGATTTTTACTTGCTGAGGTTTTCATTACAGTACTCGTCATCCCACAAGCATCAGGACAGGCACACACAGACTTTTGGTGGAGTTGGTGATTCACCACCACATACATTCTTTCCACCTAAGAAATGTTTGTTGGTGGGGCCCTTGTGACTCACCTCCACGGCACTTTCTTCCCCATCATCACGGCCCCTTGGTGGGGTGTTGGTGATTTATTAACCAACAGCCCATCATCTGAACTCGAGCAGTTTGCCAGATGACTACACAGTGACTTCTGCTTCCTGAGGGAATTAAAAGTGTTCTTCCACACCAGTCTGTATGAGTGTACTCACCACTGTATATAGTATGTGAGCTCTGAAAACAGAGATGCTCCACTACTATTCTCATTTTGCCTTGTCCTACTATTTCACTGGAACACTATGGTGAGGTAACTACAGAATACTAACAAAACGAACAATTCAGGAAATTAACAGCACTGTGCAGCCACTTCCAGACAGCCCACCAGGCTGAACCCCAGCATCAGGAACAGAATCTCTTAGCAATAACATTACAAAGCTAATGATGCTACCCAAGAGTCCAATAGCACACACTTTGTGCTCACCAACTACAGACTTACCCTAACAGAGTTGTCTATTAGGGAATAACTCTATTATTACAAAAAAACAGAAAGGAATCTTGAGGCAGAAGTCAGGAATTTAAAAATAAATTAAAAAAAACCCAACAAAACCACAAAAACAAATGCAAACAACAAAGCAAACAAAAGCACCACAACACCCCAAACACATACCCCACAGACAGCGAACTCCAAAAAAGTTCTGTCCTGGAAGAAAACCAGAAATAACTCTGAAGAGGCCCAAGTCATACACAGAAGACTTGAAAACATTCAAATCCAAAAAGTGCTGCTCTTACATATTTCCATATAACAAGAATTATAGTGTTTGTAACTAACATTGATGCTGTCAATGGGAGGTGTTCCTCACTACTGCGCCCTCCACCCCCAAGATCCAAGTCTTGTGATTGTTCACCTCTTAGCTAGTCAGTTGAAGATATAAAAGGTGCTGAAAGCTCCAGAAAGGAAAAGAAAAATAGGCCTGTAGCCACAGTTAGCTGTATGTACAGGGAAGATCTTTCAGATGACTTTTAGGACTCTAAACTATTGCTAGTGGTTATTTTTTCTCTTTGGTATCCTGTCACAAGCTTTCCAATTGCCCTGTGTTTCCAAATGGCCTTCATATAGAACAAATAATTTCAAGTATAGGTATTACCTTTTTAAGTACTTTCAAAAATATATTTACTTACTTTTTATGTCACATTATCTATGACATGCTGTTTCTTTTCTTCTCAGCTGTAGAAATGAGACTATAGATCAAATCTCTAGTACCCTGTTCTTCGTTCTGCTCTGCTTGAGGTTACAGCGATCAGTGCTCTCCTTGTTCCTTGCTCATCTATGCCATGACAAGAAATTTAAACAGGTAGCACATTCTGTGCTGCTGTCAGTGGTGAAGAGTTACAGCCCAGGCATGGACTTAATAAAAATACAAAAATGTCATGTTACTTTGGTTGTAGTCCTCCTTATGCACTGTAGTGAGAAACTGATGCTATTTTAACTTAAGAACACTGTTTCTTTTCCATCATCTGTCAGTCATTCACAGTTTAGATTAGCAATTACTTCTACACATGTATATAAAAAGATCCCTACTGCTCTGAAATGCTAAAACTCTCCTAAAAACTTTTTTTCCCTAAAAAGTAGGCCATCCTGCAAAAGCAGATACAAATCCATGCTGTGTGCAAAAATTCCCGTATCTGTTACTTCCATGACATTTGGAAAGATAATTTATTTATAAGCAACTCACATCTTTCCTATTACTGTTAATTTATTTTCTCATTATGTTTGCACCTATATACTCAAAACTACTAATCTACAAATTAAAAAGAGGCACAGGAATAGCAGCACGATTGTGCTGTATTCTGCACATTGCATTATCCCTATGAAACAGGCGAGTGCATAGGCATTTACAAAAGGAACACTTTTATGGCTGTCCAAACCAGTAGAAACAACCCTTACAACCTCGGAGGGTCAATGTGTCAGTGACTGCAGACAGCAGAAGAGTCATCAGAAGTATGATCACAGTTAAATAAATCAAAACCCACACCTTACACATCCCTCTAGCTATAATAGGTTGCAACTGGAAAAATATGCAAAAAAAAGAATCCATAGGAAACTGAGCAAGAGTTTGCAACAGTCCACTGTCTCCAAAAAACAAATCACAGCCAGAATTTCTGTGTATACCCTCTGGCTCAAGTTGGATCTAATGGAAGAGGATGAATAAAACAAGTATTCACCTCAAGCTTAATAAGGAAGGAGGCTATAAATTCTCAACCAATCACTCAAACCTCATCAGGATATGAGCCCATAGCTTCCTCCAGCTCATGCCAGAATGGATGTGGTTTTCCAGCTGTGTAGACAAGGAAACCTTCAATGCTGTTAGTCCATCCCATAAAAATACATTTTGTTTACATTCAGATTCAAGGAATAGGACTGGAGAGGCTGCATTCACACAGGAAATATTTGTGACAGTTGAATGCAGGTGGAGACAGCATGGCTTTACCTCCAAGCCTATCCATGGCTCCTTTTCCCCTCCTGCAATCAGCAGGCACAGTAACAGTCCTGAGGCAGAGAGAGAGCAGAGCCCCCTGACACAACAGAGTAATCACAACCCATCACAGACTGACAGCTCACCTCAATCCTGGCTGCCACTGCCACTTCAGATACTGCAGGTTATCCTTTCCAGAATGCAACCACTGCCCCATCAAAGCATTTTACATAGGGAGCCCTAGGTCTGTGCAATATGACACATGATCAAATGCAAAACCACAACAGAAAAACAAGAACATCCTCAGGACACTATAAGTCTCTCCCCAGCTGGCACTAAGAAAACTTTGCTTCACCTGCATATATTCTAGTGCCAGATACATACAGAAAACAAAGAAAACCTCAGCCTGTAATACCTGTATATTTTACAGGAAAAAAAAAACCAACTTAGAGCAGACAAGCACATATTGTAGCAGATGCGTATCCCACAAATCAACAAGTGCAAGATCACACAGCATCTTTTTTCCCTGCCATCGAATTACTCAACTTCCACACATGCATGAAATCTGATAAATTTTAACCAACATTTTAAAATAAAATTTCTGATTATTGCTTCTGCAACTTTTATGAGATTAGATTCTGACAGCAAAAGTGAAACACAAATAAGGACAAATTCAAGAAAATATAAACGGGCACTATTTTCATGTGTTAATAATCAAATGCACATAGTCTTACTAGTGTTATATTGTACAGAAATTAAAAGTCTACACAATTTTGACTTTTTCTGGAAGACTTAATATCTAAAAAATACCAAACAATTAATTCTAAAGCAAAAAATGCATTCAATGTACTTTGTCAATGTCCCTTGCACTGAATAAAACAACCAATATATTTAAACTGGCTTTATTCCATTTCTTTGTAGTCATTTCATATTTTGTACCTAGAGAAACTTTGGGGTCAGAATTCCTTATCCTGAACTACACAGGAATCTCCCTGAAGCATACAAGCATTTATCATTCAAGACACGCAGAATTAGGCTATACAGACACTGCAAAAAGCAGCACTGTATCACCCAGTAACTTTGCTTTCATAGCTTTATCCAGTGTATCTTTTGTTATGACAGCTGCAAAATCACCCCATTACTCAGCCCTCTCATCCCTGCTCAGCATTACATCCCTGTTTGCCTTTTGCCCACATCGATTCACACATGCCCTGCCACCCTGGCAAAATCTGAAGATCCATATTAGCTGTGATATTAGCATTTATTTTTTAGTTCCCCCACAATCAGGCTTACAGCACTTTCCTCTTTAGTAATACCAGTGCAAGAGTCTGCACCCTCAGTATTATTTTTCTTTCAGCTATTACACTTTCCCTGTAGCTGCCTTTCATCAACAAATCTGGCCTATGTCACTAAAATCTGTCTTCTCTTGCACTAGCAGAACCCCAAGATTGACCACACTCCCCTCATTTACACATCCACATATTGTCTCCATACAGGTCTTCTCCCCTGCATTTGCCTCTGGCTACTGGGGAGTTCAACTCATTAACAGCCACCAAAGAACTGGCAAAAGCACCCAATATACCCTGTTAAGACAAAGTAGAACCAATGGCGCCACCTCTTCCAAGTCTGGGCTTTTCCAACAGGAGTAATTATCTCATAAAGGTGGAAGGATAAAATGGGAAGGATTTTAGAGTAGAAAACACAGAGTAACTAAAAGAGAGAACAGGGTGAGATGAACCTTTGCATAGACACCAATTACTCCCTCCCCTTAGGCAGAAGCTCAGTGAGTGACCTTGTAGTAGAACAGCTGGGAAAAGCAACTTTCAGAAGTGTTTCACCACGTTGTAGGCAGTTACATTTATTTCCTCACAACTGCATAAGCTAAATGGGGAATTTCAGAGCCACATTTTAAAATAACTCAAAACGTTTTAGCATATTCATTAGACAGCTGTGTAAATTCTGTCTCCTGCCATTCTTCTGATACTCCAACAGGAAATGCCACTCAGTAAACTGGCACTTCTGCAAAGCAAATGTGATATTGTATCGACAGCAGACTAGTCAGTGCAAACCTCTGACTCAGTGCTTTTTGGCAGTTTCAACAGCTGCCTCAGGAATAGGGCAGAGAGAAGCCAAACCAAAGGTAAAAATCATTAAATTTCCTTCCCTGAAGTTAAGAAAATCTACCTCCAACAAAACCAGGGCTTCATCCTAAGAGTTTTCAAAGATGGTCTGATATGCTTTGGTCCCTTCAATATTAAGATCTTCACACAGATGCAGATATTATATGTATATATAATGCTACATACAACAGCATTACAAGTGCAAGAACAGATGAAGAATTCTCTTCCAAAACACAAAGATCCACACTCAATGCTTTTGCCTGCAAGAATTTCATGAATCTCCAGAAAAACACAGAGAATTATGTCTACTTGAAGATTGTCTAAAATTTTATTGTTTACATTCCTTCTTTCTTTCTTATTTACAGGCACTGTGTAAGGCATCTTGCAATGCTGGGTAGATTTCCAAGTACAGTTAATTCACTACATGCTAACAGAGGCAGTTTTAAGACTTGAAAAATACAGCCAACAAAACCTGTAAAGCAGAGTTGGAAAGTTTTCACTTTCTCCTAAATAAATCATATTCAAGAAGCAGAACTTGGTAGACAAGTTGAATATTCATATATAATTTAAACATTTAGAAGACTTCCAAGTACAGAGATTTTGGAGCCTTCGGGCTGCAAGTGTTTCATGATGGAATTGGCATGAACTTAAAATACAATCTAAGTAACTGTATGAAAATGGCAAATCACAAAGAAGCCAGCCTTGCATGAGTCCTCACCACTTGCACTTTATCCCTGTCATTAATTATGATGAATACAGAAGGTGCACGTGGTTCAGAGCCAAGGAAAATCCTCCTATGTTTTCGCAGTAAACTCCTAAGTCAGAATTTGCAATATCATAAAAAGGTAAGTAATAGGAATAACATTACAATTCATTTACTAGAATGCCATAAGCCATAAATTGTTACCTTCCTACATAAAGCTGGCAAAAAACCCAGTTAAGATGCCATCAAATATACAGAAATAAAAACCGAACAATGCCAATAAGAGAGCAGACTCCATAGATATTGGTACTTTGAAGGCCAGAAAGAAGCTATCCTTCACAGACAACTTTATTGGAGTACAATGACAACATTCAATCCATTTTGTAGAACTTCGTCAGAAATTTTAAAGTAAAAACTCTAAGGAAGTTAGGAAAAATAGCTAAATTAAAAGCTGAGAGAAGACCAAAGAAATGTAATGGCAATGATATTGCCAGAATTGTTTAGATTCCATTTCAAAACCAGAAAGAATTCAAAATGTGATCATCAAACATGGGCCCAAAGAAATGAAGTTTCTTGGCTGGGTCTTATATTGCCAAATAGCCTTCTGAGCGATAAATCACAGAATCCAGGAGTTTCTGCACTACGGCTGCACCTACATTCTGAGAAGTCTTCAACACTGAGACTGTACTTCCCCAGGTGCAGGTTCAACCTGTTTTTCTCTTGTCCATGCTGGACCATGACAGAAGAGGAGAGCACACTTCCTCCAGGCAATGCCAGCTGTCACACAGGCAGTGTCAAGAGGACAGATCCCTGAGCTACATGCAGCTGCAACAGAACCCACTGCACAGCATTCCCAGAGGGGGTGAAAAACAATAAACACCCTACCTCTAACTTTAGGCTTTTTATAGTTAATATATTCCTGCAGGTGGGGAGTTCCCCACAGCAATGAATGTTGTTCACCAGTAGACTGTGGTCAAAACATGCTTACAGAGTCTTGGATCTGTTCTATATTTGAGGTAGTTGTGTTTTAAACAAATTAAAGACCAGTCCAGGCAGTCAGATTTCTTACTTTCTCAATATCACTGTGTGTGGTCTCAGGGCCTCACTCTAATTTAGATGAACCCCTTGTTCTCTTATTATGTCAGAAAAAGGAAAGGTATTATCCAAATGTCTCAAGTTCTCAATTTGATGATTTTCAGCTACTTAGTACTACCACCTCTTCTAAGACTACATTTTCTCACCTACTTCAGCTTCCCACTGCTCTACCATCCTGACATCAGCCTGACTGAATGCAAAAAAGCCCATTTGAAGTTTCTGAGGAGAGACAGCTGAAGCTACACTGAGTGCCACAACTCAGTTCCTGCCTCAGATTGGTTATGGTTTTTGCACATCTCAACAAATGAGCCAATAATTAGATATAACTATAAATTTAGGAGCTGTTAGTGTCTCACACATTAATAAAAATGAAATACAACATTCTGCAATCCCACTTAAACCAAGTAGCTAGCTAAAAGCTGTAACTGCTCATTCCATGAAGGCACACCGTGCTGTGAAGGATCTCAACAGAAGCCCCCATTTTCATGTTCTCCAATGCACACAAAGGCTGTGTTAGATGGGGCTACAGATGTTCGAGGTTGCCAGTATTTTATCTTTTGGTCTCCAACGAACAGCAGATGCCACCACACCATTACTAATTGATATTAGTCAGCTGTTTTGGGTGCACAGGCATGCCAAAAAGACCGGTTTCTGGAGGCTCAGGACACTTGCAGACCCACAGTTAAAACTTACCCCATGCTCAGAGCCTTACATGGAGCCAGGAGCGTTTCTGCCATCTGGGATTCACTCAGAAACATGCTCCATACCACCAAGGTGTAAATCTCATCCCTCACAGCTTCAGTGTCTGCCTCCACCCTGTGACCCAAGAATTTCCCTACAGTAAGGCTACAAGGCAGGGTTCATGACTGCCACTCCTTTTTCCTTCTTTTCCATGCCACCATAATCTTTCTTTTTAAATATATAATCTACCTTTCACTTCTTAGACCACAGGTTTTAAAGACTTAAAGCCTATGCCTAAGTAAGGGTCACCTCTTAATTTTCATTCACTCTGTGCTTATTTCTTATAAGTGATATGGGGTGGTAGATCACAGAAATAGATGGAGCTCTCACATGGAAAAGCCTTTAGGTTATGTAGCTCTCCAACTCAGGAGCTGCCAGAAAATGTGCTCTTTGAATCAAAATATATACCAGACTTCTCAATTACCTTACCTTGAAGTAAAAGCAAGCAAGGCATTGACATTTATGACTAACAGGAAAGAAGATACTGTGATGCTTGTGTTACAGTGTGGGATCACAGCAGTGCCAAGCTTACCTGCTTCTATTAAAACACCAATCATCTAGTAAAGCTGAGAGCTGCAAGTAGGACCATCAGCACACTGGCACCACACAGGTTTCTCTTCTTTCTGCAATATACTGCATTCATACCTTCTTTCATAAAGCTTGAAAAAAACCTAAGAAATTCTGTTCATGCTTTTAACTTGGAATTTACATACGTCATTTGTATTTAGGAAGCCCTTCCATCAAACTCAAACAAACAAAAAAAAATGCTCCTTGTACTGCTGCCCTTTCAAAGTTGTTTAATTTAAAAAGGTGTGTTTCCAAGAGAAATACAACAATTAGATAATTTCGGCTTTCATTTTTACCAAGTCAACGTCTGGTTCCTGTTGTGCACTTGAATTATGCTCATTTTACTACAAATATTTGTTTCCTTTAGTATCCAAGGCCTGTCTTAAAAATGGGAAACTTTCACAGCAGTCCACTAGCCTTCGAATGATCTAAAGAAACCTAAGTGGCAATCTATGTAAGGAACTGTTTTTCTAAAATCAGAGAGAAATTTTTTTAACTTTGGATAGAATACAAAATTGCCACTCAAGTCAGCAAAAGAAGTGTTTGGACAACAAACCAAAGCCAACAGTGACGTGCCACAATCTTTTCCTATTTACACTGGATGAAAAGAGGGTATTGGACACTGACCAAGCAAATGTAAAAAGAGTTCTTTTTTTCTAGCAACTCTTCAATTCCAACTTTCAACTTCTATCCAAGTCTCCCACCCTCTTTACTGCAATTAATCATCCTGAACAATGTGGGGTACCTGCTGGGGTTTTTTCCCCTCTCTCTGGTCCTCGTCTTTTAAGACAAACTCCTTCAATGAAAACATTCAACCCCATGAACATTCATAGCTGCTACTCTTCACTCCTTTTCTGCTGAAGTTTCAGTCTCTTCCTTGTGCAGGCAGCAAAAACAAAAGCTGCCAAATTTCTCTGTATACAGCAATTTATCCTTCCATAAATCAGGCCTGTGACTAACATAATTTCTGATATTATTTGGTTTACTGAAGCCTGAAGAATATTTTCAGGCCATTTCTTGTGCCCATTCAGGACTCTGCTTTCCCTTTCCAAGGCTAGAGCATTCTTCAGCCTTCCACACAACTGCTGCATCCATCCATTTTGTGGGATGTGGGACATGCACATTCTGGCCTGTGTGACTTTCATAAACTGATGCTGAAGTGCAACCCATGGATCTCCATTTTTTTGCAGCAGGTTTTTGTCACTCCCTCTCCTCCTGAACAATACCCATATTCAGCAGAACACATGAGAGTAAAAACAAACATGATCTTAATTGAGTAATACAGATATAGGAGGCCTTCACTGAGGTTGAAAAGGCAGAGTTTATGGGATACAAAGAGAAGGAGGAATAGATGTGGGTGGAGAAGTGAATAATGTTTTGTAGCCTCTTACGTGGTCTGACATTTTTCATCTTCATACTCTCCAAAACCCAACCTTCCAATGAAATGCAGAATTTGCTTGTTTTCTAGATGCATTCACAGCTCTCAGTAATTACACGTGTGCATTTATGCTTGAGATTATTTTAAATTCTGAGCTTCTTGCCAAATTTCATTGTGGGTAAACACCTTTAAGTACCTAAAGCCAAATTTGTGTTAAGTATAATATTTCTTGTTCCTCTTTTTTTCCTGGAGTGCTTCCATGTGCTCATACACAACTGCTACGCTCCACTTAACTGATGACTGATGTTTTTCACACCCATACACATTTCTTCTGAGATGTACTGTGCCCAGCTCTAACTTCCTATTACTATGTAACATACTGAAATTCTAGCAACTGATGTTGCATTACATGTGGCTGGTTTAGATCTGTATTTTACAGTGATCCTAGAACAACTAATTAAGCATGTAGTGTTTGACGTTTCTTAGCAGGGACTCTCTTAAACTAAAAAAAAAAAAGGAAATTAAAGTATAGCTACTCAAAATCTGAGACATCTATCCTAAACTTGTGGGATGCAATTTTTTGTTTCAATAAAAACATTCTTTAAAGGAAAATAGATAAACCCAGGAAATTATCAGAGCTCAGTATACAATTTTGAAAAATATATAAACATATAAGCATCATGTAATCTTCCATTACCCCCCAGGATCTGTATGTACCTAAAAAACAAAACAGTATTTCTGGTACTAGAGAATAACAGCCCTGTAAGGCATAAAAGTACTTTTGGCTGTGAATTGTTTGGGGTTTTTTTTTCCTTCATTAATTGTTAATGTCTGTGGAAAACTCCAGTTAGTCCAAGATTTTCATTAAAATGAATAGAAAATTTCATCTCTGGAAAAAGTCTACCCAGGGGATCACAAACCCCTGGGTAATCTTAGGGTTTTAAACTCATTAACCTCCTTAGTCTGCTATCAGGAGGCTTTCAGTACTCACAGAACTAAATAGCAAACACTCTCAAGTGCTGAGATGTCACCACTGACAATGAATGGCCTCAGACCTGGAGGGCTGGAAAGCTACCAGCTCTGGCCAAGCATTTGCTACGTTTACATTGAATTCTTGGACTGGATTCTAAATTCAGGCTTTGGCACTGGCCCATTTGTATCCCTAGCAGTAATAAATTATGCATTTGAGAATTTCATACTGTTTTAAGAACTTCAGCTGCCAGTGCCTTCAACACAAACTGAGAGTTCTCAGAACATCACGGAACAAGTGCTTCAATCCTGACCAGATAAAATTACTTAAGTACAAATTCAGATTTGACTTGACTGAGAAAACTTGCTAGATGCATTTCAGAAAAAAATAATGTGAGAACCGTTGTAAATCTACAGAATGTTATTTCTTTCCAGGAATGAGAAAGAAACCTCTATTACACTCCTTCAGTTCCAGTTTCCAGGAAAGACCTACAGCTGCTGAGCCCAATATCAAGAGCCTCCACAGGAGCCCTCTAGCAACAGCTACATAGAGCTGAAGTTCCACTTGGGGGCTCTTGGGGAAATTGTTGTAACATTGAGACTTAAAAATAAGTCTGCATTATAATAAAACTTCATACCAAAGTGTCAGGAAGGTTCCCTACTAAGTAATAATAAAAGGAATTTAAAAACTGAGAAGCCCTACAATTCCTCAGGCAAAGTAACACTGCTGCCAAGGAAGATGCACCCAAGACTAGATGGATACCCACAACCACCATCCTTCAGTCCTGCAAGCATCTCTCACTTTTTCCCATCTGACTCGTACAGTACCCGGAATTTATCATTTACCCCCAGCATCCGTGCACCACTGGAACAGCAGAGAGATTTGTACACAAAGTTGCATATCATAATGGATTACTTGAAGAATGCACTAGCCCTGCATGACATGAATCCAAAAGTACACA
Organism: Phylloscopus whistleri; assembly: GCA_017589585.1. Lineage (NCBI taxonomy): Eukaryota > Metazoa > Chordata > Aves > Passeriformes > Phylloscopidae > Phylloscopus > Phylloscopus whistleri. Next base: position 2,457,758 of record JADMLD010001407.1, on the reverse strand, counting down.
GAGACAACACACTAAAAGAAGGTATTTATACAAAGTCATGGAATGGCTGCTCTTCGCAAAAGGAACAGAGCACTGGGTGAAGAGAGGAAAAGTGTGGGTAAACAAACTGCACAAAAATCAGTATTTTAAGTCTATGATGATAAAAGTATTTCATTGGAGAATTACTTCTAGAAGCATTTAGTCACTAAGACAGAAAAAAAAAAAAACCTGCTATGAAGGCCTGAACAAAAGCAATACATCAGAGCTTTTTTTATACAGCATCTCTTAATGCAATGCATCACAGTATTGTAATTTAGATTAAGAATAAAAACAAATTAAAAAGAAACACTAAATCTGTGCTAAATAAAGTCCTCTGAATGGTTTTGGCTAAACAATTGTATAAATCGCACACACAAAGATCCCAGCTATGAGAACACTAAGATTTGTGGATTAATATCTCAAAACTGACTGAAAAATAGAAGCCATTCCAGGTATTCCTATCAGAAGCTAATTTTTTAAGTAGCACTGCCTAAAATAATTTGCTCAACCTTGATTTCTTCTTACTAGGAAAGTATAAAGTAGAAAACTTCTGATTTAGACATTATCCTGTCTAAAATACAGTGAGCTGTATTTTAAGTATGCATACCATGAATGTTTACTACTGAAGTTCTGTAGTAAAAAAGCTTCTTCCAAACAGGTTAAAAGCCAGGTAACCAGAAAGCCATCTGGGTAAATGAAACAACAGTTACAGTGTAATTTCTCACTAAGGCAGCTCCAGCTGCAGCCAGGATTCAGACGGCCCGTCACCCACAGACACCCCGGACTTCAGAGCTCCTTTAAGCCACACAGGGCACTGGTTATTTCTGCTGCCCTGATCAGCCAGTTCCTACCTAGAAACCTCCTTCCTGGACTAAGTCTAATCCTGGTCTCATTCAGACTCAGCTGTGGAAGCACTCATTAGGCTTATAAGGAGGGCAGTACAGGAAGAAAGTGAGATCCCTAATCTTCTTGTGGAGAAAAAAAACCCAACGAAAACCTGAGGACACATACCTTCAAAATAAGACTGCTAATCTATATTGTGAATTCATGTTTTACAACTCAACTGGCCAACACTGTAGAGGAGCAGTAACATCAAACATCAGCCTGCTGTATTGCAAATGACTATTTCAGACCTCTCTCTGCAAAGCAGAATAGCCTGAGGTATCACCAATCTATTTCTCATGATACAGAAACCTGTATCAAACCTTCTCTGCCTTCTGCTAATCAGTTTTGCCAAAATTTGGCCACTAGCCAGGAGGTATGAACTACCATCAATATAGCTACAGACCTCTGAATCACAGCGTACACTTCAGAAGAAAGAAAAACATTCAGATATGGAATGACAGTCTCTATGTAATTTATGGCCATGTATACGCCAGTCTGTACTGAGAGGATGGATTCCAGATGAGATCAAAGAAAACAGCATTAAAATGCTAAATCCAAAAGCCCTGCATTGAAGAGTTAGGGAACTCCACAAGACAACAGGCACACTGATAAAAATGAACAGCATAGCAACGGCCTAGAAAGGCATGAATGCACCAGGCAGTTAAAAAAATATTACATAATATTCAACATTTTCTTTTCACTGTCGTCTTACAGACCAGTTGTGATGTGTATTGCTCTCAGCTTGCCACTTCTTTCTTTCATTCCAGTGCTCAAAAGCTGTGCTAAATTTCCCAAGGGCTCATCACTCAGTAAGCAAGCCTGTCTCAATGTGCTAGTGTGTCTGCTGTAATAGCTACTTCCACAAATAAACCTCACAAAATTCCTAACAGATCTGCAATCACATGAAAACAGAAGAAGTATCAAAACCAAGGAAACACATTAAACATCTGACCACACTTGCTACAGTAATTTAGCAGCGACATCACTTGTCATGCAATCAAGTGATTTAGGGGGTTCTCAGAATTTATCGTATTTCTACAATTGAGAAACATATTTAATCCCCTATTCTTGCATGCTTTCCACAATATATTACAGGGATTAAAATGAACATAATACATTCTAACAGAGCAGCACATTGTAAAAAGAGCTAAACTTCTGTGTAATTTTTCATAACAGATTTGGTCATATTTATATATATAAAAACTTATATTTTACACAAATATTTACATATCCAGACCCTAAGAATGGAAACGTTCAGACAGTAAAGCCCAGCAGAGAGCAGAACTGATGTACTGCATAGAATTTTAAGATCAACAAATTAACTTCTAATATGGAAACAACTCCTGAAAACTATAAACACTTGTCAAAATAAGATTCCTGACAAAGCAGCATGAAACAAGCTGTTAACTGCCTTTGGTTATGACATTACAAAATAAAATAAAATAAAAGACTAAAAACTAATATATAAGACTAAAAAATAAAATATTTCTTACCTGACCAAAAAAAAAAAAAAAAAAAAAAAACCAGAAAATAGTTTCTGCATCATCTTTGCCCTTCCCCTAGTTATTGAAACTATATTAGTGTTTTGAAAGTACTCTAGTTTGGGGAAAAGTATATTTTCCTGAAAATTATTTATCAAAAATGAAATTCAATTCTTTCTGCTATAAAAAGACAACAAACATTTATGTTTATCTTACAAACCACCTAAAATCTTCCACTTCAGAGTTGCAAATTCAAGTGAGACAAACAAGAATACTCCTTCCAACCTTCACATGAAACGTTCTTGCTGAGGTTTGTCAGGATTTTTAAACTACAAAAAAAAAGTGAAACTTAAGCAGCACGCAATAAAAGAACAGAGGATGCTTAAAAAAATGATAGACAAGGATGGAATTTGACTTAAAGGTAGATAATGAGATGGATTTTTTTTTAAGCTGGATAAAGATCTAGCTACTAAGCTCCTAAGTTCCCAAAAAGCTCTATGGCCTACTTTCTCTACTTGTTTCAAAGTCATGCCAAAAGGCCCAGCACCTGCCCTGATGAAATAGATTTCCCCAGAGATGGCACATTAGCAGCCTTCTCTCAGACACACACCCCATAACACAGGCAATGACACAGAAATCATGTCCAACTGGTGCCATAGGAAAATGGGAATGTGTGCTGAGGAGCCCTGCCAAAGCAAAACCCTGTGCTGCGAACAGACACCCTCCGTTAATCTCTTCATTGCCACTGCTTTTCTCATCTAATTCACTTCTTCCCAGCATTTATACTGTTTACCTTTTCATGCCTACCAAAACAGGTAATACAATTCAATTTTTGCAGTCATTTTCACATTCCTATTCCCACTGATGCAATCACTACCTTGAAAATATTGCTGAGAATTTATACAAAGTAATTGAAACAATAAGGTAATTTTGGCACCAAAAAAGTCTGTATAGAGATTTTGTATTCTTCTCATACAAATTTGGGGGCAAAACTGAGTTGGGACCGCATCTTCCATGATTTTTGTTTTGCCTAGCAGCTTTCCAAATGTAAAAGATAAATTATTTTTCCAAAACTGACTTATTTTCATTCTTTTCTTCAAACAATGTCAACCCATTTATTTTCAAACAAACCCAAAAAGGGAATGATGTGTTTCTCACATGTTGGACTAAATACATTTGCCTTTTATTAATAATTCTAAAAATTTTTATTTTTTAGCAATGTAACAGAAACAAGCATTTCAAACAACCCCCTGAATCCTCTGATTTAAAAACAAGATTAAAAAAAAAGTAAAAAGCCTAACACCAAGATTAGTCTTCTGGTAGCAGTATGTCACAAAGAACTTGACATGTTATATAATGCACTATATGTTTCCTTTGGCTCAGAGTCTTTCACCTGTTCTCCCCTGGCATTGCTAGCACTACCAGATGGAGCCATTTTAGATTTAATTAATTTACCCTGTCTCCTAGGATTTCCAAGAAGGAAAGCACTGACAAGAACCCTGGTCCTTTCCTTTCTTGGATACAGAAAAAGAATCTAGACAGAGAGAAATTTTCCTTTTAAGAACAGAATACAACATTCACAAATAAATATCTCAGGAGAACACGTGCTGCTCAAAGAAGCTAAAAATAGTAAAACCAACAAGCATATGTTTAACTGGGACCCTTCCTAGATCCTAAAAGTAATGTTATTCTTTAAATCCAATGTGGATATGGGAAATCAAAATCTGTGTTTGGTTTCTTTTTTTAATGGCAATGAAGCAAGCATATTTCAAGTGTCTGCATATAAAGTGAATACCACACACTGCATATTAAACCAGACAGAATCCCTCCTTCTTGTCCTTCAGAATCCCCTCAGCCTTCACCTCCTCCACCACCTTATTTTTCTCTTCTTAAAAATTCCTCAGTATACTACAGGTAAAATTTCATCCCACCCAAATTAAAGCTTTTTAAAATTGCTTTTATTCTCTGCTCATGTGAAAAATAAATCTTCACAGGAACCTAGAATAGTACAGCAACTTGTAACTACCTGTAACTCTTTAAAAGAGTAACTACTCTAAAGGAATCATAAACTACCTTCCCTTCATAAATTTAACAAAAGGGGTGAGTGGATGCATGTTAATTAAATCATTTCCTTATCTTAATCACTAGGTTGCTTTACATGGACTGGGACAAAGCAGTTGACAGTCCTCCTACTCTCCTAGCTTTCTCCTTATTATCTGCTTTTACATCATAAGATGCATGGGGCAGAGGATGGCCCCTATGTCAAAGCTGGTAAGAGGATCTGGCATGACTAAGCCAGAAAAACCAGGCGGCCTCAGAATACCACAACAGAAAAAGAGTTCAGATCTTCTAAATTGCTACATCAAATTTTGAAGGCACAATCCTCCTTGTATAGGGTGGAACGTTCCACAATATCCTAGAGCTCCAGTAATGAATTTTCACACGTGCACAAAAAAGCCACAAAAAACATAAGCCTTTCAGCCCTCTAAACAGAACTTAAATGATGCAGAAGCACTGAGACACAAGACAGGAATTAGTTTTCCTTTAAGTGTATCAATACAAAACACAAAACCAGCTTGCATCACTTGTAAATGATGCCCATTCTCCAAGGTCTGTCTCCATAACAGATACACTGCATCTCGTCTGATATTAAAGCATTTGCACAAAGAATTAGCTCCAAATGTCATACAGCTAAACAAGAATCTTATGTTTTCACCATCAGAAGTCTGGTGAGACACAGAGCATTAACTCCAGACTACATAATCTAATCAAATGCCTGAGACCAGAGGACAAACTGAAACAACCTATAATTAAATTCTACAGACTATAATGATTATTTTTTTAATACATCTCCTATAAATGTAGCATTTGCTACAAGATCTGCACTGAATTAAGTATTTTTTAAATTTAAAATAATTGATTTGTAAGGATTGGGCTTGTTTAGGAAAAGAATGAATCACAGATATTCTGAGCTGGGAAGGACCCACAAGGATCATCGAGTCCAACTTTTCAGTGAATGGCCCATACAGGGATTGAACCCACAATCTTGGTGTTAACACTGTACTCTGACCAACTGAGCCAATCTCAGTGGCTTTCATCATCTAATACTTTAACTTGATGGTCTTATAAATTATTAGCAAGCAGCCCAATTAACCCAAATAAACTGACAATGGCATCCAGGATCCAACATCAATATAATTAAAGGAGTGAAGAACCCCCTATACTTTCACTGATGTTAAGAGCCAAAACACTGCTCTAGTCATAAGGCACAGAATTTGAACTGCCATTATCACCAGCTCTCAGACCACATTCTTATCCACCTATAACCAGTAGATCCAACAATTTTAACTCACAGCAGTATGTATTCTCTATAGAAGTTGTAACAATAACCTACACTTATATACCATTTAAAATCCAAAGAATATTTTACAAATCAATGTGAATTACACCCTTAGGCTCACTGCTGAAAACAATCCATACCTGGGACCAAAACTATTTGTCCCAAGGAAAAGACAATTCAACCTGAAAATAGTTATAAAAGCAGTCTGAACTTTAAATTATTCCTTTACTTTTTGTTCATAAACATTTTTCACTGAGCTAGGAGAACACAAATACACATGAGACACAACCTCAAGAAGTCTGTTTATACTGCCAGAAGCTTTTCTAGAACTTTTGCCTCTAATTTAAACTACTGTTACCTTTCTCTCTACTTCTAATAAACATTTTGAAAATAAAACTCAAATTCTCAGCTATAGGAAAAAACACCCTGAAAACAGCCTGGGCACTAAGCTCTATCACCTGCTACCTCACATCAGCTGAAATAGGCAGCAGCTGCTTTAAGCAACCTGTCCTGAACCATTTTCTTCCCTCCTCTGCCACAGCAAATGATAATAGCTTTATCCATACAGATTTCATTCATTTGCCAAAGTTCTCAGAAGATCAATAAAATGAAAAAGAAAAAAAGAAAAACCTTTTGGAATTATTATACTGAAATTAATCAGTAACTCAGACACACCCAGCACCTGTGACATTTTAAAGCAGTGAGATATCACCCAGTGTCTCAGCCTTACCACCACCTTTGCCAGCTGGTTCCCCAGCCCATCCCCAGCAGCTGCCTTCCCCAGGAGCCCTCCAGGGCCAGCACATCAGGAGCACCAACAGAAGGTCCTTGGACATAAGCTTAACCCCTCAGTCAGACTTATGCCATAAGACAAGAAACAGCTGTCTGAAACACCAATTGTGAGCGGCTGTACAGACACTGTACACTGGTTAAAAAAAAAAAAAAGCCAGATACTTAAAAAGTTTACCCAGTCTTTTCACTTAAAAGGGCAAGTTAACCCTACCTTTAGCAGGATCAAGACACAAATAAGAGAACACTGCTGCACTTCAGCATTTATATCCCCAAGACTAATTCAACCCAGCTGCAGGGACTTCAGGCTCATGGAGCAGATCTGGTGTGCTGATTAAGCTCATCTTCCTACATAGTCTCACCTGAAGGGAATACACCTAACCACACTGGGAAAGCTGGAGTTCACTTTCAAAAGTTGTCTAGCTATATGCTCCAGTCAAAAAAACCCTATCCTCCAAAGGACACCATGAAATCAATATTTAGCATGGCAATAATAGAACAACCTTTCTTTTAAAACCTTTCAGCATTCAATTTTTACCTATTAAACCACTTGTGCTCAGTAAAAAGGCCTTAAAACACATAGAAAGGTTTAGAATATGGAGCTACCACTACCTACCAGTCAACCCAGCTCAGGTACCTCTCAGCAAGTTTTGCAGTATTAAAGCTTGGATTTACTAGCACTGTCAAACCAGCACCTCAAGATAGTAAGCCCAGTCTCAGAAGACTAAATAAAAAAAAAAATTACTGCTGCAGAACACTTCACTTGCTCTGATGGATTAAATTTGTGTTTAAAAATGTTGTAAGTGATGTAACAACTTCAACAGGCATTAGATCAAATGAGGTATGGTTTACATCACCTTCATACCAAATCATAAAGTAGATGCAAACTGCAAAATGCGGTTTGGACAGCTTCACGGAAATAATCATGCAACCAGCCATGCCCTAAAATAAACTGGTACTCCCCGACATTTAAGAGAACTGAGGAGCAGCACAGGTAAATGCTGGGTGACAGTCTGGAGCTCTGTCCATCACCCAGTCACCTCCACCACACCCACCCACACTCCTTAAATCAACTCACTTTGCAATGTGATCCTCCTCCCATCAAGACTCAGCGACACCCTGGCTGATCATTAATGAAGGATTTTAACAATTAGTAACTCAGCAGGTTTACTTTCTTGCTGCGCCTGATGCAAGTCTGGAGTCCCTTCTGCAGTACCGTTCAGCTGCTGCAGGCAGAAATCTTCTAAACTGATTATTCTATTTCTTTGTGTATAAAAAGCAAACAGACAAGCCTATGCATTCTGTGTCTGCTTTTTTGTTTAAAAAGTAAAAAGAAAAGTTTAAAGAACACAAAACCCAAAGACAAAGAATCACATGGGCAGCCAGTAAAGACAAAAGCTTGTACGCAGGTTTATTAAAGCAACTGTAGCCACAGAAATGAAAACATTTTCAAACTGGGAGAACAAAAAATTATTTTTAGCCAAAATTTTATTACAGTTATTTCCAAGAGCAATCAGCTAAAAATATATATATTTTTATTACTGCGTATGTATCAACCTCTTAGCTAAAACAAAATTAAGATTAAGACTATTAGTTTTTAATACAAGAGACAGTATTGCTTTATAGAGCTTTAAAACAGTGCATAACTTTTATAAACACTTGATTACCTTCCCCTATATATATAAAGAGAAGCCAGGGGATTAGGTAAACCCAACTTAAGTCCAGAAGATGACGTGTAAGGTCAACATTAAATTAAAAAAAAAAATACATGGATTTTAGCTGTTACATTCATGAACAAACATCTAAATAAAGAAAAAAAATTTCAAGAACGATACCTCTTTCTGAAATAAAGTGAAACTGACTGGAATCAATTCAGATTAAGACTTTATTGAGATCTGAAATAGAAATTTTGATGTCTAAAAAGCTATTTTGTGCAAATGATGCAAGTTCCACATATTAACCTAAATAACTGCTGTGTAAGTTTTCTTAAAAAATTATGAATAACTTAATAACAAACATAATGCCACGAATTGGAAATAAGAAAAAGCAAATGCTTTTTTCTTTCATTCCCAGAATCATACAGAATCATTCAGTTTGCAACACAGATATCACAGTCTTTCTATTGTATATATCATCCGAGTTAACATTAAAACTTTATCACATCATACAGGCAGAGTCAAAGCTCCACATGTTGGACAGCATTTTCCAATTCAATAAATTAAAATTTTATTGTATTCTAGGGACACATTCCAGCAAAGCAACCAAATTTATTTTTGCAAATATCAAAACTGTGAAGTTTTTAGTGTTTTTCTTTCAGGAACAAGAGACCTGTAATAGGAATTCAGCTTTTCTGAATCACAAAAAGACACCACAAGTTACACATCTAAGGCAGTGTCAAAGGAGGAAAACCAGCATTTAGTCAGGTAAAATGTTGTATGGCCTTAAACCAGAGGCCAGACCCATTTTTCTTTTCACCATTAAGGGTGAAAGAAAAGAAGTAAGTTTATAGCTAAGAGTCTTAAGTGATATGAAAATAATGCAAACATAAAGCCTGTAGTCCCCTGATTCTGATTCTGAAGAAATAAGAAGCCTTTAGGGGTAAGTGTATTGTATATATATAGTATAAGAAAACTAACACCAAATGCTAAACTTGCCATATAACAAAACCAATCTATCAGAAGTGTATAATCAAAGCATTAAAAAAATCCCTCATGGGGAAAAAGGCTTGCACCACATATAGACAGACTCTGCAATATTTTCTCCTACCTAAGCTGTTCTTGTGAATAGAAGGAATAAGGAGATTTTTTTCCTTCAGTCTTCAAACTCCAGGTGGAATTTTTCAGTTTCTTTATGAAACAATACTTTTAATGTGATAACCTAGAAAATGTAAGAACATCACAAACCTTCTGCCTGTTGATCTGCAAACTCCCTTTCAAAAAAAGTCATGTCAAATCACTTCTAGCCGAAGGATTCACCATGTCTGAAGGACCTGAAGTGCTCTACAACAACTATGACCAGTATAGGTCCCAGAGGCCAGTACTCCACTGCAAGTAATTTCTGTCCTGAAGAATATCTGTGAATAATCACAACTAAAATGAGTTGAACAGATTTTATACTAGAAAACTTACAAGATGGTTAAACAAAGAATCATTCTAATACAGTTCTCTTTATTTTTCCAGTATTAAAACCATCATTTTCAAACAAGGTTTTTTTAGACATATCCGTATCAATGTTTTCCCTACACTTAAAAGAGAAAATTAATCCAACACCAGTAATGCTAAAGTCAATCTCACTACTACTAATAGTAATAGCATATTAAAAGTGAGTCACCTTTTTAGTTTGAAAAAGAGAGCCAAGCCACTATATGAAAATGTAAAAGATACTGTGAAAAATGAATGAAATATAACCAAGCATGCCAAAATATTTAGTCATCATTTGCTTGGACAAAGGGGAAGCAAAACTGTATTATAAATTTATTATATAAAGAGCAGTAAAAAAGCAACACAGTAGACCTGTATTTAACAGTTACAGTGATAAGATATTCAGTTGTTGTGTGATGCTTCAGTTGTTGACGAGGTTACAGTACTCCTCCCCATTTTTGTGTCCTGGTGATAAAGAATTTGGGGTGTTTTCTCCCCTCTATGTTACCAGTTCTGATACTTAACTTAGGTAGTAAAGTTCAGGACATGCAAAAAGGTTTCCAGGACTCAGAGCTGCAGCTGCACATGTGTCTGTTCTGCAGGTGATCCATGGGGCAAGGGACCTCTGCCAGTTCCACTAAATGTGCACTTACTGTAGTTCTAAAAAAAGAGCCAATATTTACCATTGCACATCGCTTGCAGGAGAGATGCCCTTATAGGATATTATCAGCCATTCAAGCACTCAAGTTTTGATTTCCAAGGGGAGCCTGGCAGAAGGTATAATTCTTGACAGGAATGAAAACATACCGCGTGTGACTTTTAAACATTATGTTTCTAATTGAAATCTCAGGCATAATGGCCACAAACCAAGTAAATACAACTTGCTACAGTACTTGCTACAGTAAAAGAAAAAAAGCTTTTAAAAGCTTAAAATGTTAACATTAGAATATTTAAAAAAAAAAATCTGATTCATCTAGGACACTGTGAACATCTAGGCCTGAGTCCAAAGCCATTGAAGTTATGAGGACTGCTTCCCTCTATTTCAACAGACCTTGGATAACTCTCTCGTTTCTGTAACTCTCAAACAGACAAATACATCCAATATATCATCTCAAAGCAAAGGAACTCAACACATTTCAGCAGCAGCACATTCATTAAACAGAACGATGTATACTATATATGGAAATGAAGTGTTCCTCTCAAAGACGCAAATCCAATGTATTCTTGGGCTATAAATACCACCAGGATTCAAAATGGGCCCTTCCTGACCAATATGTCTCTGACAGGCGTGGAAGATAGGTATCATTCCTTCTCATTTACTCAGATTCTGCTGCTTTTCCACCCTCCACTGTCACCCAAGGTGACCTCTGTGCCCCGGACAAAGTGCCCACACTGACAAACCATGAGGTCTAATTTGGAACTGGTGTGTTTAGCCCCGTGTAATTTCACATAAATGCCAGTCTAGTCTTGTGATCTAATCAAGTTTTGCACTCACTTCCCAGTCAGGCATTGTATTCCTGCAAGGAGCAGGGAGCTGGACTCAATGATCCTTACAGCTCCCTCCCAACTCAAGCTGTTCTATGATTCTAAACCTTCAGCCATGTAGCAGCATATAAACTTATTACAGAAACACAGCTTTTAAAAGTGTAGTTCCTTCCTTTTGCCACTAAAATCATATGTGGGGGAGAAAATATTTTTTAACCATTAACACCCACACATAATGTTTCAGCAATCTTTCCCTTAGAAAACCTCCACAAGCTGTATTCACTGTGCCTTCCTCAGACTTCAGTAATTTTCATACATGTAAAATACAGTTTTATGCAATGTGACTAGGTATGTTTAGTAGAACCAAAGGGATACCATGTCACCCAGTCTCATCCAGTGTTATTTTCATGTTTACACCTCCCCAGCGACTGCTGCCCTCCCAACTTCACACTACAGCATGCCTTGCTGCTGCTGAATTACAGCCTGACCCTGCTGAGGAATTATCACCAGCCAGCCCTGAAATTCATATAAACTTTTGTCACTCTGAGTTGGATTCCACAGAATAGCAGAGCCAGTCTCAGAAGGAATACTTGACTGCTGCTCTGTGTTGCACCTGACTAGAGATTACAGCTTTTTTTCAGGATTTGTCCCAGGAAGGACACTCAATGACTAAGATTCACAATCCACTTTCTTGCAATCATACAGGACGTACAAGTACCATCATCGCTGGTTTTAATTATAATCATTAGATCTCGTCCCTGCAGAGGTTATACTCAGGGGTAGTGCTCTCTAAATGTTCAGTGTTTCTGTCTCTGGGGGTCTCAACTGCCCTCATTCCACATTCAGAAATTCCAGTCAAAACTGAGTACACGGATCAGTGTTACTTAAAGGCTTTTTGTTTGCTATTACAGGCATTTCTTCTATTGAGTGAAACCGGAAAAAAGATGAAATTTAATGGTTTTCAACCAGCACTTAGAGATTTGCAAATGTGAGATGTTCAAGTTCTTTCTGAATGCAGATGTTCATCTTAAATGTATGTATTGCAAAGCCCTGAAAGTAAGTATGATACTGTACCAAAATAACATTTTGGTTGAGAATGTTTGGTTTACAGGTTAAATCCTTGTCTATGCGTTCTCTTTTCTGCATGCATAACCTATTTTAGCATGTGTTTATAAAATGTGAAATCCTTTATAAGCTCCAGAGAGCCAGAAGTATCTTCCTTTTCGGAGCACAGAAAACAGCGGCATACGCCTCTCCACAGCAGCGCCTTTCTCTGCTCGTACAAACACCATCTGCAAAGGGCTGCCAGTACCTCTTCTTTCCAACCTTGACCTCTCCACCATGGCCACCTCTCAACTGGCAACCTGTCTGATGAGGCTCTCACGGAGTAATTGCGTGCAGACCACCTGACAGCCATGAGACAGGAGCAACTGAGCCAGGCTGTGCATGTGACTGAGCAGCAAAACGCGTTTCAGTGCCCGCTAATCCCTTGAGCCTCCCAGTTGTTCACCATACGCTGCTGCCCAGCGCATCCTCAAGAGAGCCAAGGCGACGGTCCCACGTACAGATTTAAATGAAGGGATCTCCTGCACCACGTGTCCCCACGCGTCTTCCAATGGACACTCAAACTTTTCTCCATAGATCGCGCCTCAGATTTGTTCCTTTATTTGGAGAGGATGTTTATGCAGGTATTGCTCAGAAACCACCAAACCTCGCCCACACAAGAGCCAGCTTGGAATGAATACTGCTTGTTTTAGGGACAAGTTAAATTTTTCCACTTACGCACTTTCTCAGGCATTAGAATTCTGGGTTGAAATTCTTAACTTTTCAAAGACGACTTCTGCAAATATTGTATTTCCAGCAAAACCACATTTTCTTCTATTCAAAACAAATGGGAATGGTGCTTGCTTTCTACTGACCAAATCTAGCACTGTGTACCCTACTACATTCTAAATATATGTAGACCAAGGTCAAAGAAGACTATTAGGGCTTGTAATTTCAGGCTAACAACTTCTACCTATAATCATAATTCCATGTCACACATGTACAAGTCCTGGGTTGTGGGGAGGAAAAGGTCTTCCAAAACACTGAAAGCACCACAATAAGGATGCATCGTACCTGCTGGAGCCCAATGACATAAGGTCCATAAGAGGTACCCTTCATTGGGGAACCAAGGAGCAGCAATAAAGGGTCTGGTATATTCTTCAAAAGGAAACAAAATCCATTTGATTCTGCACTGACCAGCTCCAGAAGCTGACTGTGCCCCAAACCTCTGCTCTCTCATTCCACTGCTCCTTCTTCATGGTTTTAAGGTCTGTTCAAAGCCAAAATATGATACCAGATAATGTCAGCAGCAAATGCCCTCCAGGAACATAGAAAATGCAGAGGCAGATCCATATAATCAAAGGAACTATAAATGCATATTGTATAATATGCATTTAGCCCCTATGTGTACATCACTATGTGTATTTATTTTATTTTTCTGTTGTTACCACAAACAAGAACAACTAATGCCAGAGTCCAACCCCATGCAGTTTAATCTCACATTCTACTTTTCATACACAAACAGAAATGAGTTGGTCAAGGGAAAAAGAACAAGCAACAACCAGACAAGTTCTTTAGCAGTATCTAAGCACCACTAAAAATGTAGATGTAAACACTGAGAAGAAAACCAGCATTCTTCAAGGCTGGTTACCAATAGACTGTAGCTAATTTTGAAAAATTGCATCTAAAATTATATGCCATATTAATAAAGGAATACAAGGGCTCTGATGGTAATGACTGTCACACTACATGAAACACTGACAACAAAGGTAAAGATTTACCTTTTTTTGGGCAGTTTTTTTTTTAAATGTTAACTCACAAAGCAAGTAGGGAGCATGAAAATCCTACAACTTCAGCAATCATTTATTGTACATGATTAAGAGTGATGTTCTATTCATACACAATTACATAAATTAGATATGGAATTTTAAGGGACAATGTTGATGATTCTGTTAGCAGTTTTCATATTCTTGACTTACAGTATCTTGCCTTTCTTATCTCCAAGGGAAAAGAAAATGAAATTTCATACCACAAAGTGTTAAACTGTTTATATAATGGTTTTAAATTCCAGCTTTAAATTGAGTGAGTTGAAGAGGGCAACACTCCAAACAAATCACACTCTAAATCCTTCTACGTAGTCATTAAAAAGTTTTACATCCCAAGGTGAAGTTAACAATCATCGACAAATCCATGGAATACAATGTCAAGCTTAGAATACAGCAGGGAAAAAAAAATAAAATGCTTGCAGTTCTTTGCAATAACAGGGACATGAGTGTCAGCACAGTAACTCTGAATTATTTACATATATATGTGAATTATTCAATAAGAGGCCACAGAAAGTAGACATGAGGAAGATTTCTTTTAGCTGTCTCACTGGGAGCGCTCTTTACGTAGCTAGTGAGATGATGCTGGATAGCCCGAATCCCCTGCAACCTGTGGAGCAGCAGAAGAGGCAGCATAGGAAAGTCCCTAACATGCAGAAAACTTCTTCAATGCTTCAGTAGGAGGAGCTACTACTTCTAAAACTGCTTTTGTAGCAGGCCCAATAGAGTCAACACAGCATATGTATGCATTCACATTCTCACCAGCAGCCTCAGCAACTTTTCCCAAGTCATGAAGCAGCAAAGTCTGTACTTGATAACAGCAAAGTGTCAGACAATTCCAGTTGTTACTTCAGCTAGCCTTTATACCCTAAATACTAGAAAAGTGTTTTGCAATAACTAGTTATAACTAACAATCTTGCATACACAGAATTCCCTCCAATTCCCCATTTTATTGTACAAGAAATGCAGGATCAGCCCTTCAAAGTTCTTCTTTGCCAGAGTCTTGAAAATCCTCACAAGTGGAACAAATAGGATCTAAAAGGAGACATATATCTCCCCCTACCTGCAGAGCCCTTTATCCTCCTGCCCCAGGGAATGACATTCATGGAATTACTTCAGTCTCAAAGATGAAACAAACTGAAATCTTACAACCTGCCATAACCATAGTACATCAAACTATTTGGACTGGACGTGTTTGAATCCCTCAAACTAAACTGCCACATTTAGCTCAAGAGGTTTTAAAGACAATTTGCACATATCTTTCTATACTGGTTAAGAATGACTGATCTGCTTTTAACTGACTGTGTCTCAATAATGGACTATCTGACCAACAGTACCCACCATGAAGCCATGCATAAGCCATGTGTACAAGTCTCTAACTTTTTACTCTCTCAAGGGAAGAAGCACGAGGTAGTAACACGCAGCTTTTTTTTTTTTTTGTCAATATCCCTGATAGCCTTCGTAGATTTGTCTCATTCTGTGGAGGCAGAAATGCTAAATACACAACAAAACCAAAGGTTAAGTCTTCACTGTTCACCCTTCTTTGAAAATTGCCTTTTACTGCTATTGGAAATAGTATCTTATTATCACAAATTCATTAGAGCTGTGTCATCATACCTGGCTAACACCTCTAAGAAAGTTCAGGTTTGGTTTTGAATGAAAAAAAAATGCCTATAGAAAAGCAGTGCTGTCTGATAGGATTCCTGATGCTTAAGGCTGATTTAACAGCTTTTATTCCTTAACTTTGGCAATCACTCCTTCCATAGACAGGCCAAGTTCACTGTAATAGTTTAACTTCCAACTGGAATGTGGAGGTTCATTTAGGCAACCCAAACTACCCAACAAACGAGTACCATAACTTTTCATGCTCTAACTTTGTTCCTAGTTTCCCCTAAATGCTGGGCCCTTCATACAGCTGGTGTATGTGCTGTGTGTTTAGGGGGGAGGGGACAGGAGAAAGGGGAAGACAGCTCACTGTACGTCAAAGCAAACCAGCAACCTAGCAACCATATATTAAAAGGTGTGTGTGTTTTTGTGGGTGTCTGTGTGCCAGGAATAACTGAAGCAGATATTATTCCATCTGTAATTCAAAAAATGTGAAAAGGGAAGGGGAGAAACTCCAGTTGCTGGTCTATTTTGGGGTCTGTCAAAATCCTCTTTCACAATACAGAGTCGTAACACTTTTCTATCTCATTTCTCGTAATCAGAAATTAAAGTCTGGACTTGAGCAAGTTCTTAGCTTTGGTTTGAAAATAGACCCTTCAAAGCAGAAACTGAACTTACTTCACATACTATGCTTTCTTCCAGCTGGTAATAAGCAAAATTCAAAGGGGCAGAGAAGCTGCCTCAAAGACTTCACACTTAGGTTAAGAGAATACTTACAAATGTACAGACTATTGCTAGATAGCTACATTTAATTTAACAAACAGAAACGTCAGAAAATTCTCAGGGAGTGGAACTAGCTTTATAAAGATTCACTTGAGTGAGAAATTTACCCTTTCCATTGTCCCCAAAGTTTCTCATTCCACAAGGCAACTGAGAGTGTAGATCAGCATATGCAAGCTCCCACCCCACCATATGCGGTCCCAAGGGTGCACATAAACTTCTGATCTGCACCGTCCCACTACACCGGCATGTGCCTCTCTGACAGGGTGAGCGTCGCACGCCAGGTGTAACTTTAGTGCCACCAGACGAAAACGAAAGAGTCCCTGCGTGGGGTGGAACAGAGAAGGGGGAACGGGGAGGCGCCTCGGGACTGCACCCACCACCTCACCCCTGCAGCTACACTGCCCACGTTGCAGCTCCCAACAGCCCGTGGCAACCCTAAGCCGAGAGCAGCCAGCACACTGCCATCAGCAGCCGCTCCACCGCCACCTCGCCCAGGTGTCCTGGTCTGCAAGGCTGGGCTCCTACTCCTCCTCACCACCACCACCGCACCAAACCATCACCGGCAGCAGGAGGGGAAGGCACGGGAAGGGGGAGTTACCTTGTTTTTGACCCCGCAGTGGCAGCAGACAGTCCACAGGTACTTGAGGGTCCTCCACAGCAGGATGATAAACAGTCCCCCAAAGAAAGTAACCATGGATGAGGCGAGGAAAGCCCACCACATGCGCTGTCCGCGGCTATCGCAGGGCACCTCCATGGTCACCGGGATGATGAGCGCATCCATCTTGGGCACATTGACGGGGGAGGAGGACGAGTCTGTGTTGAGATTGTTGGCGTTGATATTGTTACTCATTCTAATGCCGCTGCCGCTGCCGCCCGGGTAGGAGCCGCCGCCGCTGCCATTTGCCATAGCTAACAGCGAGCCGGGCGCGCAGGGGCTTCCGAGAGCTCCTCCCGCCGCCAGCGCCCCCCAAAAAGCCCATCACCAGCCATATTGCTGCTGCCGCTGCTCAGCGGGGAAGGATAAGGAGAGTAAGAAAAATAAAAAAAGCCCCCGGTCAAAACAAACAAAAAACCAACCCAACCAAAAAAAAAAAAAAAAAAAGAGCAGGTGAAGAAAAGCGACCGCACAATTCCCGGGTCCCTCTCGGGAGCCGTCAGGCCGGTGAATTCCGAGCGTCCTCTTTGTACGGCGAAAATAATATTAAAAAAATATTAAAAATAATAAAAATAAAAATATAGTCTCCTCCTCAGATTCCCACCCCTTCCTTCTCCCGCATACACAGCCCCTACCCCGCCCACCCCCAAAAAAATCATCCACCACCACCACAAACTGATGCCTCTGAGCGTCTCTCCAAGATACCCAGCGCTGCGACCCCGCTGGCCTCAGCGGGGATCCCTCAGTCAGCCTCCGCCGCGGATCCTCCCGGAGGTGGTCTGTTATTATTGTTATTAGTCTTTAACTTGTTATTAGCGATACTCAGTCACCCCCCCCGCGCACCCTCCTCCTCCTCCTCCTCTTCCAAGTCCAGCCCCTTCCTCTCTTCTTCCCCCCTCGGTGCCGGCAGCAGCCTCCTGTGGCTCCTAATTCATCCTCCGCTGGCCCATCTGTGCGTGCGCTGCCGCTGCCGCCGCCTCCTCGCCCATCCTTCAGGAGCTCCCTCCAGGGCCCGGCTGTCGCTCAGGCTGTTGCTCCCACACGCGCAGCGGCGCCGCCGGCTCCCGCCCCTCCCTCTCTGCCGCCGGGGGACGCGACGGCCCCGCGCCCGCAGCCGCGGCCGCTCCGGGGGCGCATCAAAGGCCCCGCGGGCCGGGGGGGCCGGGCGGGCCGGGGGTGCCGCGCTGCCGCTGCCGCCGCCGCCGGGGCTGGGGGCGCGGGCTCAGGCGGGCTCCCGGCGCCCCATGGGCAGCGCTCCCCGCCCCGCGGCCGCTCGGTCCCGCTCGCGGCGCCGCCGAAGCGCCGAGCGCCCGCTCCGGAGGACGGCGCGGCGGGAGCGGGGGCTGTGTGCCGAGGAGGGCGCTTCACAGGTGGCGGCGAGGCGGTGCCCGGCCGCGCCGGGGAGCTGCCGGTCCAACAAGTCCCGCCGGCCCTGGCGCGTCCATCGCCGCCGCGCCGCGCTCTCCGCAGCCGCGGTGGGGCGGGGGCAGGCGGCAGCGGCCCCCCCCGCGCCGGCCGTGCGCGGGGCCGGTTCGAAGGATGTCATGACGCAGCGGCCAACGCACGGCGCAGTCACGGCCCCGGCCCCCGCAGCCCCGCCGGGCCCCCGCGCCCGTGGCCCGCATCCCTCGCCCGCCGCGCAGCGCAGCGCAGGCACGGCACCGCTGCGGGCGCGACCCCTCCGCAGCGCGGCCGCAAGGGCGCCCTCGGGGGCGGCGGGCCCGGGGCTGCGGCCGGGGGGCAGCGGGGGAGGGAGGGAGGGAGGGAGGGAGCGGGGCGCGCTCGGGGCTCGCAGGAGGCGGTTGAGCTGCAGCAGCAGGTGCCCGGGGATGCGCACGGCGCGGGAGCGGGGGGGGGGGGGGCTGGCATGGAAACGCGCTAAGGGAGCGTGAAATAAACATCGGGGACCGTGGCGTGGGTTTTTCCGCTGAAGGCGTTCGTGGCTTGTCTTTAATTGACACGGGGAAGCACTGCAAACGCTCCGCAAACGCACCGTAAATTGCCGCACATCCCAAGAACGTTCCTGAATTTAATCCTTAGGAATATAAATAACAATTTAAAATGACACACATGGGGGTGAAAGGGGAAGCCAGCAAGAAAAACTGGATAGTCATCTCCTACTTTTTTTTTCGGATTCACGGTGAAAAGCAGAGACATTGAATGTCTATATGTGTATTCATCTACGTAAAAATCAAAATCTCCGTTTGGCACATGGTCTGCTCACTGGGTTGTCTGTACAAAGTATTATGCAGATCCTCTTGACATCTTTCCAAGGGTAAAATACAGCAGCCTTTGTGTGCGTGACATTCCCCCATCTTATCTAGTTGCTATACCAGCAGAGAACCACCATTATGAAATAGTAATCTCTTAACCTTTACTAGTAGTAATTTCTGTTTCTGCATCTGCCAGGGGCTTGTTTGTTTTTCTTTTCTACTTAAGTGAGGGTAATGAGATTTTATGATTTCCTGAAGCTTTTTATGGGGCTCTCTAACCCTCTCACCCTCACTTTTTTCATGCAATAACATCACTGTTTGTCTGACTCTCTGAGTTTATCATGATGTCTCTTTCCAGTCTGCTCCTCCAGTCTGTTCATTCCAGAGAGGGCTTCCTTTTTCAAGAAGGGTTTAATAGGGGCCTCTGAATAGAGAAGGCATTAGATCATGATATGGAAGTCTATACAGGTGAGAAAAATGCTACATTACTTTTTCCCAGAGAAAGTCAGTTACATAGCAGACCTGAAGCAGGCCATTCCCAGGAGACTCTTGTAATGGAATTTAGTTGAGGATTTCTAGATGCAGAAAACTAGTCAGATTGAAAAGAAGCTGCATGTCACAGCTGCCATATGCAAGCCCAGACTGCACTGCCACGGCTGCTGCCCCCTCCCATCTCTTTTCGTTACCAACCCTCCCCACAGCTGGAAAGCCACCTGGACTGCAAAGTGTTGCCATGACAGGATCACACAACCTTGGGTTCTGGGCTCAGAACCTACTCCTCATGGCCATCTGCTCTGCATTCCTGTGTCGGTGTTCAAGGAACACCCTTGTCACAGCTGCACACAAACCTAGGGATCCTTTTATCCATCAGCAAATGCTAGGAGTGGAGCAAGGGCAGGAGCATCGTAACACAGGCACTTGATGTCTGATCTTCAGAAGTGCCAGGCACTTACAGACGCTCTTACAGCTAATAGAAACTGCAAGCCCTGTGCACCTTGAAAGATGAGGACAATGAAGAGCAGCTGCACAGCATATCTCAGGGAAGGCATGGTGGAATTTCTTCCATATTCTGGTCTGGCAGATAACGAGAACTGAGTCTCTGAAGCCGTGGCTGTGACAAACATCCTCTCTTGCTGTTGTTTGAGAGGGCCCAGATTTACAGAGGCTGCTGTCTGAAAATACATTTTTTTGCTTTACAGATTCAGAAGGTACAAGTTAAAAAGTATTTATTTGACTCAATACTGCTGCAGCTGAGCAGTGCAGACGCTGATTTAAAGAGTGCTCCAGATATGAACAGGATCATTAGCACTTTTAAAATATCATCCCCATAATACTGTACCCACACATACCAAAGATGGTCCTAAAGCAAAGCAAGTGCACCACAAAATATAGTCTGTATGTTCAAATAATTTGATTCAAACATGTCCGTACAAAGTTTACATGCATTAGATTTGGACAGGGGCAGGAAATTTATTGTGATCACTTGTAAAAGGCCGCTTTTAAGTTCTGATGTACAAAAACTGTTCATAAACCAACCAACCAACACATACAGTAGGACTCCTAGTCTATAAATTTCACACTATATATCTAGGGAAAAAACTTCTGTTTTATCTGTATAAACAAAACTTTTATTTACATAACTATGGCTCAGTTCTACAAATATTTACCATAAAACTCACACCGAAAAGTAAATATTGATATCAATTGGTAAGACTTACCTCACCAGTTGAAAGTTTTCTTACTAGGAAATAACTACAAAAGACAAAGCAAAGTATGTTAAGCAAACTTAGCATTTTGTTCACCTATTCATAGACAGAGGTAAAAATGATCCTGGAATGAATATCCCTTCCATTAAGTCCCATTTGAGCTTACTCCTTTATGAATAAAGAAAGGCCTGCTTTCCAGTGCAGGCTCTATGAAGCGGAGTTTGAGAAAGTCCCCTGGGGCTGTATGCTTCATTTACTGAGGCAACAACTCCATTTCATGTTGCCTTCAGACTAAACAAGGTTTTCAAGCTCTGCATCCTGGAGAGATCTATCCCAAACAAACAGAAAACTTCAATGGATTAGTTTTTAGATTAGTTATCTATTTAATATTTCAACACAAGAGCTCAAAATTTACTTGCTTAACAATACTATTTACAGAACATAACAAACACTGTGCTGACCTGTGTTTTTCCTGTACTTACCACGTAGCACAGTCCAGGACACAATCATGCCTACTCAATGTAATTCTGGAGGATTTGGTTCCAGAAAGCAGTGTTTTAACAGCAAGGAAATGACTCCTCTTTATGTAAAACAGTTCCCTCTTGTGGATATTCTGTGTACAGTATCACAGAAGTATTTAAAGTATTCATCAATCCTGGATCTTTGCAATTAAACCCCCCAACTCTGTTCATCAATTATCCAACCCCCTTGGCATTCTTGGTTTCCGCAATTAAATATGTGAGGAAGAACAAGCTATCATAATACAACTTGCCCAATTACACATTATCAATAACAAATTATTTAAGTGCAATTAACACAACAAGCTAAATAAAGTTGTGTAACTGTACCTATATGAGTCAAGTACAAATCACAGTGGGGGTTTTTATTTTGCTTATATGAGAAAACTTTCCACACATTCCATTAAGAGAAACCGTGACTAAAAAAAAAAAAAAAACAAGAAAAAGATACACTATATAAAGAAAAGAGGCAGTAATGGCAAAGCAGTCAGGGTTTCCAAGGATTCATGTACTAAGTACAGAAGACAAAGAAACTCTGGAATGATAAATCTTTCAATTAAAACTAAAGAGTCCGAGCAAGTGGCACAGCTTCACTGGTGACACAATATTGTACCAGGGATTAATCTGGCATGGCAGTTTGGAAAAAAAAAAATGTATGAATGGAGTAACAGTGTTAAGATTTATGTGTTCTCCAAATGATGACTACTCTATACAAAGAATAATTTTTTTTTTAAGAAGAGAAACATGAGAGAAAAAAAAGTGTATTGTCTAGTTTTTCCTAAAGGCATATATGGTCTAACTGAATCCAGGGAAATGATAGAAAACAATTGCATGTTATTATTTTGAGGGAAATTATGTTAAAAAAGGCTAAAAGCCTTTATATATCCATATACCCTAAATTTGTTTACGACAACATTTTTGTTAAATGGTTGTATATAAAACCTTCCTAAACTTTGATTAAAGGTACAGAGTAAATGTTAAAGAAGCAGCTTAAGGGTCAGTAAAGGTAAATACTTTCCAAGGTTAAAAATCTCCCAAAGTTCCAATGGTTTGTATCCAATAGCTCCTTCACATTTTTGTTGTCCCTGTAGAATCCTCTGTTGGCTTTTATGTAACATCAGTGGCTATGGCAGGGCAAGCACACACAGAAATAACATAAAATAATAATAAAATGTACTTCTAGTCAAGAGGCTAGGTTTGTGTTTCTGAGGTCAGTGGAGCACTTGGTCTTGACTTCAAATGCTGGAGACGCAGTGTCAACTAGATTTCAGATATAAGCACAGATGTCTTGCATAATTAATTCTGGGCCTTATTTTAATATTATTCCTTACTATTCCTACTTTGTCCTGAGAACAGAGTGAAAAATAATACATTTCTAGCAATTAGATGGATACTGGAACAAAATCGTATCATGAAATAATTCTGGGATTTTTGTTGCAGTGCAAAATGTTTGCTCTGTGAGATGCTGATGTAAAACACATAAGGTTGGATCTACTGTCCTTGTCTTAAAGATTCAAAAGAGGAAATTTTAGGAGGACATTATACTAACATGCACATAACTATATATTTGCACATGGCAAATTATTATCTTTAGCACTTGTTTTTTTCGTAGAATTTATACAACTTATTTCAGCGCATATTAATTGAAAATTCTGTTTAACTCCTTTCTATCTGCCCAATCCCTCTTCAAAGACTGAAGTACATATTTAGCATGATAATATATTGCACACTCTAACAGCTTCTTATCAAAGTACTTTGCAAATAGGAACATATTCAACCTGATCACATCTCTCCGTAACAGTATACGTGAACGCTATTCTTGGCAGGGAGGTTACGTAACCATTTCCTTGAATTAGTTAAAACTTTTGTATTGAGATCTATTTTGGCACTTAACCCTGGCAAAATCCTCCAGCTGGCAGGACAAAGGCATACCTCAGCAGAATGCTTTAATGGGTCACCCAGTCATTTGGAGTGATCATCTCCAGAGTACTGGAACCCTTGCACTGAATCCAGCCAAATAAAATATTAAAGAAAATCCCTTGTTTACACTAATCCATATGGCATGAATAGAAATTTAATACAAATGAATATTGCAAACATAGAGTATTTTCTTTGGGCTTTTTTTATCATTTTAATAAAGCAATTCTTGTGTATCCTTGTCTTTTGTTTAAGAGTTAGACCCATACACACTTCCTCATTCTTACGAAGTTTAACATAGCTTTTGATTAGATGTGATCTTTCTTGCCAATAGGATCACTTCTTATTGGAAAATTAGTATGGTTTTATGCATTAATAGGATATTAACACATGGCTAGAGTCTGAAAAAATGTGATAGCAAAATGATGACCACAGAAGTAATATTAATTAAGCCATCTTGGATGGCCTGAGGTCTGTAAGTGCATTTAATAAATATGAATCCACACACTTAAAAACACTCTTGGCTCCGCAAACCAGAGCCTGTTAATATTTGTACTAATGAGATTTCCTTCCAGCCAGAAGAAAAGTAGGAAGATATCAGGATATTCTGAAGACAGAATAGTAGCAGCCTCTATTAAAACACAGACTAACAAAGGAGATACAGAAATAGCTACAGAAATAGCAGTCAGCAAAATGGAAAACAAATCACATACATAAAAAGACCTTTAAAATATCTCTCTTAAACCATTAGTTCCCCTTTTTCTGAGTGGGCCATGATGACTAAGCCAGAGAGAAGCAGCAAACCCTTTACCCTCTACTGAATGATGATTGACAGAACAACAGAGAAGTGCAGTGGTGTGCAAAGAGCCACTGCAGGGGAGCAGTAAGAAGAAGCAGGGTAAAACTTCTCCATGGTTCGTGTTGGGTTTTTTTTCAGTTGTATCAAATCAGGACAGCTACATTACTCTGCAAACATATCAGGACTTCTTTCTATAAAATTCTGGTTTTGTGGAAGCTCTCCTGTTCTTTGTATAAATATTGACACTCATTGGTTATTCCATATAGGCTCAGAAACTTCTGATGGAGCAATCCAGCAACTTATAGCAGTACAGCAAATATATGTATGTGTATGTGTATCTATATCTATATCTATATCTATATCTATATCTATATCTATATCTATCTATCTATCTCCTGTACGTGACAAAACTATGAAAACACAAAGCAGTCAGAGTGTCCCCCAGTTCCAAAGAGCAGTGTTCATGCTGTGGCCATAGCTACTATCTACAAATACAGCATTCCAGAACTGCTCAGATATTGCCATAATGCTCACAAGGACAAATACTATTTTTTTTCTAATGGATTTAATTTGGAGAACTAAATAATTGCTGCCTCTTGTTTTAGTGTTTTCTATTCATTTTACTTGATAACTTGCATACAGAAATTGTGTAGGCCAGGTAGCTTTATTTGCTTGCTTCTAGGAGCCATTTGGCTTTGACTCGGGATCCTTCTAAGGCATGACTAAGAGGCTATGGAGGGAAACAAAAGTTTCTTTGTAAAATATAAACCTACAGATGCCTGTTTGCGCTGGATGATTCTTTTTTAAGTCCATCAGCCAACTTTGCCACGTGGCACATGCAGTGAGTCATTGCTGTCAGAGTCAGAGCCCCTACAATGGAAGCTCTGCCAGTCATTCCCAAAAGCAGCCGCCAGCCTTAATGTACTGTAGGGCTCCAAAATCTGTTGTGTACAATTTTTAAATTGTTCAGGGAGCAATGCAATAGCAGGACAGTACTGGTGCTCTGCTCCAATTAGGCCAAGGGAAATTTTCGTAAAAGTCAGCTAAATGTAAAAAGCAAGAAAAATGTGAAGATGTGTGTGTTCTGAAACCAGCCCCTGAGAACAGCTCTGAGCACTAGCTAATTTCATGTCCACAAGGTGTAAATCTGATTAACACTGAAAAACCAGACATCAGACATCATACTAAAACCATAAAGGGGAGACCATATGTTTACAAGCAGCCACTCCATTTTTTTGCAACTCATTATGACACATTTTGCTCTCCCCAGGATATATTCACATTTAGGAACTTGGTGTTTATTTTTGACAGTAGCCTCAACATAATTCAGGAAGAGCAGTGTTTGCAGTGACCTGCTTTGCTTCCTTGTCTCTCACACTTGTCTGGAGGTAAATAGCTGAGAACTGGAAATTTGCAACTGAAAATAAATTGGAACAAAATAAATCTCTTATTATCAAACATCAGCCCATACAGTAAGATTTGAAGAGCCGAATCTCACCATAATCAGAAGACACTAAGACACTTTTTCTCTTCCCACTACGTAAGCATATATCCACCAAAGAGTTTTTCCAATAGGAGGATGAGATAAAACACATTAAACACGCAATCCTGCAAAATGCTGAGCGTTCCTGCTTTGATCCAGCAAAGCATTTAAACAGGTGTCTAATGTTATGCACAAGTAATCTCACAGAATCCTGTAACCGAGTCACATGTTTAAAATTAAGCATGTGTTTTAGGTCCAGGGCGACAAGGCTCGACACCTTGTATGATTAAGTGACTAGTAAGCTGAAGAGGTTGTGTAGGAGTCATGTCCTTAATTGCTTGCTGACTTCACCAGCATGTATATCTTACTGGGACTGTATTTGCTAGCATGCAAGAGGTGACCTTTAATTCCAGAATTAATATAGCTTTCGCATTTTCTTTTCTGTTTGGAACTATATGTTCTTCAATTAAGAAATTAATGAAAAAATAATATCCGACAGTCAAAATTTTTGAAGGGTCAGTGATTAACTGACACTATTTTTTGTACTCCTGATGAAAGATGAATCTCTGAAACAGTATTCTAAAGACATAATATTCTGTTTTCTCATGGATAGATTCGAATATGTCCCCTCACAAGTCAATGGTGCTGCTAAGGATCAAGTATGTACCAGTAGTCACAGATAAGTGTCAAATGTCAGAGCTCTGCTAATGCAGCAGTCTTACATGCAGTACTAAGTCTGCAGCAAGCTATCAAACAAAATACCCTCAGGCTGAATTCAAAATAGTTGAATTCAAGGCCAAAATGAAAGCTGCTTTAAAAAGGAAGTATTTTCCAGCAGCAAAATTTTTTTTTTTCCCTGTGCTAAATGCAGTGGAATATTGGGATACCTAATGGCAACTGACATAAAGGAAGTGCAGTTTTGACCTTCAGCTGCAGCCTCTGGGCAATATAATAATGGCAGAATGAAGCTTTATTAACTGAACAGTCTCATATGCTGCACCTACTCATGCTCATGACTTTAATTTAATCTGATCTATGGGTAGATGTTAGTTTCTGTTTCCTCTCATAAGCTAACTGTAATTCAACCTATGGTCAGAATTAAGACAAGTTATTTGGGAAGAGGCATGGGTTGTTTGTGTCTTATGCAGTGGGTGCAGTTTTCCCTTGAATACAAGTCTGTAGCTGCACCAGTGAAGGATACATGTGGATATCTAATAATAATTCTATCTAACAATAGTTAGACACAGGGTGATTTATAATCAGTGGAGCAATATATTTGGAGGAAAGCATAATAAAGTATTTTCATAAATGTTCACAGGTGGATATTCTGTGGATAATTTTTAATTATTAATTAACATGCAGGTTTAGGCAATGGAATACTGGATAGTAGTTAACTGTGAGACACATTAATCACAAAACTTCCACCTATTCACCATCTCAGTCAAACTCCATTCAAAGTCTCTGATAATACACTCCTGTACATTATGACTTTATCTCACACAACAGGTTTTCCCAGTGTCTCCTCTACTAAAAGGAAGTTCACTGCTATACATGTGAGAATACATTATTCCTCACCTACCCTCAGCATGTGAGAAACTGATCTATGCAGTCTATTGACAACTGCAATGCTTAGAATATTTCTAATGTTTACACTGTTTATGGTACTTGATCTGTTTTTCATAAGTTATGCCTATTGTTAAATGTATATATAATGTGTATTATATGTATAAATGTACATTATAAAGTGTTACTTGGTATTATCAACTTTTACTAAACTTATAATCACGACTTTTTTTTCTCTGAATTTCTATAATGTCAAATTTCTAATGTTTTCTTTTTGTATCAAGAAATGGGTAGCCTAGAATTTTTTAAGATCTGTGAAGGGATGAAGCTCTCTAATCATTCTACGTCTCTTAGGATCAAGGGAGCTGAAATGCAGCGCCGTGTAATGTGTTTATCTCCCACAATTAAAAAAACCCACGATGTTTTAAGTCCTAGAGAACCCTACAGCCATATTAAGATTATATAACATAGAATAACCAGTACTTCAGTGATATAAGTGTGGTCCTGGAGAATCTCTAGCAGTACAGTATTCATTCCATATTAAAACAAGAAAAATTAATTTAGAATTTATGGGGTACTTTTGTCCCATGGACAAAAGCTTACTACTAACTTGCTTAGAAGGAAATGCGCCCTGCTTATATTAAAAAGCACTTATAAAACACTTTATCTTTTGTTTGATGAAAGATTCAGCTTCTTATAGGCAAGTAATTATGAGTAAATTATTAACTAACTGCAACAGAGCCATAGGACACAAAAGTTTGTCAAGGGCAGGTTAACATTAATATAAATAAATACTATTTTCATAGACAATATTTAGGCAATATACTTCCTTCATTGTGTATCAGGTTAGTGCCCTTTCAGTGACAGGCACCGGCAACTAATTAGGATGTGTTTAAATCCTGATTGATGTGTCAATGCAACACACTTCTGTGTGCATTGCATGAATCACAAAGTTATAGATTTACCCGGGGTTTATCACTGTCAGTACAGACATAGATTATGGCAACTTTTCTTCTTAAAAAAGAAGGTTTCTACTGCCTTTTCTCCTGGATGGTACAGTAAGTGCTTTCTAGCACAAACTGAAACATGCCAGCCTTCCTCAGTGTTTTACCTTCTCTTTTGAGAAAAAAAATCCTGCCTTCCAGACTAATAAATTCAGTATTAGCCATTTTTAAATATGAAATGTCATCTCTCCAGTGTTCTCTGGAATAATATCATGTTTCAGAAAATACAACAGGTAGAGCTATTTCTTCTTTGGACAATCAGAACAGATTTGATTTACCTTCTTCAGCTTGCTCCAGCTTCTTCAAAACGACCATGCTAACCAGTTCTCACCTTGGACCAATAATTCTGCAGCACAGAAATGTCTTGTCATCCCAGTCTAAGAGTAATAAAAGTATCCCAGTTCTATAGCTTTTTAAACTCTCCTTGATAAAGAGTGAGATCCTTATGAATTATGATACTCCTTATGATACGAAGGAAAAAATATCCCTTGCTGAGGATAAAGCTCTATGAGAGGAATCAGTGCTTGCAAATGCTTCTACAGTGTGACAGAAGACAGTCCTACCCTTAGCTCTACTGAGTGGCAACACACCAGGGGCTTCATGATGAAAATGGCCACTGAAGGCAAAAAGATATTCAAGTCTGAGACAGGGTTTTGAAGGAGCTAGTTACAGAGGAAATGCATGGTCGTTTCAGCTGCAGTCAGATTCTTTTTTTTCCAGTTAAAATTTCGAATATTCAGACTGTCTTCATATTAAACTTAGATCCATTGGATGTGGGTCAATGCACACACCATTTCTGGTTATATTTTCCCCATGATGCCTAATATCTCTTGTATAATGGGTACATGTTCTTGAAAACTAGACAGAGGCGTTTAAATCTCTTCTAAACCAGGCAATGTAACTATTAGTAGAAAGTACTACAGATGGCTGACTAATTGAACCATGGAAAGCATTATCACACCATTTCTCAATTTAGAACTCATTATTCATTTGAGTTCAATCTCATTTCATTACTGTTATAATTCCATATAAAATTAGAGTATTAAACTTACACACCTGAGTGAGGTTATTTTGCGGTCGTCCGAAGTATACCTCACCTCCAGCCAGTCCTACCAGACCACAGAAAATGGCTATGTATTTTTGGTTTTGCTTGTTTTCTGAGGGTTTGGGATTGCAGCTTAGTTATTAGAGCAGAATCACTAGGCCAAGATGCACACACAGCCTTTCCTCTGTGACCTTGAGCAAGTTACTTGTTCTCCGTGGGTCCTGTGTTTACCTCTGTGCAAAGGGTGTTTGGGGGGTTAATATCTCTACAGTGTGTTTAGAGCATTAGGTGAAAGGTCCTTTAAAAGTTCAAAGTATGACTTATTAATAATATATAAGCACATATCTTTCCAGGTTATGTCTCAGGTATCCAGCATGGGGATTTGTGCAAAGCTGCATGTCTTCTCTAATAAAACAGACTAGAGCAGACAAGAACAGCTACTTATTTAAAGTTCTTTTGCACCAGATTAACTGAATGCCTGAGAGAACGATACTAGGTCACCTTCTTAAAATGGCCTGAATACCAGCAGAAGATTAAGAAATGGTGGGAGTGACTATATTTTGTTACACTGAAAGCATTACAAGCAAAGTGTACATGAGCAAAGTGACATTCACTGACAGATTGAATTGCATTATGATAAACTAAAAATGGCAGAGAGGCTCAGACCTTTGGAATAATAACTCTTGA
Organism: Phylloscopus whistleri; assembly: GCA_017589585.1. NCBI lineage: Eukaryota > Metazoa > Chordata > Aves > Passeriformes > Phylloscopidae > Phylloscopus > Phylloscopus whistleri. The sequence continues at coordinate 2,427,775 of JADMLD010001407.1, read as the reverse complement.
AGATTTTCCATTTTGATAATCAGTTGATTGACAGAGGGTACAATGAGAAATGGCTATGACTTTTAGTTGGGAAAACAGCTGCTTTGTGATCCAACTTGGTTTCACCCCAACACCAATGGTGTTACAATCTGCACCTCTGCTAGTTTTCATGGGTCCTGGATCATTCTCTTTAAAAGTGCCAAACCCTCAATTTTACAGCAGTAGCTCAACAGCTGTCACCAAACACTCATCATACCAGATCATAGATGATGCAGGAGCACAAACTAACTCTCATGTGGCCAGCGAACTTACAGTGCCAGCCCATAATTAAGCATTGCTTGACTTAGTTTAAGATCATATGTATTAAAATGTGGTTGGAGTTCTGAGGTTCTGAAGGGCTTAATACCATCCATTTTTGCAGCTTCTCTTTCCTTCTGAAGTATTGTAATGTAGAATATGAATGTGTGGGTTGCTTTAATGGAATGCCATTAAAGGTAGAACTATGTCTATGTGTGTGTATTTCTTTAGTTTTGTAATAAAGACATGAATGCAAATATATCATCACTTAATGTGTTGTAGTTTTAATATACTGCAGGATCAATTTCTGGCATATTTTGCACTGAATGGCAGCTTTTTAATTCTTTTTTCATTTGTCTGTTGTGAAAGAAAATGAGGGGCGAGAGTAAACTTCTTAAGTGGCCAATATCAACATAGAAAGAGAAATACTTTTTTTCTCCAGGCTAGTAACATCCAGCTGAGAATGAAACCTACTTTGTCTGTATAGCATGAGCTAAGCCAGTCAGTCATTGGCAGCAAGAAATCAGGTCACAGTGGTCTACAGCGATCCTGCTGCTGGATCATACTCTCTAATGAAGAATGAACATGAACAAAGGTACAAATTGCATCAGCAGCAGCAGCTGGGTGAAAATGAGGTTTAACTTCTTATAGGAACCAGATGGTGGGCTATTAGAAATCGTCTAAAGCTGCCCTGGAGTGGCAGGAACAGGCTTGAGTTCCTGCAGCAGGCAAGAACTGAAAGCATCAGTGTAAAGACTTTGTCAGATGAACATGTTGAGGCATTTGTTCCTGATGTCTCCCTACTTCTATTATAAATTTCGAGGGCCATGAGCAGAGGAGAAAGACACAAATTATGGAAACAGATGGATAGTCAGTGAGGCATAGAAATACAGGTGCTATACGAACAGATGGAATGAGGGGGAAAAAGGAAAGGAAAAGTGCTAAGTCTGAGAGGTGCACAAAATTCAGCAGGTGCATAACAGTTCAGTCTTGTAGGGGGATTTGGAAATTAATTACATCACTTTTTTCTCAGATAGCTCACTCCTTCCCACTAGTTTTCCCTACTCCATGTGCATTAAAACAAATTGACTTGTCCTTGAAGACATCTGACTGCCAGGAGATTTTAAGAAAGTTATCTTGTGACAGGGCTGAACTAAATCAATCTTATTAAGAGCTGTTATCTCCTTAATACCTTTGCAATTCCTTTTTCCCAACTCTGGACCACAGTAGTTTACAGATAAATGTTAAAAACAACGGCAAATCTGGAATGCTCTTGCTTTCAATCCCAAAGCAGATAATACCCCTGTCAAAAAAGATGATGCCTGTAGAGGTATCCAAATTGGTAAACCATCTGATAAACTAAGACTGCATTCACCAAATCTGAAATCCAACATCACCTTCCCATTACACAGCAAAGCACAGTCTCACTGCCTGACTTGAATTACATCAATTTCCCTTTTGGGGTAAAAAGACATACAATGGCTGTTATTTATCCAAATAAGAGTTGCTTGATGACTTAGACAAATCAGAAAACCTAAATTCAGAATTACAGTACATTTCCTCTCTACCATTGCTGAATCAGGAAAATGTCACTGTGAATGACAGAGATATTGAAAAATAGGCATATTGAAAAATAGGATTGCTAGGAAAGATTATTTATCATTTTCTCATTAAATCCAAAAGCCAGAAGGGAAAAATATCTGTTAGATCAACTAGTAGTTCTCCCTTTCACATGTTTTACAATGTAAGCTTTGCAAATCATGCATACTTCGATTGGTTCCCTCCTCCATGGGAGGAATGGGTTCCACTTGAAGGATTTCTTCTAGAGCTTCAGCAGAGGCCTTGGAGTCAGAGTTCATAATTTCAATTTCCATGTCTTGACCACAGAAACACTTTCATGCAAACTCCAGATACCCCCATGGACACTGGCACTAAACAGTGTCAATGCTCAGTCCTTTTCTGGCATGTGATCAGAACAAATGTGAACACAAAGGCAGCAGAACAGACTGGGATCCCAAGGTGGCATTGCCATGGCTGCCATCACACTCATTTTCTTTATGTTTTTTGGGTTGCTCTATATAAACCTTTACTTCACCTCTGATTCTTGGTTCAGTTTTGTTATCTCAGTTTAGCTAGCTTTAGTTATCACTGCTTTGCATCAGTGTTTCGTCACAAAATCAAAATGATATCACAAAGGTCTGCCAGCTGGCTGAGAAACAAAGTTGAATGCTTATTAGATTTGGAAGGCAATATGTAATAGGTCACCATTTTAGTAGATTTATGCAAGTCATGTAGCCCTACTACATTAAGATGTCTCATAAACTATTAGCTTTGGGAGCACTGCAGGATAAGGCATACATTAAGCAGATTAAAAACAAATAGAAGGTGGCAAAAGACAATAGCAGCCATTAAAGGAAGGATCACAAGATTTTTTGGACAGAGTCAACACTCTTAATAGGGAATCAGTCTTGCACAAAATTGAGCATTCGAGCCTGCTGCAGTGATATTCAGAGCAGCAGTGAGAAGGAATCTGTCACTGACCACCTTGTGGACTAGGAAATTCTTCAGTGCAAACAACCACCAGTACCACAGGCACTCTTATCCTGGAGAAGCCTTTCAGAAAAAGTGTCTGAAAGACATTTATACACTGAGATTGTAAAATAACAGGTCCTGAAAGTCCATACAAGTACTGTTTCAAAATCCTTCTTTTGTTTAGCTAATTTATTTAAAGGAATTTATTTGTTGACTTATCCAATACATTCAAGACCTGAATTCCAGGACAAATAAAAATTGACTTTCATTTTTACTCAATCATAAGAAAAAAATCCTGTAGATAAAAGAGACTTTGTCTTCTGATTCCAGCTGCTTATATAATGCAAGAAGCAAAGGGAGCAAACTCACAAAAAAAAAGTTAGATTTTTTTTGTACTCATGAGCAAATGCACACAAGAAAATGTATCAAGTCTACAGTCACAAGCATGACAGATGCACCCAAGGTCTTGCTGACACTGGCAGCCTTACAGGGGCAATCTGTATTGAAGGACGATGTGTTCTTGAGCAACTCCTGCTAATGAGGCAGGCATAGAGATTGCTTCCTTTAATATCTCTGGCATGAAGTTTTGAGGGTTTTGCTTATGAATTGAGCACTGCAGAATCACTGGAGGAATAATTAATAATAATAATAATAATAATAATAATAATAATAATAATTGCTGCCAGGTTGATGATAGGCCCTGAAATGGATCCCCAGAATCCTCCTGTATATATGAAACATATTTTTCTTTTCCCTCAACTGGAGACAAAGCCACTTAATAAAAGGTTCAAAAGAATGTGTATTATATGAATTTTACCATTTTCCATGAGAATGAAATTATAGTTGAGAAATCATACAGACTGTGAAAAGTAGTCTAAAAACTAATGTGATTTAAGAATGCAATAAAAAATATTGAAATTTGCATCTACTACTTTTAGTGAGGGATGTTCACTATTTAATTTCAGGCCTTCTCATTCTTTACATATGTAATCCAGAGACGTAGCAGTTTTGGTTTAGTAGGTAAAAATCAATAATCAATAATCACTATACTGTATTACATGAGAACAGGACACACTAAACATGCTTCATTTCCTTAGGAACTGGTTAAATGCATAACAGCTGGTATGTCATTAGAAACAATGGAATCCTGTATTAAAGGATGTAGGGCAAATAGTCTCTGTGATGATCCTATGACTGTGAACTGAAAATCCTGTTGAAACACTGCAAGAGGAAGAGTCATGCTATATGAAAGAAGTGGCTTTTGAATATCACCTACTCTACTTCTTGCAGTGGTAGAATGAACTGGGGTCATGGGAACCCCTGCCTACCAATTTAAGGAAAGCTAGGGTAATTTTCCCCCTGTAAAAGACTTAAAATGCTTTTTGGATCATGACTAACCCATCCTTCATCCCCAGGGTTCTTACACATGCTTCTTATCTCTGTTTTTGTGAATGAAACAATTACCCAAGAAAATGACACTTCTCCCTTCTCTTCCCTTTCTCTCAAAAGCTCCTATTAACCTTAGCATCTCTTTACCTTATCAACACATAGCTGAAATCTTTCCAGATTGAACATTGCATGCTTCTAGCTCTAGTTTTAAGAACAAACTGCATTTTTCTGGCCAAGTGAACTCATGCAGAATGAATTGCTGGCATGAAAGATGCTGTTTCATACTTAATTGTACTAATTGCCTTTGAAACAAGAACTTTGGGTTTTTCTTTTTTCATAAAAAGTCATTTTATCCTTCCCTTATTGCATGAGTTTTTACATCCCTGATAAATAAGGATTTTGGTGAGTATGTCTTCCTAGAACCCTGATTGGAATGATGCATTAAACATACCTACATAGAGAGTGTAACTAGGTGTGTTATCTGTTTGTGCTATAATGGGACTTGGATGTCCTAACCAGGACCAATCTCATTGGACTGGATACTGCAGTGCTTTGTAACTACCATCCACCCAAAAAGCTCTATTTTGCATCTCCTTTTCTTTTCACAAGCTTACTTTAGAAACTGGATGCTTTAAAAACAATACTTTATGGTATTGTTTTCTCTACCCATAGGTAGAGAAAAGTCCTATGGGTTTGTACTGTAATGTTTTCTGTGATGTTTGTCATGAATCTTTCATAAGCAGCTAAGGTACAGGCTGCAGTGTTTGTGATCATTTATATATCAACAGTAAGTTTACAATGAACCTGACACGGTGGCATTTTCACTTGTGGAAATAAAATTACACCTAAAAAGGTAGTTTTGCTTCATCTATTCTTCTAAATCATTAATTGAATAAGAAAGAATAACCATACTTACTGCACAGACTCAGCCCAAGGGATGATATTAAATGTCTGAAGCCTCTCTGTAAGGCAAAACTGAACCAGAAACAGAACAAAACAGCCCACATACAGCTGCAATGCCTGTGTAATTCTGTTCGGAGTCTTGAGATCAGCCACAGAAGAAACAGACTGCCACACTTGCCCAAAAACTTTCTGGCACTCAATTCAAACTAACAAGTATGTATTGCAGCACTGCAGTGCATCTTCTGTGTTTTGGCATTAAAACTGAATGTGGAGGCCTCAGGTCAGCCTTTTCCTTTTCAGGCATCCTCTTTAGGCCTAGAAAAGTACAGGTCGATTATTAATAAATTGATGGATAATTGGGGGGTATGTTTGTTGTTGTTTTTGGTGGTTTTTTTAATTTTAATTTTGGTAATTTCATTTTCTAACAACAGTGAAGACAATGGTTATCTTTCAGCAGTATAGAGTAAAACTTGGCAGTTCTTTTCATAATGTGCAACAGAATCAGCTCAGCTGTATTAAGGTTATTCTTTCCAAAACTCATGAATCAGCCACTTATGTTTTCATTTTCCTGTGAACTAAAATATCATCATTTCAGTCATCATTCTTAGCAGTTATCCCCTTCTCAATACTTATTGCATCCAGTTCAAAACTTCACTGGAACAGTTGCTCAGCAAACAATCCTCCATATGTGTGTCCTTCCACTTAATAACAATAATAATTGTTTTAGTTCAATCCTTCAACCACATCCCTGAATAAACGGGAGAGCTCCCATTGGGATGACCCGTGTTAACACTGCAGTGGCTTAAATTGTGTAATTCATATGCTTCCTGGCATTAGAGGAGGCATTACCATGTGCTCAGGGCAGTCATATGTGTAACAAGATCAAGGAGGTATTTCAATCTATGTGACATGAATAGGCCTCACCAAAACGAGCGAAATGCCGGAGTTATGAAAGGCAGAGCAGAGATGTCGTGTTTATTTTGTGCTTCGGGCTCCTGAGCTCTAATTAGCTGTCAAGCCAATTAGCCTAAACAGACATGCCAAAGTCCTTGCTGTAAGCCCAGCTCAGGCAGGTGAGCCCAGGACTGAGAAGCTGTGGGTGCTGCTGCTCCCTGTCACCTCCATGCAGCAGTGGGAGCTGTGACAGGGACATCCCTGTGCACAGAGGGGTTCAGCACACAGCCCTGGCAGCTCCACTGCTGACACTGAGAGCCCCTGCTGAGTCAGCCTCAAGGATCTGCAAGCTGCCCACTACTGCAGTCCCCTTTGTTAACCTCCTGTTTCTTGCAAGACTTCCCAGCAGCTAAAGGAAAAGGACAGGGTCTGCCCTGCATTTATTCTTCAGCTGAGAACCAGCACAGGGTTTGTGTTTCCCTTAAACCCTCAAAACAAGGATTAAGTGTGACTTCACTGCTGTTGGCCTAGCTGGCTCTGTTCGAGAGGTGTGAAATTCATCTAGACTGATCATAGCAAAAATATTTTAGTCTCCTTTTCCAACTGGTATTAAAACTAACTTCTGCAGAAGGAAACTTTTGCAGGAAGAGCTGCAGCTGCGGTAGCAATAGATGGATGGGGAGACAGGAGGAAAGCCCTTAAATTTTACAGGCTGTTTTAAGTTCTCTGGGTCTTCAAACTGTTTTAGGGTGATTGTACTTGTTTCATTTTGAGAGCTGCTCAGGTTTTTGGCCTCTATTAGATTTTTGTATTATGCATTTTATTATATTGAGATGTAACTATATTTCAATTACAGTCCCTTTCTTGAAAAGCTGAAATTCAAAAATGAAAATTATTAACTCTGTACTATTAAGTCTTTCTAAATGAGACAGTCATACTTGGTTATTTATCATATCAGAGTAGAAGCAGCAGCGTCCTCTGCAGTGTGTGAGCATAAAAATATGCTTTTTGAAATGATGTTTGTTTATTCCCTAAAGCTGAGTCATTTAATTTTTCAGGTAAAACCAGAGCAGTTACATAGATAGCCCTGAGGTTGAATAGTAACCACCTAAGGACGACTCAAGGGGAAGTTGCTATGACAATGGCTTCAGAACAGAGTAAAAAATAGAAAAAAGACCAAAACCTCACCACTTGCTTATCAGAAGAAAAGTATGACACAGGAGTTGAGGTCATCCTGAAATTAGACCCCCTGCCCTACAACTTTCAGTAAAGCTCTAACAGAGATTTGATGAATCCAAGCCTTGCTGTGACCCCCAACATCTGTAGAAAAGTAAAAGTATGAGAAATATTCTCTCACTCACAGTTGGAAAATAATGAGACAGCCAGGTAAGCTACACAAAGGAACGGAACAAATCGAAGGCAAGCGGTTAAGAATCCCAGCTCTCAGTTCCATTCAGACACCCAGTTTGTACATCTTCCCGTGTAACTCCTGTGCACTGGCATATGTAGCAGAGTTATGTAGGAGAGTTACATGTGTGCTGTCCTACACCCAAATCTGAACCAAGTCAGCTTTTCCTATCAGGGCTCCTTTAACATCTCCCCAACTTGATATGCCTGGCATGCATCACTCTGAACATGTGAGCTGCTAATTACCACAGTGCAAGAATTTCCCTTGGAGGAGAATTCCCATGGTGGGATTTGTCTGCAGAGCCTATTCTGTGCTACTTAAGGGACAGCTGTTACAGCAGATGAGAAAATCTGAACACAAATTGAGACAAGCATGCTTTGATATGTGGAACTGCTCTTTTAGAAATGCCAGGAGGTTTGCATTACAGCATGGCTGCAGGGGTGGAGTTCCTATGATATCTCCAGGTCTGTATTTGGCACACAGTGCATGCTAGCTCAACGAGATATAGCTGGGGGAAAGTGCTGCTTGGATGTAAAGCCTGTACAACCTATGTTTCAGTGAAGGTAAGGTGTGCCACCAAAAATATCAGTTTCTGAAGGTAAACAACATGCTGTGTTTGGGTACCCTCTGAAATGGAGACAGAGACTCTACAGGTTTAACATCAATAATTAGCATAAGGTTTCCCTTATGGACTTGTGATGCCTTCAATTCAGGATGCAAGACCTGTGATGCTATCAGAGACAACTCCTGTAAACTCCTCTGAAATCCGTTCAAGGATTCTTATACTAGATGCCCAAAATAAGAAGCCCGACTGATCGTTCATTTTTAAATTTCTGGACTTTTTTCATTACTGATTTGTCCATTTTCTATTCAATTAAAGAATGGTCAACATATTTCTACCAGAAAGAATATCCAGCTGAGGCACTAGGCCATCAGCCTGTTCCCTCCAGGCAAGATCCTCTCCCTGCTTCAGCCATACTGAATTGTGTTTTGTGATAATAAGCATAAAGACAGTCTTACCAGCCTACATGTAAAAATGCTTTTTCTTATTTTAGACAGACCTTGATCCATTGATTTAATGTTCTTTAAACATTGATTAGTTTAATTGGTTAATAGCAGTGGAAATCCCGTTGTGAATTCCTCTTCTGGCTTTCAAATTTTGCCAGCCTAACTCTCCACTTCTTGCTACAAGGTGGGCTTCGCTGTTCACCCAGCCCATGCAGTTTCACAGTCAAGAGAAAACCAGATTTTTATGAATTATTCCTGGGGTATAACTTTAATCCATGCAGGTTTGGGGATTTCCCTGCTAATCCTTTTGTGCTAAGCAGTAGGTGGTCGATGGGCTGTTAACACAAGGCATAAGTGGCTGTGACAGGTCTGTTCACAAGACAGAATCTCAGACTTTCCCTCTCGATTTCGGCATCACTCTGCCTCAGGAGCAAGGCTCTGGCTGGGAACAGCAGACCTCCTCACACACTGGTGTCTTTAATCTCTCTTCAGCTGCCACATTTAGGAAAAACTGTAGCTGTAGCACCGGTGTATGGTACAACCACATGAGATAAAGAAAAGGCAGTCCCAGCTGGCCAGAGTCACCCCAAGCTCTCAGGCAAATATCTTGCCCCTGGCTACTTTATCTCTGACTCTTTGCAGCCTGCTTCCCCTTCCCTGCACGCCTCTAACCAAAGGAGAGACGATATTTCTGTGCCAGGCAGGCAATTACGGCTTTCAGCCACCTTTTTTATGGCTTTCTCCCAGCTATCGACCATGTTACCTTCAACGCAGGAGAGTGCCAGAAAATTTATGTCCCCAGTTGAGGCTCAGTCTTCCGTTTGCAACACAAGCCACACCAACCAGAGAGCGCATCTCAGGTTAGTGGCAAATGCTCCACTTAGAGCAATTGCTCAATATGTGCTCCCGAGGACTTTGTCTGACAGCCTATAGAAACAATATTAGAGTATTTATCTTAATTGCTGCCTATGAAGAATGGTTCCCCACTGGAAATATAAAGCATTTCCCTCTTTCTTCAAAGGAATTTGTAAATTGGTCCTCTCTTACCTCCATTCCTTCTGTAATCGCTGTTAGCATCCGAAGCAGACAAATGGTATTAGTTTCCTTAATTTTCTTGATTGATTGTCCCAAAATGATGTTCTCAGCTGGTGATGTAAGGAAAACATTACTGTATCTAGAAGACACAATATGACCAGATAGCAGATAGAAGGTACTGCTTTCCAAAGGGGCCTGTTCCTCAAAAGACATGTCAACAGTTTCATGCTTTAAACATCTCAGTAATGCGGTGACGTCTGGCCTATGTGGTTCCCATTACTTGACATACCACAGCATAAAATATAACAGCAAAGGATGAAGTACAGTACTGAGTTGAAAAAAGAATCCATGTGCTATAGGAAGTCTGGAGCATTTTGGCTGACTCAGTTGACTCCATTCTATTATAGGGTTTTCAATCAGGGACCAGTTGTTAGCAAAGCAAAATGTGCATGGAGTCAGATGGACACCTCCTTTTAGCTGACCAAAACCCCAAACTTGCAGGCATGAAGTAATCTAATATATCATAAGTTCTCATATTGATGTCAGTAGCTGTAATGTTGTCCAGCCACACAGATTTTTTCAGAAAAATGGGGAAGTTACTAGTATTACTGTTATAAATGTTTTGATTTCTGCCTTCCTTATGATTTTAAGTATTACTGCATTATGGAAAAAACCTTCTGAAATGAGGTTTTCAAGCAAATTTCTCAAGTGACTTCCAACAAATCTGAACATACTTTTTTGATATCTGTAGTACTTAAGCTCTTTTGTTTAACTACTGAAAATATGCAGTACTGATAGCCCTGGTGGGCTACTCCCCACAAAAGCAAAAGTCTTCTTCTAAGACCCTTTCACCTAAAGTCTTATTTGAGATAGGCAACAAAAATCTTTTTTTTTTTTTTGGTTTTTTTTTTTGTTTGTTTGTTGTTTTTTGGGGGGTTTTTTTGTTTGTTTGTTTTTTTGTTTTGTTTTGTTTTTTTTTTTGTTTTTGTGTGTGTGTGTTTTATTTTTTTGTGTTGGTTTGGTTTGGGTTTTTTTGTTGGATGGTTGTTGGTTTGTTGGTTGGCTGGGTTTTGGTTTTTTTCTTTCATTAGGAAATAACCTTTAAACCCTGTATCATCCCAGAGAGGACCTCAGACTTTAAACTACTGAATCAGTGATGTCAGATCTTCAGAAATAACAGATCTGAGTTGAGGCAATGACTGGGAGTGACAATTTCTACATCCCATCACCAAATCCCTTCAGGTCAAGGATGTGAGCTTACATCCTGAACCATCTGCTGCCAGAAAAAAAGCCTGCTCACTTGTAGGCCTCACTCTTTCTCCTGTCCAAAAGGAAAGGGGACAACTGACAATGCAGTGCCAGCACTGCACTTTTCTGGAAAAGCTACAAAACCTCATTTTCACATAGGTGATGAGACAGTAAAGCTGCCTCTCCAGCTGCAGCAGCAGGAACTGAGTGCCATGGCTGTGCCCAGGCTTGAGTTTTTACTGCATGCTTGTGGAGGACAGTTCAGCTCCAGTGCACTGCCTGCTCTTCCAGAAGGGAAGACTGTAATCTTACTACCCTGTGGAGCCAGCTATCTTCTGGCAAGAGTCATTACAGTGTTAGCTGTGATTAGTAATCTCCTCCTCTCCTGAGCCTACATACTCTCCCTAAGGCAAAACAAAAACTTTCTCTCTCAGGGTTTCTTGTGTCATAAAAAATAGAGCTGCAAAAATCATCCTCAGTCATTTTGTACATTTGGGTTGTATTCTGTGTGGTGTGTTTGGGCTCTTTGCACAATGCAATTTGAAACTCAGAGATATCTGTTCCTCAGGTAATGGATCTAATTTAAAATCACAAGTTTCTCCTTTAATCTTTACAAGGATGTATTCCTCCTCTAGAAAATAAATGATTCTCTCTTTCCTGAGCATATTTGATTATTCATTTTACATGTTTGAAAAGGGTTCTGTGCATAGTCCAGAATATAATATTTGATTTCTAGGCCCTGGTCAGAAACAGCAGTTAACATAATTAAACATTTTCATTCAATAAAGGAGGCTAAAAAGGGGTAGCCCTAATGGACACCCTGTCACATCTTATCCATCTTAAAAAACATGTCTCTCGTAGTAAACTAATACAGCAGAATGCCTCACTGCCTTTAGCTTTCCTTTCAAATGAGCAAACCAAAGTCATTCAGATTCTACAGACACTATTCACAGTACCTTAAAAGTGAAATCCCAGCCTCAGAACACCTGCCAAGAGAAGAGAACAAAAGAATATGAGGGAAGACTGGGTAAAGGGATTGAAAAGCCTCAAATCCCTGAGAGAGCTATTATTAACTGACAGATTTAGATTTCATTCCTGCTAGAAAAAATTCAGATGTTAGGGATGCTTCATCATTAGCTACAGAGCAGAAAATAAAATATCATGACTTTTACCATAGATCCCATTTCAAACAAGACAGATATTTTAACCAAAATTTGGAAGTACAAACCAATATAGTCAAGAGAGGTTATCTGAGACTTTGCCAATTCATTTCTTGGAAGAAAAGTAAAAATTTTAGCCTTTTCTAATAATAGTAATTTTTCAGGAAGAAGCTAGTTGACCCTGCAAGTCTCCTGAAATTAAATGAGTTGAACCATGAGAGGAAACAGACCATAATGTTCTTCTGTAAATGACTGGAACACTTTTTGAGAGGAATGTTTCAATGGAAATGGCAGAAACCACAACATTAACTTCTGCGTTCTTTCCTGTTTTCTTTCACCTAATTTATTTAAATCTTTCCCCTCATAGAAATAAAGCATGAACAAAGAGAAATAAAATAGCTTTAAAACTACCAAAAATGTTTCAGTTCTGAATAACTGAAAACAGTTTAATGGAAATAAAAAATCAAGTTTTGATAAAAATTATGTCCCCCCTGTACTTCTACTTATATGGAACTCATCAATGCTTTCTAGTGCTCATAGTGACCACTCATGTGAAAAGCACTTCCACCATTTGTTTTTTCCTTCTCCCCAGTAAACCATCCAAATGTAGTTAATGGAAATAATAGGAGGAGGGAGAAGGTAGGAGTGTATTTCCTTGGGTGCCAGGAGCAGGAAAGCTTTATCCTGCAGTCCCTCCTTCAGCCAGAGCACTAGCAGAATCTCCCCTCTCTTTCTTTCTAGCCCAGTTTTTTGACTTGATCTGTTGAAATCTCATTTTCCTACAGATTTTTTTTCATCTCTGCCAAATGAGGATGAAATCAGACAACTGTTTAAAAGTGATTTGAGAGAGACAGCAATTGCAGGAAACAGGCAAGGACAGCACAGCAAGTTGCCTTCCTTCAGGAAAACAAACTGTGAAAAACTAGGTGAACAGAGAATGGCAGTACATTTTCTGCAAACCAGAAGGCCGTGAGACACCAACAACCACTTCCATGTGGAGCTTGAAAATGAAAAGGCAGAAAGAAAAGCTTGAAGGCTAATGAAACATTTTCTGAAAAACATGCAAAGAGTTTTATAAGAGTTCACATTGTTCTGACATACCATCTTGCCAGCAGCAGTTTTTAATTGAATATATGGGGAAAAAGAAAAAAAGTAATTTCATTGTTTAACAACAACTGTCCAGTGGCCAGAAGCAAGGAGGACACACATCTAAGGGATGGAGCTACAAGGGGCAGAGGGTTGTGTTCTCTTCCTGGCCTTGACATTGTCCTGTAGTAAGATTTTCAGCAAATGGGACTTTTTTTGGCTCTGTGTCCCCTTAACCTTCTTGACCATTTTGGCTGTGAATATCACAACGCTTCAGTTACAGACATAGTCTTATTTGCTGGGTCTCATACTCCCTTCTGCTTAGGCAAGGTTTTTAGCAGAGTTACTTCTCTGTAAATCTCAAGGTCCTCCCTAAATCCCATGTTTTAGTGAAAAAAATTAAAAGGCTTAAAGACTGTAAATAGTTATTTTACATGAAAGTAAAAGTGATGAATAATTCAAAAGTAGAATTCAAGCTACGGTCATACTCTGGATGCACTCAGTAACCACTAGAAATAACAGTAATTAGCAAGAGGCTTTGAAAATGCCTGTAGGGTTTTTATCCTTCAGTCCTATAGAGCTAGCATTCTTATTTTATTTCCTATTCTCTGCATTCTACTCCTTTGTTTTTCACATGCATCATTATATAACAAAGAAATATAAGATTTCTTATTTAGTATTTTTCCTCTTCAGTGAAAAACATAAGACAAATAGGGAGAAGAAAAGGGATTTTATTTACTTCGGGGTTAGGCTAGGACATATTTCTCTGGCCTTTGGCTTGCATGCTGCACCATAAGGAAATAACAGGATTGCCTTGTTCTTTTCCTTCAGGGTTTCATTGTAAGGTGTTTCTCAAGTTTTATCTGCTATGCTTTTTTCCTGTCTAGAAAATTTTCTTCCATTTTCTCCCCTTCCCTTCTCACAGAGAGGAAAAGATGCTGATTTATTCTGGAACAGTTATCAAAGAGGACCAAGCTTACACATCAGTGCAGTGAAGCTGAATAAAAAAAGCTATATTGTGCTTTAAAAGGGAGACATGAGCTGAAAGGTAATGAGAAATACTTCATTGGTAATAAGAAACTCACTCTTGGGACCTTATGCTTAGAAAAAAACACCAGCTAAAGAATAGAGTGCCCTAAAACAGGTGGATATATAGGACAGGACTACAGCAGGAAGTGTCTCTGATGTGGCACTTTAATCAAATCTGACTTAAGGAAATAAAGTGCTTAAACGCCTGCACAAATATTCCAAATATTCCAGCATGGTGGAATAAAGAGAGAAGGGAGCCTGCAAAATAGAGACTATGGAAGGACCTGGTTGAGTAGAAGAGCGAGGTCACAGGAGTTCATGGCAGGGGTAAGCTGGGGTAAGACCCTTCCCTGCTAAGCTTTATAGCAGTTGTATCACCAGCTGTCAATGAAGAAAAAAAGGGGCAATTTCTAAAATAAAGGCCACTTCTGTGGCTAAGATCCTCTATAATATAACACTTTTCCCTCTCCCTTTCAGCTGTATTTGCTAAATAAATGAATAATTGGATTGTGAAACATGACAGAAGAATATTAAAGGCTATTAGCATGTGAAATGAGCTGTCTGCTCATTTCAGTTCTAAGCCCATGTAGTGCAAATCTATGTAATTCATAGGGGACTGGTGGATAATTAGTCCTCAGCGCTGGTGGAAGTCTCTGATGTGTGAAAAATTGGACAATCTTTTAATGAGCTTTCTTCTGCCACTTCCTTCCCAGTCACACCAGTATGTTCCAGTCACACACGTACCAGTGAGTGTGTAGCAAGGCTGAGAGCTAGTTCAAAGGCAGACACAAGTAAGGCAGCAGCCCAAACAGCTTCCTGCACTGCTGGCCTGAGCTCCACTTGCACACTCTGCTGGGAAAAGCTCTGGAGACCTGCCGGCAGATTGTGCTGAGTCAGCTCATCCGGATCAAACACAGAGAAGTTGAAGTTCTCTCTTTGTCTTTGAGGGCTCTTTGCTGCCTGGCATAAGCTTTCTAGCAAAACTTTCCCTTTCACACAACCACTGCAGCTGAGAGTAGTTTGGAGATGAAGCCAAGACTCACATAATAGTGAAATAGGAGAAGAAACAGAGCTCTGAGCTTACCCTTTCACAGCTCTGAATGTGGCAAGGTATGGGAGCCATGACTGGACCCAAGGGTATCCAGACTCAAAATCTTCACCTTGACGTGGTTCCTGGTTACCAGGTTCCTCTTTTCTTCCTTTCATACTGAGGCCAAGGCAGGCAGGAAGGCAGCAATGCCCTACAAAATCTGGATAGCACTTTACACTTCTGTGTGACAACTATTTTAGTGCTTCATAAACGTCTGTGCAGATGAAAAAGAAAATGCAAAATTTATTAGTGAACAAAACGTCTTTTTTGTTTGTTTTTTTTTTTTTTTTGAGAGGACATACACTCTTCAACTCCAGTTCTTTACTGTAAGAATAATACAATGGAAAGTTTCTGTTTTCTATACTGTGGCAAAATCTGTATGACCAGTGTTCCTGCTGATAGATTCTGTAGCTATGCCAGCTAAGGAGACCACACTACAGCTCTTCACACTCTGCCATCTCCTAACAAGGCTTTCAACCATGCCCTTAGTGCAATACATAGAGCTCTTGGGTCTCTGCAGAGCTGATAAGAAGACATCTGGAGGTACATGCTGTTCCCAAACTCTCCCTTTGCCCTGCAGTGCAAGTACATAACCTAGTACACCCTGGAACCCCTTGGAATCCATACTCACTGTATAGACTGTGCAGTTTTACATTTTTCTGGGTAGTATTTTGCATTCTACTTAAGTCTTCAAGAATTCACAAATTGCTTAGAGGGAGCACAAGGTGATAAACTCAAACAGGTACAGATTTACATGAACCAAAAGCACCTTACAAAATTCTAATTGAGCAAGAAGGAGACCATAGCAAATTACAAAGGTTGTAGAAAGGCAGTTTACTCAGTGTAGTCAGCTAAAGAACCAGCAATACAGCTGGTTTCACACTGACCTCCCTGGCTTTCATTTCACATTCTTCCTGTTGATGTATGTGTGTATATATTCACATATATACACATGCACACATTAGCAAAGCAGCTGAGATTTTCCAGATTCAGCTGGACAATGTTTATTTATTTTATCATTCTGATCTCTTGCACTGTGCAAACACTTGCTATGGGAATATCTGGAAGAAAACTCTCCAACAAGACAGTAGTATGTCAGAGCCATATAGAACTTTGTAATCCCTACCTTTGTTACACATTGCGTGGTAGATCTGACAAATCTCTCTCATCTTACATGAACTTTTTACTCACCTGAGCTTGAAGAAAATAAGAAGAAATAAGAGCACAGAGGAGGAAAGAGGAAGATTCCAACTGCATTAGCAGCCCACCGGGAGATCCTAATTGCCCTAAGGGCTGCTTGTTCCCTCCCCTTGGCATTGGTATTCAAATAATTGCATGGATCAGGTCTTGCATTCTGTAATTTGTAACATGGTGTATTTAATAGCCACCCAGCACTGTACTGCTGCCATACTGTAAGATTTATGGAGTCTGCCACCATCTACAAGTTGATCATCCCTTCTTTTTTGGATGCATGGGGCTTTTTATTTTTTTCATTTTCATTAGAGATGATATATTTTAATACTTGTGACAGTACATAACTATAGATTTCTTTGTTTCTCCTTGGAATATGGCTGCTTGGGGAGTTCTTTCTTTGCCTGAAGTTGCAAGATTTAGTATGATTCATGTTCTCAACGTTTTGTTGGGGATATAAACTGTGAATCTTACCCTGTACAGGACAGAAATAGAGATTTGCTGAGCCATAGAATCATCAGAGTAAATCCAAAGTTGCATCATTCCCCAATCCATCATATTGCTTTAGTCCCTTTACTTTAGTTGAAAGTTATTTGACTTTTAATTTGTAAGGCTGGTACACAATCACTTACTGGAGAACACCTTAAGGGAGGGATTAGCTAAAGGCACCCAATACTCTTGTGCCTGTGCCAGTCATCTTGTTCTACATTCCCTGCAGCTCGTTTTCAAGCATTAAGCTTGTACTGCAGGTTAATGCACACATTCACCCAGCTAAGTTCTAGCCATGTAGCTGCTGCAGACAGATTCAGCTGGAAAACTTGCCCAGGAAGCTAAATAAATATTCAGGCAGCGAGCCCACACCGAGCTCCAGTCTGCCACAGCTCTGTCAAGAGCTGTATTTCATTTGTGGGGTTTAAAGCTGTCTGCTGCTTCTGTGTGTGAGATGCAGTGATGGCAGTGCTGGTAATGTTCTCAGGAGACAGAAGGACATGAAGGCAGAGCTGTGTGTGACCCACACCAGCACTCCCAGCTTCAGGTAACCATACAAGAGATACCTACTTCAGAAGGAGTCACACAACATCTATTCCTTGCCTGTGGCACAGGTCACAGGATAGCACCACAGTAAGAATATCTTCAGCATAATGTGCCTCAGGAGGGGAACAGGAGAGGTCAAGAGAAATCACACCTAGAGCTTAATAAATAAAACTTGTAAATGACCCTAGTTTGTCATTGTGCAGAGATGGAGGTGGAAACCTACTACAAAGCTTAGCAGCCTGATCTGGGCCCTCCCCACCATGATTGAAGAAAATTGTTTGGGTTCTTACCTCCAGATGAGAGTATAGGTTACTGTGAAACGAATTTGAGTTTGATGTCTAGCTTCTTAGTTCCTGCAGCTGAAAGCATTTGACAATTTTCTGGGAAATTGCATCCACAGCTTTCTGCCAGGATGATCTGGAATGGAGCTAAACCTTGATGAGACCCAGGACCCCCATTTATTTCAGTTTTGACTGCAGTTATATTTAGCATAGATACACTATCTTAAAAATAATAATAAAAAAATCTCTAAACTACTTGCCAAAGAAAGTTTGTGCCCATATATGTGATTCTGTGTCATAACAACTCAGGCTCTGCTCCGTGTCTTAATTACGCTCATGTGATATCAGTTATAAATGGGAACTGTGAGAGCAAGTGACACAGTGTATCTGAGAAGGAGTTATAAAAAAATATGCTAATTCTTGGAAGATTCTTGGAAGGAAATTTGAATATGTTGATGGAACTCCACAGAAAGTAACATATTCCTCCACAAAGACCTCTCTGTTGCCAAGAACCTCTTTTTACCCACCTTAAAGGATTACTTTATATAAATGCAGAACTGGTGTGTGTTTTTACAAAAGAAAGAAAATTCTGTCTTAGCTGTGTTCACATGCTCTTGGGGATGCAGAATCTTTAATCAGCCATTATGTTACACAGCTTTTCAGATGTCTCTTTATCTTCCAAATTCTGATGACTGAAACACGTTTAGAACAAGAACAGCTATATCTGTAAAGACTTGTGCCTTTTTGAAAAGTCATGGCTAATGATAGTTTGTTAAAATGAGCTTCTCAGTACTCTGTATCCTCTAGAGGGCTGGTGGGAGGAAGGGATTACATGCGTTCATGGCTGCTCCTGCTAGTTCCTCATGCTGCTTCTGAAAGCTCTTACACGGCTTTCTGAACCTAGCTGCTGTGAAAAAGAAAAAATAAATGGAGAACTAAAGCCCTTTGTGCATTTATCAGTTGCATCTTTACCTATTTGCAAAAACAGAACGCTTTGGAATCTGCTTATGTAGATAGTTCCTGTGTTCCCTACCTTGGTTGAAAATAGAGTGATGGCCAAAATATTTCAGTTCAAACAAATTTGCTCAGGAGATGCTAACCTGTCAGTTGCACACAATTTGTTTCAGGAATGTTGAGTTTTATGCAGGTTGGTTTAGGTTTGTATGAAAATGCAATACCTTTTATTATTAATTTTCATTTCTTTATAATGAAAAGTTGCTCTAGTGTTTCATACTGCCTGCAGTATGTTCTTGAACTTTTCCTCCCCCATAAGCTGTGACTCCTCACTATGTGTCTATGCAATGTCCAAGACTCCCTCTCAAAAGGAGATTGTCCTGTGCAACCACAATTTAATTTATCAGCTGTACAATAACCACACTATTCAATCTCAAGATGGAAATAGAGTTGTTTCATTCAAAATATTATATTGATTATTTCCTGTGGTTTTCATTAACACCCACAATGTAAATTCATGATTGTTCATATAGCAGTTGAGATGCAGTGTTAAATTATTCAGTATGGATGCTGTCATATGTAACCATGTATTCATGGATGTGATTTTGGTTCTTTTGTAAACAAGTACGAACACTAAAGACCAATGACAATGTTAATGAACTGAAGCACAGGTCTAATTGACTTCATTGGTAAATTAAGATAGTACCTTATATCTGTCTTTTCTACAGCTTCCAAATTTGTATAATCAGTCCAGGATCAGTACTGTTGCCCCTAGACACCTTGCATTATGCAGTGCTGAGAAAGTGAAATAAGAAATCATGAAAAAAAAATCCAGAAATTGATAAAAAAAATCCCAACAACAATTTCTAATTTCTTGCTAATTTCTTTAGTTGCTTTAGCAGCTAACATATTTCTGCCAGAAATTAATCCTCCCCCGCTTTTTCCCTATGAAGATACTGATAATTGATGTCAGAGCAACACAGAGAACATGCATTTCTATTACCTAAAATATTTGACCAGAAACACTTCCTGCTCCTTTTTAACTGAACAAACATCAAGACAAAAATGATGTTTGTCTAATTGTCATAATTTTTTTCCTTTATGCTACTCAAATGAGGATGAAGAATAACAAAGTGCAGATACAGAATTGGGAATAACCCCACTATGTCAATTAAACAGACAGTGTAAGGAAAAAATATTAGTAATTTCACTATTTATTTTACAACATTTCAGCTTGAATGGTGTATCTGGGAAAGCTTATTATGTCTACAAGGGTTTTTCCAGAAGAGAACATTTATGATAGTTGTCTTGGCAACATGAGCTCTGTGGAAATATAAATCAGAGCTTACGAAGGTTTTGTTTTCAAACTCTGAAATAAAACAGAAGAAAGATAAGGTGACTAGGTGAGCAGAATTTTATGATCTTAAATGCATGAAATGACCAGATCCATTAGATGCTAACATATTCCACCTTGCTTTGTGCTGATGAAACCTTGACTGTGGTAAAGTCTTAAACAGGAGCCAGGAGCAATGCACAGAGAAAGCTGTAACAAGCTGCAGTGAGCACACATTAAAACAGCTAACAGGATAATAAGCTTAGAGGAACAGGACCCTTAGCAAAGTCAGAAGGAATTCAGAATAGAATGTAGGAGACTGAAGGAACTCATGATTGTGATTTTTCAAAACCTAAATGTTGTTATAAAAAGAACAGTTATAAAACAGATATAATAGTTATAAAAAGAACAGTTCCACATGGCCATCAGGATCCCAGCCTTGAGAAGCAATGCAGGGAAAGACTAAAAAATTTCAGCTGAAATGGGGTGAAATTTTATGTTGTTAATTAATATCTTTAGACATGTTAAGAAGTTACCTAGAAAACCTCTTAACCATTAGTCATTTTTAAGTAGAGACTAAATGAGATTTTGATTATTTGTCCTTGTGCAGTCATAAATTGCTTCAAAGGTTTACAGAGTTGTTAAACATTCCATCCCATCACTTTTTTTTTTTCTTTTTTACTGGAAAACCAGCAATCCCTTCCTGTTCTATGCCAGGTGAGCCTGGCACGAAGCAGGATGTTTATAAGTGCTGCCATCCGTGTAACAGAAAAACAGGACACAGCTCCACCTGAGCAGGCACACAGCCTGTCCTCCAGAGGCTGCTGCTGCTATCTTTGCCTTCATATTACCTTTATTGAGGATCATGAGCTTCAAACTGGGAATCAAAGTCTCAGAACCTTTCTTCTCCTGGTATTTTAACTACAAGGCTCATCTAGCAGCAATGGAAAGGGAGAGCAGAGATATGTGTGACCCTGAGGGAGCTGAGCCTTTAAGTGCTGCCCCAACTCCCTACTCCCACCAGCAGTTTTTGTCCAATACCACAAAGAAAATATATTATGAAATTTCAAAGAGGTAGCTGAAACATTTCTAGCTACACAGCATGCAAACCTAATTTCAACAGGAGACAGAAGGTACTGAAATAGATGAAAGACAAATTCACCGACCACTGATTTCAGCCTGGATACAAATGTTAAGAGAATTTTGACTGTTTTCCCAAGACCCCAGCCCTGCCATGTCATACAAAGATCCTATTTCTTGTTCAACTTTCTGGACAGCAGCAGTAGCATGTTTCTAGCTTGGCACCAACCTAACAAGAACAAATGCAGCTCCTTCTTCAGTCAGCAATCACTAATGAAATGATAAGGGAAAAAATCAACTAAAGCTCACACGACACCAAAAAGAAATCAAACAAATTTGACAGGAAAAATGCCATTTTTGTGATCCTATTGCTGCTGTTCCGTTTAAAACTCAACTGTGATCTAAAAGGAACAAAAAAGGGTAGTCAATGGCTGAAGTTACTCTAACTCAGTGAGAATTTGAAAAATTTCAGTGGCACTTTTTTTCAGAACTTTTGTCCTTCCTTGATCTCATAAATTCATCTCATTATAGCTAATGTTCTCAAAACACTGTCAAAGACCTTGATAGATGAAACTTAACACAGAAGCAACATGTCTGGACAGAAATCACTCCGTGTCCCAGTAGGACATTTCTGTTCTGTCTCAAAGAAAGGTTCAAAACCTTCTGATCTTCAGAAGGTCTCAACTTATTTCTGTAGTGGTAAAAAATAAAAACCTAAACCAAAACACTCTCTGTCTGCCTGCACTTTCCTTTATTGATCTTGCTCCTTCACCACCTGTTAACCTCAGATGTAACAAATTGTCTCTATGCAGTAGGGCAGACATGCAATGCACACCTGTGATCTCAAGACTTGCTCTTGTCTTCATCTCAGACGTAGGGAGGGGCTGTATCAGCAGCTACAGGAAATGTTTTGAGCTTTGGCTGGTGCTGCACACCACGCAGTCCTGATGTGCAAAGAGAAAACTGCTCCCGAGCACAACCCGCTCGGCAGAGCAGTCCAAGTATAAAGATTCAAAGGACATAAGGGCACCTCCTGAAGCTCTTTAAGGAAGGAAAGGTACTTCCTGCTCAAAAGTACTATTTAGGAAGCTGGAACACTCCGAGATCATCCACCAACGCAGGTCAGACTGTTGTCTACTCACTGAGTTTGCCTTGGATAAACTTGTTAAAATTAATCTTTCTCGAGGAAGCTGCTATCATTCTTTCTTCCAAGTTGCCCGTTACTGAGGTACCTATGAAACTTAAAATTTGAGATGCACTTGTCTTCAATACATCACAGTGAAACAAAGAGAAAGTACAATTTCCCCCATTCTGTTGATGGGTAACAGAGCTGAGATATTTAAGATTGTACTTAGGATTTCAGAAAAACTGTCAGAATGAGAAAAAGAGCTCCACTCTCCCAAACTTTCATCTGACATGTGAAACCTCACTCCATTTCATGCTTTTTCTCTCTTTTTTTTTTTTTAGTATGCCAATTAACAGTCTGTGAGTGATTCTTGATAGAAACAGTAAAAGTGCAGGGGAAATAAAAACCTAAGATACGTTTAGAGCTTCTTGACATACAAGAATGTAGCTCCTTATTTGAACGGGGATGGTTTTCAGTGCCAGCAGAGTTTGCTTATGTTAAAACAAATCAGACTGTGTTTGAAACAGATGTTTTTACCAGCTTCAGTACCTTATCTACTGTGATGACTGGATCATTCAAATATTCTCAAAAAAGCTTCAAAATTTGGTTTTCTTTCTCATTTCCAAGGTGGAAGAATGTATACTTATGTGATAGAGGTAAGAAGGAAAATGTTTAAGTTGGGGAAGACAAATGCTGAATTTTCACAGTTGCCTGGAATACTGTGTTTTCAAAAGACTCTAGTCTAAAAGCTGCTCTTTCACTTGCCATCTTGTCCTCAGAGACAGGTTTTTCTCATGTCAGGGTTGAGTGATCTCAATATCTGAAATGGCAGCATGATGACAAGCACGGAAGAGAATGAGAAATAGAAGCACTCGCTCTCTATTTCAATCTCTTTTCATTTGATACTTGCTGCTGATGCCACTGCAGATGAAATCACTATATTTCTGGTGCAGAACCTCTAGCTGGAGACTCAGAGCTGGTAGTTTTAAGGAAAAAAATTAGTGATGTTGTTCACTGTATTTTGTGATTGTCGAGAGATACTTCTGCTTCACTAATGGAATCCAGTGCAAGCTTGTTGGATGAATTACCAGGCATGGGAAGATATGGTAACTATCAAAAGAATTTTAACTTTCTGTACTCCAAACTTTAGCTGTTAAAAAGGTGGGCAGAATGTGTATGCATTGTGGAGCATCAAAACAGCTGCAGGCATAGGAGACCCAATCCTATAGTGGCATTAACGCTGTGAGCCAAGCATCAGCCAGCAGGAAAGCATCTAGCAAGAAGATATAAAATAAGAAAATTGCTACTCTAACAAGAAGGAAACACTCTCTTTGACTGGCTGGAGTCTCTCTCCAGTGATTATCCCTCGGAAACCTTAATTATCATTATTAAAACATTTTAAAATTTCTCTCAAAACCCATTTAAACCCCAAGCTATAATAGAGGATATAACAACTTGGGTGTCACAGTAGAAAAGTCATTGGAAGGGCTATTTTCATAATGCTTCTTATCATCAGAAGCAGAATAAAGACTAAACCAGTTACTGTTTGAGGTTAGTGGAACAAAACTAGTTTTGTGATTAGAGTAGTGTCTTCTAAATGTTTTGTGCTTTTACAAAGTGGCAACTATTCTTGAAGGCATTTCCAAAGCATAATGTGGTGTGACATTTATAATCCTGGAATGAAAATGTAAAAGTAAGATGCTACACTCCAGCTGGGGAAATAGGCATTTAAATAGTTTCTCCATTGTTTCTTTTTCTGATTTTTCTCTATAGAACTCTTCCCCCTTAGATCTTACAAATTCTATAAACCTCACTAAGAGCATTTCCAAGTGTAGGCATATTAAGTGACTTTTTTTAATCCTTTACATCTGCTGATTGACCTTCTGTCCAAGTGTCTGCTTTAAAAATATGGGATATTTTCATTTAGAATTCAACATATTGTGGTGTAAAGTTCAGATTTTATTTATTCTCTTAACCCATGAAATGCTACACAACATTAAGTGCTCTGAAAAAAAAAAAATCCTATTCCTGTGTGTATGAAAATAGATTGTCAGAACCAGGGAACAGCTTTAGAATAAATAACTGCTTTTCTCAGGTCTTCATCTGTAAGTTAGGAATGATAGCATTCATTTTATCTCATAGTGACAGCAGTAATGAAAATTAATATTACACATAGTTGAGATATTTTAAAGATGAGCCCATAGAAAAGATTATGAGTGTAGGGGATATGTTGCTATTTTGCCATCAGTAAAGATGCAGTAAACCTTACAAGGAAAAAATATATCCTAAATAATTTTTCATTATTGCTTGTCTGTTGGGAAAGGTCACCATGAAATAAGAAATTTCTGTGATAAACTGATTTTGGACAGGTCCGTTGGCTGTTCTGCCTCAAGACAAACAATAAGACCTCAGGATGCAAGTTCTTCCTGGCTTTGTTCCTAAAACAAGAACACACCATGATAAATTTAACATGAAACCTTGTTTGCCTGTCTGTCAAATATTTTGTTAGCATAGGCTATGCTCTTACAGGTCTGCTATACGTTTCTGTGAGAGGGGATTTTAAGAAGTGTTCTCTTTGAGCCACATCAAACTGAGTTCTCCAAACCTATTAAAGGTATTATTTCTCAGTGTGGCTAATTTACAAGGCATGGGAGGAACCTAACTTTTTGCTTTAAGTCATTTTGGCTGCAAAGACAGTCATGAAAAAAGCCCCATAGAAATTATGTATAATGGTAGAATAACCCTCTTCTCTTTCCTCCCTCCTTCCCCCCAAACCAAATCAGAATTAGTCTTGCTCCATGAAGTTTATGGAGTTAGTGCTCATGTGGACAGTAGTCCTGGCAGAGATCTTCATAATTATTATGAAAAGTTAAAAAACCTTAACTACCATTGTTCTGGATCCTTCAGTAGTATTATCTAATGCCACAACAAAATGTCCTCTCTTGATTTCAAAAGAATGCAGGATCACGCCTTCTGGGAATAATGTTTTCCTGCTAATTATACTATGGATTACATAGCATGAAATGAATTGGAGGGCTTGTAAATGGTCCCTGAAACAATGGCATCTTTGAATGTGAAATGAACTCAAAATGAAAAACAACATCTTAAAATCCTAGCAGCATTCCAAAATTCTAATATATTTGTAATATACTGTAAACTGTGGAACATTTATTCTTTATGTTTCTAATAGATACTATATTCTATGCATTTAAATAAAGTGATGCATTTTAAATACAATGAAGATATAACTACAGCTCATAATGAGAAGTGTTGCTTACCAGATATGATTGTCTTGATAAAAAACCTCATACACTACTATGCATGAAAATCTCTTGTTAAAATACTTATTGAGTAAAAATGCACACAGAGAAAAATACCCATTAGCTTTTCTCATTATAACTAATGGCAAAACCTCATTGATTACAACAGGAGCTCTTTTCAGAGAGCATTTCTGCTTACTTTCACTGCAGGCCAAATTATACCTCTGTAATCTCTGGAACTCTCAGTATTTTCCATTGCCACATCAACAGCTGCTAGCAAGCGCTCAGCCTTTTTTCAAGTGCCTGAGTTTCTGCTGATGTCCCCAGCCAGCTTGCTTCATGGGGTCACATCTGAAATGAACACATTCTGCTGCATGAATTGTCATTTTCCTCCCATCTAATAACTAATCTCAGCAAGGATTTATACCAATCAAATGAAAGATGTGCAGAACATGATTATTTGAGTGCAAATCTCTGCATACACTCATTTTTGGAATAGTAAATCGATTTAGTAAAGGTCAGTGACAAGCCTGTTTTAGCTAAATCAAGATTAATTACTGAAATTCTAAGTAATAATCTAGCCACCAGTTGAACCTAGACAATGTTTTAAAATGTGTTTCCCGTTAATTTGATTCAAATCTGTTTTGATTAGGTATCATGTATGGAAGGGAATCAGATGACTCTTTTCTTCATGTATGTAAAAAATACATGTTTGCCATTTGTCATATATTTTAAGTAAAGATGCTTAAATTTTGGCTCATTATTTTTGCTTTCTATGAGCATGAACAATGGGATTTTGAGTTTGTTCACATGAAGATACTGAATTCCAAAACTTCCTACCTGTTAGCATCAGTTGCTTTCCGAAAGTGCAATTTCCCCCTTTTCATGGTCACTCACTCCGGAAAAATACTTAAAATATTACAGTTCATGTAGCCAAATGCAGCTATACACAGAATAGCATGTATTTTTTAAATTTTTAGTAGATCCTGGAGTAAAAGAAAGTTAAAATATTCTTAAAAATCACCCCCCACAAGAGGTTCCTTAAATGCAATGCTTCTAAAAAAACATGCAATAAAGATTTACCCAAGCTCACAGGGAAATTGCCTTTTGAGATCTCTTCCAAACTCCCATCTGATGGTTGTAGATGTAAACACACATCCCCCACACAGGGGGCTGGGACCCTGGAAGATGCAAGGAGCTATCTACATGTATGGGAACTCGTGAAGAAAAAAACGCCTATAATGTGAATTATTTTCCTGGCTCTGACAAACTCTTGGCCATGAATTATTTCTCCCTTAGTTAGCTCTGTCAGAGAAAGGCACTGATTATAGCAAATTCCTCCTGTCTTCATGCTAATTATTTTCTCCAGTTCTGTGCTAAAGTTTCTGTACACTTTTCATTTATTATCCTGAGTGAAATATTTTACCTTTTTTTTTCCTGGAAATTCAACTTCTTCTATTTCTCTGAAGATGACATTAAGTTTGTTATTACAATGAAGTGATCAAATGTACAGTTCTTCAGCCCAGGCCATTTGCAGCTATGGAGCATCATTTATAATGATGCCAACTGGAGATGCCAAAGGTACCATTAACCAAAGATAGGAAACACTTAACAAAACTGCAGAACAACCAGCAAGATACATTTGCTGTTATTATTTTTCAGTCTCTTTTAATAAGATATGTTTTCAATGAGCTGAGCCAGAACAAATACCGTGGCCAAACTTCAGCTACCTTGGAAAGAATCTATCATCAAAAAGACAGCCACAGCATTACCACTGCAGCCTGTAATGACAGTGCACCTCCTACAAAGATTTATTTGTTTTAAGTTGTATCCAGATAAAGAATTGAAGCCATTATCAAATTGACGAGGCTGCTGACATAAAGTACGCAGACAATTATTTTTGTACATTGGTGGCTATATTTCTCACACAGGGTATTTAAGCATGAGAGCTGCTCTTTTCTTTTGCTGCCCATGGACATTATTAGCTATGCAGAGCAGCATATGAGCCTGTTGGACTCACTTTGTTAAGGGCTGGGCTCACAGTGTTTTGTTACCATTACAGGGGGGATATACTATGTCAATATATTATGATATATTATATTATGTTACCATTACAGGATGTATTCTGTACAAATTCATATTTACCTGCCTTGTTTTCTTCCATTAGGTATTTCTGCAGGGTCCAGAAAACTCTTCTCAGTTACCTGCTGCCTCGTTGAAACAAGAGCAAGAAGCCTTGGGGATCCATGGTACAGGAAGGCCACTTGTGGAGTTTCCTGGGTCTGCAGGGACAGCAGTGATGTGGGCAGACACCAACATGTACACGTGTGGAACAGACATGCAGAGTTCACTGGTTAGCTGTGAATCACATCAGCTATGCACACATGTATTTCTTTTCTTCTTGTAAATTGCATTGCATTTGCCATCTTACAACTCCCTGTAGTTGACTTTTGAGCT